>OX578134.1:134474792-135674792 GCA_951213105.1 Amaurobius ferox
TTCCTTTAATCGTCGCGTTGTCGCCATTTTGTTTCCCTTTCTCCCCATCTATCATATATCTTTCTTGCGCACCGATGCATGATGAACAGCATTATATTAAAACTGCGCCTTTGTAGCAGAATTTGCTTATGGACGATTTGAAATATGAGATTACAAGACACTTTTCACGGCTTGCACCTTGATTTTCTCTTAAGTCTCTTTCGGGAACAAATGTATTGTTCTTGCTTATATCGCAAGATTTATGTTTTACTTAATTTTGAGCGTTCATGAAATAAGAAATTTATTGAGTATTTTAAAATTGTAATTGCAGCTTAAAATTGAGTAAAAAAAATATTTGTAAATAGACTTATTGTTCTTGCTTGTATCGCAAAATTTACGTTTCATGTAATTTTTGTGTGTTCTTAGAATAACAATTTAGTATTGAAATTGCACTTAAAAATTGTATATAAAATGTTTAAAAAAATAATTAAGCTAATTAAATTGCCAATGTTATCTGTACTTATAATGTTATATTTTTATATGCATATTTCTACCTTTATGTAGGTTTTTTAATCAATAACTGTGAGTTATACTTACAGAATGAACGATCTACAGTTAAGCAATTTTGCTCTTTAGCTTTCCATCCTTATGCCGCAAAAATATATTGAAATAAGAAATATTGTTAAATGCTCAATATGTTATTGAAATTCATAATTTCAATTTTACCTAAAAACCCAACAAAGTTTCTCTTCATTATTTCGTTGAATAAATTTAGTTAACTTTGCAAATGTATTGATACAATTCAGCAATAGATGTATTTTAAGTCTGGTGTCGTTCAAGTATAACATTCTCAAATATCTGTATAAATTAGTTCTATTATTCTCAAATCCGTGCAATGAAATTAGATATAAATCATCATTTATGTGTGTACACTCTTGAATTCCTAAGAATAAGAACTTATTTAACATAAACACCATTTCATAGTAAAAATACTTCCAAGTATAAAAAACAGAAACCTAATTCCAAAAAAATTATGAAGTTTCGAAATGGTTTGTGCCAAGTTTCGGCAGAACTGAAACTGTCTTTTCAGGTCATACCCTTAATGGTTTTTAAGGATTTTCTCTGTCAGTTTTAGGCCATTTTAATTTTTTTAAATCTGCATGAAAGTTTTCGGTGAATCCAAATATGTAATGACCAATGGGAGTTGCCCTTGAAGATTTCGAAGTAAATACAAAAATAACTATGAAGATGGCCCCTTAAGCAAATTTTACATATTGATATTTGTAATAATAATTAATAATAATCATTAATTATATTTGTAATAATAATTATTAATCATAATTATTAATAAAATTTGTAATAATAATCATTAATAATTATCATCAATAACATTTGTAGTAATAATAATTAATAATATATGTAATAATAATCATAATTAAGACATTAATCCCTATCAAATGATATTTTTCGTTTTGTTCTACGATATAAATTGTGCAATTGCGGTCGGGTGTTTCGTTCTTTTTCAGTCAAGGCTGTGCAGGAAAATATCATTATTACCATATAATACCATTAAATATCATTATTATATTATCTGATATATACAGCGCAGACACAATTACCTAGTAAATTTTTCCTGTACAGCTAGTAGTTACTCGTTGTCGAGGAGCTCTGATAAAATAAAAAACAGAGACATCGTATCTATCGCATCACTCATAATATTATTTTAATCTTGCGAATGCCTGGTTAAGAAAGATTTTCGAATTACAAAATAAAACTGCTATTTAATATTTTCTCTTTATGCACTTTAAGTGTTTAATAACCAAATTTTTCCTTATGTCCTTATTTAATAATATAAATATTTTTAATACAGTTTATATAGATGAAATTGTGCGGTTGGTTTTATATACTTTTACAGCATAATTAAAATGCCTTCTGACTTATGCATTTGAACAGAAGTATGGAAATATTTATTTATCTCTTGTATCCATATAAAAATGTTGTAGTGAAAGAAATAAAGAATAAGGTTTTTTAATGATCAGACGTACATAGATAGAAAAAATTGCATTAAGCGTACAAAGACTTTAAATTTATTTTATCAATTTCTGTAATATTAATGCTATACACAAGGGTGATCCAAATTAAAGATCATGCGCTTAGACCTCGTTCTAGGAAAAACTATTGGGGGCGAATCATAACCAAATTTCAAATACATACTTTCCTGAGTAAGTGCTTTCGATTTCTGGAGAAAAAAAATAGTTCAATTTCAGCCGTCAGGACTGAAATTTGGTGCTGCTGTCCCCGTAATTTGTAGATTGCAAAATATATCTTATAACCACCGCCTACGAAAGGAGTCACAAAGCTTTTTTTTCTTCCAAATCCACGACTGGCGAAAAGTCATGAATCTTATCTTACCGGATTGCGCGTTACTTGTTATAATCGTCTACCAAGAAAACAGCAATCTTTCTGCTGCACTTAAGTATTTCGACAGCTTAAAGGTTTACGTAGAGGTTCACTCATGATTTGTAAACTGCAAAACCCTTTTTTACCGATCTTTGTTAAATAAGTTAGGCAATAACCAAGTTGCAGAGATTGCAATAGCAAATATCACCCCTGGCGGCCGAAATGTGAACTTTTTTCTAAAATTGAAACTACATACTCAGGAAGGTATGTGCGCGAAATTTAATTGCAATTCGTCCAGTAGTTTTTCCTACAGAAAGGTCTAAATTACCTGATCTTTAATTTGGATTACCCTGTAGCCCTCTTTAAGTACGAAATGCTCAGATATGCATCACAAACTTGGATTGTATCGCTTGAATCTTCCTGTGTTATTTGGGCAGAATTCACAAATATCGAAACTCGTGCAAAAAAGTAAATGGCTTTGCTACAAATATGTAAATTAGACGTTCGGTAAAAAGGATGCATTTGCGTCTAAGGTCTTCATTGCAATAAGGATATTTTTTGCTGACAGTAAAAATAGCCATATATTTTAAGCATGATATATTGAATATAAACGATTCAAAACGGTGGCGTACAGTTGGGAGACTTTAGACTGGATAATCCATCCCGGAGGCAGTGAATTTCTTATGTTCGCACCATTTTATTGTTTCTCCTTTGTGAGCACAATTCGAAACAAATGAAACCTACACTAGAAGACCTGTTTTGGAACACCTTAGGGCAGAGATTTCCAGCCGGTGTGCAGCCGCACCTAATAACACCGAGAAATTCTTCAAGGGTGCTGCGATATTTAGAGTGGAAAATACCCTTTTATATAGAAAAAATAATTTTTAAAAAGAAAATGTATTGAACTTATAATATTCCGCCGAAGAAACATTCATTACGCAGCGTTACATAAGCATAAATAAACAATCGCTAACCTACTAATCCAGACTTTGACTTTACTTGATGCTTCTATTATAGACAATTTACACCTTTGAAAGATATAAGACTCCCAGCCCCTTAAATATTAAATCAAATGTAACTGACTTTGCTCTTTCTTTCTTCTCTCGCCGTTAGCAGCACACTTTCCCTGCTTCCGTCACGTTTTCTGTTCTTGCATCAGTTTCTGATCTGACTCTCTCGAGTGAAGATTGTGCTGATTATGCGTCTTGACGAAGAAGGCAGTTTCTTGTTTTCGAAACCGGTCAACATAATTAATTTTGTATTGTATGCTGCTTTTAACGAAATTATTTTAGTTTCACAACATATACTAACACAGTACAACCTATTGAATCCAACTCATCGGTGTAACAGACCTATTACAAACTTGCCAACTTTGACAAGCAAAAGTATTTCTTTTCAAATTGCAACAATGACATTTGAAAAAAATAATTTCAAAAGGAAAGCTAATGAAATATATTTGTGTATTCTAATATGGATAACGAAGCATGTAAACTTAAGCAATGTGCCAATGTGTAATATGAATGTATGAGAAAATCGTTTGGAAACTCACGCTCCATAACAAACAACATTAATCGATAACCCAATCATCGGTGAAATATTCGGAATACTTCCTCTGATACCATTAAGAGTTTTCACTCTGTCTATATTCTACCTTCTCGCAATTCATATCCTTCCTGTATTGCGATGGGTAAACAATATTCCATTAAAAGTTAGGCTTTTGGTAGAGTAATTTCATTCCGGAGTATTTGAAATATGTGATTACGCGAGAGACACACTTTTCACGGCTTATCCACTTTACTCTCAATCGTATCGTTTCTGAAACAAACGTTCTATTCTTCAATAGATTTCATCGCGAGGTTTATGTTTTATGCAATGTTGTATCTTTCTGGATTAATGTTGTATTTTTCCGGACTAATAGTGTATCTTTTTGATCTGGAGTTGTATATTTTGAAAAGGATGTTCTTAGTTGTAAAAGCCGTTTATTAAGAGTTTATTTTTGACTTTCACTATAAACGTCTAAAGAATGCATTGTATTATTTATTTCACTATGTAAGGGTTTCATTTTCCCAGCTGGAAAATGTAACTGCGGAGCTTCGAACTGGCCAGCCAATGCTCTAGCGGTTGAGCAACTTAAAGTTCTAACTTCTCGTCAAAGTGGACCCATAATCTCTTCTCTCTGACTTCATATCAACGTGAAACTGTCGATAGACATTTTTCATATTCTCTGATTTCGTATCCTGACTAGCATCATGTTTAGTCGTATTGTTGAAATGTGCCTCATAATTCACAGGGTCCACTAAAAATTCGTACCTGGATCTTTCTCAGACCTCAATCATCATTGCATCCAACCTGCAGGGTTAATTTGTTCGAGCGCCATTGTAAATGTATCGCTATCCCAGCCTGAGATTGTACTGTGGGTCTTTCAACTGGTCAGCCGATGATCCAATTGCTAGGACGAGATTCTTCTCATCGAAGCGTCCCTATAACTAGATGCACATTTTATTAATTATTTTTCAAATCTATTGTGTAGTGTTGGGCAAAACTTTAGATTAACTTAAAAATGCCCTTCAAATTGAAATTGGAAAATTCGCAGTGCTGAAATTATATAATAGCATTTTAAATATTACGATTGACAACTTAATAGAGATATTTTCCGTATTTACAACACTTAAATTATATAAGAAAAGAAACATGTGTTATGAAGTCATACGATAGAAGATTAAAAACTTCGGTTTTGAATTCCTGAAACCATGTCTCTACCAACTAAGATTCCCAGACTGTAGACACCTGCTATACTTTTACCTCTATTTTAAGGTCCACAGTCCTTGGATTCAACAAATCCATCTCTCTCTCTCTCTCTCTCTCTCTCTCTCTCTCTAAACAATTTAATAACAAGTGACTGTATAACATATAACTAAATAGCATATGACAACTAACTAAATAACATAAAAATTGAGTAAAGCGTAACACTTCTGATCTTTTAAAGATAACTTATATTTTGATTTATTTTTCTGTGTTTTATTATATTTTAATTCATATTCAATGCAATTTTACGTACATCATAGCTCTTTGTAACTCAGTAATAATTTAACTTGCAGTAAAAAAAGACGTTATGTTATTTAGAATTCTGAAAAATTGAAAATTTAATTATAATTATGGACTCATGGACCACTATTCTGATTTCAAATTGAATAACTTAAAACTATACCTGAATATACATAGAATTATCTATTACTGTAAAGCTTTATTTTTCAGTTTTTAAACAAGAAAATAAAACTTTTCCGGTTAGACTAAAAAATAAAAGTTCTCAGCTAAAAATGTTGTAACTAGCGGTAGTTTAATTTAATCTGTTTTGTATCATGCAAATTCCAAAATATCAAGTTTGTATGTAGTGATTGAAGCAAAAAAGAATTTATCAAGTTTTTATTCGATTCTATCTCTGACATAAATATGACATAAAGAATTTTGTCGCCATTTTTAAATGTATCCAATGACAAATTAAATCACACCCTAAAATGTCATAACCAAAATTATGCCTTCAACACTTACTATGTTTATCTGAGTATGCCTTCCAGATAGCATTACACATTTCAACTGTAAATGTACAGTGCATGTAATTTAGAGTGAAACTTTCAGAGTGCTAAATAATTAACTCTAACCGGTTAACCAAATCTATCGGTTTATATTGTGGATGTGAATCAAAAATGCATGGCATCAATAATGACAGTTTTATTAGTTTGTTTATACCCTAATTATCCAAGAGAGATTAATATATAACAAAACAGCAATGGCGACAATTTTCATCATAAGCAAATCCTAATTAGAACAATCACCTCTTCCTTCCTCTTCGAACCTTGAGAGGAATGTAAAAAACAATTTATCAAATAGTGTTTTGATGTACACACACCTCCCAGGGTTGAAAATTATCAATTTCCGCACTCGCCAGTTTTTTCAACTTCCTTTACGGGATACGCTTGACAAGCGTAGTGAAAATAGAAAAGCGAGTGGGAGAATTAACTGTAAAGGAAGTTACGGAGCTAAAAATATATTTAAGATCATTTTTGTAAAAATCTGTGGGATTTTAATGCAAAACTTTTTCAAGCGCAGATTTCTAAACTCACTGGACACAAAACTAGTAAGTAACATAAAACGCAAGTGAGGTAACCGGAAGTGACGTAGTTAACGAATCCATTGCCCTATCCCATCATCTATGATAACCGTACATAGTGCAGATTGTGTGTCAGTAGTTCATTATGTCATGTGACTGCAGAGTTTCCAATTCAGTCTAATATTAAATCTATGTAAAGTGCTGATACTTTTAATACTTTTTGATGATTTATTTTCTATGAACGTCCTTACATGTGTGGTACAATAGTAACGCAGATTTGTTCGTTGCAAGCAGTTGCGGTGTATGCCAATATAAACACGTCCTGTGGGTTT
Source organism: Amaurobius ferox (assembly GCA_951213105.1). Lineage (NCBI taxonomy): Eukaryota > Metazoa > Arthropoda > Arachnida > Araneae > Amaurobiidae > Amaurobius > Amaurobius ferox. Next base: position 134,481,612 of record OX578134.1, read on the forward strand.
CAATATTCTATTCCTCCTTTAATAGGCAATAACTGAGGCATTAAAAATAAATAATCTCAACTTAGGACACTGTCATCACGATACTGCCAATCACATTCAAATCATTTCATAAAACTGACATCCTTACTAATAATTTAGATATAATAGCTGTGCTTTATATAGCGAATAAAGGAACTTTTGTTATACGAAAAAAGGTGTGAATCTGTAAGACTTTTATAGGTAAGTAAAATTGTAATTCAAGCCGTTCTTAAATATTTATGTTGAACCCCAACTTCACGAAAAATGATTCTGTATTATATAAACAGGAGGAATATATTTTTATATACTCATTGCCATAAAAATTTGCTCACCAAGAAAGAGTTGTCAGAATCGAATGAAATTTTTTACATATGAGTGCAACGTTAATGTAAGTAAATGATTACAAAATCAAAGCAAAAGGACCATTTATTACAATAAAAACTACAAATGAATAGAGGGTTCTAGTACCCTGGTGGGTCACCTCTAGCGTGAATACACGATGCGATACGGGTGAGTATTGAGGCATACCGGTCCCGTATGGTGTTTGCGTCTTCTCATTCCACAGGTTTTGTAAGCGCACCTCTAGTTCGACCAAGCTCGTAGGCAGTCCAACTTGTCGTCCCAAGTGATCCCAGACATGCTCGATTGGTGACAAATCTGAGAATCGGGCAGGGCAGGGAAGGGTGGTAATGTGGCGGAGGCATTCCGGTGACACCCTTGGAATGTGTGGCCGAGAATTTTCCCATTGAAAACTTCCTACTGAGAGCCCTGGCATGAGGGGCAACACATGTGGCTGAAGGATGTCACGAACGTACCGCTGGACTGTCATGGTTCCATAGATCAATATTAGAGGTGACCAAGTGTCGTATGCGATGGCACCCCATACCATCACACCAGCTGTGGGAGCGGTGTGCCGCTGTAAAGCGAAGGCAGGATTGAGGCGTTCACTTCAGGTCCTCTACACCTACACGGTTGTCATCACTGCCCAAATTGAATCTCGATTCGTCGCTGAAGACGACCTAGCTCCATTCGGTTGCGGTCTAATCCCGTCGAGCGCAACCCCACTCCAAACGGAGGTGACGGTGGGTAGGTGTCATTGGCAGCACACGTAATGGACGCCGCGATACCAAATGCCCTTTAGCCAGGCGCCTCGCAATAGTACGGATAGACACAGGGGCCCATAGTGAAGGTGCTACTTGTGTCGAGATGGCGAACAATGATGCAGTTGACGCTGTGCGTGCGTGTAAGGCGATGTGACGGTCTTCTCGGTTATTGGTCTGCCGAGGTCGAACTTAGCCTGGCCGCCATGTATGCGACCTCCCTCTCGTCCAGTGGTCCCAACACCTCCTCACAGTAAAGACAGAACGGTGGCAAGCTACTAGGTGGCGAGCTACTGGCCGAGCTAATCACTCGTCTTCCATCATCCCGATGATTCTTCCCCTCTAGAACTCTGACAGCTGATCATATTGTTTTCGATGGTGGCGTAACGGCATCCCTAATGAAAAAGCGTCCCTCTGCAATAGATTAAGTATATGCAAAAAGCTTCTGCTTCCTTTTCTTCAACACAAGGAAGAACGAAGTTCAGCGTCCTCTGGTGGCATTAAGCAATGCGCAATCACACTGTATTTCTAATCATTTGCACGTCTACCTGACACGTACCTTCATGCCAAGTTTCGTTACGATGCCACGATTACTTCTTGGTGTACAAATTTTTATGTCATTGAGTGTAAATTGATTGTATTATGGATTTTGCTAATTGCAATAGCAGTGAATCATACTTTCAAAACTTGCATATTCTGTCAGAAAAATTTGAATTAAGACAATCCAATTCAGACTTCCAAATGTACAGAAAATATAACACATATTCATGCATTACTTTAACTTTTTTTAGAATGCGGATGTAAATAATGTACTTGATAAAATATCGAAATTTTTTCAAGGTCCTAATTAGCACAATCATTCATTCCTTCCTTCCTCTTCTAACCTTGAACGCAATATGGAAAAAATATATATCAAATAGTTTGACGGACACTCTGGTTGAAAAAAAACACGGAAACTGCTATGAGGCAAAGAATTTATCAATTTCCGCCCTCGCGCATGAGTTTCTAGGAACTCGGCCAACACTGGTAAAATAAAAGCTAAAGTGGAGCAAATCAATCAAAAAGTCGTTACTGTTCAGCAATTAGAGTTTATATCATTTCATTTTTCGAATATTGGATTGCAGGGGAGGAGCTGTCATACAAATGAAACTCCGTAATATATGGGGAATATTTAGAAAAATATCAGCTCGCAAAAAGATAATTGTGGAATATTTAGAAAAATATCAGTGGAGATGGAGACCAAACTGATGCATTTGAAGGGACTTGGTGGATCCAGTCGGGTTTGAACTTGGTGCCTCGAGTATAGTTGCCAGATTCCATACGATTAGACTAAAATATATCTTCGGATCCAAGAGTGTAATTGGGAAAGTGCATCATAGCAGAAAATGACGCAAGAGTGGATCATGGGAGAGACGTTGCGATCATTGTCAGGAAATTTGCTTGTTCGTTTTGTCTTCCAGCTTACCACTGAGGGAACTAGCTGACTCCGCTCGGGTTTGAACCCGGGCTCGAGTGCAGTAAGCCGACTAAACCGAAAAATATCTTTGGGTTAGTGCGTATAATTGGTATTCTTTGTAGCAGGGAATGAAGCAATTTAATTATTTCGAGCTGCCAGGTTGTTCTCATATTTTTATAATCCACATTAAATAGCATTGTAAAAATATCCAGATTGAGCTCAATATTCTTAGAATCTTTAAAACGTTTTCAAATTCAGCAAGCAGTTTTCTCATTCAGTTTTCATAAAGGAACAGAAGGCACATAATAGATCAAAACGCAACACATTTAAATTGTTTATCCTGCGGGCCGTATTGAACACACCAACGGGCTGTGGTTTGCCCATCTCCTGTTTAGGAGATCATAAAACGTGCTTATCCAGCAAAATATGAAATTCGGGTCATTCCATGCAGAATCACCCAGTGGTGGTTGCATGACCATTTTTTAAAAATTTATATTTTGCACAAATGTTTCTACATATTTCACCAGCTGAAAAACGATTTTTAAAAAATTTTCATCTAGCTTGTTTATTTGGTACAGCCATTTTTTCAACATGGTGGACTTCAAGTTTGATGGATTTTGATGTCCAAGCAAATTTAAGTGTCTTGGAACTCAAAAGAGGTAGATACTTGGAATAAAAACTGTTTTACTGGCCTTAACGTGGCTACATTTTATGCCATTGTAAAATTTGTATTACTGCAACTTGAGTGGCTGAAATTTAGCGTTGAAATTCAGCATAAGTTCAGCTGAAAATACTGTTTTTTGGCTTTCTAAAAATAATGAAGGGAACAATTTGAAATCTTCAAATTTTCACCATATCTTGCACTACTCCCAACGTTTTGCTGGAGAAATTTCAAGACTCAGAACTTTCTCCTTTTTATTTTATTATGTCCCAAACATGACGACTTCTTCAAATTTACAAATATTTAAGCCTTAATACCTCTGGTGGGGTAACCGGGAAAAATCTTAAACTTGAAGAGAATCAAGTACTGCATAACATCTGATTGTAGTTAAAATTTGGAGTTTGAGACTTTTCTGGTTTTATAGATTTAGAGTTATGAGCAAGTCCTAAAATCTTGCTTATTTATTTATCAAACATGCATAACTTTGTTACAGATTTTCTATTTATTCTTATTGTTAATCCTGCAAATCATGAAAATTATGAATTATAAGTAATCGAAAATCATAAATTATTGTTATTAATGAAAATGTATTTAACATTTTAGCTTTAAAATTCAAAGTTAAAAATATGAACCAATCATCATAAAAATAGCCAAATTGACTAAATATAGCCAAACCTGACAACCCTGGTTTGTATTTGAAAGAAGAACAGATAGCATGCATATATAAAAGAGCTCCATTTTCATATTGTTACAATTCTGAACTGAGAAGCACGAATCAGCTCATATCATTTCTCCCAGTTCTACACAGTTTCTAGTGGTGAGTAGATGTATTCGATTGTCTTATGCTGTTTAATTATATAAAAATTTATATTTAAAGTTCATAAAAATCGAATGTTCTATTGGTAAATTTATTAAAGAAAATTACCACAAAAAACATATGGTAAAGTCAGCAAGGATTTTACTAATTTTGGGAATTTCAGCCAAGTTGATAAAACACTACTGAAGTTAAGATTAGGTACAGATCACTTGAAAACAATTTGTAAATATCACGAGAAAAAGTTCATTAGTAAGTATAATAATTTCTTTGGACATATGTGTTGTGATCCTTTTAGCTATCACACTGGATCAAAGAAATCTGGCTACAAAGATTCTTGTGAAATTATGTTTGATTATTTAAAGAAAAGCAGACAGCATCTTGCACACCTTGTTCCAGGAAAATCTTTATGCCCTACGTGTTATAAAGATACATTTTTGGCTAACAAAAGTATAGACATTCGTGGAAAAACTGAAGAAGTGTTTGTTCTAGAATAGATTAGTTTAAGTGAAGTTGATGCAGTTTGTTCTGTAATGGATATTTTACTAGTATCAAAAATAAAACGATTAAGTTCAGAAAAAAATCAAGAGCTTTAATATGCAAAACAAAGTAAATGTCATAGAAGCTGTGTAAGAAAATAGAACATTCATTTACACAAGACTAAGTAGATAATAAAGAAGGTTCATTTATTTTGTGTAATGAATATACTAATTTAATTAACAAAGTAAAAGAAAAAAGCAAGATAACCAGTAATAAACAAAAAGTAAAGATTATCTGTTTAATGCCTAGCTGTTGGTCTAAATCAAACATATACGAAAAGCTGCATTTTCTGAATGCGGAGCTAGGATCAAAGGAATCTTACTTAACCTCATGGCAAAGGAATATCGTACATTTTTGTTTCAACGGAGAAGTGAAGTTAAATAAGAACGTGTTGAAACCTAGATTTGAAAAATGCTAATCTGTACCTCAAACGCGAGAAAAGCACAGATTTTTACCTCTCAGCAAATCCACCATAGGATGTTACCAAACTTCTATATCTTTGGAATATGTAGATATCCATTAGTAAACTGAATTTATGATAAACAGTAGTGGCGTACTGAAATTTTATACATATGTTTTGGAAATGAAGACCTATACCTTCAATCTTCAAGACAGTAGGTCCAAGAATTTATTTACAAAAGGCATCCAATGCATAATGGGTTACTCCATCAAAAGTACTGAGAAAACACACACCTTTGGAAATTCATACACCTACATAACAAAGCTACCAGATTACTAACAAACTCTGTAATGAAATATCACGATTGTACAGAACAATGACTATTTTTAAAAAAAGATATCAAACTTTGTGGATAATTGAAAATTAAGATTTGTTACTCTTAGGATGTAATCATCGCTCCATATCAATAAAACCAGAAAAGTCTCCAACTCCAAAATGTTACTACAATTAACTATTATGTAGTACTTAATTCTCTGCAAGTTTCAGATTTCTTACGCTTCCCCCACCAGAGATATTAAGGCTTAAATATTTGTAAATTTGCAAAAGTCGCCATTATAAAATAGAAAGGAGAAAGTTCTCAGTCTTAATATTTCTCCAGCTAAGACGTTGGAAGTAGGGTAAGATATGGTGAAAAATCTGAAGATTTAAAATTGCTCCCTTCATTACTTTTAAAAAGCCCCAAAACTGCAATTTTAGCTAAACTGATGCTGAATTTCAACTCTGAATTTCAGCCACTCAGGTTGCACTTACACAAACTTTACAATGGCATGAAATGTAAACCACTTTAAAGCCAGTAAAACAGTTTTTATTTCAAGTAACTAACTCTTTTGAGTTTCAAGATATGTAAATTTGCTTGAACATCAAAATTCATCAAATTTGGAGTCTGCCATGTTGAAAATGCGGCTGTACTAAATAAACGAGCTAGATGAAAAGATTTTGAAAATCGTTTTTCATCTGCTGTGGTATGTAGAAATATTTGTGCAAAATATAAAAATTTTCAAAAATGGTCATGCAACCAAATATTATTTTTTGGGGTAATTTTAGGTGGAATGACACATTCAAAGCATTTCCCAGAAAACAATACTTTCACTGTACAAAGTTTCATGAATTTTTTAGAACTCAGATTTTGACGAATAACCTTCTGAACCCGTTTCTAACACTTTTGGATCCGTGAAAGACTTTCGATGAAGATGTCTATTTGTGTGCGTATATGTAAATATATGTGCGTGAAATGTAAAAACAATAAATAAAGAGCTTATCCACCCACAGCTATTAAATTTCTGTGATGGTACAAACTCTATGGGACTTGGACTTACACAATTCGAATATTTTTTAAGCGAAGTTAAAATTTACAAATTGCTTCGAAAATTTTAGGAAATATTCAAATTATCCCATAAATTATAAAAAAAAAATTCAGCAAAACATGTGTGGTATTTTTTTAAATAATAATTACACCCATATAATATGAATAGATCACGTGATCCACTTCAAAATTAAATATGGCATCCAACTTTCTTTTTCTAGAGTAAAACTCGTGATTTTTAAAGTTATTTTAAATTTATATTTAATGTTGCATCCGTCCTAAAACCGCTTTATTTTTTCGTATTTTCTGTGCATCTATATTCTGTGTCAACCCAATTACAATATGTTTTAGTTTAAACGATCATCAAACTTTGATTATTTCTACAACGAAGCTTAATTTTAATTTATGCAGAATGTAAACAAGTGATTGTAAGATGAGTTGTATAAGAATTGCTGAATTTTTTTCACGCAAAATTATTTAGCTCTGGAAGAATCTGGAATTATTAGCCTAATTAAAGAAGCCTAATTTTAATTGATGCAGAATGTAAACAAGTGATTGTAAGATGAGTCATATAAGAATTGCTGAATTTTGTTCACGCTAAATTATTTAGCTCTGAAAGAATCTGGAATATCTTAGAATCTGGAATAAAAGTGTATGAATGAAATAATCACTGCTTTTACACAGAGAGCCAGAGTTACCTTACACCTTTCTGGTAGGTCGGACGGTCTGGGTTTCAACGAGAGCCAGACGACTTATATTTCGATGACGTCACTCGAATAAAGTTAATTTTTTTCGATGAAGTTTTAAGTTTTCAAGTAAAATAAATTATTATTGTTCTGTGATAATTAAAAAAATATCACCAATGAATGTATCGCATTTTAGACATGCGATACATTCAGCGGAATGCATTTCAGTTGGCAAGTGTTTCATAATCAATGCTTTATGCATGATTGATCTGTCTTGTTTATTAATGCTTTTATTGTACGAGTTTACTTCGTACTGAAATTGAGCAGGTTGCTTAAAATTATGTTTGACAAAGCCCGTTGTTGTAGGTAGGTTTACATTAGGTAAGTGTCTGTTTCATGTACTGAACAAGGGAGCTTCTTGAATATTTTTCAAATAAGGCATTTAAGTGCTAAGTTGTTTAATGGAAAATTTTGAAAATAATTATTAGAAACTAATGATGATTGTTTAAACGTACGGTTACAGTGGTTGTATGTGAAAGTCAGTGGATTAGCATACAATTAAAGTTTACATACATGAGGTAGCATGCAACTAATCTACACTGGGGGATTTTTTATCTTTTATATCATTTGATACTGCATTCAAAAATCTTTCTTTTGATAATCGGTCCTTCAGAACAGGGTGCTAATAATGGTATGATTTAAAGTTCAAATTTCCTATTGTTGACTATAAGAGCAAAAATCGACATGTAATCACTGTTTACACCAAGGTCCTCGAACAAATCAGTGTGCAATGAAAGAAATCCACACTTCATGTTTATGTTTTAATTAGTACAACCACTGTTTCCTTCCTTCCTTTTCCAACTATATAAGTATATTTGATAAGAAATACAAAAATATATTTTATCAAATATACTTTAGCACGCACTCGGCCAAAGCAAAATAGTACGCAACCACATCAGTAGTTTAAAATTTATCAATTTCCGCCCCCGCCTATTTCAACTTCCACGAAAAGCATTCGACAATGGAAAATTGAAAGCGAGGGAGTAAATAAACATTCGAAATGTGGTTGAAGACAAATTTTATTTATCTGAGTCTAAAAGCGTGCCACGATACAAGATCTTCATTCATGAAATGCATTTAATGGACTCTTTTGAGAATAAAGCAGCCGAACATTTAGGAACAACTGTTACATTGTAACTGCAGTTGCAATGCAATCAAACTTAAATATTTTTCGTATTATTTCCATACAATACATAGTATATGTGTAGGTAAAATATAATAAGTTGTTTGAAAATTCGAACAATAATTTTTAATACAACAATTCTACTATATATGACAGACTACATATCGTCCTTGACGCGATGTCGTCTTTGAAGCTGTGTTGTCTGTCTGTCTGTTTCATTTATCTTGACAAAGAAGGCTCTTTTTAGCTTTTGGAAACTTATTCAACCTTTATATGCTATTTCCTACCGAAGTATTTATTTCTAAAAATGTTAACGAAGTATATAAAATAAATACCTATTATAAATGCAATTTTTGATAATAAAATTAATAAAACTACTACTGTCTTACAAGGAAGCATTATCTAGATATTTTTACTTTCCTTATATACATAATGTATAAGGAAAATAATGTGACGGGGTCGAAAATTCGAATTCGAGTTTACGACGGGAGAGCACGTTTCAAGCATCCCTGATCACGAATCAAACATTTTTGAAGTGATGTCTGTGTGTGTGTGTGTGTGTGTGTGTGTGTGTGAAAGTAAGTGTGTGTGTGTGTGTGTGTGTGTGTCAGTCAGTGAGTCTGTGGAGACGATAACTGACGAACGAATGGACCGATTTGAACGAAATTTGGTACAAAAATCACAATCCTTAAACACTGGAAGCTATTGTTTTTATACGCAATCGAATGTTCAGAACCCCCCTAAATTTTCGCGTGAAATTTTGAAAAAATTGTCAAAAACTCAAAACCGCTAATAAAGTTACACAAATAGACATGTGTTATGTAATTTTTCATTAGAAAACGATTGACATAAATTTTAGAACGCTAACATGAACCGTTCTCGAGATATTGTACATTTTTCAAAAAAATTATCAAAAAGTCATATAAAATAAAATAAAAATATTTCCTATTGAGAAACATGTTCACTTTTCATATGTAATACAATGTGATAAATTTGGTGACATATTCTCGTGGATCTAGCTCGTTCCATTCATGAGAAAAGATACTTCGAGTAATACTTTTGTATTTGAACTCCAATAGTCATTTATCTGCTATAAGAACAACTTATTTCTCCGTCCATAACACTTGGCGTGATTTTGGCGACGAATTTGGCGGCATGTCGCCAACTTGGCGACATTTTTTAAAATGTTGCCAAACTAACGAAAATCTCTCCAAATGGATAAAAATGACGCTAAATCAATGAAAATAACGACTAATCGTCGAAAATTCAATATCTTAGAAAGAATATAAGTATCTACTATAAGAAAAACCTATTTTTTTTACTGTAAAAGTAGTAAATTCATTGCATTATATAAGGAAAGTCATGTGTTGCCCACATCAGATTTTTTTTACAATTTGGCGTCATTTAAAAATTAGCCAAACAGCAAGTAATATTTTAAAACTACAAATTTAGTATAATTTGAATTAATTTTGATTAAAAAAAATATAATTAAAGTAGGAGATAAAAAGTTATACCTGAAGGGTAAGTTATATGTTGCTTACAACAGATTTTTAATGTGTGTTAGAAATTTAAGACTCAAAGTATGGCGTTTTTTAATAATGCAAGTAACATGTAGATCCACCATGATAGACGAATTACAGACCTTTAGTATCGACTTTAGTACAAAACCAAAGTGAGTCAATTTTCAATGAAAGCCACTATTTTTGACATTGATCGCCATACATTATTAAACAAAATAGAACTTAACGCCATACATTGTTAAAAAATAGTAACTTAATTTTAGAGTTAGTTTTTCAGTCGTTGATAGCCTTTAACCATCAATAATTTTTTATTTTTTAGCATTATAAATATTAAGTTTTAGGAACAACCTTTGTTCGTAAAAATATACAACATACAGGCTTTACCATATTTATATAATTCTTATTTAAATAATTAACGTTGTAAGTGTTTAAATCGGTTGAGTTCGTTTTCGAGTTTTAAACAGTCATAACAGACAGAAAGAAACAGGATTTTAAGTCCCGTTGTTCTACTGGTATGTATAGAGAAAAGTTTTATATCCCAATATTTAGATCCCCTAGACTCAGACTCATTGGCTGAAAGTTTCATCGAAAGCGATTGAAATCCGAGAAAATATATTGCCAACAATCGTCTTTCCAAATTTTCCCATTTATGTAATATATGTTTTATATAATCGAAGTATTTTTATTACTATTGCACTAAGGTAATATTGTTTCGTCACTTTATAGCAGTTTTTTCACTCTCTTACTTTGTTTGTTTCAGAAATTTAAAATTTTCTTTTAGTGAGTGGATTTATTATGCAGTCTAACACACAATGTTGCGGTACTCTATACGAACTAATAAATTCAGTTTTGCTACACAGTCGGAATCAAATTTATTAAATATTAAGCTCAGTCTGCACGAGGCTTCAACGACCAAGTTTACACTTATAAAACCAAGCTATTGCTAAATTTAGGATCGCGCTCCCACTGCATATAACACTGGACAACAAATTTAGATTTTTTGTATGTTTCTGAGGTAAAACCAAAGTGTCTTTATCATGTTTGGTGTGGAAATGGACTCTGATATACCGGAATAGATTTAGTTTTCGAAATATATTTAAAACAAATTTGACAAATTTGTATATACATACCCTATTACTAGTAAGAAGCCGAGCTCGCGCATATGAAGTACGAGAGTTAAAATTAAAACGTAATTTAACAAATAATTAGCTATAGAGTTTGATGTAAAAAACATTAACTTCAATATTTGAGAATCCTAATACAAAAGAGCATATACGAATTCGAATATTAAATTATACAAATTGAAATACAGGAAAACAACGAAACCACAGTAACAAATTTAAATCGCAAAAATGCATTTAATACACAGGAGCACATTTAAATCGTGCACACCCTTTGATTAGTTGTTTAAAAGTGATTGTTTACTTGATATTTGTATGAAATGTAGGGAATATACTCAGGTTAAATATAGACGTTTCGCTTTTTTACAGTTCGTTTTAATAATTGAAATTGTGGTTTTGAAAATCTGCTTGCAATTTCGTGTATGTATGCAAAATGTCATCTCTTTACCTATTGTAGTTTTCAAGTAAAATATATCACAACATTCAGTAAAATGTTGATTTCGCTTTCTTGAAAATAGTGAATGGATGCCCATACAAATCTTCATACAGGAAGCCTGTCGCTTCTAATGAATTAATAAAGCATTTCTCACAAAGGTCCGGCAATAATCTGCTGGCATTACCAGCATTTTATTTCCCTTGGTACCATTTTCCGAGAACAGTAATTTTCTGATGAAGCCATTCCCTGAGGACAGTAATTTTCTGACGAAGCCATTTCCCGTTCGCATCACTGACAGCATAATTAGTCCGTAATAAATGCAGGTAAGAATGCAAGAAGTGTATTTTCAATAGCGTGTTATATCCTAGTCTCTTGTAGCCTTGTAAAAGGGTTTCTAAAAGCTTCTGGTAATCACCCAACGCCCACCCTTCTTCGTATCTTGAAAACTAGTGCTCATCCTCGATTTTTAAGATCATATCATTGGTGATCCACATTAGTGAAAAGCAGCTATTTTCCTCTTAGATGTATTTTGGTTAATGCTCATTGCAATTGAATTTATAGATTTCTTTTGTGCTTTTGTGCACTCGTCAGAGTGACATAGCCAATACTTGAAACGACAGTAAAAATGTTTTACTAGGTATGTGTCTCAATTTTGTCTAACGCTCAGTATAATACAATTTATAGATCTGTTTTGTACTTTTTAAGCGCTCGACAGAATGAAACAGCCTACACTTGCAATGCCAGCAAAAATGTTTTACTAGGTATATGACACACATGTGGCTATTGCTCGGTGTAATATAAGTTATAGAACTGTTTTGTGTTTCTTATGCGCTCGTAAGAATGACACAGCCGATATTTGCAATGGCAACAAAAATGTTTTACTAGGTATGTGTTACAATTTTGTAAACGATCCTTCAATTCCTTCTTACCACGCAGGTCGGATAGCTCGATTCTAAATTTGGCTATGCCTCTAAACTGTCTTAAGTTTGCTTACGCTCACCAACTTAATGGACAGATATAATAGTCCTAATTGGTAAGTTACATCTGTGTATAACTGTATTTCGTTCACGGACGAAGTTTGCAACACGGTATAGGATCAAATTTATGATGATTTGTAAATGTACATTTAGTACTTGCAGTAATTTTTCGTATTAACTTTTCGTATTACTTATACGTATCTTTCAAGAATAACCTATACAATTTCAGCTTCATGATTCGTTAAATTTCCAACCGATTATGTTTTAGTGGCATGCGTGTAGCAGAATTTAAAATAAATGTAAAAGCCTAAAGGCACTTTGCATGTCATAAATACATAATCACTTTTCATCTTGTGAAGTTATTCTTTTACTTATTTAACGCTTGAGTCAAGAATAAAATGCCGTTCGTGATAAACCTGCACGCAAAAAATTTAATATTTTTTTATGTGAAACATCAGAGAGCGTGGGTAAATCTTGCAAGAAATGTGATTTAGATGAAATGGTAGTAAGTAACGAAATTGACATCAAATTATTACGAATACGTAACAGAAAACCAATATGTAATTTTTCTGATTATAAGTAACTTAAAGTTGTTTTATAAAACATATCTGATTGGAAAGTGTAAAAAATTTTAAATTTTAGATCAGCAGAATCTGTCTAGTACATCAGTATGGGCTGATCGCTTTCACCGCCCAGTGGAATGACTGCAGACATTACATCCAAACGTTTCGTCGTCGATAACTCTGTCATTTGTGGCCCAATTCAAATGAAATCAACTGCATTCTATTAATATATCGAAACTGTATATTTTCAAATAATAATGATGATAATAATTTAAAAAATCAAATTTTTTTTTAAAAATAAAAAAATTTCGAAGCATTTTCTAGGTGCCTCGCACAATCGTCACAAACATCACACATCAACCATCTCCCATTCGACATATTCGACAGAAGTGATGGTCACATCAATGTTTAACAAGCAACAGAGTTACTCACTATCTTTGAAATCGGTATTCAGTTATCAGTTTAGTAAATTAATTTTCTTTTTAAACTAATTGTTTTTACTGTGCATAATATCTATGGTTACTGGTATGACAACTGGTATATCGGGTGTCAGCCTGGGGAAACCGTTGACTATTGTGGTGACAGAAGGTATCAGACGGCCTGTTTCCCAGATTAAGAAGTAGTCATTTATGAGAGGAAAGTAACATCTTTCATGCTTACACGAAATATCACAGAGCTGAGGCCACACCAATTCATATACTTTTTTGTATTGGGTTTTCTTGCTCGACTATCCACAACTTGTAGCTTGGGAACTCAGGAGGCATGATCCTCTAGACGTGGTTTAGGCATTAGCTACTCTGGTTAGGATTAGTACCAACCGACTAGGACTAGTAGCATATCTGTGATTTGATTTTTGCAGAAAAAAAATCATAAATACTGTACACTGTAAAACAATTAATTGAGATATTTTCCTGAAAAGGAAAAATTTCGAATTTCAATTCTTTTCTAACGGTTTCTTCAAAGAAATATGCACCAAGCTGTTCTGCAGATTAAGAAAATCTAGATGCTCTGCATCAGACTAATTTATCACTCTACTAGTCTTTTAAGGCATACGAAAACTACTTTAACCGGGATTTATTGTTTAAAGTGGATTGGGTTACAACTACGAACGCACATGTATACACAGCTCTCTCTAACCTGATCTGACGAGCAAAGTAAACCGTTCGTTAACACATGGATGATACACTATGCAATAACATCGGCCTATAAATATGTTTTCTGTGTTTATGAAGCTAGAATATCTCTTGTTAATCTCCAGGTCTAGAATATCTCAAGGAAATGTTTTATGGCCCAGTCTCTCTGGCACTGCAGATCCATAAAAGTGAGATTTAAGAACCGGGTGCGAATTAACTGTGGATTGAATTATGCTCTCATATTGGTACGGAACCCACTTTTAACTTAAAACTCCCAGTTAAAGTAGTTTTCGTATGCATACAAATAGCAAACAAAATATTTGAATCCTAAAGCTGAAAACAATGATTTAACAAGGTTTTCATGTTAAATTGTTATTATTTAACAAGAAAACGTTCTGCTTACTAAAGATCAATTGAATTTCTATTTCCCACAACACAACTGGGGTCATATTCTTCAAAGTGTGCACCAACAATATTCCATGCCATCTTAGAATAATTTACTCAAACTTCTGTCAAAAGATACTTATAAATAAACGTAGTACTTAGTGGAACATCTCTAAATAATAGGCAAAGCTATCACCTGGTTTTAAGTTAAATTGGTATTCAGTAATACCAATTGGTGGAAGTGCAGCTAATTCATCAGTTTGACTAACTTTTTGCTAACTTTATAATATAAACTCTTGGGAAAACGGACTGAATTATTCGCATTAGTTTAAAAATTAGAGATAGAATCTATTGATTGCAATGGAGAATATAATTTTACTACAATATTGCTTTTAATGCAAAATAATCGTAAATAATATTTATAATTCTTGCTTTATATGCACTTTTAATACCGTAGTTAAATTTTTTCAAAACCCTTCTTGAAAGTAGCGCAATTTTAATGTAGACTCGAAAGACATGGCGAAAATTGAATTTTCAGCTACTGAACATCACAGGAGAGCTATTATAGTTCCATTAGCACTTATGAGATATTGATTATCATTTAGGAAAAAATTAATTTAAAGCAATTTATTTCATCTTTTATGTTCCTTTTACATTCCATTACAGTATTACTTTAGTTAATACCAGTTTTCCGTTGCTACGAAATTTTAGAGACAGCTAGCTGCCCTTGAAAGTTTTCAATGATATTAAGTCCTGACATAGTTTTAGGGAATTTGTAAAAATGATGTTCTTAAATGAATTTTATGTCTTCGGAAACTTCCTGGAGGAGTTTTTTAACCATCAGAGAAATTCTGCAACATTTAATTTTTTTATATTAGATAAACCCTGATACATCTATTTCTCGAAATAATATTATTATATTTAATATTTTGTTCAGTTAATAATAACTTTAAAAGAGTCATTTTAAATGCATTTTTAAAATTAATAAATTAAAATTGTAAATGAACTAGCGGCACGAGCCTTTATTTACTGCACTGACCAATTCCCCGTTATCGGTACTACATTCTAAAATATCATTCAGTTGTTCTATCTTCCATCGTATCTTTTCTTATCCCTCTAAACAATAAACCATCTGTAGAGGAATTTAGTATGGTCATACTCTATTAGGGAAATAAATATTGAATTCAAAAACAGGGAAATAAATATTGTTGAAATATTAAATTGCAACTGATTTAAGAAGTTCGACCTTGTTTAACAATGTATGGTCCTTGAAGTCGAAAATAGTCATCTTATTCGAACATTTGCTCGGTTATGATCTATCTCGCTCTCGATATTATAAGTATGCAATACATTAGCCTAATAATTCATGGAGGGATGGGGTACTGTCTAAAAGATCTAATAGTTATGATCTATCTTGCGCTCGGTATTATAAGTGTGCAATACATTAGCCTTATAATTCATGGAGGGATGGGGTATTTTGTGCGGTCTAAAAAGATTTCTCGAAAAAACTTATTTTTTCGCACCCCCGTGGGGAAAATCAAAAATTTGGTTTCGTTTTGTCCTGTGCAATGGTTTATTTCATATGTGTGCAAAGGTTCAGGCTTTAAGGTCATCGCGAGGCTTCTAGGGAAGTCTGGAAATACTTTCTGAAAACTCCTGATCTTTTCCGCCTCCTGGAGGAGGGGGAGGGGGATCTAAAATTAAGCGTCATTATTTTTTGTCTCTCGGTCGATACTATAAAAATCAGCCTTATAGGTGATAGGATGAGAGGGGGGGGCATCTAGGAGGCTTGGAAGGCCTTCTAAAAGACAACTTCTCATTTTCCGAGCATTCATCCTCCCGAGCGAAAATTTGAAATTACGCTTCCATTATTTTCTGTGCCATGTTCTATACAATAAGAATGCACAGATTTAGCGTTCTAGGTCACCGAGAGGGGACGTTCTGAATGGACTGGAAATGCACAAACGCATTAGACAATTATTATGTGTGATGATTTATAGAGAAAGGGCCCAATTGTTGAAAATTTCAGGACAGAATTTTAGGACATTGTTAAGTGCAGCTTTTCAGGCTACTTCTGTAAAACAAAATCGCGCATCTTTATGATAATTACAGCACATCCTACAAATATTGCATTATTAATCAGAGAAAACATTAAAACAGAGATAAACAGTATGAACGTTTTTAGGTTGACTGCAAAGATGGATGATTTAGACCCCATTGCTTTAAACCATTTTTATTTTTATTTTTTGGTTTTAAACTTTGGTTTAAACCATGATTTTTTATTTGAAAAATATCGGATTTTCGTTCAATCCCGGTTGATAGAAAAAAAATATTTCCTGGAATTGGCCACACGCAGAGCATAGTAAAAACATACTCCGTATTTTAGAAGCATTTGAGGCTACCTAAATTCGTTGCAAGCAAGAAAAACCGATACAGCTGTCGGTATAAAGGCGTTATCTTAGAAATTAGATTACCGACAACTGAACGAATTTTTTGTAAACCATTACATATAGATAGGAACCACCCTTATGTCTGTCGGTCAGTCTGTACCAGTTAACATCTTAACATCAAATTTGATGCAGTATCACCAAATTGGAGACTTAAAACAATAATTCTATATATCTGAAAATTAAATTTAATGTTTATGATAATACTTGTCGCTTTGTGGAAATTATTAATTTAATATTCTAAATTAAAAATATAACGAATTTGTTGCTCGTAAGAACAGAAGCATTTTGCTTAGGAAGGCTGGGAGCAGTAATTTTTTTGCATTTCAGTTGGGGGTCATATAGTAATTATGTTTTGAACGTTTTTTTTAGTCGTATAATAAATAACAATATTAAACTTTAAAGGTGTGCCGTCCGCGTGTGTCCGAAGATTTAATGAGTGTGAGGGGTGCAGGCGGACGGGTGGAAGGGAATCCTATACATAATATTATGTATTTCATCCTATGACGGATCTCACAGCTAGCTTAAAATACCAGCTACGGGAGCAAAGCGTACATCACACAACCTATCTTTTATCGCAAATGGAACAAGACTTGGAAATGTAGTATCATAAATCTTCTGACTTCCATGACAAATTATCTTTACAAATAGACTCAGGAAGTTTTCAATTGCATCGTTGCTCAAAGTCGCTCTTCCAGAAGTGTCTGGGCCTTCTTAAACCGTTGGGCATACCTTTTGTGCTGGGGATGCTTCAAAGATTACCCTAAACGTTTGTCATGTGCAGGAATCAGCTCGCTTGATAAAGATTAGCTGTGAGGGGAAGGGCAGAAATGAATATTTTGTAGCTTTTGGATCTAAATACACTGTGAGGCAATGGCGTCTTGTGATGGAGCAGATTTAGTGGCAAAGTTAAGAAGATTCAGTGGCGAGATTTCATATCCTCCTTCACAACGAACATTATCAAAGCACATCACGCTACTGATACAAATGTTGTCAAACATTATCTAAAAATTGTCAAACGAGTCTGAAAAGATCGTCAAATAATAACACATTCAACCGATAACTTTAAGTGAAGCAGAGCTTTTCCTGAGTCACCTCGCGAGCTAAGTAGGAAGGCTGTGAAGTCTATATAACCTTTGACTATGATTTCACTCAGTTTATGTTATAAGTTATGATTTACTTAGAATTAACAACTTCTTACTGGTTCAATTATGCAGACCAATCCTGGGCCGGCTAACAAGTTTCTGTGATCAGGTAGTAAAACAAGATAAAGTTTCGGTCTGTGAGTAGAAAATGAGTTCGTTTGTATTCTTTTTGGAGATTTCCCCGTTCGCAGGAGCTCTAAGAGAAGCAATCATTATTTTAATCCATGGTCTTTCTTAAGACTGACAATATAGCTATGAGTAGACTGGTCAAGATGTGTAATTGAGAAGAAAAAGGATATAGACCATAAGAGTACCCTACTGACGTCTGTTGACGTCCTCTGATGAAATTGAGTAAGAACATGCCATCCGTATTATATTCTACGAGTATCCCAATTTTCCATTGTATCACCCAAGCCACGTGGTACCTAAGTTTTAAATTCATTCACAGAACGGGCCTGTGCAATCTCATGTCTGTTTTTGTATACAGACCATTTAAGTTCTACAACCAGTTGCTATATAACTTATGTGAGGTTAATAAATAATTTAGATTGAAATCCATAGTTTCTGTATGCTTCAATTAGCTGTCAGGCTATTTTGAGTCTTAGATACATCTACTTGTACACCAAAATGAGTATTTAGCATGACAATGCATGATATTAAAAGAAATGTTTATGTAAAAGTCACTAAAATCACAAAATTCTTGACTGTATGATGCTTGTGGAGCATTTTGTGAAAGTTTTGTTTATCAGGTTAGAGTTTTTTAGAAAAAATATATTGCAGTTCCAAAATGCCTATATTGAGAAAACGATGCTTAAAGTCTCCTCATAATAGGAGTAGCGTAGAATCCGAATTTCAATTTCATTCAAAATTTTCATGGAAAAAAATAACCTGCATTATTTTTTTACTTTATGATTTTATTTTTTGCTAATGTGCTGCAAAAAAATCATCAAAGTCTAAAATAAAAGACAACTTTTTTTAGTACGCTTAAGGGGACGGTGGACGTTGAATTTTTTTTTTAATTTATTGACTTAGAAACGTGAAAATGTATAAATATTCACTTGTATAAATATTCCTTTTAACATTACTATATACAATACCATTAATTTTTTTTTTCAATTTTATTATAATTTTGTATTTTTTTTTAATTTAATTGTTTTTAACGAAAATTTGAAAATGCTCCTTGCTTACCATTTGTTCACATTTTTGATTAATTTTACATTATAATCACTCAAAAACACATTATGAACAAATTTGGGTATTCATTTTTAAATCCGTTAGAAAGTTAATTTTTTAAAAATATTTTTCTGCATTAAAACTTAATTTTCATCATTTAATTAGGTTCTTATTCATTTTTAATTACCTTAATAAAGTCCAATTATAAAATGCATACCCAGTTTCATTAAAAAGTATGACAGGTGTCTTCTTGGCAAATTTTATGCAACTCAGACAAAAATTAAGACGCATGGAGCATTCTAAGAATGTAAAACCTTTGAAAATTCCGTTTCGAAAAAAATGAATTCAACCTTTTGCTTACGGGTGGGACAGCGTACATCCCAAACGAAAAACCTCCCAAAAAGACAGATATTTGACAAAGGGGGATCGAACTGTTTGGGATAGGGTATGTCAAATATCTGTCTTTTTGGGAGACTCTTCGCTTGGGATGGACGCTGTCCCACCCGTAAGTAAATGTTAAATGTGTAAAATAATGTTATATATTAAAACTTTTTTTGTCGATTTTTGCTCATTTGAACGTCCACCGTCTCCTTAAACGTATCCATTAAATGCTTGTTTTATACGATTAATTTTTAATGCTGAAAAGAATAAGATCAACCTCATTACTTGTTAGGGTATTCCTCGAACGCCATTAGCCTCTCTCGAGATATTACAGTTTTCTCACATTTTTGCTACGTCGCCTTTGAAAATAATTCTAGTCACCAACTAAAAATAAAAATTGAATTGAATTAAAAGTGCAAATTCTGTGTAATTTCAAATAATTATGCTCTTATTTTGTGCAAATAAACTCAATTTAACGAATTAATGAAAAATAAAGAGAAAGTGAATTTTAAGCCTGTAGGGAAAGTGATGTGCTGCCCACATCAAATTTTTTCACTTGTGACTTAACTTTGTCGCAGTTTTGGAAGTTTTCGAATCCCATTTTAATCCCGTATTTATGTCAAGTATTTAAATTATTATTTTAATCCATGGCCAACACTTCATAAAATAAATTACATACATAATTCATCTAAAAATTACTTGCTTTTAATTACCAGTTTATTATTTAATCCCCATCAATTTGGAACGAGCAATCAAGATTACGTTTTTAGATATTTATTAACAGCATTTAAAATATTTCATTAGTACGTACTGAACCTCATTTAGTATTCAACGATTCAATTTGCACATATTTAAATGAGGCATTTGCTGAGCGTAATGAAATGAATCTGATCCTGAATTTTATGTTTAATACTAAGCGTAATAAATAATTTAATACTAAACGTATAAATACCAACGTAATTATAACTGTAATAATTTGTAAAATATATGATCCAAAAGCAATACTAAATATATGAACACTGAAATTAGATTTTTCATGTTGAAAATCTATTTATGCGTTTTTTGAATATCAATTGCATGTATTTATGCAATTTTAAATTAAAATTAACTGAAAAGTGACTCAACTCTACTTTTTCATACCAGAATCCATTTTTGAACAGATTGTGATTTCCTTTTCTCAAATTTTACAACCGTACCAGGCAGCATGCTATAATTGTGATCTCATTTGGGACAACACTTTTCCCTGATATGGTTAGACGGACAGACAAACTTTACCCATACAACATTATTTCCTAATAAAACACAATTAATTTCACTGATTTAGCACCATGTTTATCAATTTGACGATATTTTTGTCAATTTGACATTTAAAAAATTCGCCAAGTTAGCGATATCCTGCCAAATTCGTCACCAAATTTTTCGCCAAGCTTTATGGATGGATAGATAGAGAAGTGAGTTATTAAGATATTAAATTAATAATTGCCACAAAGCAACAGGGATTAAGGAAATTGAACTTAATTTTGTAATATATTGAATTTTCATCAATTAAGCGTACTTTTTATCAATTTAGTGTCATTTTATCAGTTTGGAGATATTTTCGTTCATTTGGCGATATTTTGTTCAATTTGACAACGTTTAAAAAAGTCGCCACAATTGTCGCCCAGTGGGACGATTGGATTGACAGACAAACGCTACTGAAAAAGCATCAATCCAGTACTATCTCCTAACGAAATACATTTAATTTAATCGATTTAGCGTCAATTTTATCAATTTGACGACATTTCCATCGATTTGGCCACAATTTCATCAATTTCGCAGCATTTAAAAACTCCCCAAGTTGGAAATTTCCCGCCAAATTCGCCGCCAAACGTTAGAGACGCATGGATAAATGGGTTATTCTTATAGTGAATTTTAAGTAGCTTGTATGTTTTTTTTTGTTTGTTTGCTTTTTGGAAATTTTGCAAGAAAAGTTTTGATTAAATCTGTATTGTTAGTCTAAATGATCACAATTATAACATGTAATCCTTCACTTTCAAAGGCCTGAAAAAATCTTCAATTGATATACTACTTTACAATGTACCCCGGTGGGTAAATTTCTCTCTCCCCCGAGGAGGGGCTAATGACTTCACGAACACAAAATTTGTATCGCGGCTTTTTTTTCACAACAATGATTGCTACTGCTAAGTTCCGTGATCACTGAGCCATAAATAACCCTTTTATACATGATTTTGTCAAATTTTGTCATACGCTGCTATGTTAAAAAAATATATAATTTCGAATAGACTTTGAATTTTTCTCTCGAATTTTAAAAAAATTCTATCTAATTCTAGATTTTTCAATAACAAAGCTGGTAATAAAATTTCGTGAAAATCCATTAATATTTGCGGCAGCTATCGTGAACATAATAAAAAGACCACAGACAGACAGACATAACTTTAAAAATAGTCAAAACATGTTCAGGAAGTCCTGAAACATATGTTGGCATAGAATTATTAGCATCGAATACGAACATTTTTGTGAAAACAATACTTTCTCTATACTATAGTACATAGTATGAGAAAGTGAAAATCAACTCTCATATCAAAGATGTGTAGTAGACCATAAAAAAAATAATTTTTCATATCCTACTATTTATATTTGCACATCAATATGAAAACATGGATATGCAAACTCAGAGGTACACTTAATATAGTAGTTATGCTCTTAAATTAATGTGCACTACAATTAGATTTTTCAATTTTGAAAATGTATTATTTATGCATTTTTGGAATATAAATAACAACTATTTTTTTTTCCGTTTGAGAATATACAAATTCCTCATATCAAAAATATGCAAACGTAATAGATTAATATTATATATCCATACAAATGATTAATAGTTATACATATGATTATTTAATGACTAGTAGATGTGAATATGAGAGTAATATATTATTAATAGAAAAGTATTTAGTTGCAAAAAAATAATATGCAAAGACATACAAAATTAGTTAAAATATTAAATCTAAAATTTAAAATACTATTGAGCTTTACACTTTTTTAAAACAAAACACTCAATGTTGTTCAACACACATATAAAAACAATAGATGAATAATAAATGGTGGGTAAATGTCCAAAATTAAGCCACCTAGTGCCAACTTTTTTATTCCATGATGTATTTGTGGGGGATAGCTAAAAATTAATTACTCAAAGTGGACTGTAATAATAATTTATTTTCATCACAACCATATGGTATATAATTTATCACAACCATATGTTATATATTCATTATATGGTATATATTCATCATATGGTATATATTCATCACAACCATATGGTTGGAAAATTTATTGGGAAAAGAACACCCACTGGTCCAAAGGCGTCAAAAGATATTTCACAACTGCTGGTTACAAAAGGGTTGCGACATTTTCTCGGTTTTTGGCGAGCGCCAACCGACCATACCAAGTATCATCGCCAACACTAATTAGGCGCTCGAACTGTATTTTTGGGATGATTATAGATCGTCTCAAAGACGTATCTGAGAAATTTCATTTCGGGGGTCCGAAGTATAGTGAACTTTCAATCCAAATAGACTTGACTAAACTGATACTGGGTCACAATAGAAAGAGAAAACACGAGAGCATTGTCAAGGACGTATCGGGCCCCCTCTATGAATACGTCATTTTTGCCACACGGCCAGGACAAAATCAAATTACACTTCATTTGTTATAATTAATAAACAAATAGTCAAAACAATAGAAAATGTAAACACCGTTTGTATTGCTTTTTGCTCCAAGGAGAGGGTAAAATGAAAGTGCACTTTATTTGTTGTAACTAATAATCAATAAACAAATAGTCAAAATAATGACTGTAGGCACCGTCTCTATTGCTTTTTGCCACAGAGTCGGGGTAAAATGGAATTACACTTTATTTGTTGTAACTAATAATCAATAAACAATTCGTCAAAACAAATAGTCAAAACAATAGAGACTGTAGACACCGTTTCTCTTGTTTTTTGCCACACGGCAAGGGCAAAATGAAATTACACTTTATTTGTTGTAACTAATAATCAATAAACAATTCGTCAAAACAATAAGGACTGTAGACACCGTCTCTATTGCTTTTTGCCCCAGGGTCAGGGTAAAATAAAATTACACTTTATTGGTTGTAACTAATAATCAGTAAACAATTAGTCAAAACAAATAATCAAAACAATAGAGACTGTAGACATCGTCTCTATTGTTCTTTGCCACACGGCCATGGCAAAATGAAATTACACTTTATTTGTTGTAACTAATAATCAATAAACAATTCGTCAAAACAAATAGTTAAAACAATAGAGACTGTAGACACCGTCTCTATTGTTTTTTGCTACATGGCCAGAGCAAAATGAAGTTACACTTCATTTGTTATAACTAATATTTAATAATCAAATAGTTAAAACAATAGAGAATGTAGACCCCGTCTCTATTGCATTTTGCCAGAGGGCCGAGTAAAATGAAATTACACTTTGTTTGTTGTAACTAATAATCAATAAACAATTCGTCAAAACAAATAGTCAAAACAATAGAAACTGTAGACACCGTCTCTATTGTTTTTTGCCACACGGACAGAGCAAAATGAAGTTACACTTCATTTGTTATAACTAATAATTAATAAACAAATAGTTAAAACAATGGAGAATGTAGACCCCGTCTTTATTGCATTTTGCCACAGGGCCAGGGTAACTAATAACCAATAAACAATTCGTCAAAACAAATAGTCAAAACAATATAAACTGTAGACACCGTCTCTATAGTTTTTTGCCACACGGTCAGGGCAAAATGAAATTACACTTCATTTGCTGTAACTAATAATTAATAAACAAATAGTCAAAACAAATAGTCAAAACAATAGAGAATGTAGACACCGTCTCTATTGCTCTTTGCCCCTGGGTGAGGGTACAATGAAAGTGCACTTTATTTGTTGTAACTAATAATCAATAAATAAATAGTCAAAACTATAAGAACTGTAGACACCGTCTCTATTGCTTTTTGCCCCAGGGTCAGGGTAAAATAAAATTACACTTTATTTGTTGTAACTAATAATCAGTAAACAATTAGTTAAAACAAATAATCAAAACAATAGAGACTGTAGACATCGTCTCTATTGTTCTTTGCCACACGTCCATGGGAAAATGAAATTACACTTCCTTTGTTATAACTAATACTTAATAAACAAATAGTTAAAACAATAGAGAATGTAGACACCGTCTCTATTGCTTTTGCCACAGGGCCAGGGTAAAATGAAATTACACTTTATTTATTATAATTAATTATCAATAAATATATAAAGTCAATAAATTCAATATTTGATTGATGTTAATTCATTCTCAGACAATTTAAGAGGCGCTGCAATTATTCAGTAGAATGTGTGAAGTTTTATAGTGACCTCGTGATATTGAGAGGGTTAATAGATATGCAAATTAAGATAAAATACAAAATACAAAAACTAATACTCTTGATATTCCCACTATTCATACAAATAAGTACGAATAAATCTGTTAAATTTACATGCATAAAAATGCGCAAGATTATTTAAAATACGAAGAATGAAAATTGAAACATTCTTAATATTTCTCCACTTCATACAAATAAGTCAAAACTCTATATTCACCGCATATAGAAGAAAAATAGATGAATAATTTAATGCCGATAGATCTGCAAAATTTATATGTAAAAGATGCGCAATATTAGTTCCAAATCGAAAGTGTAAAAATTAAAACACTCATGATATTTTTCTTATCCATATACCAATAAATTAAAACTCTCTTGTTCATCACATATAAGAAATGAATAAATGAATAATATAAAACGGGTTTATCTGTGAAATTAATAAGTTAATTATCCGAAAAATTAGTTGAAATACGAAGTTTAAAAAAATTAAAATAATGTTTTTTGAATTCCTTTTTTATACCAATGCATTAAAACTATATTTAGTTCACCAGATATACATATTTCTTCTACCAGGTTGACAGAAAAAGGAAAAACTGCGCACTTCTGGATCCCCGGATCAAACTATTCCAAGGAAAGAAAAAAAAATCCCATTCACTTCTTTTCATGCGCAATGACGTCATCCAGCTTCGTGTGTACGATATCCGAGGCATTTATTTAAGCTTCCACTGATATACTAGCCTGCGTGAATGACGTCATAGAGTGACGTCATTTCATTACTCCATAAATTTGTTCTTTCAGCATCTTCTCCGGCATTGTTCAATCGAGAATATTTTTATTTACTTGAATATTTCGTTCAAAACACCGCAAACTCAGGAATTTGAATACAATATAGCAGCCAGTTTTACTTTTGCCGCCCGGTTTTCTTTTTTGTTTTGTTTTGTGTTTCTCGGCCTTATTCTGATATGTTCATTACTCATCTTATTTTCTCTCATTGTCTTTGTCAAAATACTGGAATGCGGCGACATTTGTTCTGGACATTTTGAATCAGAAAGTATATAAGTGGTAGTCATTAATAAAATTCAGGAATTGTAATTTATTTTCTATTTTCTGATATTATAGAAAGACTAACAAAAATAACATTTAAAACAAGCAATAAAAGAAAGATGTAACTATTTTCTCCCAAATCGAACCAAAATTTAATCAGCACCATTGCAACGTATAAGTTAATTAACTACGAAAATTCTTGAAACTTCGTTAAACGCACAAGGAGACGCTACTTATGCACACAAGCGTTTGTAATAACACACACACTAAGAGAGAGGGGAGCATATTTTTATTCGAGTTTCGAGAACCTAAAATGCGTAAATCCATCAAAAAATCGGGTTAATACAATTTTCAACTCCATTTCAAAACTTCCAATGAGGGCCATTTATGGCCATAGGCAAAGTAGATGTATGTTGTAGATCCTTAAAACGCTAAGGTTCCATCTTCCGAGCTCAATATACATTCTTTTTCTATAAAAGTTTTATACAGGGTCATAGAATTTACTTTTTCTGAGGAGCCATACCAAGAGTTAAAGGGGCCCTGCTTCCGATATACAGATATGATGCATTGTAGGGAAGCTAAAAAGTCTTATAAATAAGGTCATATAAACGATAAATTATCTCATTAGGAAGTGGGAAGATGAAAAAGACACGAAATAAAAGGGATATTTAAATATACTTTGTGAATTAAATCATCATATTATTGATCTAAGGCTCAACAGATACCGCTCAACATAAGCACCCACAGAACTTATTCCTGAGGAGGAGGCAAACCACTGCCGTCAGTGTGACAAACTCAGGGATAAGACACGCACAACATGGACTAGTTTAATGCCCACAGATCCCAATACCTAACAGTTATTTAATGACCTCCTTGTAGTGTTATGTTACGTAGTATATGTAGTGTTAATTACAAAATACATTATAATGTCCTTTCATCCTTTCTCCCCTACACTGTAAGAAATATGAACATAAAGAGTTCCAGTTGTCCTGTAGGAACCAGAAATGCAGCTACACTATAGGAAGTAGAAAGTTTTCTTCTCACATAATGGATTTGACGAAAATGCTTTCTTTTGTAGAGGGTATCACCTCTACAACTGGACTACAACGAATAATTTTTACGCTATTTTGCTTTATTTGCGCTATTTGGCACGCAATGATGCTTTTATCGGGAGCTGTGGTTTAAAACGAATTCCCCACAGGAATGAGCAGGTTTGTCTATAAATATCCTCCATACATACTTGGAATTTAAAGACAGTTTTTATGTATCTAAAGGCCATAGAGGGAATCGTTTGGCCATAGATAGGCCTTGCAGAAACTAAAAAGACCTCTATGTGCAGAATCTCTGTGTTTCCATCTTTAAAAGTTTTTCTGGCTTGGAAAACTTTGTATTTATTAAAAGAAAATAGCGGACTTTCCCAAACTTTCCCTTTTCAGTAAAGAAATCTGATGAACTATTGTTTACATTGCACTCTCACATAACTTATCATTTGCATTAATAACAATAAACCACTAATATTCCTTTAAAACACATTTAAATTCGAAACACTTTCAAACGGACTGAAATTGTCTGAACCAATATCAGTTCAAGCCATTTCATAACACAAAATAAGTTCTTGAAAATAAAAATTTAAATTCGAGAAAATAAAGTTCTTGATATATATTTTCTTTAAAGGAAAAATTAGAAAAAGCTGTGCATTTTCTGTTAGGAATCAAAAGTTCTTCGTACCAAAAAATGCTTTTAAATGCAAGTAAATTTAATTTCTTTACGTGGCAAATACAGGCATTGTTCCTAACATAAGATTTCCTATAGCTGCATGCCCATCTGTAACCGAACGGTTCACGCTCTAAGTTTCACATCTATAGGTGAATCCCGATAGCCGGTTTGATCTCAGAATTCTAGTAGCGGAGCCCGTAGTAAGCAAACATGTTTGTAAAATTTACGAAGTTCTCATTATTCAATCCTGGTATTCCTCCTCGGATCTTCGAACTAACTAGATGACTCTTGAACCATTGAGGTACTGAGACGGAATTTCTAGCTCTTATCTTTAGAATGGAGTCCACAATCGCCGCTTTCTGATGCCAGATTGATGTAAAACTGGCGATCGGAAAGACCAACTATATTTAAATGTTTTTACACAGGTTGGCATGGTAATCGTAATACTCATGATTTTGAAACTAGCGATTTGATTTGAAACCAACTCATAGGATCCGTTGAAAATCCAAAGCAGGGTTCGGTTGCCATTGTAGAAAACTAACTGTCCAAACAGGATTCAAATCGCGGATCTTTGAATTAGCCAGAACTCTCCAACCATTGAGTTAGAGGAAAGGAATTCGTAGTTCTTATCGTGGATAGAGATACTACAGATTAAAAATCCATTTTAAACGCTATCTATCAATCAAAATATTCCAGTGCTTAAAAATATTATTAAAGTATTAAAACAATCTACAACAGTCTAATGACAGAGCTACAAGCCATTGACTGAAGCATCCATTCAGTATTTAACATGACATTTCATCATCGTACACGGCATCTGGATTTTATTTTTATTGTATAACACACCTGGGTGTGTATTTTGTATAGTGTGTTATCTATATGTGCATAAAATTTAAAAAGACATCAGCTCGGTCTAAATATATTAAGTAAAGCTATTGCATAACATACATTTACTGCCGTGAGGAACATTGAGTTAATTCAGCAAAATTTTGGAATTTTTGTAAATGTTATGCGTGTGCTTTTTATCCCATGTGTACGACGATGTCAACGTATGGCGTTGCAGGCATGATGATACGGCATTTTTTAAATATAAGTTGTGTACTACCGAAAATGAGTTGGCCGCTGGAATTAATTCCTGCGAAAAATAAACGACTGAGTTCGTAACCAAAATTTAATAAATTTAAACAGTGTCAACCAATTACTGAACCATCAATTATTCTTCGATAAAAAACACTGAGCCCTGAAACAAAATTTATTGAATTTAAACGGTGTCAACCACTTACAAAACCTTCAATTATTTCTTCCATAAAAACGATTGAATTCGTAATCAACATTTGATACATTAAAACGGTGACAACAAGTTACAAAACCTGCAGTCATTCCGATACACTGTTATTCATTACTGTTTGCAAACAAACTTCTTTATTCGCAGTTAACTACATTATAGATTTTTACATATATATTTTTTCTAGAAGTTTCCAGAGTTTAATTCTAAACAGTTAGTGTTGGTTTTTAGTGCCGTATAAATGCTAGAGAAACAAATGTTTTCTATCTACAAGATCAAAATATATATCCCTCATAAATTTTGTCAGGCAGCATTACTGAATTGAACAAATAAAGAAGACGGCAAGTCTGCACCTCGAATGGATTTTGCTGCAAGTTAAGTACGATTCTTTTTTTTCTCTAAATCGACGATAATTTACAACTTCTCCCGCTTTTATGAGAACAATGAAATCTCAAGGATATAGCATCTAACAGTTTAAGAATATCAGATGCAAAACAAAAGAAAGATTAGCGGAGCGTGGTTGTCGAATTTCAATCATTACTTTCCTTATATACATAATGTATAAGGAAAGTATTGTGACGGGGTCGAAAATTCGAATTCGAGTTTTCGACGAGAGAGCACGTTTCAAGCATTCCTGATCACGAATCAAACATTTTTGAAGTGGTGTCTGTGTGTGTGTGTGTGTGTGTCTGTGAGTCTGTGGAGACGATAACTGACGAATGAATGTACCGATTCAAACGAAATTTGGTACAAAAATCACAATCCGTAAACACTGGAAGCCTATTGTTTTTATACCCAATCGAATGTTCAGAACCCCCCCTAAATTTTCGAGTGAAATTTTGGAAAAATCGTCAAAAAATCAAAACCGCTAATAAAGTTAAGCAAATAGACATTTCTTATGTAATTTTTTATTAGAAAACGATTGACATAAATTTTAGAATGCTAACATGAACCGTTCTCGAGATATTGCACATTTTTGAAAAAAATTATGGAAAAGCCATATAAAATAAAAAAAAAATTCCTATTGAGAAACATGTTCACTTTTCATATGTAATACCATGCAATAAATTGGGTGACATCATTCTCGTGGATCTAGCTCGTTCCATCCATGAAAAGATACTTTGAGTAATACTTTTGTATTTGATCGCCAATAGTCATTTCTCTGCTGTAAGAATAACTTATTTCTTCGTCCATAACGTTTGGCGATATTTTGGCGACGATTTTGGCGGAATGTCGCCAACTTGGCGACTTTTTGAAATGTTACCAAATTAACGAAAATCTCTCCAAATGGATAAAAATGACGCTGAATCAATGAAAATGACGACTAATTGTCGAAAATTCAATATCTTGGAAAGAATATAAGTATCTACTATAAGAAACATCTATGTTTTTTACTGTAAAAGTAGTAAATACATTACATCATATAAGGAAAATCATGTGTTGCTCACATTAGATTTTTTTCAGGCGAATGAATTGAAAAAGTTTTAAATCTTGTAAAAAAATCTAATGTGGGCAGCACTTGACTCTCGCTACATGATGTAATGAATGTACTTCTTTCACAGGGAAAATATGATGCATGAGATCTCTCAACCAAACAATGTTTTTAAAGTTCAAATAAACATTTGGCGCTTTTGATATCCACATGGATGATAACATGTAACTATGGATGGCGAGAGTCTAAACTATTTCGAAGTGCCACATTAACTTATATTTCGCGCATATATAACTTGGCAATTATCGATATTGATAGCATCCGCAATAAGCAATATAAGCCATATATTAAATCTTACTTAACAAAGGAAGATCTGTGTGTGTGTGTGTCTGTGCGGTCTGTAACAGAAAATCTAAGCGTCGTATAACCATGAAATTTGGTACACAAGTACTTCAGGACCCGAATAGGTGCACCTTGGTGTTATTTTTTAAACTTCGAATTAGTTTCTAATAATTTTATAGGTTCGAATTTCCTTTGCGATGGCTAAAAACTCAATAAAACGAATGGAGAAAAATGTGGTTCGATTTTCATTCGAGGTATGGTGGTATAATCATATATAACCGTTTCGGTTGCGAAACCAGGAATTCCAGACTGATGGTACTTTATATTTATAAGGATGCATGTAGAACCGTTTGTTTCAATATCTCGAAAATGGCCCATGCTAACATTATAATATTTGTGACATTCATTTTCTAATGAAAAATTATATAAGAAATGATCATTTATATAACAATATTGAAGGTTCTGATTTTTAAATGATTTTTGTTAAATTTAATTCGAAAATTTGGATGTCATTCAAATACTCGATTGTGTATAAAATCAATAAATCTCCAGTACTTACTGATTGTACTATTTGTACCAAATTTTATTAAAAGTTATCCATCCCTTCGTGAAATATCGCATCCAGATACTCAAAGACACACATACATAAAAACATACTAAAATACATACATACACGTACATCACATCAAAAAGTTCGATTTGAGTTCAGGGATACTTGAAAGGTGCTGTTCCGTCAAAAATTCGAATTCGAATTTTTGATTCCATCGTAATACTTTCCCTATACACGCATATAGGGAAAGTAAACATCTGATTCCAATACGTGGCTGTCACTACAGATAAATTCAGATTTTGTGGTAAAACAGTATAGCCCTAATATAACTAACAAATCGATCTCCATTAAAATCGATAGGGTTTTTTCTTGAATCTATATAAATAACCGCATCAAATTTGCGGCAATTGTTTCTTTTAAAAGAGGTATCGTCCTTTCTGTGAAAAAGTGAAAATTTTAATATCTCGAGGACGACTCACAATTACTCCGAGCATTTTTCGTTCATCACTGGTGTCGTTGGGTCCCATGGACTCGCCAATTGAATTACAAATAGTTAATAAAAATTCTTAAATGTTAATTGAATAAATATATAGAGAATCTTGTTTGAATGTTCTAAATTCAACCTTCTAAGGTCGATAAAGGGATAGTATTTATTTTTTTATACGGGAGTTAAAATCATATTTTTATAATATATAGAATTAATTTTAGCACTATTTTCAACTTTTGTTGAATTTAATTTTTTTTTGCAAGAGAAAGCAGCAATAGCCATGAATTCTTTACTGAAACTTTCAAGAATAATTTAAGAAAAACAACTTATAAAATGTTTAATAATTCAAAAGTCTGAATATTAGAAAACTTCTAAATAAACTAAATGTGTTGATGTACAAAATCTGTTTAAAGATCATTAAACACAAACACTTAAAATATAAATGTGAATGCGCCATCCGTCTATTATAAACATATAAAGAAGTAGTGACACTTCATTGGAAACCGATATGAAAACTATTTTTAAATAAATAAATAAACATCAATAATTAATTTAAAGTTCCATAACAAGAATAAGCTTCTTAACCCCCCCCCC
Source organism: Amaurobius ferox (assembly GCA_951213105.1). Taxonomy (NCBI): domain Eukaryota; kingdom Metazoa; phylum Arthropoda; class Arachnida; order Araneae; family Amaurobiidae; genus Amaurobius; species Amaurobius ferox. The sequence continues at coordinate 134,513,978 of OX578134.1, forward strand.
CATAAATACCATTTAAAGGACTGAATGTAGCTACATTTAATTTATTTTTAAGAGTTTTATATGACTATGAATGCAATGACTTTCCATCGAAATGCCTACAAAATGAACTAAAAGGTTCATGAATAACTTATATGTAAAAAAAAATTCTTCGAAAGCCTGTGAAGTTTTTATTCCTTGAATTCATTATTGTCAGTGAAATCCTGGAATTCATTATTGTCTCTAAAGAAATCTCGTAAAGAGCAATTTCATTAAAATTTATAAACTTGTTAAAACCACGAACAAATTTTTCCAAGAACACCTCACAAGTATTAAGGTGAAAAGATATTGATATTAATAATTCATGACATACGTAATATTTACTCAGATAAATGTAATTATCTAATTAATTTTGAATGTGTTGATTAAAACTGAAATATTGTCAAATATTTATGGAACCCTATAATTTTACGGAACATTTGCTTGTTATGTTATGACATCCCCATTACTTATATTGTTAAAGAGATTGAATTCTGTTCGTCCGCATGATTAATAGATTTTAAATAAGTATACTTAAGAAGTAATTTAAATGTCAAATAAAACACATTAGGAAAAATAATTTGTTAGAATATATTTTTGATATTTTTATTGCATTACTGTGTTTAAGTAAATTGATGTAAAATTTGAATGACATTTTTACAGTCGGTGATGTCTCTAAATTGCCTTTTTACTGTCGTAGATATTTCTGTTATTAATTCTGTGTTTCAGAAAAATCAAGCATGCATAAAGTATTGATTATGAAACACTTTTCAACTGAAATGCAATGTCATTTAATCATCTCTAAAATGCAATACATTCAGCGCTGCTATATTTTAAATTATCACAGTACTACAATCATTTATTATAATTGAAAATTTAAAACTTCATTGAAAAGTATGAATTTTATTTAAATTACGCCATCGAAAAATAAATCTTCTGGTTCTCTATATAAAAGAAATGAATATTTCATTTATATCACTTTTATTTCAGAGTCCAGAGCTAAATAATCTTGCGTGAAAAAAGTGTAACAATTCTTATACAACTCATCTTACAATCACTTGTTTACACTCTGTAGCCATTAAAATTAAGCTTCGTTGTAGAAATAATAAATATTTAATGATCATTTAAACTAAAAAATATTGTAATTGCGTAGGCACAGAATATAGATGCACAGAAAATACGCAAAAATAAAGCGGTTTTAGGACGGATGCAACAATAAATATAAGAAAAAATGGATGGCATGTTTTATTTCGAAGTGGATCGCGTGATCTCTTCATATAATATAGGTGTAACTATTATTTTAATTTTTATTGATATATTTACTAAACATATTTTGCTAAAATTTCTTTTATATATTTTATGGAATAATTTAAATATATTTTAAAATTTTCGAAGCAATTTGTGAATTTTAACTTCGCTTAAAAATGTTTGAAAAATTAAATCCCAATAGATTTATATTTCACATTTTCAACCCGGGTTCAATCCAAAACTAATTGGGTGATATTATTAATTTACATTTCCGTATGTCCCACAGACAGTCTCTACAACTTACTAAAATTTCATTTTGATAAAATCATCTTTACGGCAGTTATCGTGCGAACGGGCAGACAGACAGGCAGAATGAACAAAGACATAAACGCTTTTAAACTATGTCAGAAAGTGTTAATAAAAACGTGTATTCAATACAAATACTTTTGAACGTCAATCTAAAAATATCTATCTAAAAAAATATCTATCTAAAAAAATATCTATCTAAAAAATGTCTATAACATCGTCCAACTAAAGTGAATTTTTTAAAGAGTTATTCATAAATCATTTTTAAAATGCATTTGAAGATATCCGAGAGTGCATATTGAAAACGTTCTAATAAATATGTAAATATAAAACATCAAATGTGTTTCTCTCAGCGCCAAATTGATTTAGCAAGATTTGGGCCGTGTCTCTTCGATCTGATGACTTTTTTTTTTCGTTGGCTTGTCTCTTTAATCATCTTATTTCGGTGTTGTCTAGCCAGATTATTGGGAGACCGGCTGGCTCTCTTCTTTTATTGCAGTATCGTAATCTACGTAAAGTATATCTGTGCTTCTCGAAGAAACAAAATCGGGCCAATTGTCTGGAGCACTTAAATTATATTACTCCGAACTCAATATGCACAGTTTTGTAGAACCTGATTGGCCCTGCGTCTTTTCCATCTGTTTTACTCAAACTTACAATATTCACAAATAGCAAAATTACTTCTTATTTTAAATATTTCACTATACTACTTAAATTTGCATTATTGCTGTATTATATTTGATTTTGGATTTAAAGAAATGGACAACATTATGTTTTGCACTGCACATGCCAGTGTGATTTTAGGAGCTGGCATTTCTAAATCTGTCGCTGGCATGTGTATATTATATAGATATAAATTTATATATAGCGGTATGTGTGTGTGGTGTGTATAGCTATAAATTCATATTTTTATGTGTAACTACCACGAAGCTGACGAAAACGAAGGAAAAAGTTGCAATTGGTGCGGATATAAAAGATACAACAACAAGATATAAAAGAGCGATTTTCGGCCCAGACTTTTTTCCTCTTCTGTGTTGACATACCTACTTTAACTGATGAACCAATTTCAATAAATGATCGCTCATTTTATGTATTTCGGTGAGAGGGGCATTGTTATCTTACAAAACTTGAAAATCAATTTGATTTAGAATTTCAAAAATTTAAAACTATATTATTTCGGGCATTTTTTAGCGTTGACGGACGGATCTACAGTCTTAACTACTGAACCGATTTTAATAAAGGATGTCTCATTTTGTGTGTTATGGTAAAAGTGATAGGTATACACTTTTTTTTTAAATTTAAAGATTCATTTGATTTAGAATTTCAAAAATTAAAGACATATGATTTTTCGATCATTTTCTTCAGTGTTGACGGACCTACTGCAGGTATACTGAACCAATTTTACCAATTTTAATCAGTGATGATTCATTTTGTTTGTTCTTGTGGGAGGTACATAATACTCTTTTAAAACTTGAAAATAAATTTAATTTACTATTTTAAAAGTTAAAACAAACATGATTCAGTGGTGCTTGGCGGTAAAGTAAAATTTACAATGTTTACTATGCCACTGTTGCATAATCATGTTGATAAATATTTTTACAAAGAGTATTGAAATCTTAAAAAAACACCATTTCATGGTAAAAAAAATAACCTCCCCGCCAAATACAAAACACAAAAGCCTCCTGCCAAAAAAGTTGTAACATTTCAAAATGATTTGCGGCAAGTTTCCACAGAAACGGAGCTGTTTCTTTTAGGTCTAATAAAAATGTTTTTAAAGATTTTTCTGATTTCAAAACAATAAATCTGTAAACATATGATAAATAGACAGGGATAGATTTTTAATATCTTATGGATTATCAGTCCTAAATATAGAGTAAACTGACCACCCAGCTGCCCTGTAGGAATCAGAAATCCAACTATACGGTAGAAAATAGGAAATGCTCGTTTTACATAAAGAATTTAGTAAGATTTCTTTTCTGGTTTATACTTAAAGCTTCCGGATTGTATTAGATTAGATTATTTTAATACTATACAAACTCTTCCATCTGCATCCGGCATTCAAGTATGGATCCTGTGCAATTAAAGCACATAGTGAACCGTACGACCAAAGGTGAGCCTTGCAGTTCGCAAAAATTCCCCATAAGTTGAATATCTGTGTTTCAGACTTTATAAATTCTCTTCCTTAGAGTTATCTAGGCTCGAAAAAATTTAGTTTCCTAATTAAAACCAGATGAATTTTTTGACCTTTTCTTTTTAAGTACCGAAATCTCAAAGAAATGATTTACAGTTTATATTTACAAATTGCTACTACTGCCTTGTATTTAAAATTTGGAGAAACGGAGGAAATAAAATTCCGCTAATTGCCGTCAAAAAAGAAAAAAAAAAAGAGAAAAAAAAAGAAAAAAAATCAGTATATTTAAAAAAAAACTCACTTGAATTTAGTTGCTTAATATTTACTTTTCCATGATTTTATTTTAAATTCGTATATTAATTAGAAAAATGTGCAGTTTTGATAGGTTTTCCTCGTTAGATAAGCACAAACTGCATTGAAAGTTTAAATAAAAATTCTAAATCCCCACATTCATTATAATATCAGTACCCAGATAAATTCTAGTCGCAAAGCTACATACCGGCTGTTCTTGCGACTACTCGTAGTCGCAGGAAGTTTGAAGGTATTTTGGGGCGCAGGGAATTTGGGGCTCAGAAAGTTTGGAGGTATTTTGGTTCGCAGAAAGTTTGAAGGTATTTTGGTGCGCAATGTTAAGGTTTGTTTGTAAGTGTGCTAGCTATTAGAAGGAGCAACAAAATAAGGTGAAAAGAACAAATTGATTTTATCACATTAAGAATGAGGTATGTAGTAGTATATTTTCCCCATACTATTATTAAAGGCGAGATAAACGAGGTATTGTAATAAGAACAATGCACAGCGATCTATGATCTTGATTTCTTTGCAGCATTCCATATCCATAAAATTCCAGTAATTTAGCTAATGACTTATTCAGTACTCCATTTTTGTCCGCGGTCTGGCAGATCGTCCTGTAACCCTCCCCCCCTTCCCCCTATTCTTGTTCTGACTTGACTCGTCTTATCTGGATATTCCTGTTGCGTTTTTGCGTACGCCAACCGTGTGTGTTATTTATCGTTTCGGATAGGCTGAACGGTGCTTCATGCTGATTTCTAATTGGCTCTCTCCTAATCCACGTTTTGGGTATATAATCCCCCTGCTGCTTTCTTTGCACCCGTATCCATTCTCTTTAATTACATTGTCAACTAAAATGACATAATCGTCTGAAAAGAAATTTTGTATTAAATCGAACTTAAATAAGTATATTTAGGTTATCATTTATTTGTCAAACAAAACGCACTACAGGTAAAAGAAATATTTTTACTAGAATATATTTTCATTGTCTTCATTTAATTGTTTCGTTTATTAATAACAAATTGAAAATTCTAAATAAAATATATAATTATCCGCTACAGGTGCATCTCTAGACATGATTTTAATTATTTAGATTGTTTCAGAGATTTGTTATCGTCATCTTTTATACTGACATTGAAAGGAAGTGTATTATATATATATATACACAGGGTGGTCATCAAAAATCTTCCCCGATATATGAACCCCTAGCGACCAATCCGCTCAACCAATCGAATGGAAATTTCAGATATTGTTATTAGAAGGTATGCTCTCGAGATTGTGATGATTTCAAACAATAGAGCTTTCACGGTTACGATTACAGTGAAAAAATTTCAAAATTTTCGAATGGCAACATCTCCTTTTTTCCTGCGCAAATTGAGCAGCGCATTGAAAAACCATAAATGGCATTGGAACGGTACACGTATAACGAAAACTGGTGGCGTAAAACATTTGCAAAGAAGAGCATTGTAAAGGACCAATGACAACACAAGAGAGGAGAGGAAAAAACTTTTATTGGAATTACAAGTTTTCAACGTTCCCACCTTCGCAGACGATAACGCATTGCATGCGGGAGATTGTTGACAACAATGACGAACGTAATATCGCAGGAGGAATCTGTATAACTTCACGTTTTATGGCATCTTTCAATTCTGACAAATTTCGGGGATTTGATGCGTGCACCTTAGATTTCAGATAACCCCAGAACCAGAAATCCATCGAAGTGAGGTCGGGGGATTGCGGTGGCCGCGAAACAGCAAAGTTACGAGAGATGACTCTATCACCAATGTTCTGTTGCAGCACTTGTCGAACACATGTAGCGACGTGTGGAGGAGCACCATCTTGCATCCATACAATGTCATTAACGACATATAGCTGCTGCAATTCTGGAATTACGTAATTCTGAAACATTGTTTTATACCGAGGACCTGTGATGGAGCACGTTTGATTACCATTGGAAGTGACCTCTTCGTAGAAGTACGGTCAAGGAACGAATGTGCTTGCGATACTGCACCACACAGTCACTTTAGCTTCGTGTAAATGCACTGGTGTCACATCGTGAGGATTTTCGTCAGCCCAGTGAACACAGTTCTTGGAGTTTGCGTTCCCAGTTAAGGAGAAATATGCCTTATCCGTCCATAATATCCGCAGAAGCCACCTGTTATCTTCATCATATCTGATGAGGAAGAAATTTGCAAAGTTGACACGCTGTTGATCGTCTCCAGGTTGCAACATCTGGACGCGTTGGAATTGTTAAGGAAACATGCAAAGAACAGAGCGCAGAAGCTTGAGGACTGCGGTTTTCCGTACATCCAAATTGCGGGCAACACTTCTTGCAGTATGCAATGGACCTGCAGTAATCGTATTATGCACTTCCGCAACAACTTCAACAGGAACAGATGGTCGTCCGGATCGCGGTCTATCACAGGTGCATCCAGCTTCTTCAACTTTTTTTTTACCAAATCACATACAGTTGTACGGAACATGGTCCATCTCCCCTCTCTGCTTATTAAAGGTTTTCCCACAAGTAATGCTTTGCACGTGGTGTTCTGTGATTGGTACTTCCACTGTCTATTCCTGTGAATTACGCAAAGTGCGTCAATGCACCTCCTCTCTGTGTTTTCATTGGTCCTTTACAATGCTCTTCTTTGCAAATGTTTTTCGCCGCCAATTTTCGTCATACGTGTATCGTTCCAAAGCCATTTATAGTTTTTCGATGCGCTGATCAATTTCGCAGGGAAAAAGTGGGTGTTGCCATTCGAAAATTTCGAAAATTTTTCACTGTAACCGTAACCGTGAGAGCTCTATTGTTTGAAATCATCACAATTTCGAGCGCATATCTTCAAATAACAATATCTGAAATTTCCTTTCGATTGGTTGAGCGGATAGACCGCTAGGGGTCATATATCGGGTAAGTTTTTTTATGACCACCCTGTGTATATATATATATATATATATATATATATATATATATATATATATATATATAATAAAATATTATATAAAATTCTAATGATAGATTAGAGATAAGTTATAATTCATATAACATAAAATAAAATATAGCTGCGTTCAAAGATGTGAAGAATAGAAGAGAATAGAGATTCATCAATCAATAGGAGAATAAAATGCATATATCCAGTCATCGAGCTATATATAATCAACAATTATCAATGGTGAGATTTCGAAAATGGAAAAACAGAAAGTTAAAAAACATTAAAGCCAAATACCTAAAAAAGCACTAGGCTTAAAGAGGAAATCATTTTGCACAGATTGTTCTTCAGAGCCTAGTATCTATTCAAAATGACAAAAAAAAAAGCTTGTTTCTGAAAACGGAGATAGATAATATCTATAAACTCCTTCTACTTGGCCTACAAGCTTAGATTGAAAAATATAATAAAACAGGAATCAAATATATTGTATCTGAAAAAATTCTGCATATGTCGTATCTTAAAGCATTGAATAAATAAAATACTGTTGCCATTCGCAGGAGACAGAAGTGGAGATCAACTGTTGCCAATCGTGAGACATAAATAACAGTACTGCAAATAAGTATAAAATGTTATAAATTCACCTGTAAAGCTACGTAATAAAAGGGCATGAAAAATAATGAAAGCTAAAAGGATGTAAAGACATTGTAATGCTAATATAAGATAATTTTGATAATTAGCTAATATAAGATACTAATATAAGATACTAAGGAGGAGATGTAAGAATATTCAGCTAATTTAAACATATTAACTACACCATTTACTAAATATACTGGATATTTATATAATATACTGGTATTTTTTTGGTAATTAATGTGCAAAGCATGAAATTTAACAAGTTTAAATTAACTGAATATTCTTAAATATCCTCCTTAGTATGTTATATTAGTATCTTATATTTGGGAATTATCAACATTCTCTTGCATTAGCATGTATGCTATTGCATTAGCTCTTCTCTTCTATATACCGGGTGGTCAGAATTAAAACACCCCTACTCTGAGTTCTCTATAGATCGAACTACTCAGTGTAAAGGCTCCAAAATTGTTGAACATGCTATTCAAGACATGGGGAAAGGGATTGCGCGAAAAAAAAAAATAGTTCCAGAAACACCGATAAGCAGCGCTGTCAACAGAAGATATGCTGAAAAGACACAAAATACGCATTTGTAACACATTTTATTCTAACGTACCAAACATTCATATCACAAGGACCTTATCGATGCAGGGGATGCTGCTCAATATGGTTCCCTTCTTCAAGATGTAAAATCTGCAGTCTGTGGACAACTTGTTCAACTGCGGATCGTAATTGGTCGATTGAGATGCTTCTCACATGCAGAGCGATACTGTCTTTCAAATTTGCCAAGGTTACTAGACGTCCTCGATAAACAAGACTTTTTAAGTATCCCCACAGCTAAAAATCACAGGGATTAAGATCTGGAGAACGAGATGGCCAGGTTTTCGGAAACGCACGACTAATTACTCTACCATTAGTAAAATGTTGCCGAAGAAACTGCTGTACACAGAGTTCAATGTATGGAGGCGCTCCATCTTGCATAAAGGTACTTGAATCAAGACATTGGTGCTGTTGCAGTTGGGGTAAAACAAAATTTTCGAGCATGTTTTTGTACTTCCTGGCTGTCACGGTGCATTCACAGGGCCATTGGGAGTAGCCTCTTCGAAAAAGAAAGGTCCAAGAATGAATGTGGCTGTGAATCCACACCAGACTGTAACTTTCGGTGAGTGAAGTGGAATCTCTTGGAAGGTACGAGGGTTTTCCGTGTCCCAAATGCGACAGTTATGGGTGATGACTGTTCCACTTAGATGGAATTGCGCTTCATCGCTCCATAGAATCTGCCATGGCCACGATGCATCCACTTCAACTCTAGCCAGAAATGTCAATACAAAGGTCAGTCGCTTCTCCATGTCGATGGTCATCAAGTGGTGATTGTGACTAATTATGTACGGGAAAAAATGCACTATGTTTCTCAGTACGTTCTGCACTGTGCTGTAGGGAATACCCAAGTGTCGTGACACTCCACATGCACTACTACAGCCGATAACGTTATCAATTGATTATTTAACAATAGCGGTGGGAACATCGTCAACGACATCTGAACGAGTCGATTTGCGTCCTCGACCCGGCTAAACTCCAAGATGTCCAGTTTCCTCGAATCGAACGATCATTCTCCTGAGAGCTTGTGGAAGTAATGGTCTTTTGAGCATATTCTGAAGTCGACGAAACTCTCGAAGTGCAACTGCAGCATGTCCTTTGTTTTCATAAAACAGCTTCACAAGCAAAGCGCGTTCTGGCAGTGTGACAGCCATCGCTGATGGGAACAAAAATTTCCTAGTTTTATCCCCTTTTATGCCCAGAACATAGTAGCTGCAAACCAAGGGTTTATGCAAATTTTTGTGCTCACAGTGCGAAATTGCTGTTACAATGACAATTTAAGTTTCTTCACTTTTTTATCTTCTTTTTTCTCATATCAGCAAAAGAAATTAAAAAGGAAAAATTCCATATCGCATGTGTTTGTTTTTTTGTGATTATTTTGTGTCTTTTCAGCATATTTTCTGTTGTACAGCGCCACCTATCGGTGTTTTTGGAACTAATTTCTTTTTTCGCGTAGTCCCTTTCCCCATGTCCAATTTTGGAACCTTTACACTGAGTAGTTCGATGTATAGAGAGCTCAGAGTAGAGGTGTTTTAATTCTGACCACCCAGTATATATGTATATATAAATATATGTATATATATATATGTATATACATATATATATATACATATATATACATATATACATATATATATACATATATATATGTATATACATATGTATATACATATATATATATATATATATATATATATATATATGTGTGTGTGTGTGTGTGTGTGTGTGTGTGTGTGTGTGTGCGTGTATATATATATACACACACATATATATGTGTGTATGTGTTCGAATGTTTTACTGAATGCAAATCACCTGATAATGATTTTTTTAATATTTTTATATAGGGTATTCAGATTAAAACGCTCAAAGTTAGATATTTTAAAAAAAAAGTTATTTCTAAGCACGGTGAAGTATATGCAGCCAGAATATAAGAACAATATATATGTAGCTTGAATGTAATATACATATATTTTGTTCCCTTGATAATTTGAAGTGCAACATTTAATCCAGTGTTCAATTTATCAAGAGAACAAAATATATTTATATTATATTCTAAATACAGATTATTGTGTGCTTATATTTTAAATACATATACTTTACAGTGTCAGAAGTAATTTTTTTAGGAAATTTGAAATGTTTTAACTTAAAACAACATCAAAGTTTTCAGAATAAATTTACTATGGGATAAAATAAATATACATTTCATTGGATTATTTTCTCTAACGTTATACAAGTTATTTTCTTAAACTTTTCAGAATATACACTGACTTTTTTAACTGCCGCAGATGTCAAGATAGTCGTTGAGATTTTTCTTAGCGCAACTGTGAAATCGATTGGTTTTTTAACGAGGGTAGCGTTTTCTTATCTCATTCATAAAGAAACCTTACACCACCTGAGAACGAAGGAGCAGTCCATTATGAGTATGGGGTGGAACGGTATAGGAATGAATTTTATTGGGTTTTTAGTAGCTATAAAATAGAAGTGAAAATACTTTATTTTATAATTACTAAATATATAAAATCTCGTTTTTCTAAATATCATATAAACTAAAACTTTCATTTTGCAAATGAAAAATATTGGAGTATAATATATATTTTAGATAAAATGACACACGTGCGTCTGTATAGAACCCATTAACTCTAAACTGTTTGAAAGTTTGACAATGAAAAATATTGGAATATAATATATATTTTAGAGAAAATGACACACATGTATCTGTATAGAACCCATTAACTTTAAATTGTTTGAAAGTTTGACAATGAAAGATATTGGAATATAATACATATTTTAGATAAAATGACATACGTGTATAGAACCCATTAATTTTAAATTGTTTGAAAGTTTGGCCATATAAATATTGGAATCTAATATACGTTTTAGATAAAATGACACACGTCTATCTATATAGAACCCATTAACTTTAAAACGTTTGAAAACTTGACATATTTAACGAAAGTATAAAGTATTCCTTGGCTGAAGACTACAGTCTCAAGTATTCCTCGATTAATTCAGTGCTAGATTTCTTCATTAACATAATTGTAAAATTGTTGAAACTTATAAAAATATTTATTATGATCACTCTACAAACTTCAAGGATACCAACTGAAGGCGGGTTTTTTGAGAGTTGTTTAAAATTGTATGTTTAAAATTGCGAGTGTTGTTTAAAATTGTATGTATTTTTCTCTGTTAATTTTATTTGAATAGCTTCCATTAATTACATGTGGAAAATTTGTAAACGCAATATAAATTATAATGTAAATGTAAATATCAACTGCTTAAAAAAAAATACTCTTGTGTTCGTGATTTTATCTAGATATGCTAAACTGTCTTATTCCTAAGGTAATTTTACTGGATATAGCAAAAAGAATCAGAAAAATATGTATTTAGAAATACAGTGAAACCTGGTAAAGTGACCACCTTGGTATATTGACCACCTGGCTAAAGTGACCACGTTTCTCAAAGTGACCATACCATTTTCATATAGAAACCAGTGTCATTTTCATAAGTGACTAGTTTTCACGATCCCAAGGGTGGTCACTTTAACCAGGTTTCACTGCGTTAACAATTTATTATGTTCGTTTATTTATTTTAGACAAAAGATCGTCTGTAAAAACCTCTACATTTAAGTTTCACAGACTGGATTGAAATAATATGCCTTCTGTCTATTTAAATTCCCCCAAAATACAAAATCTTATACCACATTAAAAATATTTGCTTTCAATATTTGAAGCTTCTTTTATATAAAAAAAAAATATCATTTGGAATAGAACTACCGATCTCTGTCTGTCCACAAAACATTTTAAGAATTCAACTGCTGATGAAATTATCTTAATTTTTATATATAAAGTGCATTCTACATTATTCTCTTTTAGATTCCAAACTGTAGCTATTCATTTTTAAGTTCTTGTCATCCATTTGCTGTTTTTATAGGGATACATCCTTATCCATTAAGCTACAGAGAGAATTAGTTATATTTCATATTTTAAGTGGCTACTACAGCTCCATTTAGCAAATTTAGCATATTTGGTCTTTTTCATTACTTTTACAGGGCCTAAATATGAAGAACATTTCAGACGATTTATGTATATCCTGGTGAATACAAAAATATCAGATATTTATACAACATTTTATTGATTTTGATGCCTTAAAAATATAAGGTTCTTCAATAAATTCCTCATTTTATCAATGGAAATGATAGATAAATGCATCTGTATCGGCATTTAAGTATATTAATCTATATTTCTGTGCAACCAGATTATTCTTTGATATACATTTTCCAATATGTTTTGCAATATTCTATCTGTAATCATTGTTAAAAAAAGCTCAAAAAATAATATAACAAACATTTTAAATACGTTGTAAAGAATATTGCTGTCCCAACCGGGAATTGAACCATTGATCGTCGAACTGGTCAGCCGAGGCTCTGCCGTTACGCCATTGGGACCAAATTTCAAGCTCTTATTGCCGAAGTGGATTTTGCATTCTTCACTCTCTAATGCCAGAGTGGCATACAACTGACAATCTAACTGGCCACGCCCTGCTGTTTTTTTCTCAGGTTAGCGTCCTGATGATATTTTTATCCTCCAGGTTAGCTTCCTACGTGGTCGTTATCCTCTCGATTTGAAACGGGTGCCCAATATACTAGAGTACACTGAATCCAGATCGTACTAGGGTCACTTTCAGACCTCCGACATCTTTTAACTAACATATAAGGTTAATTTATTCGACTGCCATTGTAAATAACCTTCCTGTCCCAACCGGGAATTGAACCCTGTATCTTCGAACTTGATAGCCGACGCTCTACCTTTGAGCTACTGGGGCGAAATTGCAAGCTCTTATTGTCGGAGTGGACTCTGAAACATACCCATACAAAAAAATCCCATTTAAATATAAATTTATAGAAATTTAAACTTATGTATGGAAGCAATTAAAATTAATAATCTTGTATATACCTAACACACAAAAAGAAAGATTTTTAAAGAAAGCTATAATATCCTTATTTTAATGGATATATAGATTTAAAAGATTGCAGAATATAGGTTTAACCTTGGATGTGAGGGGGTGAAGTGTGTGTGTGTGTGACATCTTTCGAAAAGAATTCTAAATATATTCAGGTGGTCTTACAACATGCTTATCCTTAAAACTAGAATTCAAAATTTTGTAAGAAAATAATACTTTATGTATACAATATTATCAGAATGCATTTAAAATTGCATACTACTAAACGATTTAATAGGAGACCAAGTTTTTATTTTATTTTATTTTATTTATTTATTTATTTTTGCCATAATATAAGTGCAACACACTTAACATTTGCGCATTTTTATAGCACAGAGCAATACTTTCACTGTATTGCTTATCACGATTCCTCGCATCATAAATCCAGCTTTATGTATCCATCGTAAATAGCACTCACAAGGAACCAGAACTGTTCGGCAACCTTTCGTGATCCCAACAGCTTCCAGTGGGACGCAACCCCAATTTCGTTGGGATCACTGTTCATTACCACCTGTTCAGCGCCATAAATAATGAAAACGACGCATTTCCATCGATCCATTCTGCCTCCCTTCATGCCGAGATACAAGAATCCTGAAAATCGATTGTCACATTAAAACAAGGGAGAGAAAGAATCTTTGAAATACTATTTGACCCTTGGAAGGAAAATTTTAAAGGCTTCAATTTGAAAGCATTATATTGGCGATGGTGAATCCCAATGATTGAAACATCTGTTACATTGTGTTTCAGTAGCGTAAAGTGTAACTGTTAATTTAACTGTAATTTGACTGTAACTGTAATTTAACTGTTGAATAATATGACGCGTCCAACACGCGGTTTTCGCTGCAAACTGGCATGTTTTGATTTCGAAGGGAAACAATAACAAAAATTTTAAGTTTTCTTATGATTCGTTCTGTTGTAAAAAAGCCGGACTTCCAGTAATTTCTAAAAGTTTAAGAATCCCAGCGATTTTTGGTAGAATAATCACACGATTTTTGGTTAAAATAATCAAACTAACGTACATGTTGAATATTGAAATCTTTCCAAAAACATGCTCACAGTGAATAAAGTAAAATTTATAATGCGAAAAGAAAAAGTTTTTAGTAACTTCTAAGCGATGCTGATAACGAAAATATAAAACAACACATATTTTGAATTTTATGTTTTATTTAATGTTGCAAAATATTACATAAAATTAAATTTGTATGAAATATCAATATATATTTTATAAAATGAATTCTGTTTAAATGTCTTGTGACAATTAATATTTATAAAAAAAATTTTCAATTTTGTGGGAAAATGCCGATACGATCTAGTACGAATTTACGACCTAGTACAACCTGGTAAGAGTTTAAGATCTAGACGATTAGGTACGAGTTTATAACCTAGCACGATCTCGTGTAAAATTATAAAGCTTAATATTACCGAATTAAATACTCGTACTAAATTTCTTTAAATCAATCAACTTATCGTTAGACATGCTTGCAATCGTACCTACAGTCTTGCATCCTGACAAACTCACAAGCATCATTCAAAACATGTTTATTTGTCTTCAAGGCTGTATACAGATCAACAAAGCTAGAAAAGTCTGATTTTAAATAGATTTCTTGACTGTTGCCACGGAAGAACAATTTTCCTTATATAGAAAGTTCTATTATAGAGTAAAAATCGCTTCACTGGTAACCCACCTTGGAATTTTGTCGGCAGATGAGGAGAAGCGGGTAAAAATAATATTCTGCATTGCCGATTGTTGGAATCAAATATTTCGAAACTTCTAACCGAAAAATCATAACAGTTTGACACCGAACGTGTTGTAATTCATTAGTTATTTTATCACATGCAATATAAAACTATACATCTAGCATTTCTGCGGGAATCTGAAATCATGTTGTATAACGCTGTAAATATGCATTATAACGCTGAAAATTTTCTTATTACATTTACATTGTTCGGTTTTTATTTTCGTTGAATATAATGAATTTGCTGCTAGTAATCTTTCTTTTCATCAGTATATATTTATTGCTATTGAAAGGGTATTCGTTCAAACTTGATGTGCTCAAAGGTTTACAACATTTTATTGACATCAGCGTCCCGTACACCAGTAGAATTGTAACTAAGCCTAGCTACGGTGTCTGCAAGCAGCTACTAGTTTTTAAAAGAAATAATTAATTAAATAACAGTTTATTAAAAGTACTTAGAATATGCCTGGCCCATACCCGTTACGTGAGCGCGATTATGATAGACATCAAGAGTGCTTAAATAAGACCAATACAATCATTATGTAAAGTAAATATAGTTGAGTTTAAATGTACTCAGAAAACGTGTACTATCTCAAGAAGGACCAGCTTTCTAAAATAAGCCCTGTTCGTTTTTTAATTCCAAATTACGTACAAGATCATTGTGAACGAATTGGCGCTAAAAGAATTAAAATAATGCAATTGACAGTTAAAATTAAAAATAATGTATAAAAGTACCACTACTAACGACATGTCTTCTTTTACTATGCCTGCATACCCGCCACGCTGAGCATTATTTGACATTTTATAACAATAAAACTTATCTACATTACTTTTGCATAATAAACGGTATTCCATGCAAATAGAATCATTAGACACCAACCACTATTTTCCGGAGTAGCAATTAATTAAAAAAAACAAAAAACACTGTACATATATTGATATAAACACGCATAGTCCCAAACGTTTTAATAGGGCAGATTTAATACCAGCATCGTCGAAACAAATTCAGACTTCCCCTTTCCGATTATTCCCAAACATATCCTACAAATATGTCAAACTGATGTGGGCTTCAATGACATTGAAGAACGTATGGAAAAAGTTGATGCACTTAAACCCTGACACTTTACTACCACTAATATTTCAATTCCTTATCCGACGAATTTCCCCCACCTGGAAACGGAAGCACTGGTGCTTCATCCGGGATAGGGGAGGCCCTGGGATATCGATTCTCCGGATGGGACCACAAGGATGGGGGCAGTGTGTGTTTTCTTAGAAAAGAATTTAGAATAAAAGAACACAATATGAGAAAATGTGGAATTGTCAACCTTGTGTAAGAGACGTTTGAAATCTCATGGAATATTTCAGTTGTACATGTTAAACGTTTTATTGGTTTACTTTACACAGTTATACCATGATATTTATCAATTACCTTCTGTAGGCGAAAAAATATTTAATATAGTTATCGAGATTTAACTTTAAGAAGAGTGTATGTGAAAAATAGTGTAGTTTATTATTTAGTTCTTAATTTTTTGTCTACCTTTATTTCTTTCCTTGCTTTTCTTCTGAGTACCTTTAATTTTTATAAATAATTTTGGACGATTTGAAAAATGCATGGATGATAATGGAAGTGAAATAAGTTTAAGATATTAGAATTAAAAGTTAGATAAGTTTTAGTCATTTAATTTTCCTTTAAGGGTTTATATTTGTAGGGATCAATTTAAAATTTTACTCCTTTTTTATAACCCATGAAGATTTACCCTGTAGATCATGGATGTATATAATATTTAAATGACGCATAATATTACAAACAAGTTACAGCTTGTCAAAAGTGTTGCCAACTTGGAGAAATACATTTCTATGAAATAACTGGGAAAATTTGTATTTTTCCCCCCTAAAGTCTATTACTGTGAAATCTGTATAAGGCAGAATCGTATACTAAAAGTAAAATAAATTTATAGATGTTAGTTAAGGAAATGGTAAGAAATGGCCGAATCTTTTGAACAGTTAGTGGTTTGCTTTTGAATATTTGAAGCACTGAAAAGACTTTCCAAACACTCCACAGCCCCCAGTGATTTAGAAGGCTTAATGATTATACACTTATAATAACGACCTCTTGGAGGCCGAGAAAATTAGTTTTTTCTAAAATACTTTTCAGGTCCTCCAGAGGTCACCTGGTGACTTAGAAAGCTAAACCTGTGCACACTTATACAAGGTAGGATCCAAAAGTTCAAAGACTGTGCTGATATCGCCAACCCTGATTGGAGGAGAGGGGAACTATTTTACCGTGGCGTAGAGGCACATGTGACGCGAGATGTGAAAAGTAAGAAGCAGATGTGTTTCCAGACAATGCGTGTCTGTGAACTGTTGTCGTTTGCGTTCGTCGAAAATGGAAATGGCGTTTGAAGAACAACGTGCAAATATCAAATTCTGCCAGCGTTTGGGGGAAATCGCCGACAGAAACATTACACCTGCTGCTGTGTTTACGCGGAGTACGATCACGTTAAACATATGGGTCCGTAAGTCCTTCCAAGAGGTTGGTGGTAGGGGGAGGAGGGTAAGGTCCCTGTGGATGCCTCCCTCATTAGGTTCCGGTCTAAATTGGGGGGAACTTCTCGATCGTCCAAACAGATACCTTATACATTTCTGGTAGGTCGGACTGTCTGAAAGAAGACTATAGGGCATAATCTAACAGAGCCGCGTTTTTTATTTCCCTCCCAGATCGAACAAAATGAGGGGATGGATCGAAACGTCTGTACACACCCTCCAGAGTTCGCCGGTGACTTAGAAGGCTGAAAGTTAACACACTTATAGCAATCATCAAGGGACATAATCAAACTGAACCAATTTTTGATTAAGATGACTATTTTAACGCATCTTTAAGCAAAATAAAACTCATTAAAAAAATGTTGTAACTAATTCATTTTAAGAGTGGTAGATTCCCTGTCTAAGACAAGCTTTAATTACTATAGTATAATAATAAAATAATACCATTATTATATTTTGTTCTATGCTGCGTATCAACGAAGATTTTACTTTTTAGCCTTTTTTTTTCAGAAGTTTGAAAGTTTGAGTAATTTTTTTAAGTCCAATTGCAACTTATTTAGCATCAGCATACAAAAGGGTGCAATGATATTTTATCTATTCAAAAGTATGAAGAACTCAAAACACGTGTAAAGAAAAAGTAATACAGTAAAATACAATATTTTAGTGAAACGAAATTGAATCTAAATTCCTATCTGCTTAACACCAAAGCATGCCGAAAAATGGAATATATCAAATTATAATCTTTATGAGACTGAATCTGCTTAAGACTGAAATATCTATTGGGTTTTCTTACAATGCTGCCTTACACAGATTTATCAGTAACGGTTTTCAGAAGAAAGACAATAGTTTTGCGAGCTATTTTAAAAACATATATATTTTCAATTTGGCAACAGTTTTGACATGTTATAGCTTACTTGCCATTTTAATTTCATATATATCCATAATCTCCATAGATAACTTCTATGAGTTATGATAAAAAAGCAAAATCTTAAACTGATCTCTACAAATATAAATACATAAATGAAAATTAAATTAAATCATAAAATATTATCTAATTTTTAAAATCGCCATTTCCGCCCATAAATATTTTTAAATTTCCAAAATTATTTGTAGAAATAAAAGGTAAATAAAACAGAAGTAATGAAGGACATAGAGGTAATCACACAAGAGAATTGGAGCTAACTATTGAACTACAATATTTTAAAACATACTTTTAAAAAATGTATAGCTGAATAAATGTATTGAATGTATTTCCGCCTACAAAAATGAACTGTTAAACAGTGTGGTACAACTGTGCAAAGTAATCCAATGGAATTACCAATATGTTTTGAATTACATATAAGTAGAAACGTACTTAGACAGTCTAATGTGGATTTATAGTGGTATATATCGTTCAAACCACATTTAACCAATATATATATCGTTTAGCCAATTGGAAGGATATATTCATGATTAGGCTAGTATGGAGTGTTACAGCTAGTAGCATGATTGTGAGCGATATAGAGAAATTTAGTTTGGATTACGAATTTCTTGCCGATTGTTATTTTCAGCTCAAATTAAAATAACTGCTATACAACTATTTAAACCAAATTATAGTTTGTTGCATAAATAAAAATCGGATGTGGGCATCATATGACTTTCCTTATATAATGCGATGAATTTACTACTTTTACAGTAAAAAAAATAAGTTTTTCTTATAGTAGATATTTATATTCCTTCCAAGATATTGAATTTTCGACAATGAGTCGTCGTTTTCATTGATTTAGCGTCATTTTTATCCATTTGGCGAGATTTTCGTTAATTTATCAACATTTCAAAAAGTCGCCAAGTTGGCGAGATTCCGTCAAATTCGTCGCCAAAATTTCGCCAAACTTTATAGACGGAGAAATAAGTTATTCTTATAGCAGATAAATGACTATTGGCGTTAAAATACAAAAGTATTACTCAAAGTATCATTTCTCATGCATGGAATGAGCTAGATCCACGAGAATAATATCACCCAATTTATCGCATATTTCATATAAAAAGTGAACACGTTTCTCGATAGTTAATATGTTTTTTTTAATTTATGAGATTTTTTGATAAATTTATATGAAAAATGTGCAATATCTCGAGAACGGTTCATGCTAGCGTTCCAAAGTTTGTGTCAATCGTTTTTTAAGGAAAAATTATATAAGAAATGTGTATTTGCGTAACTTTATTAAAGGTTTTGATTTTTTGATGATTTTTTCAAATTATCACTCGAAAATTTAGGAAGGTTCTGAACATTCGATTACATTTAAAAATAATAGGCTTCCAGTATTCACGGATTGTGATTTCTGTATCAAATTTCATTCGAATCGTTCCATTCGTTCGTGAGATATCGTCTCCACAGGCTCACTGACACACACACACACACACACACACACACATATACTTTCACACACACACACACACACATATATACTTTCACACACACACACACACACACATATACTTTCACACACACACACACACACACAGAGACATCACTTCAAAAATGTTTGATTCGTGATCAGGAATGCTTGAAACGTGCTCTCCCGCCGAAAACCCGAATTCGAATTTTCGACCCCGTCACAATACTTTCCTTATACATTATGTATATAAGGAAAGTAAAAATAGGGTGTGGTAAGCTATGAACAACTTTGATATTGCGTGTTTTATAAGAATGCTGAGGTGATACAATAATATAATCAAAAAAGTTTTGAGACTGAATTTGGCGAGGGTAAAAGTTTAATAAGTAAAAAAAAGGCAAAATATTTAAAATTTAGCAAAATATTCAACAACTAGTTGATGGATTGTTTTGATGAATAAATATTAATTCGCCAAATGAGCCTGCCTTTTAATCTACAGAAGACGTATATATACTTTAGTATCCCAAACAATATCCTTCGTCTCTCAATTACATTGGACCGAAACGGAGATTCTAGAAGAGCAGTTTTGCAAAATCCTTAATGGAGCCAATAACTTCTCCGGTATCTGGTGTGTTTGCTAGCTGATGGTTTCCGCAGGAATGCCAATGGACTTCCTTCCGGCAATTACCGCCGCAGGGACGAACTGGAACGCCACCGTAAGTCACGCCGTGGTTTAACTATAGAGTAAAAAGATATAGTAAGTAAAGAAATCCAGTGCGCTCCAGACACACTCCTTTCGATGCCCCCCCCCCTCCTCAAAATTATTCAGAAGGCGGTGAGGAGAAAAAGATTGAATCTCATTCACTGATGTGTATTGTCATTTTTCTACAACGCACAGCACAATATATAAAGATTAAACTAATGTAGTGAAGTTAGAAAGGCGTATATTGTTAGATTTAAGGGTATTAAGCATATCTGAGTAAGAATCAATCAAATCAATCATTTTTACATTCTCCTACTATGTAATATAATATAGAAAAAGTATTGTTTTCACGAAAATTATCAAATTCGAGATTTTTCTGCCAATATATGTTTTAAGACCTCTTGAACCCGTTTTGACTATCTTCGGAGTGATATCCGTCTGTGGTGGATTTCTTGTGTAGACGATAGCGACTACCAATATTAATGGATTTTCACGAAACTTTACATTTGTCTTTGTTATAAAAAACATCTAGAACTAGATAGAATTTTTTAAAATTCAAACGAAAGTGTTGAAATTTATTCGAAATTTTATATTTTTTTAACATTGCAGAATGGTGCAAAATTTAACATAATCTCGCATAAAAGGGTTTATTTATAGTTCAATGATCAGGAGACTTCATAGTTTTTAAGAGATGCTGGTCTATCCTATACTTTCTATAGAGATGAACTTAATATAAAATACATGGTTAGAGAATTATTCATTATTACACAAATAGATCTAAATAATATTGGATAATCATGTTGAAAAAGTGACTCCACTTTTTCAATGCCTTTTACATCAATGTTTCCTTATCTTTAAACAGAACTTTCAGAGAGCTGAATACAGAATGTCACTTTGCGCACAAATGGATAACTAAGCTTTCTGGCCTCATTCCGACTTTTGATTTCAGGTTTGTTGGTCAGTCGGTCAGTCTAGAGCTGAAGAAGGTAACAACCAACGTATCCTTGAAACAGCTATGGGATATATTTGAGCTTAATTACTTTGTTTAAGTTCCTCCTTAACGAGGTTTATAACATAAAATGCTGATTACAGAACATGAAAAAAGCACACGATAAATCCGATAATGCTTGACGTTCGCTGTTCATTGCAAACAAGCCTAGTGAGAAATGAAAATTAAATTCTGATTTAGTGTCAAAGTACAGTTTGTTCTCATTGAAGAAGGGAATCCAATCTTTTCAGAAATAATCGTCACCTTTCTATATTTTATTTGTTCTACATTTTACGTTATGGTCCGATTATTTATTTCCTAAGAGATGGTTATATTATAAAGCTAGTCATTGTTATAAAGATTTTTCCCGCAAACATCTTCTTATGCACTAAGATAAATAAAGCGAATCACTAAGCCTATACTACTAAAATTCGTCATGTCGGCTCCCCAAAAAGTAAATCCTGCAATCAGCGAAATAACAAGAACATAAGAAACAGCACATCCAATATTTTCCCTGACGGAGTAATGGATATCCAACAATGACAAAAATGTCTTGTCAACAATGCATTATCAAAGTTTACATGGCATATCCCAGTATATCCCGCTGTTGGAAATAATGTGTGTAAATATTACTCTTTTGCTTTTCCCCCATTTACGTAGTATGGAAGTTGGTGACATTTTCCCTACAAAATACAACTATGTAGCGAAAATATGGTTTCTTAAAGAATAATAAAGAATGAGATTGTCAGACTAATTCTTGCTGTTTAATTTCTCTGCTTATTCTTGATGTGGTAGTTAATTTTAAAAATTCACCACACTTCGTGGTAAAACTGAATTTTTGGATCTCCACGTAAGTTTGCAAAATTAGGGCACATAGTATTACTTTCCTTATATACATAATGTATAAGGAAAGTATTGTGACGAGGTCGAAAATTCGAATTTGAGTTTTGGACGGGAAAGCACGTTTCAAGCATCCCTGATCACGAATCAAACATTTTTGAAGTGATGTCTTCTGTGTGTGTGTGTGTGTGTGTGTGTGTGTCACTGAGTCTATGGAGACGATAACTGACGAACGAATGGACCGATTCGAACAAAATTTGGTACATAAATCACCATCCATGAACATTGGAAGCTTATTGTTTTTATATGCAATCTCTCGAATGTTCAGAACCCCTCTAAATTTTCGAATGAAATTTTGAAAAAATCGTCAAAAAATCAAAACCGCTAATAAAGTTAAGCAAATAGACATTCCTTAAGTAATTTTTCATTAGAAAACGATTGACATAAATTTTAGAACGCTAACATGAACCGTTCGCGAGATATTGTACATTTTTCAAAAAAATTATCAAAAAATCATATAAAATTAAAATATATATATATATATATATCCTATTGAGAAACATGTTCACTTTTCATATGTAATACCATGCGATAATTTGGATGACATCATTCTCATGTATTTGGCTCGTTCCGTTCATGAAAAAAGATACTTTAAGTAATACTTTTGTATTTGAACGCCAATAGTCATTTATTTCCTGTAAGAATAACTTCTTTCTTCTTCTATAACGCTTGGCGAAATTTTGGCGACGAATTTGGCGGAATGTCGCCAATTTAGCGACTTTTTAAAATGTTGCCAAATTAACGAAAATCTCGCCAAATGGATAAAAATGATGCTATATCAATGAAAATGACGATTAATTGTCGAAAGTTCAATATCTTAGAAAGAATATTAGTATCTAGTATAAGGAAAACCTATTTTTTTTACTGTAAAAGTAGTAAATTCATTACATTATATAAGGAAAGTCATGTGTTGCCCACATCAGATTTTTTTCTTGCTACTATGCTCATGTATCAGTAATTTTTTACTGAAAAAAAGCTCAAAATCTCGACACATGTCCAGAGATGATGGTATTTGCAATGAAAGCTCGACTGAATTTTACGTTTGCTACACCCTCTGTAGGGGCGCTCTGTGAGTACGATGTATACATATATTGAAATCGAATTTTCAACTTGCAATACTGTCCCCTAAACATAGACTGAAAAATTGTAGAAAAAATAAAAATCATACTAGCATAAATTCAACTGATTTTGTGAGACTGCAAATGCGCAGACTTCAAGGAAAGGTAACTATTATTTGTTGTAACTATTTATGTGTTGTTCCGAGATTGCTCCAGTCTTATCTTAGAGGAGTTGGACTATTTTAGATTTGGAACTCATTCAAATTAAACTGACATTGTGTGGAGGGTTAAAACAATTTTCATCGCATCATTAAAGTGAGGCGAAAACAAATCTGTCATGTCTATTGTATTAAAAAATTATAAGTCACAACTGAACTTGCTTTTTCTAAACAAAATCAGTTGGAACATGTTTTTTGGCAGACGTTTTTGTTTGGCAATCTTCATACTGCTTATTTAATTTGTTATATTAAGAGGAAGGACTTTTTTACTTTACTATTATAAATTTGACTACGGTGTATTTCGCGACACGAAACTAAAGCAAAGCAGAGCATCTAACTACATGTTCGACAACTGAGTTGTTTATTTCATGAAAGTAGTAATAGACTCAAGTCCAAAATATTAAATATTAAATAACATTAATATGTTATACCAAGCAAATAGGAAACTATGTCTGTCATGCGAATTACTTGAAATTTATATTTCTCCATGACCTTAACATTATCTGACCTTTGATTCCAGATATTTCAGTCCATAGATCGAAATTTAAAATTAAGGTTTCGTCATGACTTTAAACGTGATTAGTTTAAGCTACGTAGAAAATATTATTCGAATCGGTTGAATTTTAATATGGCAACAAAACTTTCGCAAGCAATCAGATCTGAATCAGTATTAAGGAAGTTGCGTTCACACAACTCGCTTCTCTTCAACTCTATACACATTGGGAGCATTTCACCAAAGCTTTAAATCTATTTTCTTTACCTTCCTATATCATCACATTTTTACTATCCCTGCAATACATGGTAATGTATAGGGAAAGTATTGGCATCATGTCGAAAATCGCAACTCGAGTTTTCGACGGATCTACACGTTTCGAGACCTCTAGAATACGAAAAAACTATTTTTAGCGTGACGTCTGTGTGTGTGTCTGTGTGTCTGTCTGTCTGTCTGTCTGTCAGTCTGTGCAGATTTTGTATCCACTCTAATTAAAAAACTAATTGACCGAATTTCATAAAATTTGGTAGGTAAGTCACTTGTGCACGAATCTGGTGCTGATTAGTTTTGGGTACCACTCGGGTTTAAAGAACCCACCTTTTTTTGCGAAATGGTCTGCAAAAGCTTGTATCCACTCTAACTGAAAAACTAATGGACCGAATTTCACAAAATTTGATAGATAAGTCGCTTGTAGGCCACCCTGGTGCTGATTAGATTTAGGTATAATTCGAAGGAAAATAACCTGCCTTTTTTTTAAAAATGGCCCCCAAAAATCGTTAAAATCTAAACTAAAGAACTAGGTATACTCAAATATATCCATTAAATGCTCGTTTAATAAGTAATTTTTAACGACGAAAATAATAAGACCAACCCCATTACACTAGGACTAGCCGTTCTCGAGATATTTTAGTTTTCCGTATTTTCTCTACACCACCTTTGAAAATAAGTTCGGTTACCGAATGAGAACGAAAATTGAATTAAAAGTGAAATAAATTTAATTAAAATATAGAGAACGTTAATATAAGTCTGCAGGGAAAGTCATGTGCTGCCCACATCAGATTTTTTACTTTTCATTTCAACTCCGTACTCACTATTTTATTCTATAAATCAACTTTAACTGTTATGGCGAAATTTGCATTCTCCAAACTGCAAATCTAATGATGGTTGAAAAGTGGATTAGGTGAATTTGAAATATAAACAAAGTATAAATATCCTATGTTAAACATAGATACCTTTACCATCTTCATATAGAATATTTTTGGTTTGGGACAGCCCAGTGGTTAAGGGAAAAGAATCGAACTCGGGGATCTCAGATTTGATCCTAGACGCCGCCCAAAATTATTAACAGGGGTACTGGTACCATAAAACCGTAGGTCCGAAGAGATTACTGGTCAAGATGATGTATCAAGGGACGAATGGCGTGGTTCTTGTGGCTGGCACCACTACTATATTTTGGTCTAAATTCGGTGGCACAAGCCAAGTCTGACAATGGTGTTCTTGAGGGTATTTCGACTAATAGAAGCTGCAATATCTCTCCCTTTACTTTTGCCATTTGTCTAGACGTGTTCTAGAGTTTTTCAGACAAGTGGGATTAGTAGCAACAACACAATATTTTTATTGATAAATTAAATAAATTTTGTCATTGAATGCTATAAATGAGCCGCCAGGTAGCGCTTTCTTAGTAAACTCCAAACAATCCATTTTTATCAATTTTCTGTGACAAATTGTTGCCAGCTATTCATTCAAATGTATGGAAAGCAATGAAGCAGCGTATAAGTTTTCACATCAGCAATTCCACTTACTACAACTTTTTAAAAGCAATTGTAAGACGCCATCGATTCTAAGACGTCTTGGGATTTGCGTGGGATTGACATATGTAAAAATGTGTATGTAAGAATCGATTTAAGAAGCTACATTTCAGTTAGGATGAGAATTTACATAGACTTTTATAGACATTTACTTTGATTATTTATAGACAAATCAAATGTGATACGGAACATCACTTAAAGTCTGAAGACTTCAATAATTACAATGCAAATAAGCGAGAATGACGCAAACAACAACAATATGAAGGAAAGTTTTTAATTATTAATTTATGAACATAACATTCTTATAAGAAAAAGCTTTTCAGGTAAAATTCTAGACAGCGATATCTCAAGACAAGCAAGTACAAACATCAATTTACTCAATGAGAATATCAGCGTAAGAACAAATCTTTAAATGGGGCCAGGAAACTTCCTAGCCTTGTATTTACCAAACTTGCGATTAAGGGGATCGAAGAACAACAGAGGAGATGATGTTGAACATTAAGAGTGAAGGACTTTCTATAAAATATTATAGATGGACCATCATTTTTGCTATCCAGTAGGAACTCTTATATGTGCTAATAAAAATGACAGCATGCACTAAGAGGATCGGAGAGCAACAGAGAAGATGATGTTGAACATTAAGAGAGCTTTCTATAAAATATCATACATGGACCATCATTTTTGTTAGCGAGTAGGAACCGTTATATGTGCTAATAAAAATGACAGCATGGATTAAGAGGATCGGTGAGAAACAAAGGATATAATGTTCAACATTAAGAGAGTGAAGAGTTTTCTATAAAATATCATAGATGAACCATCATTTTTGTCAGCGAGTAGGAACCCTTATATGTGCTAAAATGACAGCATGGATTAAGAGGATCAAAGAGCAACAGAGGAGATGATGTTGAACATTAGCAGAGTGAAGAGCTTTCTACAAAATAATATAGATTGACCACCGTTTTTGTTAGCGAGTAGGAACCCTTATATATGCTAATAAAAATGACCGCATAGATTAAGGGGATCGGGGAGTAACAGAGGAAGGAGGTGATGTTTAACATTAAAAGAGTGAAGAGCTTTCTATAAAATATCATGGATGACCATCAATGGTGTTAGCGAGTAATGTGCTAATAAAAATGACAACACACACACACACACACACACATGGATTAAGAGTATGGGAGAGCAACAGAGGAGATGATGTTGAACATTAAGAGACTGACGAGCTTTCTATAAAATATAATAGAAGGGCTATCATTTTGTTAACGAGTTGAAACCCTTATATATGCTAATAAAAATGACAGCATGGATTAAGGGGGTTGGAGAGAAAAAGAGGAGACGATGTTGAACATTAAGGGAGTGAAAAGCTTTCTATAAAAAATTATAGATGGGCCATTATTCTAATTAGCGAGTAGACACTTCAATATGCTAATAAAAATGACACTATGGATTCTCGTTCCCGAAAATCAACAACTGTATCAAGTGGTCATAACCAGCGTCCCTGTATCGTTACACCTGACCAAAGTCGACCAAAAAGATTTGTACCAAAATAAATATACTAAATCGTTCAGATTTAATGATTAAAATAACTTTAAACTGTTATTTGGAAATTCAGTATTATAAAATTTATCAAATGACTAACTGCTATCTAAACGTTAATATTGTATATTTTGCATATTAAAATATTTTTATTCTGAATAAAGATATATGTCATGATATGCAACAGTTCCATTACTGCCATTTAAGCAGTTATATTTTAGGGAGCTGGAACTCATCTACTGAATTTATACCGAAAACATGTCGTAAAATCTTCAAGTGCTTTCATCCATTCCTTTTTGATACGCCATTTTCTCATATCCTCCATCCAAATATTCCACATATGACACCAAGCTTTTCGCAAAAATTGCCCATCACGACCTTATAAGAATAAATGTTTCAATGTAATCTCACGTGATTCTGCAGCATCAAAGAAACTTTTGATCCATTTATTGAATTTCTTCCACGCTATGGAGATGATGTCAAGAATGAATTATGAAAGGTAGAAATATATCTTGCGGCGTCAGAAATAAAGAATTCTATAACCACATGCTATTTTTTTTTTTTTAATCTTGATACATCACTTCCAGCTAAGTATATAAATGCATCGTAAAAAACTATCTCAAAATGTGTCAATATTTATGTGTGAATATATGAATATATGAATT
This sequence comes from Amaurobius ferox, assembly GCA_951213105.1. NCBI lineage: Eukaryota > Metazoa > Arthropoda > Arachnida > Araneae > Amaurobiidae > Amaurobius > Amaurobius ferox. The sequence continues at coordinate 134,542,139 of OX578134.1, forward strand.
ATGTGAATATATTATATTAATATATGAATTTATCTTGATAATTAGCAACTGAACTATCAAAATAATTTTATTTAGAAATTTTATGGCTCCAATAAAATCTAAAGTAGCACATTAATTGGTCCGAAAGCTCCCAAATAGTTTTAGCCACTGAATATATTTTAATTGGTAAATATATGCGAAACATTAAATACCTTTGAGTTCACTTTTACTTCAAAACTTATAATATTAATATTTAATTATATTTTTAATAAAATAAAATCCCTTCCTATAAATACACTTAATAATCCCTTTGTATAAGTAATATAAATACATCATTAATAAATGACAAACATAAAAAAATGAAATGAAAAGTTATCCCAAAATAGCTAATAAAATATTTTATGCATAAAAATCACATTTTATATATTGATGTAAGATTTTTAGAAAAGAAATATATTTAAAAAAATACCTGAATCATATTAATTATGGTTTTCCATAGCCATTGCTCTGGGAACTATATCAAACGTTATGCTCCTAACCGCTGAATACGTGTGTATACTGTTGGTTTTTTGAAAAATAGGCACATTTTGGAGGTGGAGCTTCTCTTTATTCCAAAACGTTTGTTCAATATAACCCTGTTGGATCTGGTTTTACCCATTTCGATAGAAAGGTGGTGATGGTCATTTAAGTGACTCCTCAATAACGTCTGTTATGACGATCTCATTTCAGCAAGCTGTCATTTTGTCCAACTCTAGATTAGTTCTACAATCATTGTCTGACAATGGTTAATCTACCAGCATTCGCATTCAAAACAGTAGATCAATAATAATTAACTCAGTCAAGTAAATTGCTGTTTAGTGGATCCCTGCACATTGTGCGGCTAATAAGTTGTTAAACAAGAAGGCATCTTCTGTTCTACAGAAGATACAGAAAGAAATGTACTGGCATTCTTCCAAATTGCTAATATAACGAAAATTAATGGATAAATATGCATCTAAATAGTTTTCTTGTTCTGAAACAAGGATTGATGTTGTATTCCTTCATAAATATTTCGGATTCTGCAAGGCGTGAAACTGTAGCACATTTTAGAGTTTCGCCTGGCCACGATTATCTTCGTGCTCATACTTTTAAGCTTTGGAATTGCTGGCACTTTCCTTCATATTTTAAGTGAAGAACGACACCGTATGAAGGATGACCATTTAGACTCCAGCAATGCGTTTAGTAACTTTTTACTTGTGGCATAGAAATACTGGGGGAACATGTATGATAATGCCATCATAGTTAAATACTCAGCATTTGTCAACAACATATTATTTAAATTTACATTTATTGAGCGGCGTTTACTTAATTCTGGAAACAATTTTAGAAAATTTAATCTGACTTTAAGGTCTTTTATAAATTCCACTGTTTCCATCTAATACAAATTTCTGTTTCGTATGAGTTGTGACAAAAAGAAGGGATCCGAAGACTCTATAAAAATATATCCAGTCAGAAGTTGTTAAATTTCAATTAAATATTTTTTTATTATTGAATGAATGATAACCTTATTCTATACAAGAACAAAAGCACGTTAAAATAATAGACAAAACGAATTATTTAAAATAAATTCTTAGAACTTCTCTGGTTACTTATTTCTGAAAGAGTGCGTCTGAAAGAGCTCCGAGATATCATTTAATAAAATTATTTTTTTAGAATAATTAAAAGTACTTCTTACCACAGCCTTAATCTATTTAAAAATGGAACGTTAAAGAATCGATATAATGTGGTTTATTTTATGCAGAAGCACGACGCAAAATATTAAACAAATGTGCATTCAAAAAATAAATTCTTTTAATGTATGCCGCATATGTCTCATATCATGCATTCTGAATAGTTGACGTACGACACTGAGCCTTGCAGAAAATTTGCACATCACGACCTGCGAGAAAAAGCCATTCTATGTAATCTGACTGGATTCTGCTGCACCTAAGAAACTTTTTATCCACTTATTGGATTTCTTCCACGCTATGAAGAATGAATTATGAATGGTAGGAATATGTCCCGCGGCTGCAGGAGTAAAGAATTATTTTACCACATGCTACATTTCCCATCTTGATACTACATTACCTCAAGCTAAGTGTGAAAAATGATCGTGAAAATTTTGCTACAGGATATGTCAATAGACGTGAATTATTTGAGTAGATGAATTTATCTTGGAAACTAGTATTTAAATCAAAATAATTTTACTGGAGAATAGTATGATGGCAGAGAAAAATCAGATGTAACAGAGTGCTTAAACACTAACTCCCAACCATTTTCAGCCGCTGAATACACTAAGTGGATTTATACTTATTACTTTTAAACTGGGGCTTAAACATTTACACTGGGACTTATACTGGACATTTATTACTTTTTGAACTCGTTTAGATTTCAAAATTTATGTCACTAAAAGTATATCAACTGTTACAGCATATACAACTACAACTTTATTATTGCAATAAATTAATAACTAATGAGAAATATAAAAATCAACTGAAATAGTTATTATGTTAAAACATGTGCTTAAAATAATGTATATACACGTATAATTTTTTGATATTCAACAAAAAAATTTTCGGAAAAATAATCTGTTTTTAGCAATTTTCAAATTAAAGGAATTTACATTTCCTGAAATGCAAGTTTACTTAATATTTGAAAGACTTAAGCATAGAAAATTTTGTCTATACTGATGCTACTAAAATTTTTTTTTGTTTGAATTTCTAAGTAAAAATACAACTTTAAGCATAATAAAAGTGATAAAATATATCCCTTATTCTGGTAAATTCTATTCAAAAATAGTTCTATTCAAAAACAGTTCTGGAAAATTTAATTTCCATTTTTGAGCTATTTATTGTATATTTCCTTGCAGATAATTTGATACAAATTCCATATCATATGATAAAGAAATGGCAAAAAGTAATTAGGGGAAAAGATAGGTCTGTCAAAAGGAAGGAGAGTTTAAACCAAAGATTGTAGCAAAATTTGCTCAATAAAATAGTTTTAATTTCGACTCAAAATTTAGATCATTGAATAAATACGACATATAGAGAATATATTTTACCTTAACTATACTTATGGCAAAGTTGACTTGATATTATACAATACAACATTATATTTATGTTTTTTTTCATATTGTAATAAAAATGTGTTCTAAATTGTTACTCAAAATGAATTCTATTACTACGGAAACCTTCCATGTAATCATAATGAACATATGAAGATAAAACTGAGTACATATAGCCTATCACTGCTTCCACAGTGTGTTCTAATTATCCCTGCTTGAAGTATAGACAAAAGCCATCGTATACCTGCGGCCAAATAAACTTTACATTAGAGAAATATAGGAAAAACTGTAAGTTTTAAAAACGTATAGGAAAAACTGTAAGTTTTAAAAACGTATAGGAAAAACTGTGTAAGTTATTTATGCCTAAGTTTTATAATCCGTCCATTAAACGCTATTAAAATATAAACAAAAACATTTATAAAACTGATGGTTTGAATTCAAGTCAATGGGTTTTTAAAATAAATATTCAAAATAGCACAAATGCGTTTTCAAATTTCAATGTCAAAAATTATTCTAAAATAATATCCAAACTATAATATGTAACAGAAATAACCATTGCGGCAAACCTAACTTGAATACATTGTGGAAGCTACGGGATCCTTTTTACTCAATTTTATTCGTTCATACACTCATATGGTTAAATTATGTACCTATGCTTGTTAGATTAAACTATCTATCGCAAAATTTGACTAGAATGTTTTAAAACACTATATAAGGGAAAATACGAATACGATATATGGTGGGCATCATGGAATAGAGGCTTTCATAGTCAAAAATATTTTTTAACAGTTTTGGTCATAATTTTACTACATGCACTAAAGAAAAGTATTTATGAGAAAAATACGAATAAAGAAATAGAAAAATACGAATAGAAAAATACGAATAAAGAAATATACCAAAATAAACATTTGATTTTATAGAATCTTGTTTTTGTCGTAGATTGGAAAAATATAAAATATTATGTTTTTTAAATCGTTCACAAATAATTTTAATTTTAAAAAGAATTTCGGAATTAATCCTCTGAAAACGAGTTTTGAAATCTGAGGTTTGGTTGTCATTAAATTGGATTCTCCACATAATGCCAAACGAATTTGAATGGCCATTGATTGTAAAAATTATAAAGGTGTATTTTATTGAAATATGATTAGAATTTGAAATGCTATTTTAGAAATTTATTTATTTTAACAAAAACCATAAGATTTATGCACGATATTTTAGTATTTAATTATATTTATGTATATATAATGTTTAACAAATTGGACTATATTCCTCTTTGGAGGCTTACATATTGCCTATACCTCTCTCTGTTGTCAAGATAGATTTGCTGAAAGTTATCGATATACGTATAATGGTAGGTATGAATTCAAATTTGTGCAAATAGGCAATCACAACTTACGCTGCATATTAAAGTTAGCTTTACCGCAAGTAGAAATGATATGACACATTCAAAACTCAGCTTTCAATGTTGTATCCATCATATATAATAAATTTAACTTAAAAAGCCAATGCTTTTAAATTTCTTATCATGTGATTCATGTGGAACACCTATTCATATCTCGTAAAATACCAATGTTCCCAACACAGTTTGGAAAACGTGACTTAAACCAAAGACATAATTTTATTTATTACTAGCAATTTTACACGTGTTTCGCTCGCTATCAATAACCTTGTTACTAAATGTGACACTTGTAAACTGAATATTAAACGTAAAAACGTTTCAAATTTAAGTATGAAAATGGAATGTTGCACAATTTTGTGAGGCACAGTGGCATAAGACTTTGAAAATTTGTCTGTATTTTCCGTCCAAATTCGAATTTTCAAAATTTTTGATATTTTAATTGATTATTCCAGATTGTTTTTCTAGAAACTGATAAGGATTGATTGAGAACAAAACCAAGGTTTAGGCTTAAGTAGGAGTGCTCAATCATTTTGAAATGTGGTTTAAATTTTTTTAATTTTTTTATTATTCCTTTGTATCGTTACCCTTAATTCGAATTTTCTTAATATTAGATTTTTCCGTTGACTTAAAAGCAAAAACGGATCGAATGAGACCAAAACCAATATGTTAGCTAGAGTGGAAGTGCTTGATAATTCGGCCCAGTGATGGCAAAACGAAGTGGCATATCTCAAAACACATAATTTCTGGGGTAAAAGGTGTTAAAGTTTCTTCAAATAGATCAATGCTATGGAAATATTTTCATCCAAATTCTTTTCTTATATTTACTTTATTAATTTATATACACTTTCAATAAAATTATCATAGCATTAACCCATTTGAATATTTGATTACGCAAAACTTAGGATCTGGCCCATTAAAGGGTTTGCGGCTATGAAATCCTAAATCGGCTATTGCAGCTGAAGTTTGGGCCGCCGGCGATAAACGAAATGCAGGGGCAACGGCGTTTAAAGCTATAGAATGGGATATTTAAGCTTATTAATAATTAGTGATTGAATATTACTTGGTTGTTCCGTAACAATGCTGGGTTTTTTTTTTTTTTTTGTAAGAGGAGCTCTCTTCCAATTACTGCTAAATATAATATAGAACAAAGTACAGATAGGACACTCATTTTTCATATAAATACACATGTACATTTTGCATATAAATACATGGTGAGTAATGGTAATGACGCCATTGGCCATTTTGTATGTTGAGGGTGACGGCACTGTAGATAAGTGAGCAGATTTATTAAGTTAGATGAATAAAAAAATAAAATAAAGGAATGAAGAAGTAAATGGTATTGAGAATTAGACGTCAAATTCCACGGTTTCCAAATTTCAACTATGTTCTTCTAGGCTTACTGAGGTTTCCCTCAGTGAGGCTTGATTCGGCGAGGATAATCAGATAAGTTGACGATGACTGTAGAAAGGTTTGGTTCTAGAGCTATTTTTACTGTTTCTTATGTTGGAGCTAGTTACGTTGTGTACTTATGAGAGTGGCTGCAGGTTGTTTATTTCGATGTTAATTTCATTTACTTTTTAGGGAGTGTAGCAAAGAATGTCAACCATCCTTGCAAAATCAAAATGGCGTATCTTGAAGTACGTCCTTCTGCCATCACAACGCCGAATTAAGCAAAGTGATTTTGAGTTTTTTGAATATTTCTTTGCATCAACACTCCTAATTCAACATTTTGAAATTTTAGATATTTTCCTTGGTCTCTAAGTAGATATAAATCGAATGACATCAAAACCAAGAATCTAGGTATAATGGAAGTACTCGATAATTTTGATGCATCACCTCCTCACTCACTCACTCAGTCAAACCATTCAGTGCATATTATATAGATTTGAATTAATCGTATTTCTGTATCGTGTAATAATACGTGTAAAATGAGGAATCGTTTAAAATCATATAGCATACATGTTTATTAAAGAATGCATGATAAAAGATTGAGTTCCATTTATTTCTTTGTGTTTGAAATGTCACCAAATGTGTTAAAATTTTGCCAACAGTTCATTAATTAAGAACAAATATCTATTCTGCAGGCTGCTCCAGAATGTGTATGCCAGAGCGGTACGTTGCATTTAATTACACGAGGTTAAGAATAAGAGGGTAACGTCACGTGTGTCAGTAAAATTGAAACCGGAACATGCCCACAAATGCTGATTGCTACAGTGGTTGCATGATTACAAAACCTAAAATTTTATTTCAGAAATTCATAGATAAACCTGTCTAGTTTCTATTTGTTTCAACATTTTATAAGCATGATGAAAAATTTTAAGTTACGCACTTAAAAATATTTTGAAGTGGTATGCTTAGAAATATTTTAAGTGGTATGCTTAAAAATTTTAAAGTGATATGTGAATATTAACGTCCTATATGCATGGACTATTTTTGAGAACTTAGTGACAATTTAAGATATATGTGTTCTAGCTTTTTAAAACTGTGTGTCTTTTAAATCATTGTCATAGATGTTTTTGTAACAGTATATATTTTTTTCTTCTTTGATACAATATTTGTCATAAACTGTTTAATATTGCATAATTAATTGCATCTATGAAAATATTCTAAAGTAAACACTGTTTTAGGAATTGCTTTTATTTTTATCTGATGAAACCCTACTCGTATCAGTCGATTTCGATTTTCCTTTACACATTTTTATCACAATGCAATAACATCAAAAAAGCACTTCTCTTTGGATAATGAAACTTTATCTTAAGTAATAGAGAGATTAAAAATGAGAAATCGATATTTCCTATATATTTTGTACCCTAAAAAGACGACGCAATCCCATTTTGCCACAATTTTACTTCGAGATATTTAGTTGAGAATGTACATAAATATTTTTTCCTGAGACAAACTTATATTTAATTGTTTTACTTACCAATCAGTTTTACTTCAACTTTTCCTTATACTTTTGATCACGACACAATAACAACGAAAAAGCACTTTCAACAAAGGAAAAGCACTTCCCTTTGACTAATGGGCATTTATCCGAATGTTGCCAACAGATAAGATGGTAAAGATCGATTTGTTGTTGATATTTCTATGACAAAAGATATATATATATATATATATATATATATATATATATATATATATCTTCCGTTTTATTTTATTTTTCTGAAAATGGTGTAGAAAAAGAGCTGAATTAGTTTCCTATTTATAAACTAGAGGGCGTCCTTATAGCTAAAATCAGACAAAAATTACCGATACATACATACATACACACAGGTTAATAACATCGAGTGATAACAAAACACATACACCAGGATTTCACGATTTTATGCATTCCTCAGCATTTAATAAACGATGTCTGTAGTGGCAGCAAGAAAACTTGCTGTGTACTACAATTTGGTGAAACTCTATGGAGACCGACGGATTCAGCACTATCTCGCAGCCGGCATCCAATTTCCAAGGATTGAGCTTAGACTGCTAGGATTGCGCTCTCATTACATATGCAGCAGTATGTGCGAATCGGTTTCTGATTGTAATGCACTCTACAGTATAGAACAGCAGAAATAAAAACCTGATGTGGGCAGCACATGACTTTTCCTGCAGACTTATATCCACGTTCTCTTTATTTCAATTAAATTTAATTCACTTTTAATTCAATTTTCGTTCTCATTTGATAACTGGACTTATTTTCAAAGGTGGCGTGGAGCAAATACGAAAAAAACTAATATATCTCGAGAACGGCTAGTCTTAGTGTAATGCGGTTGGTCTTATTCTTATCTTCGTTAAAAATTACGTATATTAATTAAGCATTTAATGGATATATTTGAGCATACGTAGATTTTTAGTTTAAATTTTGACAATTTTTGCGGGCCATTCTGCAAAAAAGTTAGACTATTTTTTTCTGAATCCTACCAAAATCTAATCAGCACCAGGGTGACCCATACGTGACTCATCTACCGAATTTTGTGAAATTCGGTCCATTAGTTTTTCAGCTAGAGTGAATACAAGCTTTTGCGGGCCATTTCGCAAAAAAAGGCGGGTCCTTTTATCCCGAATCGTACCCAAAACTAATCAGCACCAGACTCGCCCACAAGTGACTTACCTACAAAATTTTGTGAAATTCGGTGTATTAGTTTTTTAGTTAGAGTGGATAAAAAATCTGCACAAACAGACAGACATACAGACAGACACACAGACAGACACACAGACAGACAGACACATAGACACACACACAGACGTCACGCTAAAAATGGTTTTTTCAGATTCTAAAGGTCTTGAAACGTGTAGATCCGTCGAAAACTCGAGTTGCGATTTTCGACATGATTCCAATACTTTCCCTATACATTACCATGTATTGCAGGGAAAGTAAAAAACTAGCTATATGCAATGGTATATTCAATGGGGACGTGATTTGGATATTACGCCTTTTAAATTGATATTTATTCAAAGTTTCGAATATTAAATTCTATTACAACTAACAATATCAGATCTTCATAAAACAGACCTTTCTGTAAATCAACTATAACGCAATGTAAATGTAAAAGTTACGTATGACATTTAATCCATTACGTTTCCTTACGTACAAAGTTTATACACGATACTTACGTTTACATACGACGTGACGTAAACATAAAATGCAGTTCAACATTTGTGTCCTTTTTATCAATTTATTCGGATTACCTAGTGCAGATGTAATTATTGAAAGTCGTACTGATTTAAAAAAAAATCTGATGTGGGCAGCACATGACTTTCCCTGCAGACTTATATTAACGTTCTCTATATTTTAATTAAATTTATTTCACTTTTAATTCAATTTTCGTTCTCATTCGGTAACCGGACTTATTTTCAAAGGTGGCGTAGAGAAAATACGGAAAACAAAAATATCTCGAGAACGGCTAGTCCTAGTGTAATGGGGTTGGTCTTATTATTTTCGTCGTTAAACATTACGTATTAAACGAGCATTTAATGGATATATTTGAGTATACCTAGTTCTTTAGTTTAAATTTTGACGATTTTTGCGGGCTATTTTGCAAAAAAAGTCTGGTTATTTTTTTTCTGAATCCTACCAAAATCTAATCAGCACCAGGGTACCCACAAGTTACTTTTCTACCGAATTTTGTGAAATTCGGTCCAGTAGTGTTTCAGTTAGAGTGGATACAAGCTTTTGCTAGCCATTTCGCAAAGAAAGGCGAGTTCTTTTATTCCAAATCGTACCCAAAACTAATCAGCACCAGACTCGCTCACAAGTGACTTACCTACCAAATTTTGTGAAATTCGGTACATTAGTTTTTTAGTTAGAGTGGATACAAAATCTGCACAGACAGACAGACACACAGACACACAGACAGACAGACACACAGACAGACAGACACACACACAGACGTCACGCTAAAAATGGTTTTTTCGTATTCTAGAGGTCTTGAAACGTGTAGATCCGTCGAAAACTCGAGTTGCGATTTTCGACATGATTCCAATACTTTCCCTATACATTACCATGTATTGAAGGGAAAGTAAAAGAAAATATGTTTTAATACAATGTTTAAGTAGAATTTGAGATAATGCTTCATGTATATGTGACTGTGTACGAAATTTTCTATTATTGATTGAAATTACACGACATATTTTAACTCTCTTATCATATCCATAACGTTTACATTTTTCTGCCGTATATACTACACAGTGACATAGGAGAGGAGGCAGGGGAACTATGACTCAAAGATATGAAATTTTCATATGAGTTCATAAAAATATTTTCAGAGATATTTTCAGTTTCATAGAGATTAATGGGGTGAACAGACTACGCTATATCGATTTAACTACGATGCGTTTTGATACTTTCCCTATAATATATGCTAATATTTATATAGAGAAAAAGTATTGGAATTATGTCGAAAATTGCAATTCGTGTTTTCGACGAATCTACATGTTTTGGTACCTCTAGAACACGAAAACATTATTTTTAGTTTGTATGTGTGTGTGTGTGTGTGTCTCTATCTGTGCAGTGTATGTATCTACTCTAACTCAAAAGCTAATTAACCAAATTTAGTAAAATTTTACAGGTAAGTCACTTGTCGGTACCCTGGTGCAGATTAGATTTTGGAATGATTCTTGATAAAAGAACCTTTTTTTTTGTTGCGAAATTATCCGCAAAAATCGCATTTATCCAGTCTAGCTAAAAAGCTAATTGACTAAATTTCACAAAATTTCGTAGATAAGGATAAGTCACTTGTGGGTTACCCTGGTGCTGATTAGGTTTCGGTACGCTTCGGAAAAAAAACATGTCTTTTTTTACGAAATGGACCGCAAGAATCTTCAAAGTCTGAAAGAAAACACTACGTATGTTCAAATGCATCAATTAAATGCTTGTTGCATAGGTAATTTCTAACGATGAAGAAAATAAAACCAATCCCATTACTTTAGGACTAACCGTTTTCGAGGAAACTTCTTCGCATTTCTGTTACGCCACCTTTGAAAATATGTCCAATTACCAAATGAAAAAGAAATTGAATTAAAAGTGCAAATTCAATGGAATTTAAAATAATTACCGTTTGTTACTTTGTGCAATTAATCCCAATTAATTATTAAATAAGTAAAAAATGAATTTCAGCCTCTAGAAAAGTCGAGTGCTGCCTACATCAGATTTTTTTATAGTTAAAAGTGGACCCTATACAACGCGGTTTTCAATTTAAAGACGGTTATCACATACATACTGCTGACGGAGACTGACTAAGAGACTCCTCAGCCCAAACTACTGAAGGTAGAAACTTGAACCGTGAATACATGTGGGACTTGACCCTTAGATAATGGGGAAAATCGGAAATATTTGAATGTTCTTAAAAAATTGATTTTTTTTTCTTTATGTAAAACAGTTGAGTGAGACTTTACTGACTAAGGCACAATTCCAAACCCGACGTTAGGAACTTGTAACTTTGCATACACGTGGGTTTTGACCTCCAGATAAAGGGGCAATCAAAAATCCTGGAATTTTGTTCGATAAATTTTTAAATCGCAGAATCGTTTGTTCTAACATTTTTTCAGCTACAACTCGTGAACGGCTAAACACATAAAATTCGTTTTTATGCCATCAAATGCAGAAAACAACATCCTAAACTTTTAATAAACTCTATGGACGTACAATTAATCGTTCTTGAGATATTTTATTGTACAGTTACAGCATATGTTTTTTCTTTATATTTTATCAGTGAATATATAGCTTCCGATCCAATTGTAGAACTATGATAACTTAGTTGCGCTTCCAATACCGAAATCGTTTGTTGATATTTTTAATTCGAAGAATTGAAAAATAGTGCTATAATAAATTGATTTGTTTGAAAACGTTGAAAAAAATGTCAACATAAAGTGATAGGAGAATGTTAGAAATAATGTTTAACATATCGCAAGTTCACTGTTACGAAAATTTTTAAATGTGCGCCATTTTTATGTTTAAATTTGAAACAGATTTTGATATTCAGAACTTTTATTAAAGGTATAGACGTCGCACTCAGTGATGACTAGACATTCGTTGGCACGAAGCGTGGGTGGAAATGTCTAGTTGTTCATGCATTTCTTAAGACAAGAAAAAAAGAACGGGAATAAAAGGAAAAAAAGAAATATGTACTAATTTCATTCTGCCAATTCCTTACATTCTTGTGTCATAATTTCTGGAGTTATAATGCATGTATAATGAAGTATTAATGTATAATGCATACGTATCTATCTACATATGTATAATCAAGTTATAATGAATGCTGCATTCATAAAACGAAACTTAAATTGAGATATTTTACAACAGATTAAAATAAATGAACCTCTTTGATCAGCAGCAAAATACGTAAATTAAATTTTAAGTCTTCCTTTCATGCATAGCATATCAAATATTTGTAAATTGTAATTGAAAATTCGTGAAATAATATATTCATGAATTACTTATGAATTAATATACTTTCTTTTCTTATATAAGTGAAATATATATTAGTCAGCAAATAAAAAAAATACTAATCGAAACATTAAACGCCCCATAATTTTTTCCGCGATCTAAAGAAAATGAAAATAATTCTATGCAATCTTAGGAAACAAAAATTCCATTCAGTAGCAAAATATGATAACGATCAAAAATTTTTTCATTTATATTCTTTAATTGTTTTTCTGGTATTTACTTAAAAAATGTACAAGAAAAAATGTCAAGTATCAAACGAACTTTGATCAATATAATCGTATTAATATTTTTTTTTCCAGAATTATAAAGCCGCCCGTCCACATATTGATTGGTGGAGAATGGAAAAATAAAAAGGGTAGAAAATATTTTACCAAATGTTAGTAAAATTGTTGATAAGTGGATTAGGTTTAGAGTAGTGTAAAAAAATCACAGCTTTCTTCTGCTTGTATCGGTTTGGGCTGTTAATTACTAAATTTAGTTTGTTACTTTTGAGGAACTGAAGACAATACTGTATTTGTATTTTAATGGTATAAATTTTACGGCATATTTGACTTTAGAAAATTTTTACCATTACAATCATTACAAAATCTATTTCGTTACTTAAAATCTATTTTTGTTATGCCTATTTCATAAAAACAGATTGGGACAGTAAAACACAGAGTCTTTCTGATAACCGTTTATTCGTGATCTATGTATTATTTATTTGTTTTAGTATAAAATTATTCATAAAAAATTTGGCTCTTACAAGACTTTTCCTTTTAAACATAGAGTGTTAACCTTTTGTTTACAGGTGGGACAGCGTCCATCCCAAACGAAGAACCTCCCAAAAAGACAGGTATTTGACATACCCTATCACAAACAGTTCGGTCCCCCTTTGCAGGCATTGGCGTCCGTTCATCCCAAACGAAGAACCTGTCAAAAATACAAGTATTTGACATACCCTATACAAACAGTTCGATCCCCCTTAGCAGGCATTGGCGTCCGTCCATCCCAAACAAAGAACCTCCTAAAAAGACAGGTATCTGACATATATTCGTTTGGGATGGACAGACGTATATATATATATATATATATAATGTGTGTGTGTACATATACACTAACATTTAAATCACGCTTAAAACGTGCTCTTTGGTCAAAAACTCGAATATGAATTTTCGATTCTGTCACAACACTTTCTTTACACTATGCAACATATGTAGGGAAAGTAAAAATAACTACATTATTGAATGCCGAGACGTGGGATTTCACTTTAGGAGTTCCCAGCGTTTATAGCTTTAACCCCCTGTATATGCCAACATATGTATACTTGATATTATTTGAGTAGAACAGATTTGAACTTAAAATTAAATAATTATTTTATTTTCCCCATGTGCAGAATGGTATGGTAATTACAATTGAGATATTACATTTAAGTACTTCAAAGAGTTTTTGAAATAAGAGTTAAAATTATTAAGATAATTGCAATTGTTCCGTGGGGAGTCACCCTCCAAAGCGCTAACCGCTCTCAGAGCTGCTTAGGTATTCAGCTAAAAGAAAATCAGTTAATAAAATGGGGTGACCGCAACTATATTATTGAACTTCAACATTTCTACATATTTTATAAAACGTTATAAAAATTATCGTGGATAATACTTCAAGTAATATGTGTATTAAATATGTGCTATCTTAAATAATCTTAGAGAACGCAAGAGAGAAACTTTCAAGAGAGAAAATTTATATAACGGCAAACATGTCATTTGAATCTGGTAGGTTTTCTGGATCTTCTGCAAAAAAGGCGAATCGAAAACAAAAGTTTGAACACGTGCTCTCGTTGTAAGTAGTCTTAATAATTTTCTTCCGGAGTACTAAACTCTCTCACACGCTCATATACGGAGAAATGGGAAGAAGAAAGGAGAAATTCTCCAAATTCCGTCAAGTGTTATAATAATTAGATTATAGGTGAATAATTCGTAGAAAAATTCCTATTTTTTTTCTGACTATAGCCTTGTTATGTTAATGACTGTCACTAGCCATGAAATTAGGGTAATGATTCCCAACATTTCTGTTAAGCGAAACCTTTGAAATAGTTCTTAAAATTCCTCATAATTCCTATTTAGCTGATATACTCGTATATTAGGAGCGATAATAATTATTAACTAACTCATACTTTTGAATGAAATATTATAAGAGTATTTATTCCCTATTTGTTTTTATTAATCACTAATAAAAAATAATAAATGTTTTTGCCTTGCATCTGGCTTATTAGTTACAGGCACACATTTTGTTCATATTTTATAATAATTTTGTGTCAATATATTTGTTTTTCGTAAAAATGTTATGAGAAACAAACTTTTTTTAATTTATTTTTTGATACATTCACATTTTCATGTGATATGACTTAGAATATTTTAATTGGTTTGGCATTTTTTTCAAATTTTTTTTCTGGCAACCCTATGAATAGTTGTCGGGAGTGCTAGTAATGATCATTACTGCCAACTGAATTCCTTACCCCTACAAAAAATTTCCCTGCTTCAACAAAATAACTCTTTCCAATCTAACATCCAGCCAAGCTACATTTTCAACATGCTTCATTGCTTTATTAATACATCAGCTTAAATCCTAAATAATTTTAATTTTCTACTCCACTAAAACAATCGAATGTGGGCAGCACATGACTTTTCCTGCAGACTCAAATTCGTTTTCTCTTCATTTCTTTAATAATTCATTAACTTGAGTTTAATTGCACAAAATAACACTGAATTGTACTTTTAATTCAATTTTTGTTTTTATTTGGTAATTGGACATTTTTTTCAAATGTGGCGTAACAAAAATGCCAAAAAAAAAACTAAAATATATCGAGAACAGCTAGTCCTACAGTACTTGGGTTGGTCTTATTATTTTTGTCGTTAAAAATTACGTATAAAACAAGCATTAATTGAAATATTTGAGCACACGTAGATTTTATTTTTAACTTTAACGATTTTTGCGGCCATTTCACAAAATAAAACATGTTTTTCTTTTCCGAATTGTACCAAACTCTAATCAGCACCAGGTTATCCTATAAGTGATTTATCTACTAAATTTTATGAAATTTGGTCTATTAGTTTTTCAGCTAGATCTATTAGTTTTTCTATTAGTTTTAGCTAGATCTAGCTTAGTTTATCTATTAGTTTTTCTGTTAGTTTTAGCTTAGTTTTTTATTAGTTTCTCTATTAGTTTTAGCAAGATCTATTAGTTGGTCTATTAGTTTTTCAGCCATTTCGCAAAAAAAAGGCAGGTTTTTTAATATCGAATCGTACCAAAATCTAATCAGCACTAGATTCACCAACAAGTGACTTCTACCAAATTTTATGAAATTCTGTCAATTAGTTTTTCAGTTAGAATGGATACAAATCTGCACAGACAGACAGACGCAGACACACACACACACACACACACACACAGACGTCACGATAAAAATAGGGTTTTGTGTTCTAGAGGTCCCAAAACGTGTAGATCCGTCGAAAACTCGAGTTGCGATTTTCAGTTAAAATGGATACAAAATTTGCACAGACAGACACACACACACACACAAAAACACAGACGTCACGCTAAAATAGTTTTTTAGTGTTTTTGAGGTTCCAAAACGTGCAGATACAATATCTAAAATCGAGTTGCGATTTTCGGCACGATTCTAATACTTCCCATATACATTACCATGTGTTGCAGAGAAAGTAAAAAGAGGTAAGTTGTACTTTTTTCGCCAACTTTTCCAAATTCTCACGGAACCCTAGGCATAAGCTTATGAACCCCAGGTTTCAACAAAACCCTGGTTGGGAATCACTATCTTAGGTTGGTAATAGTTATATAAATTTTGATGTTAATGACGTCTGGGTCTTTGTCTGTATATGTCCTTGGTTAGAATCGTATCTGTACGAAAAATGTAAACACTTTAAATGCTCATGTCTCCGAATCTAAAAGATAAAAATGTAGACAATATTCACTTGTTTACTTACCATTTATGAATAAACTAAAATAAGTTCAATAATTTAATATTTTGAATTCATTTTTTTCGAATATACTAAAAAGTTTTTGTTTAAGCGAATTTTTGCATCACTTTGCTTAATTTTACTCGTGATATATTCTAAACTATACAATATATGTACAAACAATAAACAACAAAAGTTTAAGTTGCAAAATCCAGTTTTTAGATCAATAATTTGCTTTTACAAAGTTCTTATAGTTTTTTAGAAATCATCTTATGAAGTTGAAGGAGATTGAGAATTTTAACATTTTTAAAGTTCATAATGCTTATATCTTGAAAACTAAATGTGTTAGCTATAAACAGTAATGAAGTAATTTGTAGCCCTTTAAAAGCATTACAAGGATATAAAATCATATTTGGGATCATTTCTTAGTTCTCGAAATAAAGTGGTTAAAGTTTCGATATTTTAATATTTTGACTTGTTTTCAAGAAGAAAGTTTTCCATTGCTGTAACATTATTGGTGAACAAACACAATATATTTTGTTTTGTTTAAACAAAAAATAGGACGCAAAGTGCACTTGGTGATTTTATAGATGTATAATGATTGTTGCGGTTTGGAGAGAAGAAATGGAAGTAAGAAATTTAATTACATATTTATGTTCCTCCAGGCAAAATTATCGATTCACTTGAATATTAAATCTTGTTAGTGATATAAGTGTAGTTTATATGCCGCCAGGCAAATTAGTTAATAATTTAATAGTTTATAGTGCAGTTAGTCTATGTTCGATATCGGGCTGAAATCAGGGTTTTTTTAGTATCGCAATATGAAATAAGAATTAGTTTGGAAGACACTCCCGTTGAAGATACCAGTATCCGTTGACCGGTTTCGCTCTTATTCTGTGCTCATCAGAATGAGTAAACAAATATCTGAATAGCAGCAAGGGACTTGCTATAAGCCAAAATTTTTGCTATCTTCTATGGGAACTGATAAGTTCAGTCCTTTCACGTGGCCAGCATTAAATCCATTTAAAATTTACCTCAGGCCCCACCACGAAGCTACTAAGGCAAAGTTCATAAACACAAAACTCGCGTGTTTATAAAGTGTTTCTGTGTTTATGAAGAATTAGTTTGATAGGCTAATTAATTGGGATCGAAAAATATAAAATAAAAATTGCAACACAAATTTAATATTAGGAACTCAAAACTTCAACCAGTCATAACTCCCCAACGGATTGAGTAAAATATATAAATTTTATATGATTTCTAGGCGTTTTAACCAGAAGAATTAGAATCTGTTATCAAAAGTGGGTATTACCCTTTGAAAAATCGAGTTGGTACAAAATTTAATATGGAGGCGACCCCTTATGCAAATTAGATACACGTTTATTTATGGAAGACATTATTCAGAATCTAATGATATATTTGGTTTCACGGTATCACCCGAAGAGCCGAAATAACGAGTAGTGTTCATATATATATTTTTTTCTACTGAATGGCATTTGTACTTCATAAGCAAGGGAATAAATATTAGCTCTAATCTTTTATCTTAATTTTTAACACAATTTAGGTAAATGAATTCATTATACAAAGCATGACAATAAATTGCAACTTGAATTTCATGAATATTTATAATTATATTTTTCTTTCAAATCACATGTTTTTCTTTGTGCAGAGTTGAAATAAAATTCAAATGAATGAGCAAAAATTTAACCAAACCATTAACCAGCAAGATTTTTTTTTTTTACATTTCTAATCATTTAAAAAAATGTATCTTTGAAAACCTTTTCCATAATCTCAGAAAAAAAAATCCAATCGATAGAACGAAAAGATAAGCGTTGTCAAACATTTCATTTGCGTCTTGGATGATTTTTTTTTCTGGTTTTTTCATAAAAAAAAATGAGGACTGTAAGTGAAAGTACGCACTTATTATCCGTAAAATCGCACAACAAAAAGTTTCTTGACAATTCTTTACTGAAAAGCAAATGTCAAAAGAATTCTTTTTTTTTAGTTTTCTTCCCGGAAACAAATCTATCTTATCGAAAAACAAGAAGACGTCTTAATAAGAAATTTCTTAGAATCTAAAAGAAAAGCATTATGCTGAATGAAGGTGGCATGCTATGCCAGTGAAAATGCGAAATATTTGTCATGGCTTGATAGAAGCATTTACATGAAAAATGAGTGACTCCTGATGTTTCATGGTCATTATCAGTCTATTTCAATATGTCAGAAAAACGGTATGTAATTTTTGGTAACTGCCTATTGCTTTCATTCTTCCAGCAATCGAACAGAAAAAATGTATGTACTGTAAGGACCGGTTGAAGTGCTTATTCTTCAAAAGTGAGCAGAGGAGAAATTTTAAATCACTAATATTTATATAATTATCTAACGTGCTGATGTGATTTTGTGTCTTCGGACACTCCAGAAGCCCCCTGGTGACCTAGAAGACAGAATCTTTGCACAGTATAGACCATCGGACAAAGCCTAATATTGTCGAACTTTCGATTCCCCCTCCTGGTGCGAATATTGTGGGTTTTATTAAGTGTCTTTACAGACCCTCAACAGCCCTCGAGTTCTTAAAAGGCGAGATTTTGCATACCTATAATTTCGACCACTGTTAGAAAATTGCTGTTAAAAATATTAATGTTTTATTGTTGATTATTGTTGGATTTCTTGACTTGTCTGTTTTATTTACTATTTATTTATTATCCAAGCCCTTCAGCTCATCCAAAGAGTGTAAAACAGTTACAAGAGACTGCCGAAAAACACAAAAAAGGAGAATAGTACAGAAAAACAGATAAACAAAACAATCACATAAACAAGACATACATAGATATACATAGAAATTATACATAGAAATGTGATACAATTATACGTGCAGTCTAAAATAACACCTAATAATACAAGAAACAATAATAATTAAGTAAATAATAATACAGGAATATACAAGAAACGATGGGAAAATTTTTTAAAAAACAAGGCCAGGAAGAGGAAGAGAGAAAAATGTGAACAGAAACATAAAAGTAAATACATGTTAATAAAAATTAAAAACAAAGGCAAAATAGAACAGCGTATATAGTGAAACAATTATTTATTAATCAGAACAACATTGAAAGCATAAGTTACTCATAAACACATTATCAAACACTATCTGAAATATCTTTTGCAATAAGAATATAGTTTTAAATCTTATCAATAGAATTTTATTTTTACAGATGTTAGAAAACCATAGTGGTTAATTTGCAGTAGTAGTTTTTGTTAACTGATTTTTTTTAATGAGGACAAGAAAAATATAATGAACTCCATATCGGTTGCAGATACAATTCTAAATAGATTTAATTTTAAAATAATATAGGTAATCACGAAATGGGCCTTGACCAGTAAGAAAATAAATTAAACATTTATTACAAATGTGCAACTTGGGGTGTACAACTGGTAAAAATGACATAATTCTTGATGGATCATGAAGTGTGAGAAGAAATATAATCATTTGAGAAAGTTTACTAGAGATCAATTAATGAAGTTTTACAGAATTTAGATAAACAAGAACAGCGAAATGGAATTTTTTCTTCAATACCAGTTTCGTTGCCAATTAACCCAACATGAGATTTGACCCAGGACAAATTAATTTAACGTTTAGAAATTAAAACTTTGTATAATTATATTTATTTGTAACAATTATATTTCTAATAACTACATTTCTTTGATATAAATATATTTATTAGAAATTAAGTTTAAAGCAAAAATTGAGTAAAAACTGCCTGTATATATATTCACATGTAAATTTTTTTTTAAAGCCCAATCAGCGGCATAGCCTATGCCAGTTATTTCAGCTTGAAAAATTGTGTTCCTTGCGTCCAGTTTATAACAGCGGACCTCGTCCAATAGATCGTGCTTAAAAATGTAAATAGCAAAACCAGCAATTTCATCGATTTCTGAACCATCTGTATAAATTTTAGAACCATAATTAATTTTATCATTATAATTTGTAAAAGAGACGATACGATTTGATAGTAGAATATCAGAAATAGGACTAATGAAATCAATTTGTGAAGGGGGAAGCAAAACGAACTGGAGAAGATATTGATTCTTTGTTCCCAAAACATATATTTTTGTGTAGAATATTCATGACAAGGTGAATAAGGGGAATACCTAAAATAGGAAAGAGTGAGGTACTTGAAAAGATCTGATAACTTGAAGAGAAATTTAATAATTATAATCTTAAAAGAGAAATTATAGATTTTTGTTCTGTATAAATGTCAAATGTTTACCCCAGAACCGTATACAATAATATTTTCTATAACAGTTTGATACTATATTTTTAAAAGTGTTTTGTTGACACCCCAATTATTCCCAGATATTTTCCCAAAAATAGAACACCATTTTAAACATTTCTCTTTTAGGATATAGAAATGTGTGCTCCAGGTTAATTTATCGTCAATAATTATGCCTAAACATTTTTAAATGAGTAGAATTTTTTATGGATCCTCACTGTAATTTAAAAACTGGGTTTATTTTCAGCCTGATCTGCGTTTGCAGAAAATAATTGAACAGCTTTTGTCAATAGAAATTTCGAAATGTACAGAAAGAATCATAAATCAATTTTAAGAGAAAGGTTAGTTTTAAATTCCAGATTTTGGCGGGTATTACCATAAATGACCACCTCAAGGTCATCAGCGAAGGTTTGAAAATAAAAATGGTCACTATTAAGTAGTAGAATTTCGTTAAAATATAGATTCCCCAATATTGGTGCAATAACAGAGCCTTACGGTGATCCTTTAGAAATAAATTTAAACAGAGTTAAAGATCCCTTAATATAAGTGACGGATCTATAATTAAGGTATGAAAAAAGAAAAGCACAAAAAGAAATAGAAATATTTATTTTTTCAAGCGTTAAAGGGAGAAAGCTCCAGTCAAATTATCAAACTCTCCACGAACATCAATAGTTGTTAAAGCAACAAAATTTAAAGACCAGAAGCCCTCAATTATGCCAAGGAGTTTATGAGTAGCATCTTCACAGTTGTGAAGTTTCCGAAAACCAAATTGATTAGGATAAAGAACGTCCTAAGACTTTATTAAAAGATAAAGTGTATGGACCAAGACACTTTCAAAAAATTTTCTTACAGTAGGTACTAAATAAATGGGACGATAAGTAGAGCAAATTGTAGGATCTCTGCCAGTCGACTTATCTGTTGCCGAATGTTTTCAGAATTATTTTACTTTCCATGAAAATGGATAATTTGTAAAGCTGTATGTTTTTCGGATATATGCTTCAAGTTCTCATTTTTAATGTTTAACAAAAAGTTCACTCATTTCCGTACAATTGCTTCAAATCATTCTAGAGTGAGTTGGAAATTCTGGAAATCATTAATAATTATAATAATGATAATAATAATAAATATTGGCCACTGGACCGAACCTAGCGAAGCCGGATATTTCATATTTCTTCTAGAGTGGACAAAATGGGGAAGGAAGGTTACAATATCTCAAAACCCTCCCGAAAACCCCATTATGGGCATAAAAGGCTTAAACTCGACTAGAGTAGAACTTATCTGGGTCAATTTTCAATTGAGACAACTATTTTCGACTCTAAAAAATACATTGTTAAGAAAAATAAAACTTATTAAAAACAGTTGCTGCTTAATTCTTTTGGAATGTTAGTTCCTTTGTCCTTGGCAGAATTAAATACTAGTCTATACAATAATCATCTAATGAATTTTTGTTTTTATAAATCTTCTATAAGCTTGCCTGAGAACTATAGAACAAAATTTTTGCAAATTTATGGTATCAAACACAGGAAAGAATCTAACAGAGACGGACTTTATTTTACCCTTTGGAGGCAATGAAAAAGGTTTAAAAATATTTTTAAATTCCCCAGAAATGCCCCCAATGAGCCAGAAGTCTCAACCTTTACATCGGAAACGGGTGAAAACTTACGAAGACGGATTTTCGATTTCTCATGGACTGAGTAGAAAATAAGGTGGGTTTGAAAAATATTATAAGACCCTCCAGACCTCCCACCCCCTCCCACACACACTTCCATCTATAAGGCAGAACATTTGCATACAGGTAGTATAATCCAAGGGACAAAATCTAACTAAACCGGAATTTAGATTTTCTTCCTAGTCGTGCAGAAAATGGCGATTTCAGCAAAGTCTTCTCAGACCATAAAGAAACCTCGGCAACTTATAAGTCTAAATATTTGCCCAAGTGTAATATATATTTATAGCGTAAATTTTCTCTTAAAACATTTATTTTTCAGGATCTGCTACAAAAAAAAAAAGCTCAGATGATGACTGATTTGGATTCAGCATCAAAGTCTGGAGAAGATTGGAGATTCACTAATGATTTCAACTTTTGGTTCATTTTCCACTTCCGGTCCATTAAAACTGAAAACATCTATTGAAACATATATTTCTCAAGATTGACTATAGATAAAGCTTAGATGATAACTTTCATGAATTCAGCGCAAAATTCTGGGGAGAGGGGATAGATTTACTAAAGATTTTCACTTTCGGGATTTTTGCAATTGCCCAAAAAATCTATTTGTCAGGGCTGTCTGTGAAAAAGATTCGATGATGATTGATATAGATTTAGCATCACGTTCTAAAGGGGATTTGTGGGTTCACTAAGGACTTCCATATGCCAACGGCCCTACCGTGCCGGAAACACCGGTTCTCGTTAGATCACCGAAGTCAAGCAGCATCGGGCGCGGTTAATATTTGGGTAGGTGACCACCTGGGAACACCGAGTGCTGTTGCCACATTTCGGACGCGGTGGCCCGGTGGTTTGCCCGCTGGATTTGCACGCTGCCACAACTGCCGCCGTGTTCATGCGGAGTACGAACACGCTAAACATGTGGGTCCGTAAGTCCTTCCGAGAGGTGGGTGGTAGGGGAAGGGTGGTATTGTCCCTGTGAATGCCTCCCCCACTGGGTTCCGGTCTAAATTGGGTGGCACTTCCCGGCTGTCCAAACGGTTACCTTACACCTTTTTAGTAGGTCGGACGGTCTGAGTCTCAAGAACAACAACTAAGGACTTCCATTTCCGTTTCTACATATGGCACTTCTGGTTATCCCAAATATTCGTGTGATTGTGCGAAATAAGTTTGCAAAATGAATAAAAATGCTTAACATTCCGTCAAAAATGAAGTGTACACACCATTTCACCATTTGTCATAATATGAAGGTTCCTTCATATTTCTTTCATTAAAATAGCTCATAAGTTAAAGTAAATGATACATTAATAAAATGGGATATACAATTCTTTTACATCAGTTAAATATTAAAACCTGCATATTGCCTCGGGATAACGGCAGTATTTGCTATTAAAACAGTTTGAAATCTTCTTTTAGGGCAGAATATTTCTATTTAAGATATTTTCTATAAATAAATACTCTTTTGTTTATATACAAACAAGATTTTATTTATAAATTAACGAAGATTCAACCAAATCATTAAACTCCAAGGGGATTTTTACTTAAAAACTACTATATATATATATATATATATATATATATATATATATATATATATATATATATATATATATATATATATATATATATAAATAAATATATATATACATATACAGATTTCAAAGGAATAGAAGGGGAAAATGCCAACAGTTAAAATATTAAATGACCAAAGGGGATTTTGACCCCTTGTTCCCGGTTATAGCATGCTATTACACCATGGTAATACTCCCGCAGCCGATATCTTACTGAAGCTAAATTTCCGAAAGTATGTCAAGTCAAAGACATGAAATGCGAATCAGAACGAACAACATCCAAAGAAACGAAGTATAAGCTGAAGAACAGAGTAGAAAATGCAGTATTGCGCCTTACGGATTAAGTCTTTTTTCATTTTACGTATTTTTCATACTATAGTATGCATTGGTTTTAGTATTTTTAATCTCATATTTATACCTTATATATATATATATATATATATATATATATATATATATATATATATATATATATATATATATATATATATATATATATATATATATATATATAATTAAAGAGTTTAAATATAATATACTAAGCATGAATAATTAATAAGTTTAACAGAACATAAGTATATTAAAAAAACTGCATTTTAAAATTGCATCTACTCGTTGCGCTATTTGCAGCATATAAATAAGATGAAATTAATAAGTTAAACATATGAATTAAAGTATAAAAATTAAAAAGATATAATAAAACATCTAATACAAACAAAAGAATTAAATTGATTACTTGATAAGACTCAAGAGAATGCTTGTCATCAAAATGGAAAACCAGAAACAACCCTTATGAATAATGGATTGGAGGTAATGTAATTGTAAAATCATCAGGGAGTGGATACAGCACATAGCCTTCAAATAGTACATTTCATTTAATGGCCTTGTTACTTTGAACAAAAAGGCCAAGATTCACCCCAATGTACCATATAATGGAAAGTATAAGATAAAATGCAGAAAACTAAAACGAATTGACTTACACAAAGGTAGTCACAATCCAAGTATCAAATTCACTTGATATGTTCCACTCCACATGATGTGGCCAGCACATTCATCGAATTCAATGTTTTTGACAACGTCTGTGATATTTTCGGGTGAGCTGTCTGCCCACCTACCTCCTTCAAGAAATGCAAACTGTTCTTATACAGGAATTGCCCCTGTCTCTGAATCACGAGATTAAGACTACAAATCGTCAGTTAAAAGCTTATATTACGATCCGAAGGGACCATATTTCATATTAAGTATCATTCGGCCCCTCAATGAATTATTCAGAATGTTTATCATCTCTATGCATACTTTAGTTGTGGCAATTTAGGAGTAAATAAATCTTCTACGTGTGTATATTTCGTCTCATTAAAGTATGCATGTCTAAATAATTCATGAAGTTATGTCCCTGTAAAATTTGGAGTCAATCACTACAGAATTGCACTAATTAGGCCCAATTTACTTACTATTCCGCGTTTAACTTCAGAAGGGTAATGTATTCTCTCTAATTAATTGTAAAGTAGGTCTTATAGTACTTTTGTAAATAGGAGCGCAAGCAAGAATTGTGGCGGTCCTGCCTCCTATAAGAATTAAACAAATTGAAACTACTCAGAAATATATACAATTATAAAAAATAAGCATTATGTAGAAAATATCTGCAAAATTTAGTTGTGAATTGCAAGGACTTGTATATACATTGTGTATATGGCCGCGCCCACATTGGCCACTCCAATAGTTAGCCTTCGTAATTTTCTTGGGGTTATGAAATAGTGTCTATCTGCAATAAATATGAAAGGAGAAAATTTCTAAGCAGATGGTCTCATTTCAAATCAATATTTCACTTGGAACTAAAATGACCAAGAAATAATACAAAAATTGAAATATCTTTTCAGTGCACATTTCATTACGGCACTAATTCCGCTATTTTCAAGTTTAAATTTCATTTTATTTTATTTATAACCCTACAAGTCATAGGTAAATTTTTTCGACTACATCCATTTGGACGATGATTAATTAAAATTAAAACGGATAGTATTATTCTATCTCCCCAAAGAGTATGACATTGCGAAAAATTAACATTGAAATATTTTGTACTTACATTTCTTATGTACCAATAATATTATAAAAGTATATATTATATAAAAAATGATTTTATTTAAATGTAATTAGTAATGAGAAATACATATATATATATACATGTAAAATAATACCTGTAAAATATAAATAACCAAAACATTTTGTTTTCGGAAAGCCCAAGTACTATTCAGAATATTTTTTTGAACTTTCCGCAAAAAATTCAAAAAGAAAACTTTAAAAAAATGTGACATTCTTGAAAGGCGACGCCTTTGTTATCCTTAGAATCTTCCTCGAAGTTTTGAACTCGCCCGCACACTTATTCGTGGAGAATGGAGAAAAGATAAATGAAGAGAAATTCCTCTAAATTTCGCTAAGTGTCTTGGCAATTAGATTAGAAATACATTCAGAGAGAATTACTTAGTGTGAATGAGTTCTAGGAAAAATCATAGGTTTTGTTTTCGTCCGTTGCATCGCAGTCTCAATCACTGAATTTGTTTATCCTTATGAATGACTGTATGTTTATTTATTTAAATGAATTGTAGATGCTCAGAAATCCACCAAAATGTGGCTTAATAAAGCTATGATCGTGCTCTTATTGCTAATAAGAGTATTAACAGGATAATTTTATACTTTTTTATCTTTCTGCAGCATGAAATATCAGATACCTGCAGTAGTAGCAAAGTTGCTATGAGTTACAATATCGCTAACAGCCGTTGAAAAGTTGAAATAAAATGCAATGAATTACTCTTATAAAATGTTATCGATTGCTATGAAAAGTTAATGAAATGGAATCATTCTTATGAAATTTATATTTAGCTGCGTAGTAGGACATAATTTGTCTGTCTAGAGATGCTCATTATTGTGTGTCCTAGCAAGTTTTATTGCTTCCATTGCAGGTTTTGCCTATTCCATGTTGAAAATCATAAATAACCTGGTCCATGAGTTTTGTGATCTGCAGTGAGAATGCGTTTATAGATTTCTAACTACTCTTTAAAGGCATACTATGTTAAATATCGATTCGTGTTCTGAAATGCTTATCACATGAAAATTGTTTACCTAATTAAATTCAATGCTATGTTTCTAAGCTTCAGTGATACCGGGTGGTAAATTAAAGTACTCAATTCAACGTGATTATTATCGGATATCTACATAGCTAGCTGTTCAAATACAACAAATTTGGTATGATGACATTTTAGGACATGCGGAAGATACTAAAGTGAAGAAAAATAGTCCTTTGAATTTTCACT
The DNA here is from genome assembly GCA_951213105.1 of Amaurobius ferox. NCBI lineage: Eukaryota > Metazoa > Arthropoda > Arachnida > Araneae > Amaurobiidae > Amaurobius > Amaurobius ferox. Next base: position 134,569,289 of record OX578134.1, read on the forward strand.
TCTAATTCGAATTTAAGAAATATTAGAATATTTCACTGAACTGAAAGCTGGGAGGGATAGAAGGAGACCAAAACCGAGATTTCGGCTCGAGTGGAAGTGCTTGCTCGATAATGAAAAAAAAATGAATTTGAATGCTATTTCTTTTTTGCCCTGTTACCCTTGATTTGGATTTTTGAAATTATAGATTTTTCCTTTCGGTTTCCCGAAGCGGAGACTGTTCAATTTTCACCAAAATCAATATTCTGGCTATAGTGGAAATTCTGGATAATTTTGATACATATGCACTGAAGTGACTGCCCCATCAGTTAATCATTTCTGTGCATATTATATAGATATTGTTAACAAGTTGAAAGGAGTTATACAGTCATAAAATAGAAGCTAAAATTTTATACATAGGTCTAGTGTTAGTAAATTCATATTGCCAAGAGCTCAGGCAGTTCTTGCAAATAAGAGCAATACTATTTGTACGAAGGAAAAGAAACACTTGAGCAAAGTATAAAACAACAAATAGTACAATAATTCAGCATGTTGCTGTTTCGAAGATACGCTAGATCCCCTTCGTCAGTGCAAAAGAACCAACAAATACGAAGACCAAAAGATGAATGGGCACGAAAGGAAGAAGTAGGAGGATTATATACCCAAGACCTGGATTGAGAGAGAGTCAATAAAAAAAAAAGCAGCATGAAGAATCACCCAGCTAATCCGAAACGACAAGCAACACACAAGTTTCTTGTCGTTTCGGATTAGCTGGGCGGTTCCTCATGTAACATACAAGTTGCTTGTCGTTTCTCATTACATCTTTCGTAAACCTTTGTCGGTCTCTCTACAGCCACATATAAATTCCTGCCATCCGCCTATTCAAAAGATTACTGCTTTCAATGCTTTTATCCATCGGTCTTTCAAAAATTGTTCTACTACGGATTTGTTCAATTCTGAGATCAATTATTCAAAAGCTGTCGCTGTCGATCGTGGTTTCTCTCCCATCATTTTTGATCGTGCAATTCAGTGTTTTTCTAAAACTTTCTTCGAACTGACTTCTAAAAAAGATTTCGATAACACTATCATTTTAACATTTTAACCGAAAATCAGTCAGCAGATCGTAATTTCTTTAAAAAATTCAAATTCGGTATTGCATTTAAACCTTCTAATAAACTCCGATTTTCTAATCGTAAAGATCCTTTAGAAATTCCTAATAGTTGGGGCATTTACAGTATTTCTCGCCAGTGTGGTCTTATATTGGTCAAACTAAACATGCTTTAAAATTTCTTATTAAGGAATATAAAAACTATGTCAAAAACAGGATTTTAATAAATCTTCAATTGCTCAACATTGCTATCAATTGGTCGGCTGTTTTGAATTTTCTTCAGCAAGGATCATACAGAAATGCAGGTCGATCTATGATCTTGACTCCTTCGAAGCCTTTCATATCCATAAAAATTTCAGTAATTTAGTTAATGACTTCTCGAGCACTTCAGTTTTGTCCACGGTCTGGCAGAAAGCCATGTAATCCCCATTTTAATCCGTTCTATTCCATTGGGGTTCTTATTTGTCCTTTTAACCTTTTTTCGTCGTTTTGGGTCTCATTTATTTTTGTTCTGACTTGACTCGCCTTGTTGGGATATTCCTGTTGTGTTTTGGCGCACGCCAATCTTGTGTGTTACTTGTATCTTCGGATTGGCTGGGCGGTTCTTCATGCTGCTTTCTGGTTGGATTTCTTTTAATCCAGGTCTTGAGTATATCATCACCCCTGCTACTTCCTTTCGCGTCAATTCCTCTTTTGGACTTCGTGTTCGTCCTTTCATTTAACCTTTTGCTTACGGGTAGGACAGTGTCCATCCCAAACGACGAACCTCTCAAAAAGACAGGTATTTGACATACCTTATCCCAAACAAAGGGGTATCGAACTGTTCCCCCTTTCTAGATGGGTCTAGATGGATATTTTCTAGATGGATATTTATTTACCTCTTTCTAAAACGTGTTTTTTCATCGTTTTGGGAATTAAAAACTCTCACACAAAAAACTACCGACTTCCTTTTAATTTTCAACATTTAAGTAACATTGAAACTTTCAGTTTCAGTTTAAAGAAAAAATGGAGATCCCAAGCCTAAAATTGAAGCTGCCATCAGATTTTTAACATGGGTGTCAAGTGTCGACTTATTTTAATTTCTGACTTCTAAGCTTTCTTCAAAACACCTTTAGCTTCCATTTAAAAAAATCGAGATTGCAGATAGAAAATTGAGGAATCGATTTTTACCCCTTTCGTAGGAGTTTTTCGAACAAATGTAAAAATCTATTGAATTTTTCGAATTTTCGAAAGTTTCCGGCAACTTCTGGAATTGAATGCTACATTTTATAAAAACCGCAAAGCGCTAGGTCATTTAAGAGGGACATACCGACATAGAAACAAACATGGGTTTTCATGTTTTAGTAGTAAGGTTATTGTACGCATGGCAGTTTTTTACAATTAAACACAATATGTTAACTTTTGCTTAAATGAAAACGTTTGTATAATAAAAAGTATGTTTTAAAAAATATCTACCTATTTTCTGTAAATTAATGCAACTTTTTAATACGCAAACAAAATGAACTTTTTTTTACATAAACGAACAAAACGATATCCATAACACATTTACATGTCTTATGCGTTGAAATAAAATATATCGGTGGAAAATTTCCTGTGTAATTTAAAATAGAAATATTCGTTTGACGGATAAAAAATTTAAATATGAGCAAATATTTTATTTGCGTCTTGAATTACTTTTTTTGGACTTTTTGAAAAAAAAAATAATAAATAATCAAGATTCAAAAGACGCTTTTGTTATCCTTAGAATCTTATCAATCACTTTTCGCCTGAGTTTTAAACTCGCAGAAATAATAATTCGTGGAGAATTACGAGAAGATAAATGAGGGGAAAGTTCTCCTCCGAATTTTGCAAAGTGTTGTGGTAATTAGATTAGGAATACATTGAGAGAGAATTATTTGGCGCGAATGAGTTCCTGGAAAAATCACATTTTTTTTTGTCAGTTAGTGTTGTGTTAATGGCTGGATTTAATTTGTCACTATCACGGAACTTACGGAAGTAAACTATTTGTATCTGTTTTCTGTTTTAGTCGTCATGCTTGAAATAATGAATTTTATGTTCTGTAATACTTGACAGATAAAATGTGTTCAAACCATGTGGTTACAGATTTGTCAAAATTTCGTAAATTCGATTTCAAAATTCTTTTTGTGCATAAACTTTTATTGAAGAAAAGGAGAAAACATAATGAGTAACACTGATATTCGTTGTAGATTAACTTGAATCATCACATTTTTCGCAATATTTTGAATGGAAGAATGTTGATGATGTGACGATGGTAATAGCTGACGATGTGTAAAAGCTGATGATTGTAAAAACTAACGTGTGTGACGATGGTAAAAGCTGCCTTAGAGAAGGTTTCGATATTCTTAATGTAAAATTCAACATTTTTATACATTTTACCAGAATTGTTCCATAATCCAGTTTAAAAAGTATATGAAAATAGAAGATACAATACATATTGGGATATTAATGACAGTAGTTACTTTTACTCTTATCACGTTTCGTCTTGACAAAAAGCAGGTGAATGCATATTAAGTACATGTTAATTTATAGGTTTTCTAGCTTTGCTAATTTAAAAGATTTCGTCCTATTTCTTCAATTTGGTATTATATTATTCATATGAGTATTGAGCTAAAATTTTACTTAAACTGGATAAAACAATTGATGAGATAACACTAACATTTTTACTTTCCTTATATACATAATGTATAAGGAAATTATTGTGACGGGGTGGAAAATTCGAATTCTAGTTTTCGACGGAAGAGCACGCTTCAAGCATCCCTGATCACGAATCAAACATTCTTGAGATGATGTCTGTGTGTGTGTGTGTGTGTGTCAGTGAGTCTATGGAGACGATAACTGACGAACAAATGGGCCGATTCGAACGAAATTTGGTACAAAAATCACAATCTATAAATACTGAAAGCCTTTGTTTTTAAACGGACTCGAATGTTCAGAACCCCCTAAATTGTAGAGTGAAATTTTGAAAAAAATCTTAAAAAAATCAAATCCTTTAATAAAGTTACGCAAATAGACATTTCTAATGTAATTTTTTCTTAGAAAACGATTGGCATAAACTTTAGAACGCTAGCATGAACCGTTCTCGAGATATTACGCATTTTTTAAATAAATTTATCAAAAAATCCCATAAATTAAGAAAAAACTATATTAACTGTTGAGAAACATGTTCACTTTTCATATGTAATATCATGCGATAAATTTGGTGACATCATTCTCGTGGATCTAGCTCGTTCCGTTCATGAGAAAAAATACTTTGAGTAATACTTTTGTATTTGAACGCCAATAGTTATTTATCTGCTATAAGAATAACTTATTTCTCCATCTATAACGCTTGGCGAGATTTTGGCGCCAAATTGGGCGGAATGTCGCGACCTTGGCGACATTTTTAAATGTTGCCAAATTAACGGAAATCTCGCCAAATGGGTAAAAATGACACTAAATCAGTGAAAATGACGACTAATTGACGAAAATTCAATTTCCCAGAAAGAATATAAATAGCTACTATACGAAAAACCTATGTTTTTTATTGTTAAAATAGTAAAATCATTACATTATATAAGGAAAGTCATGTGTTGCCCACATCAGATTTTTAATTTTACTTCGGAGGTAATATAAATTTTCTTCCTATTTTGCGATTCGAAGTGTTTCCATTGTGTCTTTCCTCCAGTGATCGACGATCGAACGCTTATTTAGTGCGTATTGATAGAGATTATGTAGATCGTATCAAAAGAGTTTTTTAATGCATATTCTATATAACTGGCATAGTTGCTCATAGAAAATACAGGGAGCTAGAATGATTTTAGTTTAAAACGGGCGATTTGGAAATTGAGTGGTGTTATCTGTATCTATATTATTTAGGTAACGGGCGTTTATTTATGAGCCAAGCAGCGCGACGGTAATTCGTTCAAGTTCAAAACAGTTTTTGGTAAATTCCTAAAAAATCGAAATTTATTAAGAGCATGCGAAGCATACGTATAACTGATCTCTACCATTTGGCTCGTTTGTAAGGACTATTTGGCGATTAACTATTGAACACAAACTCCAATGCACACCAAAATTTGGAGATCGATTTATTGATAAGAAATTTTGAATGGCATTGATTTTCATAATTATCGGTTTTAAAAAGTAGCCGTATTGGCTATATCGCTATCCACGCATTACGATTTGTTAAGAGCTCACAGAAAGATCAAAACATTGATCAAAAATAATACTTTCCCTCAGTTTGTAAATTACTTAACTAACAATTAATAAAGTTATTAGTGTGAAATGTTGTTAAGGACTTATTGGATTTCAGTAAAATCCTCAGTTAAATCCATTGATTTATTATATATTCAAAATAAGTGTATGCGAGTTATTGAACGAAAATATTAACCAAATCATTGAACGACGCAGGTAATGTTACGTAATGTTGTAAATCATTCCCGTAATATTGGTAAACAAACATTTTTTCCCGGTTTAAAAAGTATAAGAAGGCAATATGTTTGTGCTTTAAGTTTACAGGCGCATTATGTCTTCATTGTACATTATACAAATATTTATCAAGTTAGTGTACTTTATATACGATTTGTATATTATGACATATGCTATTGTATTATTTGAATTTACAGTTTGAGAACAAATTGATTCTATTTACCTTTTACTTACGTTTCAAGGAAATTTTCGGAATATTTGGCTCAAACACATACAAGTTAAATGTTTGTTTACAAATTGGATTGTCTTCCCAATAAAATATGTAGCATTTTTGTAAGATTTCATAAAAGTTTTTATTTTCCTTTTGTTGTTTAAATTTTAAACAATTTTCATTCTTTGAATGACAGTTTTTAAAGAGAATTGGTATGGTAATATTATATTAATTTTTCTGGCTTGTAAATGCCATATGTTACACAAATCATTATATCATTTTAATTAGTAGATCTATTCTAGATCTTTAATGTCTTAAGTTAATGTTTCATGTTTTAACTAGATGTTTAATTATTCCTTTCAAGTCCAATTTTGGATAATTATCCATTTATCCTCTTTATTTTGTCAACTCTTAAATTATGTATATTATAATTAGTGTATGTGTGATAATGTACCTTTAAATATCGTATCATCATTTATTATTATATCGTTTCATCTTTTATTAGATCCACATTTAGTAATACTTTCAACTATTTGCAATCTTGTAAAAGAGATTTTTTGGTCTTTATAAAAAAAATCTGCCTATCAGAAGTTTAAAACGCTCCTAAATATACTGCAATTTGTGGGTGTTGAAATGTATACTTGATTAAAAAAATTAATCTTAGCCATGTTTTTCCATATCTGTTATGTGAGTCCTGGATAATTTTAAATTGATAAGTTTACGTAGAAACCTTAATATAAATCATTATTTTGACATAGTATAACGATTTGTGTCAATTGAGGTATAATTTTTGTGTCAATTAAAATATAATGTTTTGTGTCAATTGAGGTATTATAATGTTTTGTGTGTGGTCAATTGGTGTATAATGTTTTGTGTGTGGTCAATTGGTGTATAATGTTTTGTGTCAATTGATGTGTAATGTGTGTCAATTGGTGTATGATGTTTTGTGTCATTATCGCCCGTCTGAAAAGCCAAGGGACATTCTTCACACTGGTTTTAAAAGCAAAAAACCTGGATTTGGATGAAAGTCTGGATTTTTCTGTCAATCAAATGACTTTCATCCAATGCCTTTGGCTTTCATCCATTTAAATAATATAAAATCTTGGATTTGGCTAAGCAAAAATTACAAGTTTACTGGTTTCGCATTTATCCTTGATCTTGATCTACTGCACTGATGAGTCTGGAAAATTTATCTGATATTCCATTAGTGCTTGATAGTGTCACTGGATTCTGAGTTACTTATCCTTGTAAGTACTGATAAAAGATATTCAACTAATTCTTGAAACAGATGTGTACTGTATTATATAGTAATGTGTGCATAATTACATTGCTCAATTTTCCAATATTTTAAGATGTCGCACATAAGATATTACAAACTAAAGAAAGTCTCATTACATATATAAACAAAGATAAGATTTTGCCCTATCATGTTATGATGATTCTGTTGACAAGAGAAAACAAAATTTTTGATGTATCTTTAATTTAATGCTTTCAATTCGAAAATTGCATCAGCCATGCACAATTTTTTTCTGATTTGAGAAATGATGAAATTCCCTAATGTGACAGTATTTCTGACAGAAACATGTCTTATCCATTTAAGTGAATATTTATAAATGGATTATTATAGAAAGTCACATTTTATGTTGTATTACCGAACTGTCTTGAAAATTGCTTAATTATGCTGGCTCAAAACGAAGAGACCGTAAAAAATAAATACGAAGTTTTTACACTGAAAGTGGATAAATCCCAGAATGGGAAAATTAATCAAACATGTAAGAAATTAATGAAAATCTGCATTCAAACATGCGACGAAAGAGAAAAGGTTTAATTTCTTCTTTTTTTATAGACTAGTGGTTAATTGTGTGTTAGGTTTTACTGGATCTCGCATTTAGTTAATTGTTTAGAAAGTCGATGAAGATTTAAATCTATAAGTATTTAAATATTTCTAAGAAAATTTTTGAAGCAATAAGACTGTTTTTAAACTATACTTATTTTTGTTAAAGGATGTTTTTTAAAATTAGCAATAATTCAAAATATTCTTATACTAAAAGATAATATCTCTGTGTATGTTTGTCACTTTGTATTTTTCTGTACATAGTTTAGCGAAAATTTTAAGCAATGCACAACAACGAAATTTGTTATAATGATAATTCCACTCAAATCCTAAAATTCTTACTGGTATTTTGTTTTTATTCGAATTAGATGTTGACCCATTAGAAGTTGAATCGGAATGATGGGCCTTAGTAAGTGGTTGTGTGGTATATGCGCCTTCATAGAAGCCATACGCAACTACACATGTGACAATTACTACAACAAAATTATTGCAAACTTTTTTCAAAAAGTGAGAGGCCAGGTCGCCAAAGGTTGCAATTTAATGCAAAAAGTAAATATAAAAAATAACTTGAAGTTTTCAAAATTAAAAGAGTTATAAATGTACAGAAATTAAATGATTAATTATTTAAATTTCGCATGAATTAGAATTATTTAGATGATCCAAAGTTTTTGTCGCATTCTTAATAGCAGAGGATTTTTACAATGCAAATAATCGATATCACAGGTACGCTGTAAGAAACCAAACAGTTAAAACGTTTGACTACTAACTACAATTAAATAAGTTATATAGTCTAGTGCGGGTGTCATTATTTTCTATTAAACCACAATTTTTGGTTCATCTATTGGTGAAAATCCTTTCTAATTATTATATACTGTATTTCACAAATAATAAGAAGAAAAATACTTCTGTTAAATAATAATCTATTATTTGTGCAAAATCAACATTAAATTTTTAAAGTACATGAAGTAAACATCAAATGCTCCCAGCATTTTCATATACGTTTCAAAACCAAAATGTACAAATGGAAAAGAAAATCCGTGTAATACTGAAAAATATTTCTTTTTAACTCAACGAAAAAAATCAGTGGCGGCAAATACTTAATTCGTGCCTTGGATAATAGCGAAAAAAGAATTAAAGAAAAATTGCGCTCTTGTACCCGAAAAATATCTTCAATCAATTTTAGTTATAAAGTCTCCTACATACTGATTGGTTGAAAATGCAAGATAAAGAAATGCGCGAAATTTTTTTACATTTCGTAAGTGTTATGATATTATTATTAGCTATGTGGGAATTGAAGATAAGTCACTATTTTCATTCATCTGTTTGTATGTTTGTGGTCATATTGACTAAGTTCATATTTATTAATGGACTTAAATAACCTATATAAATGAAAGTCTGCCTGCCTATTTGTTCTGTATAGAAATGTACAAGTAAAAACATTCCTTATTTTACTGAGGGGAACTGCGTCTAGTTTTGATGTTTCTAGAGTTCTAAGAGTTATCGATATATTAATTAAAAAACACAAAATAACCTTTTCCATAGATATAACATTAGACAGATAATTATATGCATTTTATTTGAATAAAATTATAACATGTTGATTAGAAGGGGAAATACATTATTACTTTCCCTACATGCATAACATAATGTATAGGTAAAGTGTTGTAAACTGGTCGAAAATTCGAATTCGAGTTTTCGAGACTTTAGAGCACGTTTCTAGCATCTCTAACATCGAAAAAATCGTTTTGCAGTGATGTGTGCGTATGTATGTAAGTATGTGTGTGTGTGTTTATGTGCGTGTCCGTGAGTATGTAGATGCATATTTTATTGATTTTATATGCAATCGAATGTTTGAACCCCCCCTCCAGTTTTTGAATAAAATTTTAAACAAAGTTAGTGCATTATGTAAAAAAAGTCCTATGCTGCCAACATCATATATTGTTTTGTAAACATATTATCAAATGCCTTAATAAGGCTTTTGACTTTATTCAATTTAAATAATAAGAAATATGATAGATAAAAAAGCAATAAAATATGTTTATTACACTTTTAATTGTTTTTTATTGGCCAATGCCACAGATAAAATGATTGTTGTCAATATTGCTATCCACTATCTGTAATCTATTGTCTGCTATCTGTTACCTGCTATCTATAATCAAACATATTAAAACTGGTACGGACAAAAATTTTAATATTTATTTCAGCTTCCATATTACTGCAAAACTTGACCAAACTACATATTTTGTAAAATGGCTTATAAACAGGACCAAGATGATTTATTTATTTTTTAGACTTAAGTACAAAAATAATTTAGTATAGCGAGAGCATAGATTCTAATACTCATTATTGGAAAATAAAATTTGATAAATAAAGGGGAATTTTTTTAAAACAATATAAATGCTATACATATTTTAAATTACCAGCAACATCCAATATAACTGTCAATAATTTACATATCTGTGACCTGTCTATTTTGGTGCATTTTAGTTCATAAAACCTCATTTGTAAAAACAATGTTCATTCGATCACCAACGTGAGAAGACTTGATTCTTAAAACAAGTGTTAGAAGCTGCCAAATGTTTGTGCTAACAATCCGCATGGAATATACGTGGTATATGTATAGGCTAAACATAATACTATGTAGTCACATCAGAAAAGTGAGATTTCTTAACAATTTATATTCCAGCAGTATTCTTAAGTCCCAACTTTATTTTTTAAACTTTCATAAAACGCCTGTTTAACGCATTATCTCAAAGTTATCCTTATTGTAATTCAATGTACTTCATTTAAGTATCGTCTTATGATGTTTTGTATTTCGACTTGGAAATATTGGAGAAAATAAATGCATTCTGAAAGCATAAATGCACTACGAAACAGAGTGAACAGTAAAAGTTGGTATTTTTTCCAGACGTAAAAGTTGTTCGGACATTTTTAAGACCTTTGAAGATAATCAAGTAGATATAGTATGGCATTTTATTTATGTCTGATATTTTATGTGGTATATAAATATTTATATTGAAAGCTTACAGGACTCCATTTTGAGGTAATCAAACATGCCTGTAGGTCCGTTTTCGCAAAATAAGATTACAGTTTTATTAAAGGAAGACCAATAAATTGAGATGGATTTATTTACTTTTAAAATTTTAATTCAGTAAGTAGGGTTAGTTGCATAGTAGACGTATCCAAATTGACTCGTAAATCTAAATTCTCAAAAATTATTTCGATTCCTGGAATTAAACATAATAAATTCTTGATTTTTTAGAAATGGATTTGTATATAATAAAAAACACAGGTTCTGTACTTAAATAAAAAATGGTTCATTAAACAGTATTTAAGTGTCATTATATTATATTAGCAGCAATTATCTGATCGCAAAATGTTTAATATTCTTATTGCATATATCGTTTAGTGATGACTCATATAAGCATTTATTCAAATAGTCAAGGAAAAAATTGTAAACAATCGCAATTTAAGGGGACGGTGGACGTTGAAATTTGTTTTATTTACTTATTGACTTAGAAACGTGAAAATTTGTATAAATATTCCTCTTAACATTACTATATACAATACCATTCAATTTTTTTTCAATTTTGTTATAATTTTGTATTTTTTTTAATTTAATTTTTTAAACGAAAATTTGTAAAATGCTCCTTGCGTGCCATTTGTTCACATTTTTGATTACCTTTACATTATGATCACTCAAAACCATATTATGAACAAATTTGGGTATTTATTTTTTAATCCCATAGAAAGTTAATTTTTTAAAAATATTTTTCTGCATTAAAATTTAATTTTCATCATTTAATTAGGTTCTTTTATTCACTTTTAATTACCTTAATATAGTCCGATTGTAAAATGCATACCCAGTTTCATTAAAAAGTATAAGAGGTGTCTTCTTGCCAAATTTCATGCATCTCAGACAAAAATTAAGACGCATGGAGCGTTTCAAAAATGCAAAACCTTTGAAACTTCTGTTTCGAAAAAAATGTATTCAACCTTTTGCTTACGGGTGGGACAGCGTCTACCCCAAACGAAGAACCTTCCAAAAAGACAGGTACCCTAACCCAAACAGTTCGACCCCCTTTGCAGGCATTGGCGTCCATGGAATTCGCCGACAGAAACATTGCACCTGCTGCAGCAGGTGCAATGTTTGGCCAAATATGTCAAATATCTACCTATGGTATGCCAAATATGTCAAATATCTATCTTTTTGGGAGGTTCTTCGTTTGGGATGGACGCTGTCCCACCCCTAAGCAAATGGTAAATGTGTAAAACAATGTTATATATCAAAACTGCTTTTAGTCGATTTTTGCTCATTTCAACGTCCACCGTCCCCTTAAGGCACAAAAGGGTTAAATATATCTTGTTTTAATCATCTGATCGACATTGTCACTGTGTTCTTTCCAACTGAGAGAGATCTGTGTTCTTCTAAAACAGTGATTCCCAACCAGATTTTCGCGGAACCCTAGGGCTCAGCAAGCCCTTGTCAGGGGTTCGGCGAGAAATTTTCAAAAAGGTTGTGAAAAAGTACAACTTTTAGCCTTTTTTTTATTCAATAAAAACATTTGGTTTTAGTGTAATCTATTGATAAAATAATAAAGCATTTTGAAATTTGAACTTTATTAGATATCTCTGTGATACTTAAAATTTAACCACCGAGAATTTTTCTTAGGAAGATAAATTCCGAAAAAGCAGTTCAATTGACATTAATGAACATTACTAACACTCCCATCAACTAATCATGGGGTTACCAGATAAAAATTCTGAAAGATCCCAAATATATATTATGCCAAATTATATCGAGTTCTATTGATATATTGAATTCTATTCGTATACAAAGAATTCTATCTAGTTCTAGTTTACCACAAAATATACCTATACGAAAAATTTCACAGCCTCAATTTTTATCGTATTCACACTTCACAGACATGCACATAAACACAAATGCGCATGCGCACATACACAGACGGACACCTTATCGAAAGTTTTTGAAGTGTGTTCAGGTGCCTTTTTGTTAAATTATCGAGTTCCATAATTTTCTTGAGAACAACACTATATTCATCTAATAGTATGAGAAAATAATAAATAAATAGATATTTTGATTATTTCTTCATGTTTAATGTAAAATAAAACTAGAGTAAAACTCATTATGTAACAAGTCTTTTATACTGAGAACTCACGACAATGTTTTAGAAGTATTTTAATGTAAAATATGAATATGAATTCATATATGATCTTTGTAAATATGACTAAATATAATAACGAAAATTGTATTTTTAAAATGTATTTTATATATACATTCTTCTTATTTCTGTAATTCATTGCGGTTAACAATCAGAATATTATTTAGGACAAATGATATTTGATCCTTATTGGATTTGTAACAAATCTTTAACACACACATACACACATTTCACATTAAAATGGGTAAAACCTCTATTTATTAAATACCGTATTAAGAGCATTAAAAAAAAGAATTATCAAAATATTCCAATTCGAACGTGTTTTCATATGAAATTGTAAAACACAACATACATAAATCAAGTAAACCTCTCTACGTAGAGATCGTTTTTCTCAAAACTAATATTTTTAACCTTATGCACATTGTAGCGTCGAAACTAATTAACCCAAAATAAGAATGCATTGCATGTTATTGTATTATGCGCATATTTGCATACTCTACCTAAATCTAATTAACTATCTACCAGTAAATTGTTTATTGTAATTGTCTAAAATAGTTTTTCTGGTATTTTTATAATTTAATTTCAAAATAATTTTCCTTTTAAACTTCTATGTAATTTTGTATGGAGGTAAAAATATAACCTCTTAAGTGATTATCTTAAGTAAAATCAGCTTGCATGTGTCACAGTGTAGAAGGTTATACAGAGTTCGTCCTGTATATCCAAAAACCAACGCACCCACTTTACATGCAATCAATTGTTAAAGTAAAATTTTCTGACAAACTATTATTAAATGTGTTTTGATGTGAATAACATCTATTCTTGGGGTTTCTTTGATTGAAATCACATTACGAGAAATGTAAATACTTTGGACGTTTATACCTCCGAACCTAATAGATAAAAGTGTAAATAATTTTCGTGTCTTGTCGGAAATATGGTACAAATTATGGAATATATAAAAGTAATTTTTAATATTTTGAACTTTTTGTTCCTGTAAAACATAGCAAAAATATCTGTCCGAGCAAGTGTTTCTCTCATTTTCCTTACTTTCAACTTGAAATATCTTCGAAAATGAATTTGATATGAATAGCAAAAGACAAAAATTTGCATTCCGAAATTTAGTTTCTAAATCCATATTTAAAAAACAACTCTTATAGATTTCGAGTAATCGTCTTATCAAGTTGAAAAAGATTGAAAAAATTCCGTTTTTCAAGTTTATACAAGTCTCAAATATTAAACGTGCTAGTTATGAGCAAGGATTTATAGATCTTTAAAAACTCTACAGGTGTATGTGTCAAATATTAAACGTGCTAGTTATGAGCAAGGATTTATAGATCTTTAAAAACTCTACAGGTGTATGTCTCAAATATTAAACGTGCTAGTTATGAGCAAGGATTTATAGATCTTTAAAAACTCTACAGGTGTATGTCTCAAATATTAAACGTGCTAGTTATGAGCAAGGATTTATAGATCTTTAAAAACTCTACAGGTGTATGTCTCAAATATTAAACGTGCTAGTTATGAGCAAGGATTTATAGATCTTTAAAAACTCTACAGGTGTATGTCTCAAATATTAAACGTGCTAGTTATGAGCAAGGATTTATAGATCTTTAAAAACTCTACAGGTGTATGTCTCAAATATTAAACGTGCTAGTTATGAGCAAGGATTTATAGATCTTTAAAAACTCTACAGGTGTATGTCTCAAATATTAAACGTGCTAGTTATGAGCAAGGATTTATAGATCTTTAAAAACTCTACAGGTGTATGTCTCAAATATTAAACGTGCTAGTTATGAGCAAGGATTTATAGATCTTTAAAAACTCTACAGGTGTATGTCTCAAATATTAAACGTGCTAGTTATGAGCAAGGATTTATAGATCTTTAAAAACTCTACAGGTATATATAATTGCAATTCAGAACGGACTGTTAATTTTTGAAGTATAGTGGCTATAAATTCGATATTTTACCTAGGTTTTCCAATGGGTGGGAAAGCTGTAATATTAGCACTGTAATAGTTAGCGAGTAATTTGTGGTGCTTTGAAGCCTGTAAATGAAATAAATGAAACAATGAGCACTATCGGACTGGAACCATAACTGCTTTTTCTCTGTAGTAATAAATAAAGAGTAAGGCGAAGCAGCCTTAAAATTTTATACCATTTTAAAATGACTAAAATAATGACTTTAAGTTTATAATTTTTTTTATGTTTAAATTCATAAAATTTTTCATAATGTTTAAGTTTAAAATGTTTCATAATGTTTCATAATGTTCACAAAATTTGAATATTCCACCACAAACTGTTTTTGAGCTGATAAGGGTGATCTCCCTTCCATTATTATTAAATTTCTTTATTTACTAAACAAGTTTTTTATTCACAATCTTTTAAATCTCTCATTATTTATCATTGCATATAACGATCGGAATATCATTTAGGGTCAATAATATTATTCTAAAAGAAAGTCTTAATAGAGAAGCATTCCACATTAATCTAAAGAAGATAAATATATTGATCATATCTTCAAGATCGATTATGTTTGCGTACTCAAGAGATATTCATTAATATTAAAGAATACATTATAACTCAATTACTAGAATGATATAAATTTGAATTTTTAATCTATTTTCAATTACAAGATAAAATTCATTAAATACACCTGTTATCTTCACGGCACACGTGACTCGATTCCCATGACTACGCTAATGGCGTGTTGCAACAAACGAAACTTTAGCGTAATTTTAAAAGTAATAACATTATGTCTTGATGGATGGATACATTTTCAGGCAAATAATACGCTGAGGTGCAACAAATATCCTACTTTTGAAAATTTAGAAACAATAACATAGACTATTGTTTGTTGTTTCATTTTTAACACTTTACAACATAGTTGAAAAGTGTTTATGACTTTGTTCATTCTGTCTCTCTGTTTGTCCGTTCGCACGATAACTGCCGTAAAAATGATTTTATCAAAATGAAATTTTAGTATGCTGTTCAGACGTTCTGTGGGACATATGGGAATGTAGATGAATAATATCATCCAGTTAGTTTTGGTTTGAACTCGGGTTGAAAACATGAAATACATTAAACCCTATGGGAACAAATTTTTTAAAAAATTTTGAGCAAATTTAAAATTCACAAATTGCTTCAGAAATTTTAGGAAATATTCAAATTATCCCATAAAATATATAAAAAAATTTCAACCAATTCGGTGTGGTGGTTTTTAAATAAAAATTAAAATAATAATTACACCCATATAATACGAAGAAATCACGTGACCCACTTCAAAATAATATAGGGAATACATCTTTTTTCACAGTGTTCAAATCGTGATTTTTAAAGTTATTTGAAATTTATATATAGTCTTGCATCCGTCCTAAAACAGCTTCATTTTTGCGTATTTTCTGTACAACTATATTTTGCGCCAACGAAATTACGATATTTTTCAATTTAAATGATCATCAAATTTTGATTATTTCTACAACGAAGCCTAATATTTCTGGATGCAGAATATAAAGAAGTGATTGTAAGATGAGTTGTATAAGAATTTCTGAAATTTTTTACCCAAAATTATTTAACTCTGGAGTCTGGAATAAAAGTGTATGAATTAAATATTTATTGCTTTTACACAGAGACGCAAGATTGCTTTTACGCAAGACGGTTTATATTTCGATGACTTCATTTGAATAAAATTCATTTTTTCTAATGAGGTTTAAGTTCTCAAGTAAAATAAATTATTGTGGTATAGTGATAATTAAAAAAATATCATTGTGATCATAGTGATAATTATAATAAAAGTATAATAAAAAATATCTCCGTAATCATAGTAATATCATACAATCATAGTGATTATTAAAGAAATATTCATGTTTTTCGGTGAAGTTTTAAGTTTTCAAATATAATAAATTAGTGTAGTACTGTGATAATTTGAAATATATCTGTATCGTATTTTAGAGATGTTTAAATAAAATTACATGTCAGTTGAAAAGTGTTACATAATCAATTCTTTATGTATGATTGATCTTTCTTGTTATTTATTGTTCTATTAAGGAACTGGAAACTATACCTGGTGCTGTCCGAGATTTTAAGCAGGGTTTAATTGAATTAATTCGTTAAGTTTTTCGAAAGGCGTAGTCGCTCGCTGGACGAGCACATGCTTAAATTACCAGTTACAGGTGAGCACATACTTCACCTAAACTAAGCAGCTAATCACACCTTAGACGGCTGTTCAGATACATAATACGCCTTGGACCCCCTCGCTGGTAACATCAAATGCTACGCCCTAACACGACTTTATACTACGCCCAACATACATCTTTTGTTATCTACACGGATGTACAGGTTCTTTTTGATACACTCTAAATAAGCTCTTCTGATACGCCATAAGCTTTTGTGATACACATTCTAAATAAGATATTTTGATATGTTCTAAATAAGCTTTTTCTACTCCCTAAATAAGACCTTCCCAAAATACTCATTTCGTCCTATATACGGGCATAGTACGCTATATACTCTTTTGATACACTCAATATAAGCTCCTTCAATACCCCCTAAAAAGCTCTTTTGATTCGCCAAAAATAAGCTCTTTTGATGCACACTCTAAATAAGATATTTTTATACGTTCTAAATAAGCTTTTTTGATAAGCCATAAATAAGCTGCTTTGGTACGCCCTAAATGAGACCCTTTGATACTCCCAAAATGCTCATTTCGCCCTCTGGACGGGCGTAATACGCTTTAAATATGCTCTTTTGATGCACTTATTTGTATAAGCTCCTTCAATACCCCCTAAATAAGTGCGAGGGGTTCATTCAAATTATGACTAAAATCAACATCCCGTTTTCTACATGAAAACTAGGTCGAATTCTGATAATATTTTCGATACCAGCTAGCAGATAAGGTCTCATCTGAATTCCTATCCTTCCTAGAGCACTTTATATGCACCTGCTTCGGAAAAATAACTCTGGGATGCGTCCCAAGGAGGAAGAAAAACAGGTTTTATCATCAGTACCATGCGCTACCAGAATTTTTTTGAAAATTTATGGGATTTCATATAAAAATTCGTAGATAATAAACGGAATACAGCTGAAACGTCATTTTTTGTTTGAAGCAGAGTGTAATATTAAACAAAAAAATCTGGTAAATTTTGAAAATCGGATTGTCAGTCAAAATTTATATATCGTAATTTATACGTCTTCAAAATACTAAAAGTATATATGTTTAAAAAATTCACGAAAATTCGTCTCTTAATCTTTCGGACTACGTTTAAAGATTGTTTAAAAGAGTATATTTCGATCTTTCGGATGGTAAGATAAAAACTCTGCACTAATATTCATGATCTTTAAGAAACTTATTTGTGAGATAATCGCGCAAAGTTGCATTTCAGCATCTAATAACGAACAAAACTAATTAGAAATTTTTAAAAATCTAACCGAAGATCATCGTCCCGGATCCTAAAGCTGAAGTACTTATACAGAAATTTTTTTTGCCATACGACTCTTAGATTTTCAGGTACAAACGAATAGACGAACACACAGTAGGCATCTTCCTTTATTATTATAGATTAGATACTATTAAATTATCATTTTATTCTTATTGAATTAGAACTAATTAGAGGAAAGTAATATAATTTATCGATTACATGATCAAAATTTATTCTGATAAATATAATTTCTTGAAAGGTGTTGTAAACACTTCATGTCCTAGACGAGTTTTAATGTATCTGTGGCTGGACAGACTGAGCCCTAATCCTTAAACTCACTCAGGCTATAATATATATATATATATATATACATATATATATATATATACACATAATATTGATGTAATATTGATATATATAATATTTCACAATATAACAATCTATATAGATAAAATTGAAAATCTGTTTGTCTGTCAATCTGTGTGTTTGTCCCGTCATCACGAGAGAACAGCTGAACCGAATTTGATGAAATTTCGTGGGTAGCCTGGAAATAGTCCGACTTAAAATTTAGTCTAGGTTTGGAGTTTCTACAATCAGTGGTTCTCGAGATATTAGCAAAAAACGAAATTTTCGTTTGTCTTATCATCACGGGAGAACGGCTTAACAGAATTTAATAAAATTTTGTGGATAGCCTTGAAATAGCCCCCCATAAATTTAGCCAAAGTTTCAAGTATCTAAGACCAGGAGTTGAGAAGTCAAGGAGTCAAGTATCTAAGACCAGGATATATTAATGAAAAACGAAGCTTTTTCCTAAGAGTTCTACTCTCTAACTCCGTGGTTTATCCAAACGAAAAGCTTGAAAATCGTTTGAAAGTGAATTAAAACCTTATCTCTGGGTTTGATGGGAGATTTTTTGCGCTAATTAGTCACTTTGTGAAAACATAAATTGTTTGAAACATGATTTAAATGGGAAATCTATCTCTATGGTTTA
Source organism: Amaurobius ferox (assembly GCA_951213105.1). Taxonomy (NCBI): domain Eukaryota; kingdom Metazoa; phylum Arthropoda; class Arachnida; order Araneae; family Amaurobiidae; genus Amaurobius; species Amaurobius ferox. The sequence continues at coordinate 134,588,431 of OX578134.1, forward strand.
TTTTAAACAAGCTTTTACTGAACAATGAAAAGTATAAAGAAATCAAAATGGTTATTTAATTTCGCAGTTTATGAGGAAGATTCTACCTTATACCAAGTTGTTCAGTAACGCAATTAAATTAAATCTGTCTGTTAATTTTAATTATTATTTTTTTTATTTGAATAATAAATAAATGGATATAAAAATATATTTTAGAGAAGAACGATTTGATATTTCTTATAGCATTTTTGACTGGATAATATCAATTACGGTCTTCAGATTTAAACGTTATTATTATTGATATTTTCGGGGATTATTGATTCAGGGATTATTGATATTTTCAATTTATTACGCAATTGTTTTATTATGGCAAAAATTGTTTAAACTCATATATTGAACGTTGTACGAGTTATCTTCTACAAATACACGGGTATATCTTCTAATCTACGAGAATATAAGTAGTACAGTTATATTGGCATATGTTTTGATATATATTGGCATATATTGGAATTAATTACGACCTTCTGGTATAAAAAGTACGGGGATTATTGATATTTTCAATTTATTACGTCATCTCTTTTATTTTGGCAAAGATTTTTCAGACTCATATTGTAATACGGGTTATCTTCTACTAACACACTGGCATTTTCCTAATCTGCGACAATATAAGTAGTACGGGGTTGCATATATTGATTCAATTCCTTTTTTTTTTTTGTAAATTTGCTTACAAAAGGGGCCAGAATGTTTTATTCTTTAGATATGCCCGTGAAGATAATTTTGCATAGTGAGAACAGATATTCTTAAACTTCTCTTTAGAAGCAATACATTTAATATTTTAACAGAATTTGCATGTGATTGCGAATTATAAGTTTCTTTATATTATATACTCCATACGAAGAAAACGGATATGCTGCTAGTATATATATATAATTGTCATATTGTGAAAAACGGCTTTGAATTAGTTAAGATATTAAAAGCTCTTACTAAAATCCACAGTATTTATACTTTTGATTATTAAGATTTGTTCAATAATATTGATATAGATGATCTGTATAGAATTATTTTATAAATTTTTAAAAAATATAATATCCCCTTAAAATATTCGATTTTTCTCTTTAAAAAATTACTTAATTTCACTCTCTATGAGAATTATGTTAAACATGGTGGTTCTTTCTTTAAGCAACAGTTTGGTATCCCACAAGGGGATAGGGGGGGGTGCCTCATCATTATTGGCTAATCTGTATTTATTCTTCTATGAAAAGAACATTAATCCAGGGTTGCATAATATGCACATGTATAGATATTTAGACGATATATATCATGTGTATCCCGTAATAATAATCCTTTAGTATTACACTTTTATCCTAATAATTTACAATTAAATGCAAATAATAATAACTCTAATGTAGCAAACTTTTTAGATTTAAATTTAGATTTACAAAACTGTAATCTGGCTATAAACTTATTAAAATTAAAATTTTGTTTTTATCATATAAGTCTATAATTCAACACTTTGACTCTTGTTTGCATATTTCAGTGTTTAGAAATATTACATCAAACCAGGTTCTTATAATCAATAAAATCTGTGATGACAATTTTAAATTAGCACATTTTACAGAATTATTAAATGCAGCAACTAATAATACATATCCTCTGAATTCCGAAAAATTATCAACTCAGTGTTATCAACTACCAATCGATAACATCCAAGACAACTTTCCCAATTATGGCGGATAATAATATAGGACAAATATATATTATATATATATATATATATAGTTATTTATTATAATTATTTATTAAATATATAATTAAATAAAAATGAATAATAATAAAATAGACTAAAAAAATTTGAAAAATAATAACATTTGAAAATAAAATACATTAACATTTAATATTTTGAATTTTACTTTCGCTAAAAATATGTAACTTTAGCCAATTTGATACTACGATTTGAGCTCCCTTATAATGATGTTAGTGGCATTTTCTTTAATTCATTTCATCCATGAATCACGTGTATAGTAAAATTTTTCATGTGTGCTTCAAGTTCATATTCTGTTCTTCTTATATGGGTAATTGTCCTGTCTCGTACTCTAACTCACTGGACGGGTTCTAGGGATGGTGACTGTAACCGTTTGTTCTACCTCCCATGATATATTTCGCCATACTTCTTCTCGATGCTTATCGCCGTTTTTCATTCTGTTGCGGCAGCTTACACTCACACGTGTACGAAGGTTCATGCCTCATGGAACATGGTAATGCCTGATTTCCAATTTTTCTTTTCTTCAATTCTTCCTCTTTTGGTGTCTGTAGTCTGAGTTTTGGCATATACAGTAACTTACTATTGCCAAATCTGAAACAGGCATTTGTTTGAATTAATTAGAATTAGATGCTCAGACCTGAAGAGGAACTTAATTTTGGTTAATCTCCGAAATTGAGTCGGTGCTGTCCATTTCTTGTGTCGGCGTAGTGTTCGTGGTTTGACTGCCTTGGTGATTTTAATATTTCATGATTATTTGGAATTGGTTATTATTATTATATTTTCTAATATATATATATATATATATGAAAATATTAACCCTTATGTGACAAGATTAAATATTAAAACTTATTTAATTTAAATTTTATTATTTAAATTTAAATATATAATACATGTCACTTTTTAATATCATCCAAATGCATTAATTGCACTCATCTTATAAATATTGGTTAAAGCATTTATAATTATTAAGGCTTGATTTAACAAAAGTTCAAATCGTATCAGGAATTTTCTCCACATTTTTACCTTAAAACAAGTTAGCACAGGAATAATTTATGTATAAGTAATTATATAAAATATTATTTGTACAAAATCATCATATAAAGATTTATTAAAGCATCAAAAATATTCACGTTGGATTCATTAAACGTGTAATTCATATATGAAACTTCTTCAATTTTTGTAATTATGAAAACAAATTAACACAGGAATTACTCTATTGCACAATTCTTTATTGAAAGTATGATTCGAACACATCAATCTTTTACATCATATAAATAATTAAAGCATTATAAATAATAACGTTCCATTTATAAATCTCCCAATTCGGTATTGAGAATATTTTTTCGATTTGTCATAAAACAAGTAAACACAGGAATCATTTTATCGTGCAAAGAGTCATATGATTTGTATGATATGATTTATACATCTCTTTTGCACAAATCATCATATAGAGTTCATTAAAGCTTTTTAACTAGTACATGTTATTTTATTAAACGTATTAGTATTATATTTTTTTTTACATTTTTAGTCGTAAAAAAAGTTAATATAATACTTAATCTATTTCATCATAAGCACATTTTCTCAACCCTAATACCGGAAGACAATAGTTAATTCATCTTTACACACTCAGCAATCTAACCTCTAATTCTTATTGATTTGATTCCGAGTGATGACACAGAAATAATCAGTTAAATCATTATAAATGTTACATAAGTATTAAAAATACTGGATAAAACATTATAATTATTAACGTTTACACATTAAGAATTTTAAGAACATTTTTGATTTTTTAACATCGTAAGTTAAAATACACGTTAAAGAAGATCGTACAAGTTAAAGAAGTAGTTACTCTATTTCGCAAATTATCATATAAAATATATGTATATCTCAATGCATCATATAAAGATTTATTAAAGCGATATAAATATTAACGTTTGATTTAGTAACCACGCAGTTAGTATTATGAATTCTTCAAATGTTTAAATCATCATATAAAGCTTTATTACAGCGAAATAAATATCAACATTTGATTTAGTAACCGCGCAATTTGTATTATGAATTTTTCAAATGTGTAACTCATCATATAAAGATTTATTAAAATGATATAAATATTAAAGTTTGATTTAGTAACTTCTCAATTTGTATCATGGATTTTCCAAATATATAAATCATCAAATAAATATTTATTAAAGCGAAATAAATATTAACATTTGATTTAGTAACCACGCAATTTGTATTATGAATTTTTCAAATGAATAAATCATCATATAAGGATTTATTAAAGCGATATAGATATTAATGCTTGATTCAGTAGCCCCGCAATTTGTATTACGAATTTTTCGAATTTTCTTTTAATCGTAATACAGGTTAATACACGAATTACCCTCTTTCATTCATGATCATAGTTCCTCAAACCTAATGTGGAATGAGAATAGTAAATTCCTTTCTACTCACTCACTCTGTCAAACAGCAGATTTCTGATGATTTGATTCCAAGTGATGCCACACAGATAATCCAAATAGAAAGTTTTCATTCACCGTTGACGAGAATAAACAAACTTCCGGTTCGGTTAGCTGTTTACGCGGAACATATTGCTTACCGCATCCACAAACATAGGCAAAAGCAATCTAGAGATTCAAACGGCTTGGCACAAAAACTGATACTGTTCCCTGCTCCGGAGAGATTTTTGGCCGGGAACCTTGTCGCCGATGTTGTGCTCTCTACTTGGCCCTCTCTTCCTCGGCGAGGTTGCCGAGCTGGCGAAGGATTGTTGGAGCCAAATGATGCCAACGGTGCAGATTTACGGTTTTCACAATGTGGAATGCATTTGTTTCAACGATATTGTTACAAGTGAAATATTGTATTTTTAGAAATACTTTAATCTTCGGGATTAATAAATATTTTTTTTAAAATAGGGTAAATTTATAAATATTATATAGATATTAAATATTATATAGATTTTATTTATTATATAGATGGAGAATAATGTTTTCAAGTTTATAAGGTCATTAAAAGTTTCTCATGATATTGAAATTTAATTACTGAAGAGTTAAGATTTATGACAAACAAATAGCCTTGCTTGTTGCAGTATAATATGCACTTGAATGTAATGCCTCTAGAGTGATAATAATAATGCAGTTATTTAAATAAGTTCAGTAAAATCATATTATATCCATAAACAAAGCTATTGCTTTTGCATAATATACACACATATATATATATATATATTCAGATTTTTGGATATCTCAATATATCGAAATCCTCAAGATCATCTATGTTACAAAATGTATGATAAACGTAAAAGTTTCAATTGTAATATTAATTACATCACTCCTTGGAGTAGTAATATGAGTATTGGTGTAATGAGAAATTTGATTGTTAATCATTTTGTAAGATATGAAAAATTAAATTCTACCAATGAACAGCGAAATATATGTGAAAGACATTGGATAAAGGAAGTATTAAAGAACGGTTTCCTCTCGGCTTTCTAAAAACTTATTACTTAGCATTTTGTAAAAAACTACGTAATGATGATGTAATTTATGCTAATTTCCAAGACTTGTTGCCAATTGACTATTTGGAGTCTTTTCCTTCACTGTAACTCTGTGCTTTTGATTCTTATATGTGTTTGGACTTTGGATCCACTTTTTCATATATTTGTGTGAATCCATGTTGAGAAGTCGTATGATTCTTATATAGCTCTCTTTTGGATTTTATGGATTTGATATTCTCTTAGGATTCTGTTTTTCCTGTAAGCACGGATTGGAGCTGCTTCGGGCGATTGGTTGTTTCTGGGAGTGTTTCCCGGGAATAAAAGCACGCTTTAACCAGGTATAGGGGTCACAATCCCCCTAGACATTACTGATACCTCGTTTGCACTCCTTTATTTGTTTCTGTTTTTCCTTGTGTTTCATAATATTCCTTGTACTTTTCTTGGATCTTTCTTTCGTAATATTTTTTAGATGTGTGTTAAGAGCTGCAAATCGCGCTTATACTCATTTCACCTTTTATATTATTCTTTAGATTGTGGGCTTTTATAGGATATATATATATATATATATATATATATATATATATATATATATATATATATATATATATATATATAAGAAATTTAGTTACTTGTATATGATATACCAGATACCTATCTCTTATTGAAAATGGATTGTAGAGCTTAAGTTAATGAAAAAGTTTTGACGTGCATATGTGAAATTACAATAGACTCAACGATAGGCTGGAGACAAAAATCATTATAAATAAAACAGATATTGAAAAGGTATGAAATACCCCTCTTTCCCTGTTCCATATATAAGGTAAGCAATAGGAAAACGGATTACATTTGTGGTATACTCTTAAAATTAGCCTGTAACTACACCCAAAGCTTAAATGATAATTTAAAATATTAAAAATCATATATGCAATACAAGTACTTAAGGTACTAATCACCTTGTTCCCTGCATTAACATACATGGTGTATATGCATGAATAGTGTAAATGATGAAAATATGCAAATTGAAAAACTATACATGGAGCTAGGTCTTTCCTATCTCCCTCAGATTGATGACTTGAAAAAGAAATATATTTGTATATTTGAAAAATTAAAAGGTGTTTACGAAACCATGTACGTTATTAAGGGCCATACCTAGTCCGTTAATACTAAATTTCAACGTTTCTTTGTGCATAACTGCATTTTACTACAGAAATTATGTATCTGGCCCGACGTAGTATAAAACGACGATGTATAAAATGCATCAGATTGAATAATAATAAAATAAAATAACATAAAATAAATAAACCAGCTTGATGCCATGTAATAATAAGAAGAGTAGAATACAATGTAAAGTATAATTGTGAAAATTAATAAGAATAAAATAACACAAAATGAGTTACCACTTGCACTGGAGACGTTTGAGCGGAAAATGTGATACTTGCTTTTACAGTTAAGGCTATAGTCAAAATGTGTAACTGGTTGAAATGAAACATGGATAATAGTGAAATATTTTCATTATTCATTATTAATCAAATAATTGATAACATTTTTTATTTTAAATTCATACAAGCAAATTTTATAGAAATTTAATGGTCACTTTGATGATAAAATGATTAAACTTTTTGATTATGCAATAGTGGTTGATACTGACCTGTCAATAAGTTGCTGTAATTGTAGCATGGTATTGAATTTAAATTTAAATTGTGTTTTAATAAAGGAAAAAATAAGGTTTGGCTGGTATTTATTTTAGATGGTAGTGTTAATTTATTGAATAATATTGTCTTTGTAGTAACATGGTGTACTTAACTGTTTTATTCTTAATAACTGATTATTAATTATATTTTTAAACACTTATTTCGAAAATTGGAGGAATAATGTTGTAGTTTGTTGACTTTGAAATTATGTGACGAAGTTTTGTCATATATTTTAATTTTTAATTTATCTTATTTTGAATTTTTAATCTGAAGTCAAGATAATTGATCCAGTGTGATCAATACACATTTTCAATAAATTGTAGATTAGGAGGATAAAATTGAAAGTTTAACATTTGTGAATTTTGAGAAATTTTAATAATAGTTAGATCATTAATGAATCTGTACATGATATGACTGTTGAAGGGGGGCTGAATTTCGTAACAGTGTAGATAAAGCTTAGCCAGATTTGTGGATGAGATTCCTCCCTGTGGTATACCTATATTTAATTTATAAATGCTATTACCCTGAGATAGATACTGGTTGAACAGAATGAATTTTAACAACATTTAGAATTTTAGAATAGTGATATTTTTAGAACGAGTAAATTGTTCATATAAATTTAGAATGATTTTAAATAAATCATAAATGTCAATGTCATTAAAGAGGTCTTTGAGATCATTTGTTTTTATATTATGGATGTAAGCTAGTTGTTTAAAGCTTTCAAGCAGTTCTAAACTATTTTTGACCATATATGTTCGCTGTGTAGTAAAATGATCATAAAATTGATTAAGAATAAAAAGTAGTTGTTTATCTTACACATATATGTATATATATATATATATATATATATATAAATTTTCAGAGACATAGTTACATATTTTTTTTTATATATTTAAATGTAGCTCAAGATATATATAAATATATATATATATATATATATATATATATATATATATATATATATATATATCTTAAGCTACATTTAAATATATAAAAAAATAAAAATATGTAACTATGTCTCTGAAAATTTCACAATTGATCATAACTAAAATGTGATCTATACCTAGAAATAGGAAAATATATTCTAGAGTACACACAATCTGATTGCATCAAATTTGATCTTTGATCTGTGCGATTGTTTGTTTTGCTACAACTCTTCGGGTGTAATTTCAGTGAAGTATAATGCATTCAATGTAAAGGATATTCGAAAGAAAGAAAATTTAAAAGAAAACGTTATACTGTAAATTTCTTGTATTATAGTTTTCACTCAATATTTAGGACATAGGGTCACAGATTTTTAGATTAGTAACTACTCTTAAAAAACAAAATACTTTGTTCTGCAAGATAGTAATAATATTGTTAATAATAATAATAATAAGCAGGTAGAAAAGTTATGGGCAATAAGTACAATTTCGAAATTTTATCATGTTACGAGAGTTATACTAATCAGCAAATGTTTTCGGTGTTTATAAGATTAGAATTTTATCTTTCCTTTTATCAGCAAGTGTTTATCTAGTTCAAAGCAAATTTAAGTTATGCTTCCGCAATCAATGACGTTAAAAAATTTGTAAATAGCAACTGGTGTGCCTTTCTGCACTGTTTTTCATTCAAATTTTTTCCTCCTGCTTTCAGACTGTCGATACACATTTAAGCAAACCTTATATATGGAAATGGTCGAGAGAGATTTTATAAAATATAATCGTGATAGGTAATAAAAACGCTTAGCTAATAATGGCATAAAATGTTCATTTAAGGTATCAACCATTTTAAAAGCACAATGTTTTATGCATTTGAAACCGGATGATACCATTAACTAAATTTTTATGCTGTTATTAACGAAGTGTTTTTATACAATAACAGGCCCCAGCTGGAGAGAGGGACAGATCATTCGCACCAAAGACAGAACAGATAGCCAGAACGCGATTGCCTTCAAACAAGTTCTTGCTTTTTGTTGATTCGGTTGTTCTGGCTTTCTGTCTTGATGAAGAACAATGTTTTATGCATTTGAAACCGGATGATACCATTAACTAAATTTTTATGCTGTTATTAACGAAGTGTTTTTATTCGATGTTTAATTTTGACAGCTGTTTGGGCAAAAATTTTTATGTAACTACGATGTTCAAAAATTTGAATATTTCGACAGAATGTAAGAAACTTCAAACATTTGATTATTTACAAACACGCAACTACTCAACTAATATGCTCATAAGAAATCTACCACACTGTTTTAGGAAGACATTTTTTTACTATTGTTCAAGTGTTTAATTAAAAGTTATGCAACGTAATTGGCACGAATTAAATTACAACGCAACATTTGCCTACGTCATTTTTTCTTTATAAATAGTCTACGTTTTATTTATTTAAAAGCTTCAATATGATCATTACGGGTAAATGGCTGAAATATTTCTTGAAAAAAAAAATGGTAAAAATATATGGTGAGATTCTACGCACCTATCTCATACATACAAACATATATATGTTTTAGGTGTACTTGTTATAATAAATGTTAAAACAAAAAAATTATTCATTGATTTTATAAAAATGGATATCGTTATATCTTAATTAATACGTTCAAAAATTCTTAAGTATGTGCAAAGATTTCATATCCCAGGAATGATTCAAACCACCAGCATCTGGCTGATCAGTCAACTTCTTCATACCTCTGGTGTGTTTATATAGTTGTTGTTGAGACCCAGGCCGTCCGACCTACAAGAAAGGTGTAAGGTAACCGTTTGGACGGCCGGGAAGTGCCACCCAATTTAGACCGGAACCCATTGGGGGAGGCATCCACAGGGACCGTACCCTCCTTCCCCTACCACCAACCTCTCGGAAGGACTTACGGACCCACATGTTTAACGTGATCGTACTCCGCATGAACATGGCGGCAATTGTGGCAGCGTGTAAATCCAGCGGACAAACCACCGGGCTACCACGTCCGAAATGTGCCAACAGCACGCGGTGTTCCCAGGTGGTCATCCACACAAGTACTAACCGCGCCCGATGCTGCTTGACTTCCGTGATCTAACGAGAACCGGTGTTTGGCATTCTACTCGTTGTATAAATTCGTAAAATCAAACTGCTGATGACATTCGATGGTTGGAATTACCAACTTTTGTATTATTCAGATTTTCCCAATATGGGTTGAATTCCTAAATAGGCGGCAATGTAAAGATCCGATATACAATCGGAGATTCGAACCACTTATTTCCTGTTGGACAGCTGATGTTTGATCGACTGAACTACTGAGATGATTACCTTACCCTCTAAAATTGAAGTGCACCGTAAAAATTCTTTAAAAAAATTTTTTTCACGTTTAATTCAACATATTATTGTCGGGCAACACTTGATTCAAGCCGACAAATAGGCTTCTATGGACTAGTCTGCTATAAAGTTCCAGAAATAAATATTATCTTTTCATTAAAAAAATATTTAAAAGCGCTTTATTTCAAATAGTTTGTGTTTAAATCCTACAAATTACAAAAAAAAAATCCATATAGTTCCACTATTTTTATATAATGTATCAGGATCTAATTTTTATGTTCGTATCTAGTTTAGATCTTGAGTTTTCGTACCTCTCTTTTACATGTATACACATACACGCACAGATATATTTCTAATAGAGTTCGAAATGTATTCAGGTCTTAAAGACTGATTTTGTGTCAAAATCTTGAATTCGAAAACTTTTGGGGAAACCGTATTTAATTTTTTCTACTTTAATATTTTTTCTAAATCTCTAATAAGTTTAAAAAGACAACATTTGTTGATTATACATACATTGCAATTATAAATGGATATATATTGAAATTATAAATGGTTCTGTTTTAATAAATTGATTTAATTTTCAATTTATTCCAATTCTGGCTTGTATTACCCAATGAAAATTATGTTTGACACAAAACCAAATTTCATTAACTCATATGTACAACGTATTATAAGATGTGATGTATTTAAAAGATGCTTTAATACTAGATAAACTAGCTTCAGGCAATTGCATGTCAAGTGGTATGAAAACACCTTAACCTATTTCGATTTTAATAAATTTTGCAAATATACAGTATTATCAAGGAAAACTAAAAATAATGGATTTTAGGACGATTGGGTTTTGCTATACGTTTAATTCGAGATAAGCGAAATTTGACATTTCACATAAAATCATATCATAACTTTTAATTCGAGGTAGAAATGAGCAAGAGCAATAAATATTATTTCTTGGCTTTTTTTTAAGACTTTAATTTGATGCATCATATGACATGTTTCAATACATAATCATTGTTTCAAAATCAATATATTGAGCTTGAACTCCCAAACCAATGGTTTATTATTTTTTTAACACTTTACAACAGAGTTGAAAAGTGTTTATGACTTTGGTCATTCTGTCTGTCTGTCTGTCCGTTCGCACAATAACTGCCGTAAAAATAACTTTATCAAAATGAAATTGTAGTATGTTGTTGAGACGGTCTGTGGGACATATGGGAATGTAGATGAATAATATCACCTAATTAGTATTGGATTGAAAAATGAAATACATTGAACCCTATGGTACCTAATTTTTCAAACATTTTTTAAACAAAGTTAAAATTCGCAAATTGCTTCGAAAATTTTAGAAAATCATCAAATTATCCCTTAAAATATATAAAAACTTTCAGCAAAATATGTTTAGTAGTTTTTTAAATAAAAATTAAAGTAATAATTACACCCATATAATATGAATAAATCACATGAAACACTTCAAAATAAAATATGGCATCCATCTTTTTTACGGAGAAAAAATCATGACTTTTAAAGTTCGTTTAAATTTATATTTAGCGTTCAATCCGTCTTGAAACCGCTTTATTTTTGCGTATTTTCTATGAATCTGTATTCTATGCCAACGCAATTACAATATTTTTTAGTTTAAATGATAATCATACTTTGATTATTTTTGCAATGAAGCCTAATTTTAATGGATGCAGAATGTAAATAAGTGATTACAAGATGAGTTGTATAAGGATTGCTGAAATTTTTTACCCAAAATTATTTAACTCTGGAGTCTGGAATAAAAGTGTATGAATGAAATTGTGAGACCAGATTTAATGGAGACAGTTTTATTTTAATATTTATGATGTTTAGCAGGCTACACAACTGCATGAGACTGAAAGACGCCAATATATTGCAGTCCTGACCCGAAAGGTCAGCAAAAGCCATAAATTAAAGGGGGGAGTTCAAGTACAGGTTTTGTCGAGCCAGAGCAGTACTGGAGGCTAAAGTAAAAACCACAGGATTGGTTCCAAGTTAAACCAATATAGAAGATGTATTGTCACATTGCCCTGATGTCAACCAATGATAGCCGAAGAAGGGTATCATACCTCAAGCAAAAAGAGGTGGCAACCTAAAGGTCCTACAGATTCCAGATACACTTCAACGAGAGATCCAGAGTGATAGAAGATTCCAGAGTGATAGAATGATTACAGATTCAAATATGTAGAACGTAGTAGCAGATAGAATGACTGGAGAATCAGATATGTAAAAATTACTGTTAAAGTAAGAGACCAGATTCAGATACGTGAAAAGAACAGTAACAGATCAGATGAGATCGAGAACAGATTCAGCGTTAGACGGAGTCGTGCGAATGCCGATGTGAAAGACAGTCAGCTGTGTGTCAACGTCAAGAGACAACCAGAAGGTATGTGCAAGTCAGCTTATAGCAGCTCGTAACCATTTTGATAATAATAACTTATTGGTTTCACATGTCCAATATCCTTCTTATGTGGTAATTGTTGTAATTAATTTAGTAATGAATATAATGTTCTTAATAAATAATGTTATTTCAAAGTTAAACTGGGTGCAGTTAATTATGAGTAGTATTATGTTAATGTGACATATAAAATATAATAGAAGAACAAGTTTTAGTTTAACCTTTAAATATTATTAATTATATTATTTATCGTTGACATGGCCGTTAAAACTCATTAGTGGAATTAACATTTAAATCGTACATCGCTCGTTGTTGTGTCGCAATAAACCCTCCAATTATTTTTACCTTTTGTGTAAGTCCTGAAAAGAATTATTAATTAATATTAAAAGATTAGACTATTTTGAAACTTAAACAATTTCATTTATTAACAACATCAGTTTATCAAAAGCACCAATTTTCTCATAAATATCAATTTTCATTTAATTATTTTAGCGAGGGGAGATATGCGACCAGAAATATTACTTTTACGAGGGAGTCTAGGACCTGTTATTATGAGTACTAACCTTCAAGTTTAATCTTGGGCTTGTCATCATTCTTGCCACAACTCTGGGGTGTATGGCTCCTACTCGTACTTCAATCAAAATTCGTGATTATTTTCCTTTCATGTCTGATCTCCATCTCTGCATCTCCAACCTCTAAGTCATCTCTGCAAGGCTCCTTTCGTATATCTCACTTCGACTGATACTTCATATCTGCAACTGCTAGGTCATGGTTGTGTAATACTTGTGATTCGACTGATTTTCACATCTCTTACTCTTAAGTCATGATAGTGTAAATACTCGTACTCTAACTGCAACTCCTAAGTCATGTCTGCTATTCACTTCGCTCATTTCGTAAATCTGTTTTAGACTTGTGGTTCCTTCGGCGAGGGGGGGAGAGGGGTAGCTCCGCCCTTCTTCCCCTTGGCGCTTATTGGTTCTTCTAAACCCAATGGCATCACTTCACAGCCCCTCTCAGCCCCTGTGGCCTGGCACACCTAAATTTATAGCATTTGACCTAAAAGTTCAAGTTGTCGTAAAGTTCGGCGCCAGCCAGACTCAAACTTTCTTTTCCTTAAAGGACACCATAAATAATCAAATAAAAATGTCTCATCTGAGAACAATTTCTGGTCTCACAGGTAATATATTCTGGTCTCACAGTTATTGTATTCCAGGCACTCGTGCTAAAGATTTTATGGTGGGTTATTAGCGACACAAAGCAAGTGTTTTACAACTTACGATTAGGGCGCGGTAGCCCATTGGTTAGCGCGCTGGAGTTGCACTCGGTAGGCCCGGGTTCGATTCCAGCCACTGCCAAAACTGCCGCCGTGTTCAAGCGGAGTACGATCACGTTAAACATGTGGGTCCGAAAGTCCTTCCGAGAGGTTGGTGGTAGGGGAAGGAGGGTATGATCCCTGTGGATGCCTTCCCCACTGGGTTCCGGTCTAAATTGGGTGGCACTTCCCGACCGTCCAAACAGTTACCTTACACCTTTGTGGTAGGTCGGACGGTCTGGGTTTCAACAACAACAACTTACGATTAACAACCACGTTAATTATGAATAATTTAATAATTCAAAAGTCCAACATAAAGTTTCCATTATTTGTGCACCACAGAAATATTCACTGCTTTTACATAGAGAGCCAGACATTTATATTTCACTGACGTTATTTGAATAAAGTTCACTTTTTTTTCAGATGAAGTTTTACGTTTTCAAATAAAATAAATTATTGCAATTCTGTGATAATTAAAACAATATCACCGCTAAATGTGTCGCATTTTAGAGATGCGATACATTCAGCGGATTGCATTTCAGTTGGAAAGTGTTTCATAATCAATGCTTGATGCATGATTGACCTTTCTTATTTTATTGTTATTTGTGATTATCCATCGCCCTGAGATGGCATCAAAATAAATGCAGTGTTATGTATAAATATGAAACTGCAGATATGAACTCCAATATATTTAGATTGTTAAGATCAGAAATCATTGGTGTCCTCTCAAGATGAAACATCAGTCAATCAAATGAAAGTATCAATCAAATGAAAGTATCAATCAAATGAAAGCATCAAGATGAAAGCATCAGATAATTGACACTTTATTTAAAGAACACCAATAAGCGTAAACAAGAACAAATCACAAACAGCAATTAAAATAGCAATTAAATGCTCAACTAATGTACAGAGTAGCTGATTATGTTCTCAAAACACTGACGTATTTCCCAATTCACTTTGACACCTATTACGCCCACTCCTTTTAAATGGACGATGGCTTCCTCATATAGTATCCATTGAAGTTTCTAGAAGTGCTCCTATCTCCGAAACTGATGCAAATTGAGACGGGAAAATAGACAGATGAATCGGCGAATCAAATCGTGCCAGAAAGTTGTGTTGTTGTTCAGGATTCAAATGAGAATCTTTAAGGGGCAGGGTGACCTAGAAACAATTTCCGGGTCATATGTGACCCTCTGGGTTCTATGAAGCTCACCACTCTGTCAAACAATCTTACCATAGTTAGTTGGAGAAAATATATTCGTTGAATAGGTCTGCTAAAACCTATTCAAGATGAATACAATCGCCAGCAGTCTTTGTCCACTGCAACAATGGATATTCAGAGATGACTAACAATGTTATAGAGTGAAATCCGAAATGTTCGGCATTTAGCTATCAGGTTTGTAGCAGTGCTTTCAAAGCGTAAGTAATAAGTTTCCATCAGCCCAGCTTACAAGGAAATCTGCACTAATGAAGGTATAAGTTCCTTTATAAGATGAGTTCAATCGCTAGCAGGCTTTGTCAAGTGCAACAAAGAATCTCGAGTGATGACTAACTATGTTGTTGAATAAAATCCGAAATGTTCGACATTTAGACATCAAGTTTGTAGCAGTGTTTTCAAAAGGCAAGTAATAAATTTCCATCAGCTCAGTTCAGAAGAAAATCTGCAATAATGAAGGTATAAATACCATTTTTAAATACACATCAATATGAGGCATTATTTCAGAGCAAACACTAAACCCGTAATTTTTCAAATAAACTCCTTCTGTACGTTCCTATGATCGTCTTAAAATATATTTACACTTATAGTGCTTCAAATATGATGTCAGAAACGCCTGATGTGACTTTAATTATGATTTACTGTTTTTTGAATATGAAGAGAGCAGTTGGTAACTTGTAAACAGCATTTTGTTATTCAATTTTCTTAAATGAGCAATATAAATATTTTAAATAAATACTCTTAATGGAACTTTATTCCCTTTATTGAGAAACAATAGAGAAAATACTAATATTTGCTTTTCAACAATTCTCAGAACGATTACAGAAGATCCTAGTTTAAGTGCTGAACAATTAGACAGTTTAAACAACTGAACACAGCGTACAAAATATTGGTTTCGGGGTCAAGTTCTGCATACATTTCAACATTAACTAATAACTTTTATTTGAATTCCTTCCTAGAAAGAGAATATGCATCTATTTTAAAGGTGGGATCTTCATGGTATTCTATTCTAATAAATTTTTTAGTTACAACATTTTCACAAAACCCACTCAATTTTTTTATATAATTAAATATAATTAAATATAACATAATTAAATATAATTAACTAATAGTATATAATTAATAATAATTAAATAATTAAATGTATAATTAAATTATTATGTAAATATAATTAAACAAAATATAATATAATTAAATATAATTAAATTTTAGTACTGAAGAAGTAAATAAAACTTCTCATCGGAATTACTATTGGCTTTAAGAAATTACACTAAAAAAGGAATTGAAAACAATCTTGGTGTTCACGTATAGTTTGTTTCCTTCTGTGTCCATAAATGAGCTTGCTAGTTTTAGATTTATATGCCCGATAGGACAAATCTGTGTAAGTGTACGGAATTTGAGGAGGAGAGTACCACAAAAAAGCCTGCTGTTAAGACAAAAATTTGCAGATCTATTGAACGAAAACTTTGATACCTCTACAATTAATTATCTGGGCTGGAGGAAATATATTAATTTCTTTTAAGGAACAATGAAGAAACAAAGATGCTAAATAAATTTTCTTATAGCGAAATCTGTTGGCAAATCTTGACAAGTAACTCCACGGGTTAATACTACTCTTAAAAAATGAAATAATAAAGAACACCTACTCAAAAAGGGAATTGATATTTAAATATTATGCGTATCTTGATGAAAATATAGTGATACATTACGAAATATGTGTATCCTGATGAAAATATAGTGGCACACTGGGAAATAAGTCTGTGTCTATTTTCTTCATTGATTATTAAGTTTTGAAATGCGGTATGCCTTCTTATTCATGAAAACTATTTTAAATAAAGTATAGAATGTGACACTGCTCACAATAAATAAGCAATATCACAAAGTAAAATGCTACCCATATAAGGTTTAGTAAGAAGACGCACGTTTCAGAAATCATTGATTTCCTTCTTCTGTGTAAACAAGTCTGGACTGAACTTTCTCGCGTGAACTCTAATTTAGTTGTTCAGGTTCTGGTTTGCTTTGCATTTGCTTAGCACTTTACGCTGTGACCTTGTTTATCATATTTTAAACTAAATTTAACTTCAACAATATTTTAACAATGCTCATTATTTATCAAGTCCAGTTGAGTTTGCTTTTGTGTACGATTGCGTTAAACACACGAAGATTTTAGGAAAGCATTCAGGCTACATTAAAGTTTTCTTTTATTTCTCCTTAAGTGTTCTATTTTTTTTTAAATTTTCAATAAAAAATAATTCTTTCGGATGGAATTAAACATTTATTATTAACATATTCTTCTACAGGTATCCCAAATTAAAAATATGTATACACTTCCTTCAAAAGGAAAACAAAAAAATCATAAAAACAAATTTTAAAATGTTTAAAATATTCAGTTTTGAGTTCAAGTCAAAATTATTGACGATGAAATTGTACCATTGAATCTTTTACTTGTTAAAAAATGGTCTTGACACATTGATTTTAAAACCCATTAAAAATTTAAAAATGGCATATTAGTGATTGCTCTATCTTATTTTTAATTCACATTAAAAGAAATAATATGTAGTACGTGGAGTCTGAATGATACATTTCAATAAACTTTAAATCTTCTTGTAGCAAAATCTAATTAAGCTGAAGTTTTCAAATTTAGAAATTTTACTTTCTTTGATAATGCAACATGTATACACTGTCATTAAGATCTTAGAGATTATTGTATATTTGATAGATTATTTCACATGGAATAGCCCAACGACAGTTTATCCGGTAAAATATATTTTAAATACTTTTAATTACCCATCTTGTTACAGGCGAGTAAAGCTAAATCCATCTTCTATTCCCATTAAATTCAACATTTTAATGAATTTTGTGATTCCTTTTTGAGTAAGAGCAATAAGTAGGAAGATGAAATTTTGTACACATACATACACGCAGATTAAAAAAATCATAATTTTGATAATTGAAACGAAATGTATGTGGGTGAAAATTCCATTTTTTATGCGACACATGCTGAGTATACTTTCCAAATAACATGTAAAAATAAAATATAAGCCTAGCGGCACTTCAGAATTGAATATCCAGCGTTGCATAAAAGTTAAAAAGAGCCCAATATTCATCTTCACTACCATATTATTATTTTTTACATATTTTATTTTATTCACATATGCGCAAATATTACGAACTTAAAAAGTAGCCGCCATTATACGTTTATATGTCAAAAGTTTGAATAAAAGTAAGTTTATATGTCAAGTTTAAATGTAAGCTTAGCGACACTTCGGAATTGAATATCCAGCGTTGTACAAAAGCTAATAAGAGCCCAATATTAAGCTTCAGTGCCATACTATTTTTTTTTACATATTTTATTTCATTCACATGTACGAAAATATTACTTATTTAAAAAATTGCTTCTATTTTGGCGCGATTTCGTGGTTGCTAGAACGTGACGAAGCAAAATGGGTACATTAATAAAACACAAATCAATGGAAATGCAAGTTTATATGGCGAGAACTATAAGAATAAAGTAGGAAAACTTGATTAAAAGTATGAACTGCCATCGTCAGGATAAAAAAATATAGGACACTACTAAAAGAGAAGATAACGCGTCTGTTAATAAAATGTTACATCATGTGACCCAGGAAAGAAATATATACCACACGCAAATTCGATAATATAAAATGAAAAAACTTTGAGGAAGGATAAAGAACAGTATAAGGATCCAAACTACTTCCTAAGTGAATAAAAGTAAGAACTGAAGTTCCCTAAGATAAAAAACAAGAAAATAACCAGTTTCGAAAGCTACCAAGCAACATTATCAACTAAATGCAAAAAACAGTAGTATAAATTATTTTAAAAGTACTTATGAATACGAAAATATGTAATAAATAACAAAATAAATGAAACAAGTTATTTGCTACATATTTTCATTATGTTTTATTAAAAAAAATGTTATTATATTACCATTGATTAACGAATTAATTATTTACATCGATCAAAAATTAAAGGTAATATCCTGAAAAATTTTCAATATAACAACGTCCGACAAAATGCACACTGAGAAGAAATATACAAAACAACTCATTTTATAAAGAAAAGTATAATTTCGAATGCTATTTATTCCAATCAAGAAATGTGTGCCTCAAAACAAAAATTAAATAAAAATTCTTGTTAAGCCCTTCACGTACGGAATGCGATCCTCAGAACAGCCATAAAAATAAATTATGGATGATATTACCGAAAACTGCGCCATAATAAGCGATAAAATCGTAAAATTGGCAACCTTCACCGAAGCATTGATTGTGCAGGTTAACGTTGCATCTTCCTAGGGAGTATATCGGAGTCTCTCTCCTGCTCATGTGAAAGAGAAAATCGGGAGCCCACATTTTTTTTTCTTTTATTTTTATTTGCTCACCGGTTTGGGTTTCTAAAGATGAAATATGTGGATTTTGGTTTTGTTTTACTTGGTTTTCAAGAGCAATGTTAAAGTATTTATACGGAGGTATTTTATTTTTAGATTATGGAGCGCCAAGAAGTTTCCCCAAGAGTTTCTTTCTCCGTTTGTCTTTAAAAAATGAGCTGCAAGACGCTCTAAAATTAGATTTCTTAAATACTGTGTTGATTCTGTGGATTTTACTCTTAAGGAAATGAATTAAATACGTTTGAAGCTTTGGGATGTTTTCTAAATGAAATACAAACTGTTCATGAAATTTTACAGTGCTTTTCTCCAATGCGCAAGTAAAGCGGCATTAATATAAAATGAACCGATATCAAACTTAATTGTACATGATATGGTTTATCTTTATATTATTTATAAAGATCTTTAATTCTATGCGGTTTTTATTTACGCATATTTTACACTTCGTCTGTTGAAACTGTTTTCTTCAAATATAGAAGAAAATGTAACTCATAGATCAATGGAGACTGCAGAAGAGCTTATGCAATGAAAATATTTCTATAATAATAGCATCATAAGAAGTTGATTAAAAGGATTTCTAAGACAAAATACAGCCCCCTTCTTTATAGGACTTCTTCTTGCAAGCCAAATATCTGTAGTTTGAAATATCGTTAAGTAGAAGCTTTGATGATTCATTTCAACTATAAAAGAAAATATATTACCGTGACAGTTGCTTAATAGATAAAACAATGGCTAACTGGACGAATGTCCATGGTTCAAACCCATACTGAGACATTAGGTCTTTACGGTTACACCTAAGATGCCAAAATCTACAAGTTAGATAAAATGAATCACTGAAGACATAGAGATAGTTTCGACTTTATCAAAATCCTCATAATGATACTTAATAGCTTTAAATTCAAAATTGTTACGACCATCAGAATGTGATCTTATTTGAGAAAAAAACAGAAGTAACGACAAGGTCGTACAGATATGACATTCTCCTTCGATTTAAAATTTGAAGCAGAAGACAGCATGTTTCATTTTAAATATATATGAAAGGATTATCTTTTCAGTAGCTCACTGGATCGATCAGCGGTTCAAATCCCGACTTAGACATTTGTTATTTGCAAATCATATGCAAAATATTTTCGTAATTTGATAACTAGTGATTGAATTATTTTAGGTGAACCATTAACTGACTCTAAAAATTGACTATATAAAAATCAATAGATGTAATTTATTCATCTCGATTTAATCGCAAATGATTTCAGGTAATGTGCATTGTTAAGCCTGCGATTATTAAAAATCCTCTGCACACTGAAAACTTTATAATGTTCATCAACATGACATTTGTTCACAACAGTAAAACAATTAAATAACTCAATGCAGTACGCAAAAAAAAAAAAAAAAAAAAAAAAATTGTTCTCCCACTTTCGGCTTTATTGCTCCATTTAAAATTATACATACATTGCCTCTAAAACGCTAACTGTTTAAACGTAATAAACATCAAAAATGCAAAATAAAAATCGTCAAAATCCAAAGTAACAATACCTCTCTGTAGGCTTCCTTCCTTAGATATATTTACGTTAAGACATAAGAAAAGTAGACAATTCGATCGTAGATAGTAACTGCCAAATTTTTTCGTATGCATGAATATCATATAATATTTAACATTAAAAAAATAATATTGTAATAAAAATCGCTAAAACATTCAATCATTTTATTTAAAAAACAGGCATATGATAATTATGTGACAATAATTGCTTCGTGGACGTTTTTTAGCCGTCTTCTTCAGACCAGGAAACACTGTCTTCTCTTTGCAACCACTAAGGAACAACTGCAATGTGGTAGGCAGACATATAAAATAAAGGAAACAACCCGACTGTAATCTATATCTCGGAATCAGAAAAAATCACGAAAAAGCCTGCATATAATAATTAGGTGATGAATTTAGTCAGCTATTTATCACCTAACGAAATCAGTCACCTAATTATCATATGCCTGCTTTTTCTTAAAGAAGTGTTGAATGTTTTATTCTCACAAGCAGCAGTTTTATTTATTGTGATAAAAATCACTGCTTGATAAATAAATAAATGCATATCAGTTCTCAGATAAAATTGAATATACGTTCCACCATGGCAATAATCCAAATATTATAACATAAACATCGTATATATAAGATGTACCAAATACAGCGGTTGAATCAATTAACAATTTTCACTGTCCATTGCGACTACTGGGGCGATAGAAGCTTTTTCTCTTGTTGAAATGAACTTTATAGATTCAATTCAACAGCAGCAGAAATGCCTAAGAATTATTTTCTATCGCTGAAAAAGTAAGGTTCTTATTATACGAATACTTATCATTACATATTATTTTCAATTTTTGCAGTATTTGAGTATATACATATATCATATTTAATATCTACTTATTGAGGGTGTTTGATTCGACTAAACGGTATTGATTTCATACCACATTAGGATAATCTTATAAAGATATGTTTAATAATCCCTTTATTGAAAACACCAAACCGTATATCAGCGATTCCCAACCTTTTAGCGCTCCCGACACCGTTATGAACATGATTTTACGCAGGCGGCATTCCACTGATTTGTCATAGGTGGTCAGTTTATTTAATGAAACAGGCAATGACCTCTCATACGCTTTCCTTATGAAATTAACAAGCTGCAATAATGGATTTAATCAAATAATATGATATAAAAAGGTTAATATATGAAAGTTGATAACAAGCACTGGTTTTAATGCAGTATAAAGTAAACTAAATCCGCTATTTTATCTGCCATGTAACGGATACTTTCGAAGTTGGGTGTTGCTATATATGGATATTTAAATCGGCGAGCACCAAACGCTGAGACCCAAAGTTTTCATATAAACATTTAAAATGATATATTTATCTACCATAAATAAACTTTAAAGACATCTTATAAAATCTAAAATTTCGTTCAATAATAGAATCAACTACTGATGTATTAACTCAAGCTATTAAGCTCCTCTGAATAATGACGACTTACACCAAATTAATATTACTGACAGAGATTAAAAAAATCGCTGGAATTGGTTCCTGAACGTCCCTACAAAAATCTCTCCGCTTAAATTCTATCCATCCTGTACCAAGTAATGATTTGGGGGAAGGGTGATCATACTGACTGAGGTCTCCTTTTCAAATTTAAATTAACTGGAATATGAATCAATTCAACTTCCAGAACTCATTTTTAAATATCTTGTGATATATATATATATATATATATATATATATATATATATATATATATATATATATTTGTTACTGAGTATCCTCTGGAATCATGGGTTGAAGACCCAGACCGTCCGACTCGTCTGGAATCATGGGTGTGCATGTGCACGCAGGTTACAAGAATGAGTCCAAATTTCTGAATAACTAAACACTTTATTCACAAGCACAATGTAAACACAATATACAATAAAATAGCATTTAAATGCTCCACTAATTTCACAAAATAAACGATATTATTCACAAAATGCTGACGAAAATAGTTTCACATTACAGTAGCTATAATTCTCAAAACATTGTAGTTCATATCTTGTTAACTAAACTCCTACTGAATGATGATTCCTTTTACAGACTCCCATAGAAACTTCTGGAAATCTTTCCTATCATGTAGAATAATCGTTATTTGAAGACGCTTCTCGAAGATTCGGAAAGTCACCATTTGTCGCCAAATTGGCGATAAATCGTCAAATCTGGCAACCCTCCACCTAGTTTCAACTTCTGGAAACCCTAGTGCTGCCTAGGGAAAGGATACCTTTCGGTTGTTCTCTCCCTCCGGTCTTCCCCCCCGGGGCGGGCCACCCAAGATGGTGGTTTCGGATGTTGGCTCTGTAGCCTTGATCCTCCAAACTGGGGGGCAAATTAATCCGGGGGTAATCAACCTCGCTGCTAAGGACTCACGGATGCAACTGCGGAAGTGACGAGGCAGTCCCCGGACTCTTCCAGGTGGCTGGATCACGGGACTGTGGCTATTTATGCCCTGAGCCCAGGTCTGGCCGGTGACCGGAGTCGGGCTCGGCGGGGACCTTCGGTCCCTGCCCGGTGAATGATTCTGCCTGTTTCGCGACCGAGGTTGCGGCTTTGCTGGAATGGAGATGAAGTGGTTGCGCCTCGGTGCCCACTTATAGCTATAAACCTTTTTAGGTTAGCTGGGCCCGCAGGTATGTACTCTCCCTCCGGTCTTCAAACTCGACGGATGGAAGGAGAAAATTGATTCCGGACGAAAGGGAATATTACGCGTTCGCAACAATATATATATATATATATATATATATATATATATATATATATATATATATATATATATATATATATATATATATATATATATATATATATATATATATATATATATATATATATATATATATATATATATATATATATATATATATATAACATTAAGAACATCAAGTGACTTTCAAATTCGAATTTATCACTTACTCTAATCGACGACAAAAATCAATATACCACTCAGGAACAGGCGCAAAGCTGCTCACATCTCCAGAGTAGAAAATATCCCAGTGAAAATGAAGAAACGTTAAAACGTTGAAAGGGGAGAACCAAATGCGTTGCATATAATGGCAGGGGGAGTATTGCGACACCCCTTCCCGTTTAAAGCAGCTATTACAGCCCGGGAAACGCTCACGGAACCAATACAATACAATGGTCAGTCCCCTACATGTGCACAGACAAAGGCACCTGTATACAAGAAGAGCAAGAACAACATCGACACAGAAGGAATGAACGCAAAATGAAAACCGATCCTAGTACCATAACCTATATATCAACACTTACGCATGCGTGCCAACATACCAGTATCGCATAAATCACAAAATTCCAACCAATTCCCGATTCAACTCTATTCCCACCCAATTCAACTCTATTCTCTACAATATTGATTCCTTTTTGCCCATCCCAAACCATGAGGTGAAATTAACATATCGGTATGTCCGAACAAATGGCAGAAACCTTTTTAACTACGGTCAAATTTGTAAAAATACAATGGCATATGGAACAGCAGAATGTAAATGTCATGATAGTATTTATAAAGATCCTTTTCATAACCATATTATTACAGGCGATCTAGCAATGATCAAGGATCATAAACTAAAACAAATTTTTCGACTCGGTACGAAATTTCGGACACAAGTTTTTAAAGATATTTTAGAAGATTTTAACAACGATCTAGAAGTTTTCACTTACAGATTGGCAGTAAAGTATAGTTTACGTATCCAAGTTTTTAAGGAGTGGAAATATCACTTTTACAACGCAATCCGTCTACACTACCTACAGCAACATCATAATACCAAGAGTCCTTCCATTCCAACTTTCATTCATAGTGTTAAAGAAAGTTTTGTTTTGACCTATACAGAGAAAATTGCTTCAAATTATGCCTTTACTTGTAGAAAATATTATGTGGACACTTTACAAATGTGTTACCAAGATCGCACCATGTATGCTCAATTGTCCAATAATGGTAGTGTTCTGACTAACAGGATAAAGGCATTATACAAACGTATAGGAATAGAATTGAAATCTGTCACGTTTCCATATTTAATTCTTATTCCTAAATTACACAAAGTACCTGTCAAATTCCTCACAGTCACTGCTGGATGTGGAACTTACCTAACCCAAACAAATCTGAAGCTTTTGAATATCCTTAAACATGTTATGATTAATATTAATAAACAAAATACTGTTTTGATTAAGAACGAACAAGAGGTCATAAATCGCCTCAAATTTTGTCACAAGGACATCAGATTTAAAAGCTATGACTTTCGAGATTTGTTTAACAATATTGACTTAACACAGCTGTACCTAATACTGAAGAATTTACATGAAGAGTATGACCTAAAAGTGTTTATTACATTTCGTAGATATTTGGATCTCGTGGAATTGGTGTTAAAAGAGAATATTTTACATGACGGAAATGGATATTACAAACAAATTAAAGGTATACCCATGGAGGGAGCCTGTTCATCCATTTTGGCAGATATTTATCTATCTACTTATGAAAAAGGCACACATATTCTTTATGAGATGCCATATTTCCGTTATGTGGACGATGTGCTCTTAGGGGTGTTTTGAAGGCACATCAATTTCGATTTCACCTTTTATCCAAGAGAATTGGAACTGATCGAAAACCAAGTTGACGAGAATGGTGCAGTGAATTTTTTGGACATAACAATAAATAAACATCAAAGATATGGTACTTATACAACTTTATACGACAAACGCGATTTTTAAAAAATCAAGATTGGCCATCTTATAGATTGGAGGACGAACCTTACTAAGAATGCTTTCAGAAACATCCTTGTCGGCCATTTCAAGAGAAACCAGGCTTACAACACATTCAAATGGGATTGCAATAAATGTAATCAAAAAATCGTAACCGAAGCTTTAAAAAAACACTTTCCTATATATTTCTTGCGGGCATGCTATAATTCTTTTTTCGGTAATAAAGAAAACTTTAGCCGTTTCCATCGGAAATTGGTTGGAATTTTGTGATTTATACGATACTGGTGTGTTGGCACGCATGCGTAAGTGTTGATATATAGGCTTTGGTACTAGGATCGTTTTTCATTTTGTGTCCATTCCCTCTGCGTCGATGTTGTTCTTGCTCTTCTTGTATACAGGTGCCTTTGTCTATGCGCATGTAGGGGACTGACAATTGTATTGTATTGGTTCCGTGAGCGTTGCCCGGGCTGTAAAAGCTGCTTTAAACGGGAAGGGGTGACACAATCCTTCCCTATCATTATATGCAACGCATTTGGTTCTCCCCTTTCAACGTTTTAACGTTTCCTTCTTTTCACTCGGATATATATATATATATATATATATATATATATATATATATATATATAGTTAAATATATATATATTTATATTGTTATATATATATATATATATATATAGTTAAATATATATATATTTATATTGTTATATATATATATATATATATATATAAATTTATCAAGGGAAATTTTGAAAAATATGTACCGTTGGTCCAAATGATCACAATTGTGGCATGTGACCTTAATTTTAATTTAAAGGACTAGAAAAAATATTTCGATTGATACCAAATTTGACGATGCAACTCTTTAAATGCAAATTTAAATCACCAATGCGGAAGTTCGCAATTAATCTGATCTCCTTTTCATTTTCAATATACATAAAGGAAAGTTACATTTTTATAAAATATCTTTCAGGTGATGCAAATCTAAATCAACACTGCTGAAATTCGTTTTTCATTTTCTTGAAGGGAGAAAAAAGAAAAAAAAATATGAGCAAATCCTGCAGGAACGTAGGCAGCGTGGCCTATACTCTAAAGTAGCATTTAGTGTTTTTCAAAAAACTAAAAATCTCACATCTCACCTATGAGAATCATTTTACCATATTTAAAATTGAAAAATATCAAAAAATTATTTTTTATTAAAATGTGTGAGACGAATGAAAGACCAAGAAGCAATCATAAATTTGAACAAATGAAATGACAGTACGAGCGAGTGGCAGAGAATTTAGGTCAGACCACATAGCACCTAAGTGATATTAAACCAAACATTAGTTTATGAGCAATAAATATAAACGAAACTCAAACGATATCTTATTGAAGACCTAAATCAAAAGAAACAACGTCAGCAAAGGGGGGTGGGGGGCAATTCTTCACCTAATCAGGACTGGCCCATAAACCATGCGCTCTGATGAAGGGACTTGCATCACCAATCGGGATCGGGGTCTTTAAGGAAGGTGTGTCTCTCCGAAGCCGAGTTCAAGAAATGTGTATGATGAAAATGAACACAATATCAATAGAACAGAAAATTACGTAAAAAAGATACGTTAATATGATAAGCAACCGATAATATATAATAAGAGATGTTACAAAATTTCTAACAAAAAATATGTGAGGAAACGGTGCCAACGAGTATCCCATGCTGTATATAGTTATGTGCGAATTTCTTTATTTCGTATATCGAGTGTTTAACAAAATAGTCTTTGGCCTGATAATGTCAAACAAGTTGGTTGCATGACAAGCTCTCTTTCTCTCTCTCTCTTATTTATAAATAGAAAATATTATTATTGTAATTAATAACGAGCATGGTTTTGTAATAATAAAGTACATCTTCAAATAACTAAAATAAAATTGCATTTAAATACTAAAGACTCGTGAATGATTATTTGAATTTACTTAACAGTAACGGCAAGTAAGTGTATCTCGATGGAAAGAAATTAGGAGAGTTATTCGCGACGCAGTTCTTTAAGGAGCATTTAAAAAATAATTTATCACCCCATATTATTCATCAATAATGACAATCAATAATTATATTTACTAAACATTTTGGTGCACGTGGCTTTCACCACAAAACGCATATCTTACTGAAATTTAGTGGAAGTGTTTTATGTCCTGAAACCAGTTATTGTCTATCATTTTATAATTGTTACGAATATGTAAACTATTTCGCCGTATTTTGCCTTTATGCAAATAATACATAGCGGACCTTTGGAGATTCTAAAGATGTTTAATCACTGATGAGTTTTGGACATAATAGATAGAAATATACGTAGTCAAGTACGTACTTGTGTGCCACCAGGCAAGTTTGTAGATTAACTTCAATCTAAAACCTTTTGTTTAGTTTATATACCGCTAAGTAAATTAGTAGAATAATCTTCACGCAAAGTCTATGATCGGAGCATCCAGATGAAATTGGGGCAAAAACTAAAAGTGCTATAAAAAGTTAGAGAGTCATTTGTAGCGCTTTGAAATTGTGTAGACGAAACGAATGTGTCTGAAAGAATAGAATAGACTCATTGAACTTTACGGGAGTTTTATTTTATAAAATGTTATTCATACAAAATTCCATCGAACTTTGCATGAATACATTTTACGAACTTTATCCACCATCGATTATCCACCTCCTATTTTTATCTTTTCATGCGCCCATTTCAGAGCAGATATAACTTTCCCATCTTAAATCTGAGGCCTCTACTAACGAATTTAAAGACTTGCCTTACCAAATGACTTATTTGAATATGAAAGGCTGGAGGTATATTTTCACTCAAGAAACAAAGCATGGACAAGCGGTTGATATGCTGGCACTGCAATTGCGATAGTGGTAGGAACTCGAATTTCATATATTCAGGCGCTTTATATTTTTCTAACTTATAATGTAAATTAGACACACTACCCCATAGAAATTTCTCGATGAAAGACATTCCATACTTAACACCCACGCATTGTCAGATGAAAAAATTCGGGAAGGGGGGGGGGGGGGTACAATTTCTGAAAAAACAGAACAATATGTTTAAAATAAAACACATTTATAATGGATCGTTAACTAGTAAAAGACAGTCTTCGCACGTATGAAGTACACGAGCTGAGAAAGATTTCTAATTAAAATTTAATTTAACAAATAAATAATGAAATTAGAAATATAAAAAAAAATCAATATTTGATAATCTTGATATATAAAAGTACACGATTTTAGAATTTTAATTGTAAGTTAAACAGATTCAAATACAAGAAAACAATGGAAACAAACTTACACATTTAAATCAACAAAACATATTTTCATAAATTTGCGATTTATAATTATATGATTCATGGAGGTAAAGGGTAACTCTCTAACTCCATGGTATGCATTTTGTTTCGTCTCATTCTTCTAGCAACTGCGTAAAAAGAAATAGGTTAGTGAAGCTTAATGCTGGACTCCTTTTAAGCATTTTTACAACAATGACTTTTAACACTCTATTTATAGGAAGTGTAGTGATCAATGAGCAGTTTAAAAATAAACTATTCGCCCTATTATAGTTCGTTTTGATAATTAAAATTATGATTCTGCAAATCTGCTTGCCATTTCACGTATGCGTGCAAAATTTAATCTTCCTGCATATGTTAGTTTCCGAATAAAAGAGATAACAAAACTCAAGCAAATGATTTCGCTTTCTTGGAAATGGAGAGTGGACTTCGCTTCGCTGGTCCAGAAAAATACGCGTTACATTTTATTTTAATTAGATATATTAAATTACGGTTTTCAAGTGATATTATAATGTAAAAATATATGAACTCAAACCATACATCATAAGTTGCACGTCCTTGTTTGAAAATGAACTATTTCTGTCATCACAGGAACATAAAGCGATTCTAAAATTTATACATTTCAAAATTATATATTTCCATAATTACATATGTCCATAGTTATATATTTCAAATATGTATGCATCTCATAATACATTTAGAAATATATCAAAAGGCAAACACTGGTAAAAGTATGATATTTTAGGAGATGGAACATATATAAACATATATAAAGAACCTAAATGTCGGATGGAGAAGGCAGACCCCTTCCCTTTCGCTTAACACCATTGTTATATCTGCGATTACCTAATATATTTCCTTACAATTCTTTAGTGAAAACAAATCTTTGTGCACTTTGAATTATTTATTTTAGGTTATATTTATATATAGATTATATAATTTTTGCACATGGAACGGGTATACAGCTAGTTTAATCTAAATATTATGCTCTAAAATAACCTCCTAATAATGCAGATAACACAGGCCAGACCGAGTGAACCATTAAAGGTGGTCACCATTCACAGTGTGTTTTCCAGTAGCGCATGTAAATGATACAGTTATTGTTTCGTGCTTTGTAAGACCATTTACATTTTGAGAACACCATAAAATGTTTTGTCTTATTCTGTACCTAACCCAAGCATTGGCCAATGACGATAGTTAAATCGTAATTTATTCCACATTATTCATAAATAATTCTTCATAAAGAATGGGCGTCACTAACTTTAACTTTGAAATTTCACTGCACTAATTGCAGACAGGAAACAATTTGCAATATTTTGGAAACAAGATATTCTTCAGGCTGTTTCTGTAATATTAGATATTTAATACACTTTCTTTTACATGTTACAAAGTTATAATGGAATCAATTAATCAAGTTCTACTTAATTAGCACTTGAAATATTTCGTAGCGAATGAGAGTAATTCAATTTTCATCTTCTCGGATTAAGGAATTTAATTTATCACCTTTTAGAAAGGAATCCATTTTTGCTAATGATGTTCTGGTAGAATTCCGGTTATCAAAATCGATTTTGAATCCTACAGATAAATAGCAATTAGTTTTAAATAAAGAAGGTACATTCTTTTCTGCATGAAATGTACAAGAAAACAAGTAATAAAGAATATTCATTCCTACTGGGAAAACTTGAGAAATGTATTTAAGCACAAATAAAATAACAATGCAATATGAAGTTGTTTCGACATGGAAACCATATTAGTATATAGACGCTTTCAAACCTGAATGTTTAAAATCAGAAAAGTGGGCATCAAGCAAGATCACGTTGTTTATCCTATCCTTAAGTTTACCCTCTTCTGCAAAATGTTCTATACCACCTCCCCTATGTGTATAAACTTGATCCTCTTCGTCAGTGTTATGGAAATCTTAGTAATCAAAACAAACTTCTAATATACAAATCGGTCACCCGCCCGGGAATACTGTATGCAGCATCCGTATGGGGATATGCCTGTAAAACTACCGTAGACTTATTAGAAACAAAACAAAATAATATCCTAAGGTGTATCAGGTAAGCCCCTAGATATTTAAGAAAGTTGGTGATTAGAAAAGACTTCAAAATAAAAACCGTGAGAGCTCAAATTAAAAAACTAGCTCTAAAATTCTAACTTGCCTTAAGTTCCAAATGAACTTTCATTCAGTCTACAAGACTATGATCATTGCAAGGCCAAATCTCGTAAGAGACCCCGTGCAGGACTTAACCTTGAATAACCGGAATTAGGTACGCCCTTTCCCCAACATCTGAAATTAATTAAAAATCGCGACTAATATTTTTAATTTTCTTTAAATGTTCTTAATCCTTATACTGCCAAAATACTAGGTAACCCTCAGATTTGCATCAACCCCCCCCAAACTGACTAAACCCAAATGTTCAACAAACTGCCACACTAGGAGCCAAGTCAAAATAATAAAGTAGTAAATAAAAACATATATAAAGTAGTAGTAAAATAAAGTAGTAAATAAAGTAGTAATAAGTAGTAATAAAGTAGTAAATAAAGTAGTAAATAGTCAAAATAATAAAGTAGTAAAATAGGAGATTCCATATCATGGGTCAATGAAATAATGTCACAACATGAAAATAAGAACCAGAAGTTGAGACTGGAGATTAAAGGCGCTTAGCACCTGGTGCTCTCTCCTGCACGACAAATTCGCTAGACTTCGTCAGTGTTAAGGAAAGAGAACCAACAAACCTCCTGGAAGACAAAATGGGCACAAATAGAATAAAAAAGTGGTATATACCCGCGGATTAAAAGTCCATATTGATGAGTCAGTCCAAAACAAAGAAGTAACACACAAAATTAAAGTGCATCAAAGCACCACAAAAAATATCACTAAGCCAAAATAAGTCAAAACCAAATTAAGCTTGAATAAGACGTAAAATAAGTTAAGACAACACGTAAGAATCAAGCGTATCCTCGAAACATCTGTGTGCTACATCATTATTCTGTTCGTACTTGCATATTTTACTCAAGTTTGCTTTATCCAATGGTGCTGCATTAATATCTATTTGTGCATCCTATCCTATCCCTATCCTATACACGAAATATCTCATAATTTAAAGCTAAGTATTACTTATGTCACCACTGAGAGTCCACTGCCTGATTATTTGACTTTCAACATATTGTATAAGTGAAAAAAAAGTATTGTTGTATGTCAAAATTCCGATTCTTAACGTTTGTCAAATTCACATCTTCTAAACATTGCTGATTCCCAAATCAATCATTCTACTAATGTCTAGAGAAGTGCATCTCGAAAATTAAGGTTTCACAAAATCCATTATCGATAATATAAGGTAACCTGACTGTTGATGTACACGTTGGTGAACAGAAAAGTACATATCAAACAAAACATAAGCAAGAACTGAGCAGTAAATACATGAATTTAAAAGCGAACTGTCAATGAGTACATATCCATTTATTCAGGCTTTAGAAAGTGTATACGAGATACTGTTTCAAAAGAAGAGAATGTCAGGTAAAACTTAACGTCGCTGGAATAGTGTAAAAGTCAGAATAGATAAGTTCTTATCAGGAGACTCCCATTCAATTCCCAATCACTATCGATTATATTTTTAAAATAATGAATCGAATTTCAGTATACATAATCTCTTTAAGAAATATATTTGTACCATTTGATTGACTTTGAATTACCAATAAAGTTTTTACTAAAAATCCACATTATCCAATGAGGTATCAGTGGCGATAAAAAATACAAACATGAATCATAATTATATAGCTCGTATTCCTTTCGAATTGATTAATTGGCTTTTTCTTCTTCCAAATATCTGAAACATTTTTAATTCACATATTCCTTCCAAACTACAACATCAGACAAACTACACGCTAAATCACAGAAACCAGATAGATAACCCGCACGCCTCAAGAAGAACAATGTAACCCAGGGCTTCCCCATTGTATTCTGCCCTTTAACTCATCTGATTGGACAGTTACGGCCCATTTACTCTGGCATCTATTTATTCCACGGCGATCCGGCCATTGTGCAAGAACACGCGCAGTGATTTCATGGCATATTTATACCGTAGGACTTATTCGATCACAGCAATGACTAATGACTTCAAACCGAAATGTTGGTTTGGTGTAGATAAACATTTGTAACTTTAGTACTTTTTAAATAGCAGTTAATTAATCATGTATTTATAATTATAAGTGAATAAATGGAAATATAATTTGTGCCAGTTTAATATTTTGCTTGATCAATACAGCTAATCAATTTGGAATTTAAATATACAATGAATTTGTTTATTTCTAAACGAAAAAGTAAAAATATTTTTAATATACAATATGAATATTTACTAATCTTTTGGACTAAGCATTTCCACTGACTTTTATGGTCCACTTCTCCTGCAGCCTATTTGTCTCACTGAGTTCCAGCATTTATGCAAAGCCATGAGCAAGTATTTCATTCTATATCTATACCATGAAACAACTTGGTTAATGATAGTAACGACTTTAAACCGAAAATTCGTCTTGACGAATATTCCATTTTCAACTCAATTCAAATACTTGGGCTGATATTTTCTGCGTCAAATCTTATAGAAAACTGTTTTCTTTAGATACGTCATATTGTCTCTTGTTAAAAATTCCAAAATTTCCATATCATAACAATCAATGTGAAGTGAATACAAAACTTTGTTGGAAGATGCTCATTAGAAAGTACTTCAGAAAACAGAACTAGGGCCAATTCAAATTATTTACCCAAGTTGATCGGCACGCATACCGACCATTCTCCTAATGCAACAATCAGCATCTATGAACAGATGCATTAGCTTTGAATTGACATTATAGCACTGGAGGAAGTAACTGTTATAATATGCCATAATATTCAAACTAATGATCAATCAGTCTTATTATACAGATGATATCAAAACTCACAGAATATTGATCTTCAACGTCAAGTGACTGCAAGAATGTATTAGGTTTTGAATAGTTAATTGCACGAGACAACAAGGTAAGGCAACCTCTGTCAATACAAGCTCCACTTTTATGAATATGACACCAGCAGCCTAATATGACTGATTTAGTCGCCACCACAGATGATTTCAAAACTAAAGCATATAACATCATGCTTTACTGTTATTGCCTTGACGGGCACTCTGTGCTGGTGAGCTCTAACAAAAGAAACACCGATTCAGTTATGTTGGTTATTATCTATGGAGCATGATTCCAACTTTGGAACGTGTCCTATCGATGAGTTTTATAACTAACGCACATTTATTTTATTCATTAATACAAATTATTTAGTGTAAAATAACTGCAATTTTATGTTTCTAATATTCACTGAAAATCTTTATTGCATGAATTCGAAGCTGAATCACAAAGTTCAACATTATTATGATGCAAAAGATTAAAAAATACCCCTTCAAAATCCATGCCACCATAGTCAAATTAAGGAAAATTAAGAGATTTGCAGGAATATTTAAATTAGAAAGCTCTCTGAAAAAGAAATATCCACTAATACGAGAATAATTAAGTTCACCATGTAAACAAAATATATCTATTGTATTCATTTATATAAATATTTCCCTTCCAAATTGTGTAATTTTTCTTATTCAAATGTTCCCCCAAACTCTTCTGAATTGCTCAAACTTCTTGATAAATTACAAAAAGTTGTACGTTTGCGTACCTCTGTAATAAGAACAATGTGCCCATATTTCAGAGCCTCCGCATTGTGATCCGCTTCCAAATTCAGAGTTTGAGGGGACAGTTATGACCCATTTGTCCTGGCATCCATTTGTTCCACAAAAGCAGGGTAGATGTGCAGGGCGCTTGTATTTATTTCATGGTGTATTCATATCGTATGACTTATTGGATTGTGCAAGGATGGCAAGATGGCTTCACACTGAAAAGCCAATTAGGCGAATGTGTTTATAACCTTGTTGGCACTTTTGGGCTTATATTTTGTGTTAAATTTTGCACAGCTGGTTCTCTTTTTCACATCTTACTTTCCTACAGCTACAAACAAAATATTAGAAAATTCCTGTTATCAATTCGCGCCATGAAACGAACTAATGTAAATGTAATATTCACTGGAATAAATTATTTGGAAATTGCTCCGGAAATCTGTATGTACTATTATCGTTTTATCTGTTCACACAAATAAAATATATGCAACGTAATTAAAGATAAAATTAATCACTTTTTTCTCAATGATGCATTGGATCAACTGCATAAGTGCTATAAATACTATCAAACTCAATCCATAAGACAAATGGGGATATATCTTTTCTTTTTGATATCACTTAAATGTTAATTGCATTTTGATGAGGATTTTGCTCGTAAGTATTAACAATTCATTCTTTTCGACTATGTTGCCAAAATCGCCCAATTTCAATTGATGTGGTGTTAATTCAATGCAGTGGTGTTCTGCAGATCTTGTATACCATTATTTTACTGTGGAAGAAGCAAAATCATTGCATCATGTAGGAAAATGTCATGTGCTGCCTACATCAGATTGATTTTTACTTTCTCATACCTAGTATTAAGAAAGTATTTTTTTTTTTTCTCACGAAATTTTTTATTTTGAGATTTTGATGCCAATATATGTTTCAAGGCCTCCTGAACACGTATTGACTATTTTTGAAGTGTTGTACGTTGGTCTGTATGTATTTGTATATGTATGTCTGTCTGATGTCTGTGGTCCATTTCTTGCGCACACAATAGCAGCCACAAATATTAATGGATTTTCACGAAATAATATATCCGGCTTTGTCATCAAAAATCTAGAACTAGATGGAATTTTTAAATTCGAGTAGAAACTTCGAAATTTTACATTATTTTAACATGGCAGCATTGGACAAGATTTCACATAATCATGCATAAAAGGAGTTATTTATGGCTCAATGATCATAAGACTTAGTCATTGCTATGTAAAATAGCCGCGATAAAAGAAAAAAAATCGTGATGTCATTAGCCACCCTGGGAGGGCGAATGTTGGGGAGTACATTGTTTATGATATCAGTCGAAATATTTTTTAAGACCTTTAACGGGAAGGGTAACACACAACAGTTGTAATAATTGTCACATGGTGATTTCCAAAATATGTGACATTGTGAAATTTTGGAGAAGAAGGCGACCTGCAAAGGACGGTCCCTAGCCCTGTTACAAATTTGTATAGGGTCCCCCTCTGGTCACCTGCAAAGGAGAGGGTCAGTGGAGCTGCCTGGGTGGTCTTACACAAGAGGAAGACAGAACGGGGGGAAAGCGGTCGTTGGGGGCGCAATTAAGCCCAGAGGTTCGCACAAGAGCGTGGGACTCCTGGCCACCTGCAAGCTATAATTCAGGGGCTAGTGGGCAAGCCCTGCTGTCATGGACTGGCCACTGAGAGTGGAAGCCAAGTGTCCACCAGTAATATTTAGGGGGCTTAAGTCCTGTCAGCAAATAATATTTGAGAGGGAGGAGACTTCAAATTGCAAGTTTTTGGAGAGAGATTTTTTCAGAAAAAAGGAATCGGGAGTGCCTCTTGTGAGCTGAATGAGTGAAGTTGTGTTATAGTTGACGGAGCAAAAGGATGCTCCTTCCGAACTCCAAGATGTCATCGCAGCCGAGCCCTTGCCGGACCCAGAGCCGAAGGTAGGCCTATGGAATTTCATGCAGTACTCTCTCTTTGTTTTTATCTCTCTCCTCTCTTTTAAATTGTTGCTACCTGGAGGGTATAACGTTAAGTAGAATTATTGTTTGAGGATTGCTGAAATATTAATGACTTATGAGGATGAATAGATTTTCGATAAAGATTTATGATGTTTTTGGGATTCACGGGTAATATAAGTGCTAAGAGGTTTTATGATGTTTTTGATTTTTGCTATATTCTCATACTTCAAGTGAGTAACTTTCAAGCTCATGTGTTTTTGAGCAAAACTATTTCATGTTTTTATTTTTAAATGTTAATTTTTGTAAATAAACTTCTTATTTTTGTTATTTTAAATCTAATCCGTGTCCTCATTTCAAATCTTATTAATTACTTCTTAATTTTCAGTTTTAAACCACTTGCGATCTTGCACGGCATTATCTTAATGTTCCACGAACATTTTAAGTTTTTTAGCGTTCAGATCGAACGTGAGGTGGTTCACCTCGCAACAATAATTTGGACCCACGATATCGATTTTTCAAATTTCTTCTTGTAATGTTTGAAAAGACAAATGATATCTGATATGAAAAACTCAAGTTCAGCCGCACTCAAGTTATTTTTTTATCATGATACTCTTCTCGATTCATATTTTAAATGGACAGTTATAATCCATCTATCTATTCCATAGCAATCTAAAACACTTGCATTAAAACACTCACTGATT
Organism: Amaurobius ferox; assembly: GCA_951213105.1. Classification (NCBI taxonomy): domain Eukaryota; kingdom Metazoa; phylum Arthropoda; class Arachnida; order Araneae; family Amaurobiidae; genus Amaurobius; species Amaurobius ferox. The sequence goes on from OX578134.1 coordinate 134,625,879, forward strand.
TCTTAGCGGGAATTAAGACACCAAACTTATTAAAAAACTAGAACGACAAAATGGCATTGCCCAGAAAATTGGTTTCGAATAAAAATTCCTTTATAACTTCAGTACGCTTATCGAAAATATATAATAGGCTATAAACTACATTTCCAATGGATAGTCATCCAAATTAGCATAAATGCAATTTGTAAAATGTATTAATGTATTTCATTAGTGCATTATATTGACGGAGAATATATACGGTATTATTACTTTTATTAAACAATTTAGAAGTCGAAATATTTTCTTTAAATAGAATTTGTTACTTAATCACCTTAATTAAGAATTTGAAAGGACAGTTATGACCCATTTCTTCTGACATCTATTTGTTCCATATCGATCGGTCTATTGTGCATCGAAACGCGCACTGTTTTTATAGGGCAATAATTCCAGCAAACTTATTGGACAATGAGAATGACAAAATTGTTTTAGAGCAGAAAACTAGTTCGGGATTAAAATATATTTCTAATTTTGGTGGTATTTTAGACAATATGATAATATGCAATACACAATAAATTAATTTGAATGCGAGCAGACACTGCCATCCAAAAGTTAAGCACACGCGACGCAAATTCTCAAACAGCGAACGCATCCGTGGATTTAATTGGGTTAAACTTAATGTTGTAGCCTATGTGGATATAATCATATGTGTCCAACAGCAATTTAGTCCTCAAACAATAACTTATTTGCCTCTAAGAGTTTAAATGCTCGAAGAAACTTTTTCATAGAGAGATAGGTTTGATTTTGGATTAAATTAATTTTGTTATGATACAGAGAATATTCTTCCGGCCGTCCAAGCAGTTACTCGAGTCCTTTGGATGAGTCGGACGGTCTGGGTCTTCAATAAAGAATATTCTTAGATGATTCTCAACGCTGGCGTGTTGTTGAGAAGTTTGAGGCAGTTCGGTTCATTAACCTTTTGCTTACGGGTGGGACAGAGTCCATCCCAAACGAAGAACCTCTCAAAAAGACAGGTATTTAACATACCCAATCCCAAACAGTTCGACCCCCCTTTGCGGACATTGGCGTCCATGGAAATTGCCGACAGAAACATTGCACCTGCAGCAGCAAACTTCTTTGGGAACTGTTTTTCAGTTCCGGTATAAAACAGTAGTCGGTCATCAGTGGGCGGACATCAGTGGCCGGTATAAAACAGTCTACGGAAACTGGTATCTGCAATGGGAGTGTCTTCCAAACTTTTGAATCGCCCCTTATAGTCGAGTTTTGTATATATGAACAATGTGCATAGTTTAATATTTTGCTTCGTTACCACACTTTAAAATAAGTAAAATATGGCATCATTTCTACTACGTAACTGAATGTATGTTTTCTGTAAAGTATGTTTTCTTAATATACAATTTGTACATTATTTAATCTCCCTAACTTTTATATAGACAGTTAGGCCCATTTAACTTCTATGTGTTCAACTCTAATCTAAAAGTTGTGCTTGGTAGATCCACTGGTTTATCAGCATTTTGTGTTGTAACGAAAACCCTTGGTTTTTTTTTCTTCATTTATTTGGTAAGGAGGAGGAGATCGATCGATGAATAGATTTTAAAAAGATAGCTTCTCTTTCTCTTTATTTGAACATGTAATTTGAGTGATTTACTTTTATTTTATCCCTGTTCTTCCAAGACTAGCTAACTAAGATTTCTTTATCTTTTCAATTTGGCATCCTTGAATCTTATTCAGCTTCTTATACTCAAGGTCTTATTTTTTTTATCATTGGTAGTATAATATGTAATTTAATAAACGTAGGTCTTCAATTCACCAAATTTCAAAGTAATGCTAGTGCTGCTAGCTTCAGGCACAACTAGTAAATAAAAAAAGCCCCTTCTCGGTGGGATACAGCAGTTTATAGGATTAGAGCTGCTGCAGTAATGGTGTTTCTACTGCTTACAGATCCCAATTTTTGGCTGTATACTTTTAAGAGATTAGAATCCTTTTAGAATTGATCTGCTGATATGATTTTGAAGTCGAGAAAATAAATATCAAACAGATTCCTCTACAAATGTTAACAAATGATCTGTCATTTTATATCATTTTGTAGAATGAAAATTGGTGATACGCATTCGTACTTTTAAGATGACATGTAATCCTCTTTTAAAGAATACTTAAGAAAAGAAAGACGCCACGTGTTTCGAAGGTTTTATTTAAATAGCTCCTTTATTTCTTATGTATATCTTCTCATCATTCCTAAAAATAGACTATTAAAATAATTATCTATGTCACCTGCGCTTCGCTAGTTCTCAAAGGCTAGTGGTTACTAAATGTAACGGCTAGAGGTCACTAAATATAACGACTAGTGGTCATTAAATGTGACGGTTAGAGGTCACTGAATGTGACACCTACACACTTGTAACAGCATTTTGAGCAAATAATTTTAAGATAACCTTTTTATATTATTTTGTAGACAAAAGCAGAAACAGAAAGAAGATTGATTTAAAAATTGGATGTTTGTGTAATTATTAACCTGCAACATATAATATGTGTGAAACCAGATTTAAGAAAGATTTAATGAGACAGTTTTATGTTTGTATTTATGATGTCTATGATGTTTAACAATGACATCAGATTTAAGAACTCCGGTTTGTGGCACCCTGCCCCGAAAGGTCAAACTATGCAATAGACCTTGGAGGCCAAGGTGAAGCCACGAGAGTGGTTAAGGATGTTAACCAATGCTCTAGATATCTGGTCGCATTGCCCTAAGGTCGTACATTTAGAGCAATAAGAGGCGTTACAGACCCCAGGCAAGGAAGGTGGCAACCGAAGGCTCTAGAGTGATATACATAACTTCTACGTGGGATTAAATAGCGATTTTCGATAGAGAGATGCCAGGAGGCTTCTACGTAGATTCTGTGAGAGCAATAGCAACAAAATAGCCCTAGAGATGTAGTAGAGAAGTATTCCGCAAGTTTTGCAAAGAGAGTGTTCCGTAGAGATTCCACAGAAATGTCCATGTCCTGATACACAGAACTGCAACAGCAGATTTTGAGAAGCAACAGAACTAAAGTACGAGCTGTGTGTCAACGTCTAAGGACAACCAACAGGTATGTGCGAGTCAAGTATTGTCGACGGTCATAAATGCAATTTAGGCATTTTAATTAACTGGTCTCACATTTTCTCTCTCCGCCGCAATTAATGAATAATTGATGTAATTCATTTAATAAGTAATCTATGTTGTTAGTAAATGATTTAATTTAAAAGTTAAAATGGTGCATTTAATTATGATAGTATGTTAAGGTTTTCTATTCCAGGAACTCACACTGAAGATAAATAAGGTGGGTTAACGCGGTATTTCATGTTGCAACGCAATGTAATTAATTAGCTTCAATGAACTTCAACCTATTGTTTCCGTTTGTGCGCCACAATATGCAATACAGAATGAATCATATCAAGCAGATTTAAAAAAGAGAATTTTCTAGTACAAGATGCATGTAAATATTTTAATATTTTATCAAGTCTTCGCAAGTATAGAAGAAGACAAATTCCACGGGGTGACCTACTTTTTAAAGGTTCGGATAATATTTATCCCTTGAATGTGCATTAAGAGGTTTGAAAATCATCCAACATTTAAAATGATAAGTGGTTGGGTTTAGCTGTGATCGATGACGTTCGTTTGGGTGGAGAAATATAAAGAATTCATTTCCATTTCTCATTTTCATTTTTTGTGTAAAACTAAGAAATAAAGATGGAACTTTCGTTAAATCGTCGGGAAAAACTAGATAAATAATTGTTAATATAATATTTAAAATGTAATACTTAGTATTAACATATTTGTGATAATTTATTTTAATTTTAATTCTTTAATACTTTTTAATTTTGATACTTTGAAATACTTTAAGTTTGATACTTTTTAATTTTAATACTCTAATACTTTTGTATGCCTTATAATATTTTGTTTACATTTTAATATATTTCTTTATTACCCAACAGCCGTCCAGCTCACCTAGAGGGTATATAGAACAATTACAACGGTCGACCAGGAGTTTTAATACTTTAGAATTCATTACTAGACCCGTTTGCCGTAGTCGCCATACAATACCGGAGGCTGTCTAACTGATTCAGCATTAAAATTAAATCTAGCACTGTACAGCTTATGCAGTACCTTTAAAGGCAGAAAGGCATGCTTGGCGATTATATTTGAATATCAATAACATAGATGCCAATATTTTACACATTTATCCCTTAGTTGCTCATGCACATGAATAAAAAATGTGTTTCTCATATATTCAAAGATGTTACTATACCTTCCCTGTATTTTTACATACATATTTAAATGTTCGTTAAAAGTCAAAAGTGGCACAATTTGAAAATTCGAAGAGTAATACACACATATTTACTTCATTAAATATTCAAAAATTTCTTGATAGTTAAATCGATAGAATCCTGTAATGTATCCTCAATTTCATATTATATTAATTAAATATTAAAAGCATTATAATGTATATGAGTATAAATTCATTTTATTTTGAAATAAATTCATCAAAATTGACACATTACAATTTACATGAGTGCAAAACCGATTCTAATGTGGTTTTTTTAAATCTATTTATAAACAGATTTGGCTACTTTACGCGACAAAGCTTAATGGCTGCATTCGTATCTGATCCATTTCCTATATGAATTTAATAGTTTAACAAGAAAGATCAATCATGCTTAAAGCATTGATTATGAAACACTTTCCAACTTCAATGCAATTTCATTTAAACATGCCTAAAATGCAATACATTCCTGGGTAATATTTCAAAACTTATCACAATGCTACAATACTACATTAATTTATTATATTTGAAAACTTTAACATTCATCGAAAAAAATGAACTTCATTCAAACGACGGCATTGAAATATAAATTGCCTGGTTTAAACATCTCTAAAATGTGATACATTCCTCGTTTATAATTTTAGAATTATCATAATACTACGATAATTTATTATAATTGAAAACTTCATCGAAAACAACTGAAATTCATTCAAATGACGTCATGGAAAAAATAATACGCCTGGCTCTCTCTATAATAGCAACATTTCATTCATAAATAATCAATACTATAATAATTTATTTTATATAAAAATTAAGACCCTGGAGCTACAAGTAATTAAACTCTATGCGTAAAACTGCATCGAAAAAAATCGTCCTTCTCTTTGTAAAATCAATGAATATTTCATTCATATGAGCTATGCAGACTCCATGAACTAAATGATTTTGTGTTAAGAAATACAGCAATTCTAATACAACTCATTTTACATATTTTTCTGCTTACATTTTACATAGGTGAAAAATATGCTTCGTTGTAGAAATAATCAAATTTGGATGAGCATTTAAACTCAAATATATTGTCATTGCGTTGTTTCAGTATGTAGTTGCACAGAATTTAGGCAAAAATAAAGTGGTTTTAGGACGGATACAACACTCAATATGAATTAAAAAGAACTTTAAAAATCACGATTTTGAGACAAGATGGATGACATATATCATTTTGAAGTGGGTCACGTGATCGCTTCAGATAAGAGGGGTTATTATTATTTTAATTTTTTTTGTTTAAAAAACTACTGAATATGTTACGCTGATTTTTTTTATATATTTTATGGAATAATTTGAATATAACCTAAAATTTTCGAAGCAATTTGTGAATTTTAAATCCGCTTAAAAAATGTTTGAAAAATTAGGTCCCATAGGGCTCAATGTATTTCATTTTTTCAACCCGGGTTCAATCCAAAACTAACTGGGTGATATTATTCATTTATATTCCCATAGGTCCTACAAACCGTCTGAACAACATACTAAAATTTCATTTTGATTAAGTCATTTTTACGGCAGTTATCGTGCTAACGAACAGACAGACAGACAGACAGAATGAACAAAGTCATAAACATTTTTCAACTTTGTTGTAAAGTGTTAAAAATGATTGTTTCAGTTGGAAATATGAAAATACATAGGTATAATTTTTATTATGAATTGTAGGATTGAGACTCAAACCGTCGGTTTCCTGAAGTCAAAAATTAAATTTTTTAATCATTTAAAGCTTCTACTGTATGTACTAATTTGCTTAGCAGTGCTCTCAATTTTGCCACACTGTTTTATTGCGAAGTTATATCCTCGCGAAATGTAGCCTTATTTCAATGCATCGATATAGTTTCGAAATACATCCACCAAAAAAGCGCTAAATTTCAATTTACTATTCTAAAACGAGCCAAACACCCTAAAAATTGTGCTGTGTTTCTGTGAGTTTTAATAAAGAAATAAATTTATTACATTATGTAGATAAAAAGATGTAGATTATGTAGATATTATGTAGAAAGTCAGAAAGTCATATTCTGTTTACATTACAGTTTTCTTTATGATAGTGAAAGCTTAATTGCTCTCACATGATTTTAAGTTCCACTTTACAAAGATAAACAAAATATAAAACATTGAACGCGACCGATGACCACGTTATTCGAATAAATGAAAAAAATGCCCAACAATATGGCTCTCAACGTGATAAGTGAACAAAGTACAAAATTAAAATGCAGAAATTTTACTATGTAAATTCTTCTTAAGGTTCACCAATTTTACATTTAAATAGCCTTAGTAATAAACACACTCCATAAATTATATAAATACATAACTTTCAAATACGATATGTAAATATTACTTCACAGAAAGTCAACACATCATCTGTCTAGAAATGAGTGAAATTAAATGCCATAATTCTAGAAACATGCCGCAGCCTTATGATTAACTCAGTGTTAATCGTGCAGAGGATACACAGCGCCACATTCTATAAATATTTTCAGTTGGTTTCAATGGAATTTATACACATAGAATATGGTATAATACATCATGAAAATTATTAACAAAATGATGCTGCAAATAGAAAAAAAATATTAAAACCGCAGAGGTTGTTTTCAAATATTTGAATTCTCCCACATTCCGCTGTTCCTGCCCGGAAAAGGGAATGAAAAATATCAAAAACTACTGCAAATATAAAGTCAATTTACTACATGTTATTTCTATCACATGCTTTATACAATGATACATAGAAACATCCAGTACAAAAGATATTACCCGTGAATCTATAATTATAGCGTTGCCTATTGTTCCGCTCCGTTACTCCGCTGTCTCGCGGATGAAAATGCAGTTATGGTTTGGGGGTTCAAGCATTTATGGCCTTTGAAGGAAAAGCCCGTAATTCTTCGGTGAATACAAATTCCTCACTTGTTGAGTGAACATATTCCACGTGCAAAGAGGGTGAAGTGATATAAGAGTTGATGTTGGATTTATAAATAGGCTTTCCTGCTTAGAAATTAATATAATTTTTATATAACAAGCGACAATGCGAATAAGGGATTGTACATTTATTATACAAGAATTGTTACATCTTCGAACGGATTTATAAATTTGACACTCTTTGGTACCAGGACAATTTTTGACAATAGGCAAAGTAGGCAGATGGTGGAGTCCTTCGAATCTTTGAAGGCCCATCTTCCGTGCTCAATGTAAATTTAAATTTACCTGTACTTAGTAGTAAGATTTTGTTCGATTACTTTTTGCGAGTCACTGAAACGCTTCTTATACAAAAAAAGTTTATGGGTGTTCTTAGAATTTATATTTGGGGTCAAGGTGTCGTAAATTAATTACGTTTTGTAAAGAGTTATATAGTAACTATGACTCGATAGAGTCGTATAAGAATTAATAGCATTCATTGTCAGAGGTGCGCAGCTGAACGTATGCTAGCAATATTTATAATTGTCAAGGTAGATTTGGGCGAAATATAAGTTAATTGGGTTCGATAAAATAGTTTTATACATTGTCATTCAGAAATACGCCTGATGTTAATGTATAATGCAACATTAAAAGTAGATCTCGCGCTTCATTAGTTTGTTGTGAAACAAATAGAGTTACTGCATTATGTAGGGAAAGTCATATGCTGGTCATATTAATTTTTTTCATTTTGCTACTGATTATGCTACAGGAGGTCTAAACAGTGTATGGAATATGAATGCACAAGAAGGTTGAATGGGGCCACGAAGTAAATATATTTATATGAACCATACACAAAATAAATGCTAACAAGGAATTTATGAGCGAGTCTTCAAATGCTGGCAAGTGTTGTGTGCACTTCATTTTCAAAGAAACTATTAAGTAGTTTTATACTTTTTTGGACACTTATTTCGTACAATCATACAACTTTTCAGAAAGACCAGAAGTGACATTTCCAGAAACTAAAGTAAACATATTTAGTAAATCCCCTACCTCTTCTGGAATTTTATTCTAAATCCATATTATTCATCACCTAAACTCTATATATAGCCAATACTCAGAAATAGATGTTACGAGGAAAATGTAATAACTATTTTAACCGCAAGTAGCCTTTTCCCTCCCCCAACTGAAAGTGGAAATCTCCAGTGAGACCTTAACCCCCAGTGAGTTCAATGCTGAATTCATATCAGTGATCCTCTAAGCTATACCTCTAGTCAATCCTCAGAAATAGATGTTCTAAGGAAATAGTGAAAATTTTAATCGGAAGTAACATCTCCCTCAAGAACCGAAAGTGGAAAACCTTAGTGAGACATTAACTCTCGCTGAAATTCGATGCTGAATTCATATCAGTAACCATCTAAACTCTATAGCCAATCCAGAGAAATAGACGTTTTCTGCTATTTAGTCAGCCTACCCTTTCAGAATTTAATGCAAAATCTATATCAGTGATTATCTGAGCTAGCTCTATCTATAGCCAATCTTGAGAAAAGGATTTTTCAAAGAATATATATTATCCGTAAATGAAAAAAATTGAAAAGGTAATACCTTAGTGAACCTCCTTCGAAATATAATGCTGAACGTCCTTCGAAATATATCATCTTTGAAATATAATGCTGAATCTATAGCAAAGGTCATCTAATCTCATGTATACTCGATCTTGAAGACTAGATATTCTCCAGAAAATTCTTGAACAGAAAGTGGATTAGAAACTGGGAGTGAAAATCTTTAATGAACTACCCTACCTCCTCTAAAATTTTATTCAAATCATCCGTATCAGTTATCGTCTAACGTCTACATATGCACAATCTTGGAAAAAAAAGATTTTGAAGAAAATGAAAATTTTTAATCCAGAAGTGGAAACCTTTAGTGAACTCCGCTGCTACCCCCCAAAATTTTATTCTCAATCCATATCATTCAACATCTAAGCTCTATATATAGTAAATCATGAGAAATAGACCCTTCAAAAATTTTGGTAAAAGCAATACGGAAAAAAATTTGCCTCCAATAATCCAAGTATTCCTCAATCCTAAATTGATACCTGAGCGATTCTGTCACGCTTTAAAATACAAATGAATCCACAATATCACATTCCAAATGTTGTCTTTATTTCCAACGCATCTCCAGTGATATATAGGAAATAAATTGATCCATATCAATGAGTAATCATTTTCAATTAAAATACCCCAAAATGGCGCTTATATTCTACAAGCAGAACAAATAGTACTGTCCCTTTTTTCTGCTTAACCCGCTTTGTTATAATAATGGGTGTTCTGTAACCCAATTTTATTTGCTATAAGCTTTCAGGAACTTTGCAAATTCATTAGAGTTACTAATTAATGTAATTGAATCTCTAATGACAACGCATCTACCTTTTTTCACCTTAGAACATCGTCGTGCAGAATTTCCGTGAATATTTAGAATAAATACTTTTATTTTAATGTTCGACCAGTTTTAAGCTTAAATTTTAATCTTTTATTGCATGGTGAATAATATTTTTTTACCACTGGTTATTGTATTTTAGTGCACGTGTAGCTCATCTTAAAAGATACTATGTGGGCAGTGTATGACATTCCCTGCGGAATCAAATGGGCTTTTCTATTTTGTTATTTGTATTCTTTAAAATGAATCCCATTGTACACAGCAGTGGCACATCTTGAATCCAAATCTGGACATCCTCTCCTTTCACATCTCCTAGAAAAGTACTAGCAAAAATTATAGTAGTAGAGCCAATCTAAAATTATTTGGGATATCAAAGTAATATAATTAAAATAGTAATAAATGTAGTATATATAGTAAATATAGTACATATACTAGTAAGTATAGTAAATACAGCTCGTGGTGCTTAATGTAAGTATTTGCGAATTTGGGAAATCTAAGCGTCGAAGAGTTTTCCTAAAGTAAAATATGACCAGGAAGTACACCATTCTGTCTCCTGAAAGAAATCCTCTGACCTTTCAAAAATTTTACTATCGGTAAATAAATCTCAAGAAAAAGTTTTATAATGCACTCAAGAAAGATCTTTAAAAAAAAGTTATAAAAGAATTTTCATATGAGGGCAAATATTGGATAAACTTCATTTTTGACGAAAAACATTTTTATTCTTTTTTTCATACTTATTTCGTACAGTCATATGAATGTTCTTAAAAAGTAATATCTCCAAAACCGGAAATTGAATTCCTTAATGAACCCCTACATCTTCTGCAATTCGATTGTTGATCCACCAGCCATCGTCTACACTTTGTTAATATCTAATCCTGAGATACAGATATTTCAAGGAATTTTTTTGAACCGAAGAAAGAAACGATAAATGAAATATTTTTTAAACCACCCTACCTCCTCCATAGTTCGATGCTAAATTCATATCAGTTATAAGTTCTATATATAGCGAATCTTCAGAAAAGATGCTTTGAGTAAAATGGAAGTCGAGTAACCAGATATTGGTAGATTTCATAAAGAATGGATCTTAAATGAATTTGGCATTATTGTCATGTCTGCTTCTTGCTTAATGAAAATCCCTTTTATCTGTCCATGTAGTAAGTATAATTCTTCAAAGTATGTAAGTAGAATTACTCCAAGGATTAAGTAAAATTATTCCAAGAATCAATTGGCTCGTAACATTTCCTGAACCATGCAATATCTTCTTTTACTTTAAAATATGTCTTTGTGGCTTCCTTTTCCAGGCAAAAAAATCGATAGTACTTCACATGCGAGAAAGAATATTTTTACCCACGTCGTAAATAATAAATGACCACTTAAGATCAGGTTTATATCACGGTCTACATTTCCTGTTTTACAAAAATAGATCCATATCAATCACTAGGTAATGATACTTAATTTTTAAAAATAACCCTGGGCTCTGATGTATAAGTGAAAATATGACTATGACCTATTAGTGTATTCAGATAGTTTCCAGTTGGAACATAATATTTCATAATAACATCACTTGTTATTGATTAGCATAAAAAAAAATCTGATGTGGACAGCACATGACTTTATAATGCAATGAATTTACTACTTTTACAGTAAAAAAAATAGGTTATTCTTATAGTAGATTCTTATATTCGTTCCAAGATATTATAAATTTTCGTCAATTGGTCATCATTTTCATTGATTTAGGGTCATTTTTATCCATTTGACGAGATTTTCGTTAATTTGGCAACATTTAAAATAGTCGCCAAGTTGGCGATATTCCGCCAAATTCGTCGCCAAAACCTCGCCCAGCATTATGGATGAAGAAATATGTTATTCTTATTGGAGATTAATGACTATTAGCATTCAAATACCTTTCATAAATGAAACGAGCTTGATCCACGAGAATGATGTCCCCAAATTTATCGCATGATAATACATATGAAAAGTGAACATATTTTTCAACAGTTAATATTTTTTTTCATTTATGGGATTTTTTGATAAATTTATTTGTAAAATGTGCAATATATGGAGAACAGTTCATGCTAGTATTCTAAAGTTTATGTCAATCGTTTTCTGAGGAAAAATTACATAAAAAACGTCTATTTGCGTAACGTTATTGAAGGTTCTGATTTTTTGACAATTTTTTTCAAAATTTTACTCAAAAATTTAGGGGGTTCTGAACATTCGATTGCGTTTAGAAACAATAGGCTTCCATTATTCACGGACTGTAATTTTTGTACCAAATTTCATTCGAATCGCTCCTTTCGTTTGTGAGATATTGTGTTCACAGACTCACTGACACACACACACACACATCACCTCAAAAATGTTCGATTCGTGATCAGGAATGTCTGAAAAGTGCTCTCCCGTCGAAAAACTCGGAATTCGAATTATTAACTGATTGAGACATTTATAGTTTCGTATTTTTAATCAAGATATGTTTATCACAACTGGTTTGGTCGTTTAAACTATCATGCACTTGGACTATCTTGAACTATCAGTCAGTCTGCAAAATCTAACTATGATCTCTCTTGAACAATCTTAAACTGTCAGCCAGTCTGCAAAAATTCGATATCCCGATATCGGTTCCTTTCCCCTTCTTTTGAAGGAAAATTGTCCAAAACATTAATAGAAAACGTTAATAAATAAATTAAACATTAATAATGAAGATATAAATATTATTTAAAAACACTGCTGTAAGATATCCTGAGACGCTTCCGAAAGTATCACTGAAGAGAATTGCTTAGCTGTACATCACTTACTTAGACTTTATGCTATATAGTATGCACAGATAAACAGACAAATACACAGCCATTATTTTTATTATTATAGAAACTCTGTTTCGATTACAAGACACATTTCATATTTTGCCAGAGTTTTGGTTGTATTTAAGACACATTTGTAATGAATTAGAGGGTAAGCTTCAATAATTCCATTCAGCAGAAACCGCACTTTGTATTAAAATGCATAATTAGAAAAATATTTGAAATGAGTGATGGAAAAAGTATAGCCTAAAAGCTGGTCTTGAAACAATGAATGCTTACAATGAATATTGACTTTTACAGCAGTAACTGCTTTAGTAGCCACAGCTAACTCTAGAATATCCCTGTTGCAGCCATTTAATAGCGTCTCTAAAACGCGTCCATCAACTCCTTTACTAAAGTGAAACAACGTCATGTTTCCTCAAGAAAAACGTCGAAAGTAATTTCGCGTATCAACAAAGATTTTACTCACAGAATTTTCTGACAGCAATTTAAGCGATTTGTTGTAACGCTTTAAAGTTCAAAGTTTATTTTTGTAAAACTGTGCAGAGTTTACAAAGGTTTTCATCGCAAGACCAGATTATTACTAAATATTCCAGTGAATCTTCTGTAGACGAATAAAAATATAAAAAAGCCAATATTTTATCGTTCTTAGACATAAAATGATACGTTGATCACCTTCCGTCTGAGAATAAAAATAATAAAAATAAATAGCTTGACTACTCTTGATAATAAATTAGATAATCCTTAGTATGAAATGATTCGAAATATAGCAAATATAGATCTAACTAAAGTATACAGATGTCATATATACTCCTTTACTGATAAGTACAGTGTAAAATATTTATATTTGTATATTAAAAGAGGTATGTTTCTTTTAGAAAATGTTTATGTTTATGTTTTATGTTTTCTTTTAGAAGATTTATGTTTTACGTTTCCTTTTGGAGCATTTATGTTTTGTTTTTCTTTTTAGACATTCTGCTTATAGGAACTTTTGAGAGCTGCAAGGCTTAATAATGCTGAATATCCTTCTTTGTTGAGTATCTCCGTCCACATCTGCACACAATCAGTTCTGAGTTTGCATCCCGAGTATAGCTGGGGAGCCATAACATGTTTGTAGTGAGTCGAAATGAAAGTTTCAATATAGCTTCCAGTCAAAACAAACTTTCCTGGTATGGATGTAAAAGAACAAACAGTACCTCTCTGAAATAATTCATACCAACCCAGAAGCTGCAAATCATCAAAGATCAACGAAAAGAGCTGCTTAAATAATACTTTTTTCACTAAAACTTGCTTCATTGGACAACTGGATGCATGGTTTATACTGAATTTTCTACAGTGAAACTGAACTTTGTCATTGTAATAAAAATACGATACCATTTTTCCTTTGTTGAATATCTTCATCAGGTCTGGCGTTCATAAAATTTCCGACCACAAGCGGACCACGTCTCCGGATTAATATTATTAATTATAACATGCTACCCTAACAAAACGTAATTACCATACGAACCCACATCATGTAAATAACTATACAACTTCCCGGCAAAGAGTAATTTCTATCCTACTTTTTAAAAATGCGTAATTACTATACAAACACATACCAAATACTATATTTGGTTAAACAAATGACATATCTCTAATGAAACGTAATTAGAATACAACTCCTCGTGACAATGGGACAGAAACTACACTAACCGACATTGTGGTCTTTTGAATTCTCAAAAACATACTAAAAGCAGCTTAATACCAATAGTATCTTCCTTTCACAGATGTGTTATTTAACATTTTGAAACATACATTAACATTTTCTCTGTGTCTCTATCACATCGATATGAATAACTAACAGTGATATTGAAAATTATTTGTCTCCTTACGATTTTAAGGGATCCGTACGAAATACACAAGTACCCATACATATTAAACGAACTCTTCATAAGCGATTTTCATTATGATATGATGTATTTATGCATGCGTTAAAATTTCATTATGAAATATCTCCAATGCAGTTTATCGCATTAATTGGCAAGATAGGACACAATTTACTTAAACAAAGCAATTTAAATTTGCACTGCTAATCTGCACTTGATTATCCTCTTTTATGAGCATTATATACAGTTTTAGACTATAAAAGTAGAAAAAGAAATATTAATTCTACTTGCCAAATATTTATAAACACTAAAACCTTTTTCTCGGCACTATGGCCATACGCTATTGAAATGACAATTATTTCCGATAGTAATATATCTTTCGGAGACAAAGAAAAATTGGTAAAAGGCCTGATCGGATCTTTTATCTGACTGAGAATGATGTTTTGATCACATGGAATAAAAAGAAATGGCTCTATTACTCTTGATAATAAATTAGATGATCTCCCACATGAAATGATACGCTCTTCCACAAATGAATATAAAAGAACGAAATATTCCTTTTTCAATGATTGGCTGAATATTTTTTATTGTAATGAAAAGTTGGATGCTCGTCAGTATATGACTTTTAGTACAGACTGCTGAAAATATCAATAGCTTTATAACAATTTAAAAAAATTCAGAAAGTCTCATTTATTTCTCAAAAATGTAGTTCATGAGAATAATATATTTTTACTTCCCTTATATATATAATGTATAAGGAAAGTATTGTGACGGGGTCGAAAATTCGAATTCGAGTTCAAATTCGAGTTTTCGACGGGAGAGCACGTTTCAAACATCCCTGATCACGAATCAAACATTTTTGAGATGATGTCTATGTGTGTGTGAGAGAGAGAGTATGTGTGTGTGTATGTGTAAAAGTATATGTGTGTGTGTGTGGGTGTCAGTGAAACTGTGGAGACGATATCTCATGATGAAGTAATTCGAATGAAATTTTGGACAAAAATCACAATCCGTAAATACTGGAAATCTATTGTTTTTAAATGCAATCGAATGTTCAGAACACCCCAAAATTTTCGAGTGAAGTTTTGAAAAATCAGCAAAATATCAAAACATTTAATAAAGTTACGCAAATAGACATTTCTTATGTAATTTTTTCTTAGAAAATGATTGACATAAACTATAGAACGCTAGCATAAACCGTTCTTGAGATATTGCACATTTTTCAAATAAATTTATCAAAAAATTACATAAATTAAAAAATATATATTTACTGTTGAGAAACATGTTCACTTTTCATATGTAATATCATGCGATAAATTTGGTGACATCATTCTCGTGTAACTATCTCGTTCCATTCATGAGAAAAGATACTTTGAGTAATACTTTTGTATTTGAACGTCAATAGTCATTTATCTGCTATAAGAATAACTTATTTCTCCGTCCATAACGCTTGGAGAGATTTTGGCGACGAATTTGGCGGAATGTCGCCAACTTGGCGACATTTTTAAATGTTGCCAAATTAACGAAAATCTCGCCAAACGGATAAAAATGACGCCAAATCAATGAAAATGACGACTAATTAACGAAAATTCAATATCTTGGAAAGAATATAAGTATCTACTATAACAATAACCTTTTTTTTCTGTAAAAGTAATTAATTCATTGCATTCTATAAGAAAAGTCATGTGCTGCCCACATCAGATTTGTTCAATACTTCATGCTGCTCCCACATAAGTATCGAAAAAAAAATCTGTGATATTATATTAATCAAAATTTCTTCCTGTTTGCTCTAGTACACTTTTCACATGTAAAGGCATATTACATCAAGACTAACTTAATTCTTTATATATATATATATATATATATATATATATATATATATATATATATATATATATATATATATATATATATATATATATATATATATATATATATATATATATATATATATATATATATATGTGTGTGTGTGTGTATATATATATATTTCATGGGTAGATGATACCGTAAGTTATTGCGTAAATCCAAATATAAAAATCTCATATGTTCACTTCCAAATCATGAGGAATTTCTTCTTTAATACGAACACGGCTAAAGTCACATGTTTATTTTGTTTCATTGCATTAGACACTGAAATTTGTGTAATATTTTTCAATCCAAATATTCCCGGCTTAACATTTGAAGAAAATCTTAGACGCCTCTATTTTGGTGGTATATTTTATTGCCTCTCTATATTAAAAACATACTTCAGAATTTCGACACTGCATGACGGCAAATCGTACAGTTCTAAAATATTACATATAGACTAATGTGAACCCGTAAATGGGTGAGACAGACTTCGAATTTTGATTAAAACGTTAATTGGTTAGATGTTAATTATAAAAATTAGCATTATCAGTATGGATAGTATACTCATGTCAGTATAAGATTTGTTAGTATAAATATTTCATGGGCCGAATGGAATTCCAACACCTGTGTCATGGTTACTGTGTAAAAGCCGCACAAATGGCCACGGACCAAATTCCAGTAAAATTGAAGCACTGATTAAAAATATTAATACAGTTAATGAATACGTTTTGTCTTACGAACAATTTAATAAAGTAATTACGAAAAGTATCATGTTTGTTCATGTGTTTATCAAGCTAACTCTATTTTCAACTGATAATCATTTAATTTCTTTACATTTGAAACCACATACGTTGACATATTTTTCAAAACAAAATATCAAGTTCTGCATTAAAAAAGACCAAAATTAAGGCCATTGTCGCTAGTGAGGTGTTATAATAAGGTAACATTAGATAATCATAATTGTTAATTCATCGGATTTCTTAACAAATAGTAAGAGCTCCCCGGGGTTGACGAGCGCAGCCCCTAGTTAGATAAAAAAAAAACATCAGGTCGCATCATTCACTGCTAACAAAATATCCTGAAATTTGAAAAACACAAATTCGATATCAGACAATTAGATGTTCGATACTTTTGCTCATTTGGCATACAGAAACTTAAAAATTTGGTTTGCATTAAACTATTTTGGTGCATATATCCTGAAGTAAAACAAAAATGTTAGATTAATAGTCTGTTCAAAACAAAATCCTAAAGCATCTTCAAATAGTTTATATAAAGCCTTACTTTTAAATAATTGTTCTATCAGTTTACAAATAAAATGTTATTTGATAAGGCATATATAATATAAAAAATCTGATGTGGTCATAACATGACTTTCTTTATATAATGCAATGAATTTACTTCTTAAACAGTGAACAAATGACGTATATGATACAAAACAGAGTGTTTTAACGTTAAATTGTATATTTGTAGTGACGTAGCGTTCATTGAGGCTCTGAAGCTGAGCCTCCCCTGATGAAAATCTAATTTAAAGATACTTTTATTTATTATATTTTTTTAAATAACTTTGCTAATATATATGTATTTTTTTAGAAAACTGTTACACTTTACTTACTTAAAATGAGACGTTTCAAAGTATTTTTCCCATTAAAACGCATATCCAAAAGCTGAAATCATCTGGTATTTACGGCGCATTGAAAAAAGCATAGTATTAAGACTGACCGCCCAAGTGTTAAACCCCTTCTTGGCTGATAAACTTCCAGAAAAGTGGTGCTATTGCATTTACCATTTTCAACCCTTTATAAACAGTGTAACTTAAGACAATTATTGAATATGGAACATGGAGTTACATGAATTAAAATTTCTTGGACAAGGTTAATGGATCCGTCATTTTGGGTCAAACATGGTTCTATTAATTGATCTTCGCAGAAAAAAGTCATATGTAATACTAAAATATATGAGGCATTTTCTTCGAATAACATGACATGCACCTAAATTTAAATAATAAGGAACATTCTCGCGATTCAAACTGTATAGTGGTTAAAGACGACTTGTACGGCAGACCTATTAATAGCAGATTCTGTTCTCACCTGAAACGCGATTATTTTCGATTATAGTTTGAAATAATAAATAGGCAATGTTGTTATGGTAACATAATTTTTGGGTTCTGTGCAAGAGTTATTCTAATCGCCAATCCGGCAAAAGCTTTATGCCTATACTTAAAGTAATATAAAAGTGTAACGCCAGTGTCAGAGCAGCTCAACGGTAAAATGCAGTGGTAACAGCGAAAAGAAAACGTTTTTGTTGAGGATTCTGTCTCCCGCAAATGTTAGCAGTTTAAATTTTAAGATTATTCAAACGGACATACTAACATTTTAGTTTTAATTTAAATCAGATGACAATTGAGAATTTCGATTCCGTTAATCGCTCATGATTAAATATAGAAAAAAAAATAAACCAGGAAATTCTTGAATTCTTCATTTCTATTTAGGATTTTATATATGAAATGTCAATATATTATGAACTATTTGCAATTTTCTATTATGAATCATAATAAAAATTGGATATATATTTAATTTTGCCCTCTTTATAGAATTTTAAACTAAAACACAGAATTTAAGGGCTTCCTGGTTCTTATTTTTATTTTTTAATAATGAACACTTAAATATATCCTAATTTTAGTCTTTCTTGTGATTCAGGCGGTATAGTGGTAATAAATTTGGAAAACGGACGCGAAGGGATGTGGATCGCGAGTTCTATCCTCACTTCAATCGCTTCACTTTCACGATTACAGTTTAAGTTCTGCGGTAACAGCATTAAGGGAACGGTTTTATCGGGTATTTTAGCCGAGTTCAGACTATTTAAACCGACATGTTAAAATGTTAGTTTTGCTTCAACTCCGATAATAATTGAGTATTTCCCGGTCCGGATATTGCTCATTATCAAAAAAGGGGAAAAAATGAGTCAGAAAGTACTTGAATGCAACATTTCAATTTATAATTTTATATATAAGAGGTCAAAATCTTATGTAATATTTGCAAATTTATATTATAAATTGTAAAGTAAATTGGATATAACATTTGATTTTATCCTCTTTATATTATTCTAAACTGAAATATACAATTCAAGGGCTTCCTGGCTCTTATTTTTATTTTTTCATAATGAAAACTTTAATATTTCCTAATTTCTGTGTTTCTTATTATTCAGACGGTATAGTGGTTAAAGTACAATTTATAATAAAGTAAATTGGATATAACATTTGATTTTATCCTCTTTATATTATTCTAAACTGAAATATACAATTCAAGGGCTTCCTGGCTCTTATTTTTATTTTTTCATAATGAAAACTTTAATATTTCCTAATTTCTGTGTTTCTTATTATTCAGACGGTATAGTGGTTAAAGATTTGTGCAGCGGACGCCCAGAACTGTTGATCGCGAGTTCTATCCTCACCTCGATTCCAGTTTTAAAGTTCTAGCGAAACAGCGTGAAGCGAAACAATTTTAGCTGCGTTATTTCAGATTATTTAAATCGGCAACGTTAAAATGTTAGTTTTGGTTCAAATCAGAAGATGATTGATCATTTACCTTCCGGACATTGCTCATTATTAAAAAAGGGGGGAGAAATGAGAAATGAAGTTCTTGAATGCAACATTTCAATTTATAATTTTATATATGAGAGGTCAAAATCTTATGTAATATTTGCAAATTTCTATTATAAATTGTAAAGTAAATTGGATATAACATTTGATTTTATCCTCTTTATATTATTCTAAACTGAAATATACAATTCAAGGGCTTCCTGGCTCTTATTTTTATTTTTTCATAATGAAAACTTTAATATTTCCTAATTTCTGTGTTTCTTATTATTCAGACGGTATGGTGGTTAAAGATTTGTGCAGCGGACGCCCAGATCTGTTGATCGCGAGTTCTATCCTCACCTCGATTCCAGTTTTAATGTTCCACCGAAACACCGTAAAGCGAAACAATTTTAGCTGCGTTATTTCAGATTATTTAAACCGGCATGTTAAAATGTTAATTTTGGTTCAAATCAGATGATAATTGATCATTTCCCTTCCGGATATTGCTCATTATTAAAAAAAAGGGGGGAGGAATGAAGTTCTTGATAGCTGCATTTCAAATTAGAATTTTGTATATGAGAGGTCAAAATCTTATGCATTGTTTGCAATTTACTATTATAAATTGTAAAGAAATTTGGACATAACATTTGATTTTATTCTATTTATATTATTCTGAACTAAAATATAGCATTCAAGGGTTTCCTGGTTCTTTTTTTTTATTTTTTCATAATGAAAACTTAAATATTTCCTAAGTTCAGTCTTTCGTGTGATTCAGACAGTGTAGTGGTTAAAGAATTGTGCAGCGGACGCCCAGGTCTGTTGATAGCGAGCTCTGTCCTCGTCTCGGTTTTCGTTTTAAAGTTCTACCGAAACAGCGTCAAGCTTACAATTTTAGCTGCGTTATTTCAGTTTATTTAAACCGACATGTTACAGTGTTGGTTTTGGTTCAAATCAGATGATAACTGATCACTTCCCTTCCGGATATTGCACATTATTAAAAAAAGGGGAGGGGTGAGGAATGAAGTACTTGAATGCAACATTTCAATTTAGAATTTTGTATATGAAGGGTCAAAATCTTATGTAATATTTGCAATTTACTATTATAAATTGTAAAGAAAATTGGACTTAACATTTAATTTTATTCTTTTTATATTATTCTATACTAAAATATAGCATTCAAGGGCTTTCTGGCTCTTTTTTTTAATTTTTTCATAATGAAAACTTAAATATTTCCTAATTTCTGTCTTTCCTATGATTCAGACAGTGTTGTGGTTAAACAATTATGCAGCGGACGCCTAGGTCTGTTGATAGCGAGTTCTGTCCTTGTCTCGGTTTTTGTTTCAAATTCTACCGAAACAGCGTCAAGCAAACAATTTTAGCTGCGTTATTTCAGATTATTTATACCGGCATGCTAAAATATTAGTTTTGGTTCAAATCAGATGATAATTGATCATTTCCCTTCTGGATTTTGCTCATTATTAAAAACAAGGGGGGGGGGGGGGGAATGAGGAATGAAGTACTTGAATGCTACATTTAAATTTAGAATTTTATATATGAGAGGTCAAAATCTTATATAATGTTTGCAATCCTCTATTATAAATTGTATAGAATATTGGATGTAACATTTGATTTTATCCTATACTAAAATATAGCATTAACGGACTTTTTGGCTCGTTTTCTTCATATTAAAAACTTAAATATTTCCAAATTCCAGCTTCTCCTGTGATTCAGACACTATAGTGGTAAAAGGGTTGGGCAGAGGTCGCGCAGGTTTGTTAATTGCTTGCTCTGCCCTCACATCGATTACGGATTTTAATTTTTATGGGAACAGCGTGAAGCTAACAGTTTATCGAGTATTTTAGAAACTTAATTTCAGATTACTTAAATTGACTTTCTCAAATATTAGTTTTTGTACAAATCAGATGATAATTGAGCATTTCCTTTCCGGATATTGCAGATTATTAAAAAAGGAAAAAAAATAGGCATTAAGTGCTTGAATGCTACATTTCAATTTAGAATTTTATATATGAGAGGCCAAAATCTTTTGCAATATTTGCAGTCCTCTATTATAAATTGTAAAAAATATTGGATATAACATTTGATTTTATCCTCTTTATATTATTCTAAACTAAAATATAGCATTCACGCACTTTCTTGTTCGGTTTTTGTTTTTTTATTTTCTCATAATGAAAACTTTAATATTTCGAAATTTCTGTCTTTCTTGTGATTCAGACGGTACAGTGGTTAAAGTGTCAGGCGGCGGTCAAGCAAGTCTGTTGATTGCTAGTTCTGTCCTCACCTCAAGAGCTGCAATTTTGAGATTACAATTTTAAAATTCTGCGTTAACACATGAAGCGAACGGTTTCATCAAGTATTTTAGCCGCGTTTGTTCAGATTATTTAAACAGACATGTTAACATGATAAAGTTAAATACACCGAAATTGAATCTTCGGTTGTCGCCCTCTTGGCCGAGAGGCTTGGGGCGTCAAATTGCGGGGGTATAGGTTCTGGGTTCGCTTCCTTTCTGGGTACGAATGAATTCTGGGTTCGGTATGATTGTAGTGTTAGTGTGAATGTTAAGATGGGGTAGAATTTGCACGAGGAATATGGGTTGTTGATTAGTTTTAGAATATCTTATTTCTTTCCTCTCTTAACTTTCTTATATTTCTTACTAAATTATCTGCACGAGATAGAGGACGAGCGGTGTGTGTGCTCCACCGTTGCTGGTGGGGTTTCTCTTCGTGCCTGCTGGCTTCGGTGTCGAGCGCGCCACCCTTCCTCGTCCAAAGTTCGTGCAGGGCTTGTTTTGCACCACGTGACATCTTTTAAGGAAGACCCGAAAAATCATGCATTTTTCTGAACAGCGCATCTCTTTTTTCCTGCATTTTGAGTCAAAGAAAATGACGTACCGGAAATGACGTCATTTCCGGTACGTCATTTCCTGTCATATAAAATTAAACAAAACTCATCAAATCACAAAATTCTCATTGCAGCTGGATGGACTCGAACCCACAGTCTCCGGAATGGGAAACAGACAACATGACCACTGTGCCAACCAGTTCACACCGAAAAGATACTCTTTAATCTATTTAAACTTAACGGAGAGATTGATTATTAAAAGTACAAATATCAAAACGACGCAACGGGCTCGAACTCACAACATCTAGAAATCGATCCATAATATCTGGAACAACATGACCACTGTACCAGTCAGTTCACAGAGCAGAGAGCCAAATTAATCTATTTAAATTTAAAGGGCATACTGATTCGAAAACACACACACAAAAAAAAAACGCTCTACTCTCGATGGATTCGAATCCACAACCCCAGAAATTGCAAACAAACAACTTGCTCACTGAACCAACCAGTTTTCATAACAAAGGTTCTAAATAACTTTTTTTAATTAAAAGAGAGACTGATCAGTAAAAGCACCTTAACGACTTAACAATCTATACATAATACGAGTGGATGGACTCGAACCACCAGACTCGTGAAATGGAAGAAGACAATATGACCAATGGGCCAACCAGTTCACGTAACGAAGATCCTAATTAATATTTCTAAACTTTAAGGAGAGACTAATTGGAAAAAGCACAAAAACCAAAAATACTTAAATTGCTACACTCAATGTGAGTATCTGGACTTGAACCCATATCCTCTGGAATTGAAAACATACGACATGCCCACTAAGCAAGACAGGTCGTGCAATAAAGATCATAATTAATATGTTTAAAGTAAGGTCTAATTGAAGCACAGATGTCAAAATTATTCAATTAACAATGCTCCAGGAGAGAGACGGGCTAGAACCCACGTACGCAGGAATTTAAAACAAACAACACTAATACTGAGCTATTCAGTTCACATCCTAAATAATCTATTTAAACAAAAAGAAAATATTGATCAGAAAATGCACAGAAACCAGAAAGACTGAACTCGCTCTACTCAATACTAGCTGCTGGACTTGAACGCACAGCTTCCAGTATTATGCACAGATAGCAGGACCACTGAACCAGCCAGTTTGAACATAGTAGATCCTAATTTATCTAATTAAACTTAATGGAAAGTCTAATCAGTAAACGCACAGAAACCAAAACGATTAATCGCACTGTACTCATTGCGACTTGATGAAGTCGTATCCATAGCCTCTAGACAACATGACCAACTAAGCCAGCCATCTCACGCACAGCATATCTTCATAGAGTCTGTTTAAAAGGAAAGTACAGAAACGTCTCAACTCGTTACACTTAATGCAAGTGGATGGGCTCGAATCCACAGCCTCTGTAATTGGAAACAGACAATACGACATGAAGGGAGCGGTTTTATCGGATATTTTAGCCGAGTTCAGATTATTTAAACCGACATATTAAAATGTTAGTTTTGCTTCAACTCCGATAGTAATTGAGTATTTCCCGGTCCGGATATTGTTCATTATCAAAAAAGGAGAAAAAATGAGTCAGAAAGTACTTGAATGCAACATTTCAATTTATAATTTTATATATGAGAGGTCAAAATCTTATGTAATATTTGCAAATTTCTATTATAAATTGTAAAGTAAATTGGATATAACATTTGATTTTATCCTCTTTATATTATTCTAAACTGAAATATACAATTCAAGGGCTTCCTGGCTCTTATTTTTATTTTTTCATAATGAAAACTTTAATATTTCCTAATTTCTGTGTTTCTTATTATTCAGACGGTATGGTGGTTAAAGATTTGTGCAGCGGACGCCCAGATCTGTTGATCGCGAGTTCTATCCTCACCTCTATTCCTGTTTTAAAATTCTAGAGACACAGCGTGAAGCGAAACAATTTTAGCTGCGTTATGTCAGATTATTTAAACCGGCAACGTTAAAATGTTAGTTTTGGTTCAAATCAGATGATGATTGATCTTTTCCCTTCCGGATATTGCTCATTATTAAAAAAGGGGGGAGAAATGAGAAATGAAGTTCTTGATAGCTGCATTTCAAATTAGAATTTTGTATATGAGAGGTCAAAATTTTATGCAATGTTTGCAATTTACTATTATAAATTTTAAAGACATTTGGACATAACATTTGATTTTATTCTCTTTATATTATTCTAAACTAAAATATAGCATTCAAGGGCTTCCTGGTCCTTTTTTTTATTTTTTCATAATGAAAACTTAAATATTTCCTAAGTTCAGTCCTTCCTATGATTCAGACAGTGTAGTGGTTAAAGAATTGTGCAGCGGCCGCCCAGGTCTGTTGATAGCGAGTTCTGTCCTCGTCTCGATTTTCGTTTTAAAGTTCTACCGAAACAGCGTCAAGCTTACAATTTTAGCTGCGTTATTTCAGATTATTTAAACCAGAAAAAATTTGTGAAATTTATATCTTTTCTATGATTCAGACAGTGTAGTGGTTAAAGAGTTGTGCAGCGGATGCGTAAGTCTGTTGGTCGCGAGTTCTGTCCTCGTCTTGATTTTCATTTTAAAGTTCTATCGAAACAGCGTCAAGCGAAGCAATTTTAGCTTCGCTATTTCAAATTATTTAAACCGGCATGTTAAAATATTAGTTTTAGTTCAAATCAGATGATAATTGGTCATTTCTCTTTCGGTTATTGCTCATTATTAAAGCAGTGGGGGAGGAATGATGTACTTGAATGCTACATTTCAATTTAGAATTTTATATATGAGAGGTCAAAATCTCATGTAATATTTGCAATTTACTATTATAAATTGTAAAAAAAAATTGGATATAACATTTGATTTCATCCTCTTTATATAATTCTAAGCTAAAATATAGCATTCAAGGGATTCCAGGCTTTTTTTTTTATTGTGTCATAATGAAAACTTAAATATTTACAAATTTCAATCTTTACTATGATTCAGACGGTGTAGTGGTTAAAGAGTTGTGCAGCGGGTGCGTAAGTCTGTTGGTCGCGAGTTCTGGCCTGGTCTCGATTTCGGTTTTAAAGTTCTACCGAAACTGTTCAAGCGAACAATTTTATCGAGTATTTTAGCTGCGTTATTTCAGATTATTTAAACCGACATGTTACAGTATTGGTTTTGGTTCAAATCAGATGATAACTGATGATATCCCTTCCGGATATTGCTCATTATTTAAAAAAAGGGGGGATGAGGAATGAAGTTCTTGATAGCTGCATTTCAATTTAGAATTTTGTATATGAGAGGTCAAAATCTTATGTAATATTTGCAATTTACTATTATAAATTGTAAAGAAAATTGGACATAACATTTAATTTTATTCTCTTTATATTATTCTAAAGTAAACTATAGCATTCAAGGGCTTCCTGGTTCTTTTTTTTTTATTTTTTGATAATGAAAACTTAAATATTTCCTAATTTCAGTCTTCCTTATGATTCAGACAGTATAGTGGTTAAAGAGTTAATTGCGAGTTCTGTCTTCGTCTCGATTTTCGTTTTAAAGTTCTACCGAAACAGCGTCATGCGAACAATTTTATTCAGTATTATAGCTGCGTTATTTCAGATTATTTAAACCGGCATATTAGAGTATTGGTTTTGATTCAAATCAGATGATTATTGGTCATTTCCCTTCCGGATATTGCTCATTATTAAAACAGTGGGGGAGGAATGATGTACTTGAATGCTACATTTCAATTTAGAATTTTATATATGAGAGGTCAAAATCTCATGTAATATTTGCAATTTACTATTATAAATTGTAAAAAAAAATTGGATATAACATTTGATTTCATCCTCTTTATATAATTCTAAGCTAAAATATAGCATTCAAGGGATTCCAGGCTTTTTTTTTTATTGTGTCATAATGAAAACTTAAATATTTACAAATTTCAATCTTTACTATGATTCAGACGGTGTAGTGGTTAAAGAGTTGTGCAGCGGGTGCGTAAGTCTGTTGGTCGCGAGTTCTGGCCTGGTCTCGATTTCGGTTTTAAAGTTCTACCGAAACTGTTCAAGCGAACAATTTTATCGAGTATTTTAGCTGCGTTATTTCAGATTATTTAAACCGACATGTTACAGTATTGGTTTTGGTTCAAATCAGATGATAACTGATGATATCCCTTCCGGATATTGCTCATTATTTAAAAAAAGGGGGGATGAGGAATGAAGTTCTTGATAGCTGCATTTCAATTTAGAATTTTGTATATGAGAGGTCAAAATCTTATGTAATATTTGCAATTTACTATTATAAATTGTAAAGAAAATTGGACATAACATTTAATTTTATTCTCTTTATATTATTCTAAAGTAAACTATAGCATTCAAGGGCTTCCTGGTTCTTTTTTTTTATTTTTTGATAATGAAAACTTAAATATTTCCTAATTTCAGTCTTCCTTATGATTCAGACAGTATAGTGGTTAAAGAGTTAATTGCGAGTTCTGTCTTCGTCTCGATTTTCGTTTTAAAGTTCTACCGAAACAGCGTCATGCGAACAATTTTATTCAGTATTATAGCTGCGTTATTTCAGATTATTTAAACCGGCATATTAGAGTATTGGTTTTGATTCAAATCAGATGATTATTGGTCATTTCCCTTCCGGATATTGCTCATTATTAAAACAGTGGGGGAGGAATGATGTACTTGAATGCTACATTTCAATTTAGAATTTTATATATGAGATGTCAAAATCTTATATAATATTTGCAGTCCTCTATTATAAATTGTAAAAATATTGTATGTAACATTTTATTTTATCCTATACAAAAATATAGCATTCACGGACTCTTTGGCTCTTTTTTTTTTCATAATAGAAACTTAATATTTCCAAATTTCAGCTTTTCGTTTGTTTCAGACAGTATAGTGGTTAAAGG
This sequence comes from Amaurobius ferox, assembly GCA_951213105.1. Taxonomy (NCBI): domain Eukaryota; kingdom Metazoa; phylum Arthropoda; class Arachnida; order Araneae; family Amaurobiidae; genus Amaurobius; species Amaurobius ferox. The sequence goes on from OX578134.1 coordinate 134,653,403, forward strand.
GTTGGGCGGAGGATTCGCAGGTTTGTTTATTGCTTGTTCTGTCCTCACATCGATTATGGCTTTAAATTTCTATGGGAACAGAATGCAGCTAACGGTTTATCGAGTATTTTAGAAACTTAATTTCAGATTACTTAAAACGTCATTCTCAAATATTAGTTTTAGTGTAAATCAGATAATAATTGAGCATTTTCTTTCCAAATATTGCAGATGTTTAAAAAAGGAGAAAAATGAGGCATTAAGTGCTTGAATGCTACATTTCAATTTAGAATTTTATATATGAGAGGTGGAAATCTTATGTAATATTTGCAATTTACTATTATAAATTGTAAAAAAATTGGATATAGCATTTGATTTTATCCTCTTTATATTATTCTAAGCTAAAATACAGCAGTCAAGGGATTCCTGGCTTTTTTTTTATTTTGTCTTAATGAAAACTTAAATATTTCCAAATTTGAATCTTTCCTATGATTCACACGGTGTAGTGGTTAAAGAATTGTGCAGCGGATACGTAAGTCTGTTGGTCACGAGTTCTGTCCTCGTCTCGATTTTCATTTTAAAGTTCTATCGAAACAGCGTCAAGCGAAGCAATTTTAGCTTCGTTATTTCAGATGATTTAAACCGACATGTTACAGTATTGGTTTTGGTTCAAATCAGATGATAATTGATCATTTCCCTTCCGGATATTGCTCATTATTAAAAAAAGGGAAGGGGTGAGGAATGAAGTACTTGAATGCAACATTTCAATTTAGAATTTTGTATATGAAGGGTCAAAATCTTATGTAATATTTGCAATTAACTATTATAAATTGTAAAGAAAATTGGACTTAACATTTAATTTTATTCTTTTTATATTATTCTATACTAAAGTATAGCATTCAAGGGCTTTCTGGCTCTTTTTTTTATTTTTTCATAATGAAAACTTAAATATTTCCTAATTTCTGTCTTTCCTGTGATTCAGACAGTGTTGTGGTTAAACAATTAGGCAGCGGACGCCTAGGTCTGTTGATAGCGAGTTCTGTCCTTGTCTCGATTTTCGTTTCAAATTCTACCGAAACAGCGTCAAGCAAACAATTTTAGCTGCGTTATTTCAGATTATTTAAACCGGCATGTTAAAATGTTAATTTTGATTCAAATCAGATGATAATTGATCATTTCCCTTCCGGATATTGCTCATTATTAAAAAAAGGGGGAGGTAATGAGGAATGAAGTTCTTGATAGCTGCATTTCAAATTAGAATTTTGTATATGATAGGTCAAAATTTTATGCAATGTTTGCAATTTACTATTATAAATTGTAAAGAAAATTGGACATAACATTCGACTTTATTCTCTTTATATTATTCTAAACTAATATATAGCATTCAAGGGCTTCTTGACTCTTATTTTTATTTTTTCATAATGAAAACTTTAATATTTCGTAATTTCGGCGTTTCTTATTATTCAGACGGTATATTGGTTAAAGAGTTGTGCAGCGGACGCCCAGATCTGTTGATCGCGAGTTCTATCCTCACCTCGATTCCAGTTTTAATGTTCTACCGAAACAACGTCAAGCGAACAATTTTAGCTGCATTATTTCAGATTATTTAAACCGGCATGTTAAAATGTTAATTTTGATTCAAATCAGATGATAATTGATCATTTCCCTTCCGGATATTGCTCATTATTAAAAAAAGGGGGGGGGGATGAGGAATGAAGTTCTTGATAGCTGCATTTCAAATTAGAATTTTGTATATGAGAGGTCAAAATCTTATGCAATGTTTGCGATTTACTATTATAAATTGTAAAGAAATTTGGACATAACATTTGATTCTATTCTCTTTATATTATTCTAAACTAAAATATAGCATTCAAGGGCTTCCTGGTTCTTTTTTTATTTTTTCATAATGAAAACATAGATATTTCCTAAGTTCAGTCTTTCCTATGGTTCAGACAGTGTAGTGGTTAAAGAATTGTGCAGCGGACGCCCAGGTCTGTTGATAGCGTGTTCTGTCCTTGTCTCGATTTTCGTTTCAAATTCTACCGAAACAGCGTCAAGCAAACAATTTTAGCTGCGTTATTTCAGATTATTTAAACCGGCACGCTAAAATATTAGTTTTGGTTCAAATCAGATGATAATTGATCCTTTTCCTTCTGGCTTTTGCTCATTATTAAAAAAAAGGGGGGGGGGAATGAGGAATTAAGTACTTGAATGCTACATTTAAATTTAGAATTTTATATATGAGAGGTCAAAATCTTATATAATGTTTGCAATCCTCTATTATAAAGTGTATAGAATATTGGATGTAACATTTGATTTTATCCTATACTAAAATATAGCATTAACGGACTTTTTGGCTCGTTTTCTTCATATTAAAAACTTAAATATTTCCAAATTCCAGCTTCTCCTGTGATTCAGACAATGTAGTGGTTAAAGGGTTGGGCAGAGGACGCGCAGGTTTGTTAATTGCTTGCTCTGCCCTCACATCGATTACGGTTTTTAATTTTTATGGGAACAGCGTGAAGCTAACACTTTATTGAGTATTTTAGAAACTTAATTTCAGATTACTTAAATTGACTTTCTCAAATATTAGTTTTAGTTCAAATCAGATGGTAATTGAGCATTTCCTTTCCGGATATTGCAGATTATTAAAAAAGGGGAAAAAAATAGGCATTAAGTGCTTGAATGCTACATTTCAATTTAGAATTTTATATATGAGAGGTCAAAATCTTTTGTAATATTTGCTGTCCTCTATTATAAATTGTAAAAAATATTGGATATAACATTTGATTTTATCCTCTTTATATTATTCTAAACTAAAATATAGCATTCACGAACTTTCTTGTTCGGTTTTTGTTTTATTATTTTCTCATAATGAAAACTTTAATATTTCGAAATTTCTGTCTTTCTTGTGATTCAGACGGTACAGTGGTTAAAATGTCGGGCGGCGGTCAAGCAAGTCTGTTGATTGCTTGTTCTGTCCTCACCTCAAGAGCTGCAATTTTGAGATTACAATTTTAAAATTCTGCGTTAACACATGAAGCGAACGGTTTCATCGAGTATTTTAGCCGCGTTTGTTCAGATTATTTAAACAGACATGTTAGCATGATAAAGTTAAATACACCGAAATCGAATCTTCGGTTGTCGCCCTCTTGGCCGAGAGGCTTGGGGCGTCAAGTTGCAGGGGTATAGGTTCTGGGTTCGCTTCCTTTCTGGGTACGAATGAATTCTGGGTTCGGTATGATTGTACTGTTAGAGTGAATGTTAAGATGGGGTAGAATTTGCACGAGGAATATGGGTTGTTGATTAGTTTTAGAATATCTTCTTTCTTTCCTCTCTTAACTTTCTTGTATTTCTTACTAAATTATCTGCACGAGATGGAGGACGAGCGGTGTGTGTGCTCTGCCGTTGCCGGTGGGGTTTCTCTTCGGGCCTGCTGGCTTCGGTGTCGAGCGCGCCACCCTTCCTCGTCCAAAGTTCGTGCAGGGCTTGTTTTGCACCACGTGACACCTTTTAAGGAAGACCCGGAAAATCATGCATTTTTCTGAACAGCGCATCTCTTTTTTCCTACATTTTGAGTCAAAGAAAATGACGTACCGGAAATGACGTCATTTCCGGTACGTCATTTCCTGTCATATAAAATTAAACAAAACTCATCAAATCACAAAATTCTCATTGCAGGTGGATGGACTCGAACCCACAGTCTCTGGAATGGGAAACAGACAACATGACCACTGTGCCAACCAGTTCACACAGAAAAGATCCTCTTTAATCTATTTAAACTTAACGGAGAGATTGATTATTAAAAGTACAAATATCAAAACGACGCAACGGGCTCGAACCCACAACATCTAGAAATCGACCCACAATATCTGGAACAACATGACCACTGTACCAGTCAGTTCACAGTGCGAAGAGTCTAATTAATCTATTTAAATTTAAAGGGCATACTGATTCGAAAACACACACATAAAAAAAAAAAACGCGCTGCACTCGATGGATTCGAATCCACTACCCCAGAAATTGCAAACAAACAACTTGATCACTGAACCAACCAGTTTACATAACAAAGGTTCTAAATAACTTTTTTAAATTAAAATAGAGACTGATCAGTAAAAGCACCGGAACGACTTAACAATCTATACATAATACGAGTGGATGGACTCAAACCACCAGACTCGTGAAATGGAAGCAGACAATATGACCAATGGGCCAACCAGTTCACGTAATGAAGATCCTAATTAATATATCTAAACTTAAAGGAGATACTGATTAGATAAAGCACAAAAACCAAAAATACTTAAATTGCTACACTCAATGTGAGTATCTGGACTTGAACCCATATCCTCTGGAATTGGAAACATACGACATGCCCACTAAGCAAGACAGGTCGTGCACCAAAGATCATAATTGATATGTTTAAAGTAAGGTCTAATTGGAGCACAGATGTCAAAATTACTCAATTAACAATGGTCCAGGAAAGAGATGGACTAGAACCCACGTACGCAGGAATTAAAAATAAACAATACTAACACTGAGCTATTCAGTTCACATCCTAAATAATCTATTTAAACTTATATCGATCAAAAAATACTGATCAGAAAATGCAAAAAGAACCAAAATGACTGAACTCGCTCTACTCAATACTAGCTGCTGGACTCTAACGCACAGCTTCTAGTATTATGAACAGATGGCAGGACCACTGAGCCAGCCAGTTTGAACATAGTAGATCCTAATTTATCTAATTAAACTTAATGGAAAGTCTAATCAGTAAACGCACAGAAACCAAAACGATTAATCGCACTCTACTCATTGAGACTTGATGAAGTCGTATCCATAGCCTCTAGACGACATGACCAACTAAGCCAGCCAGCTCACGCACAGCATATCTTCATGGAGTCTGTTTAAAAGGAAAGTACAGAAACGTCTCAACTCGTTACACTTAATGCAAGTGGATGGGCTCGAACCCACAGCCTCTGTAATTGGAAACAGACAACACGACCATTGAACCAGCCAGTTTACATAGAGAGGATTTTAATTAACACATTTAAACTTAATAAAAAGACTGATAAAAAAAATTACAGAAACCAAAACGGGCTCAACCACAGCTTCTAAAGTCTGAAACAAACAGCTTGACTACTGGTCCAGCCAATTTATATTGATAACATCAACAATAAGCGACATAGTCCATATATTAAAAATATTTTAATAATAAAATTCTCTATTTGACGTGATTTTCTTTAACTTGGCGTCATTTTTAAAATTTTAACGATATTTTCGTCAAGATGGGACGAAATATTGCCAAGTTGGTGATATTTCGCTGGATCATTTGTTAACTTCCCCAGGTGTATCGCCAAGACAAACAGGGAAAAGATGTACAGACAAACTGGGAAAAGAACATTTTTATATACTAGAAACTGTGCTTATCATATGATGGAATGTGCCGGATTTCAAAGTTTGCCAAACATTACCTCCTATTTACCGTCATTTTTATCAATTTGGTGACATTTTTATCAATTTGGCAACATTTTAAAAAGTCGGCAAGCTGGCAACATCCCGCCAAATTTTTCACTAAACTTTATGGACTGACAGACGGATGGAAAAATGTTTTATTCCTATAGTCGATTCTTATGTTCTTTCCAAGATATGGCATTTTCATCAATTAGTCGTCATTTGCATTGATATAACCTCGTTTTTATTAATAATATTAAATATGACAAGTGAACAAATTTCCTAATAGCTAATATGAATTTTTAATTATATGTGATTTTTTGATAAATTAATTTGAAAAATGTGCAATATCTCGTGAACGGTTTATTCTAGCTTTCTAAAGTTTATTTCTATTGTTTCCTAATGAAACTTTACATAAAAAACATTTATTACGTAACTTTATTCGAAAATTTGGGATGGATCATTCGAAAATTTGATTGTGCTCAAAAACAATAGTCTTCCAGTATTGACTGATTGTAAATTTTGTGCCAAATTTCATTCGAATCCCTCTATTCGTTCATAAGGCATCTTCTCCTCAGACTCGCGGAAACACACACTCATACACACACACATACACACAGACAGACATAACCTCAAAAACTTTCGATTCGTGTTCAAGGGGTTTGAAATGTGCTTTCCCGTCGAAAACTCGAATTCGAAATTTTGACCCCGTCGTAATACTTTGCTTATACATTATACTATGTATATAAGTAAAGCAAAAATAAGCAATCCAGCATCGGAAAAAATGCAATTGCTTCGATTTTAGAACATATAAACGGACGGATTGCTAGAAAGTATTATTTCATATTCGGCACTCTCATTAAAGAATATACTTTCAATTTGATCAGAAACATTTTGACATGAAAAAATAATTTGCCCTAACAAAGAAATTAATTAAAAGGGAAGGTGTAATGTTTATTTAGATTAATTTACACATTACTAAATTTACAAAATTATTTCAAATTGCACAGCGGTTCCTTCAATTTTCCTGGAATACCAAATTGTGAGTTGAAATTTCAATAAATCTTTCGAAGAAGGATAAAAATAGGAAAAATGCGTTTCGATTATTTTATCTGCTCCATCCAAAGAATGATATTTTGACCACATAGAATAAAAAGAAATGGCTGAATAACTCCTGATAAATAAATTAGATAATCTTACGCATAATAATGTTTGGATGATCTAGAAAGCAAATATCTCAAGTGAGCGAGAAATGATTCTTTTTTTGTTTGCCATTAAGCAACTGAATATTTTATTGCTATAAAATATTTGTATTGCTATAATGCTCGTCCGTACATGAGCTTTTTCTGCATTAAAAATATATTATAACTTTATAACAATGTAAGAATATAGTCTAATCGTGAAACTTCTAGAGCATTAGACTTCACGTGAAGGTCATAATCGACTGGAATGGAGAATCGAACCAAAGTCTTCTGCTTAGCACTCTATGCTAAACCCTATACTATGTCTATCATGCCAAATAACACCTTACATGTTCTTTTAAACAATCATATTCAAGAAGCATCACCATACTATCATTTTTATTCACGCACTAATTGTCAAATAAGGAACATCATTTCGCTTAGAAATCTCATTCGACCAGAACCAGGAATCGAATTCTGGTGAATCTTCTGATTAGTGTCCGGTTTGTTAATCCCCTCATCATCTCGGGCATGTCAGGTAACACCTTACATCTCTTTATTTCGAAACATAACCAAGGGGTATCACCTTACTGGATAATGAGTCCTGGTGGATCTTCTGATTAGTGTCCAGGTTACTGAAGCCTACATAATCATACCAGGTAACAAATAACATTTTTCGAAATTTTGCCATCATATTGTAATTTTTGTTCGTGTGATAACTGCAGACTACCAGATATTTCACTAATCGGCAGTATACAGGAATCAGATTCCAATCTCCTTAGTGGTCAGATATGCTTACCGTTAATTGTAGATCGAGATCAACGTACACTTACACCCTCTCACCCTATCAGCTGATACTTTAACAAACTCATTCGTTTTCCAAATAAAAATTCGCGAAACAATATTATTTTTATTTAGATGTCAATCTTTAGAGGCCTGATTGAAATTCTAAATTTAAAGCCGCTTTAACTTAACGGAACTTTATTTCACGGAAGTTTTGTGTTCTGTTTCACATGAAAAATATATATTAAATCAAAACTGACTTTAAGTGTTTATGATAATGCTCTCATTCCTAACACCAGCATGCGTATGATTTCGAGCTCTTACTTTCTTCAGCATGGAATTGACGATACTTGCAAGGACAGCAATAATACTTGCCGCAAAGAAGACCGACAAATGAAGTTTTACCTTATTTTCCTTTCCCTTGCCTTTAGCCTCTTTAGTATTTTTATGAGTTTAATATAAAAAAATATATCTATTTAAAATATATTTATTCTTGTGATTTTCTAAAAAGTCAGATTGTAAAAACACTTCTGTAGTTTGTTAAATAAACTATATTATTCTGACTTGGAGCACCTTTTAATTCATAAGATGTGTGCAGCATTGATTTATTCCTAGAAAAGTTCAAATTTATGTTCTGTTTAACTACACATTTTGAGCAGTTACAAAAAAAACAGAATGACTATATTAAGTGCAAATGCATACTTCCAATTTATGCAGATTTAATGATTGATATATTATTAAATGGAACTGTTAAGCAGACAATAAAATGTGCACAATATGTGTTATATTAACAATATTTTAAAACACGGTTTCCCAATTTATTAACCTTCGTGATGTTTGCGGTGTAGTCTTTTGTGTTACTTTTTTAGAGTACCCCTTTCTGTAAGTTACCTTACTGGTATACCTATTTTTAGAATTGTCTTTATTGTTCACCACTTTCTCAGAGTTATCTTATTGGTGTACCACTTTTTCGGAGTTATATTTTTGGTTTACCATTTTTCCGAATTATCTTATTGGTGCACCCTAGCTTCCGAGTTATCTTATTTTTGTACCACATTTTCCGAATTATGCTGTTAATGTATCCCATTTTACGAATTAACTGATTTGCGTACCCCTTTTTCGGAGTTATCTTATTGGTTTAACCCTTCTTCAGAATTATCTTATTGTTGTACCTCTTTAAACAGATTTCTATAGGAGTTCAATTTTCTCATTTAATCAAATCCTGGATTATTTACTTAGGTAATTTTCTAAGAATTTTCGAAATATTTCGAAATTTTAGTGTCGAATTTGCAATTGCATCGGCATACATAATCCTTCTAAATTTACCCCAAGTGTACGAATACCACAGCGTACCATAGTTTGATAAAATACTCTAAAAATAAGTTTCATTTATGTCAATTACATTCTCAAGCATTTTACCTTACATATTTCTTATTTTACCTTATATTTTTCATACTGGGAAATACTTTATATATTCTTATTCTATATTAGATATCATTTTACATATAAATATAAGCACAGTGTTAACATTGCGAATGAAAATTTCTTGCATTTAATTATTCCGTATACAACCCAACTGAAATTAGACTTATTTAGCTTTATTCATCTATTGGTAGAAATTCATGAAAAATAGGCAAAATTAAGTAACCTATATGCAATTTCATTTTCTCTCCACTATGACCGTTAAAGTGACGGTCGATAGGCATCTCGAGAGAACCATGGCTACCTAAGCAAAATAAAATGACTCTTCTATTGAACTGATAGTTCCTTTTGTGGCTTAAAATATAGCTTGTGAGTTCATAAAAGGAAGATAAATTTTACTAATTGTACGAGTAGTTTTCAAGTGGTGTGTAGAAGTTTCTGATCAGGTGTAGTTGGCAAGGTTATTATCTTTTCAACTACTAGGGGCCCAATCAAATGGTCTTCAAGTCCAACTGAATTCGAAATAATGGGTGTCCCATAAAGTCGTTGCATGACCTTTATTTGCTTAACGGTTAGCTGTAGATACTTTCAATTACAAAATATTTCAAAAAAGGCAACAATTTATGTCATAATAATTTTAAATCGAGAGATATATTTGTCTGAAAAATACAAAATCATACCTTTTATACGGTCCTTTCAATCCAAAATTTTCCAAAGGATGAAAATTTCTTCATACATTAACAAATAAAAATAAAAATGTTCTATTCTTTTATGAGCAAAAATCATCAAGATGGGAATCATTGAATTATATCATTTAAATCACTTTTCCACGTTTGCGAATCTATCACTTCGGCCTGACGTTGAGAGATCGTATAACATGAAAATTAAACATTTCAGGATATTTGTTTTCAGTTTTATTTAATTACATATCTTTAGCATTTATCAAGGTGTCCCAGAAAGTCTTTTAACACCTGCATCACCTCCTCTTTAGCTAATATAAACCAGACGGAGTTCAGTTTATATTCAGCGATTTTTTGATGAATCGGCATGTCTCGCAATTCAATTTGTGCACATACCCCCATTTCTCAATAAAAACTGCTGCAAATATGAGTTGGTAAATCTTGGTAAATTTTACTCGTAAAAGAATCGAACTTTTATTAGTTTAACATAATTAATAAAGAACATTTTAGTCAGTGGTAAATTTTGGATAGAGGAACCATATAGAAATTAAAACTTCGTCTTTTTCAGACATATACGTTTATCGCATATAAAACTATTAAAAGATAAACTGTTACCTAATTTGAAACATTTTTGCAATAGGAAGTTATCTGCTGCTAACGTTTGAGGAAATAAACGTCGGACTTTCTGAGACACATTGTACTTTCTCGATACGCGAACGAGTTATTTTCTTTCGATATATGAATTTTTAGTTATATGTTAAACAGCAAAGCATACATTTCTGAACTTGTAAGATGTCTAAAGTTTATAACCTGAACCATTTTAATGCATAAAAACAATCAACTAAAGACCAAATGGTATGTAATTCGCTTTATCATAGCATATACGCTATAAGTTATCATAAATGATGTGCATATTAAAATACAATTAAAGTACCTAAACTATGGGTCACATTTAACTCTCTTATATTCATATTCCACAGTGTTTAGTTCTACTTGTATCACACGAATGCAAAACAGATGTATCTGTATTATATTCCGTACACAAATTATATTTTTACACGTTTTTAATGGTTTCTGTTCACGTTGCAAACAGCTTAGTGATGCGTATGAATACATTGGGCTTAAATGGGATATTACAAATTATTGTAGCATCATTACAGCGAAGTTCAAATTATTAATTTTCCCCATATATTATATATTACCACCCGTATTTATCATTATTTTACACAGGAAATAGTATTATGAAAATTTAAAATTTAAGAAACTGGAGTTCTAACCATGATAATAACTAAAATGACGATCCTGTTCTACAGTTTTTCATTTTGCGTATTGACACATAAAATGTAACAGTGGTAGGTGAATTTGTTCTTCAGCCATCTCGTTACCGTCTCACAGACGCATCATACAAGCAGACATCCTTCCTAGAATTTCGAAATGGGTTCAGGTTTTAAAACGTGCTTACTTGCCAAAATCTCACAGTTTGGGGGATAATTTCGTCTTGTTAGAAAATTGTATAGAATTTAAGCTTTGTTAGATGGTGTCTATGGGGCCGCAAAGTAATTGCGTTTCGTCACGGAGTCGTGTGGAAATTATATTTTGTTTGGAAGGCCTGTAGTAGTTATATTTTGCTCATAGGCTCTACAGTAATAATACTTTGTTTGAAGATTTTGTAGTAATTATATTTCATTTGGAAATCCTGTAGCAATTATAATTTATTTGGAGGTTCTGTAGTAATCATATTTTCTTTTATATTTAATTTGGAGGTTCTGTAGAAATAACACTTTGTTTGGAGGTCTTTTAATAATTATATCTTATTTGGAAGTCGTGTAGTAATTATATTTTATTTGGAGGACGTATAGTAATGAATAGTATTAATAGGAAGAAGTGCATCTGTTAGGGGCACAATAACTCTCTGGTGAACGGATTGCATAAAATCTATAACATAACTCTATCATATGATAGGTTTAATATCTAGTACGTTAATATTTGTGTAATTAAAATTTACCAAATATTCTGGAGAAGTAACGAGCGTTAAATATTATAAAAGTGCTTTTTGCTCCATCGAGAACAGTTACAGTTACGCTAACAGCTGTTTCAAAAGTAACAATTATACACAGACCTACCCACATGAAAAGTGATGGTTACGTATAACGCCGTCATTGTTAACCATTTGCTGGCCAACTCTGATTACAGCATAGCATTATACTTAAATAACAACTTAAATGAGCACATATAAAAAATTTAGTTTTTCCTTGTCAGTACATGTACTTTGTTCTAAAAAGATGCCACCAAACAAAAATAGCTCCTTCAGTGAGTCAATTAAAAGTATTATTACTGAGGAATTAAGAAGACTTCTTATTAGAGAGGTTCTCATTAGCGAAAGATTCCTCCAAAATACTAATTGGTCTCCTTTATTCTCCATGCTTATATGATCGTACTAGCAAAATTAATAGATACAGTAGAGGCTTTTAAAAAGAATTGCTAAATTAGCGATAAGCACTCTCTCCACTGATGAAATAAGTTTAAGAGCCCAGCAAAGATAAAATGAGATTGAATTATTTTTACCCTGAAAGGGATTTTTGCGACATGGTTCTAAATTGAATTTTATGCATCACTTTGCAAGATGTGTATTAAAACGCATTGTATGAAACCCGCCCTCCGCCCTTTGGAGTGAACTGAGCATCGTATTAAAAATATTCATGAAAAATTAAATGTAAAATATAAGAATTTTTAAACTACCACGTTGAATAAATATTAACTAATTCAGCTGTTATAGGCACTATGATTCATATCAAAACAACCTATGTGTGCAGTAAATGGCGATCTCGACACACGCAAATGATTTTCTTATTTAATTGTTCATGTTTCTTAAATTAAGTTGCATCGCACATACGATTAAAAATATCAGATGTAGATAGAATATGACTTTTCCATAAATTGTCACATTTTCCGCACATTCATTTTCTTTTCCCAAATTATCGCATTTATTTTCTTCACAATCATTTTCTTTCCCTAAATTGTCACATTCATTTTCTTCACATCCATTTTCTTTCCCTAAATTGTCACATTCATTTTCTTCACATTCATTTTCTTTCCCTAAATTGTCACATTCATTTTCTTTCCCTAAATTGCCACATTCATTTTCTTCACATCCATTTTCTTTCCCAAAATGGTCACATTCTTAATCCATTGAGTTGAGTTTAATTTCTCAAAATGGCAAGGATTATTATTGGATTTTATATCCAATTTGCTCTTTTATCACATTTTCTGTTCCATTTAGCAATTAACGCATTTTACTACGTTGTTAGCTCCTAAAAATAAAAAATTAAAAAGAAATATCTCAAGAAGGTTTCATCCTAGAATAATGGGATTGATCTTAATCGTTTCGTTGCCAAAAATTATGCATTAAACAAGCATTTAGTGGATAAATTTGAGGATTTTTAGTGTTTTATTTCAAACTCTGACGGGTTTTGTACACCATTTCGCAAAAAAGACACGTTCAATTGTTTTCGGTTCATACCAAAATGTACTCAGACTAGGGTCACCATCCAAACTTTATGAAATTTCGTCGAATAGCTTTTGAGCTAGAAGAGTACGTGCTTTGCATAGGCACACACACATCCCCATACACTCAGACACCGCGTAAAAATAGTGAATTGGTATTTTAGGTGTTCGAAACGTGAGCTGTGTGATATTAGATGATTTCAACGGTATTAAATATTGTACATAATTATGAAAGGCTTTTACATTTCGATCAAATGTCTAGCTAATGTGTATTCTATCTTATGTGTTTATTGGAGTGATGGTAAGATGGAAGGTAAATTGCAGCAGATAAATCGAACAAAAGCTGTGAGACCAGAAATAGATCTCACATTGGATGAGATAGTTTTATGTATAAATTTATGGTGGCCAAAACGGCGAACAATGCGTGTAGTCTGGCTGTCACCGAGTTTTATCACTCCGTGAATCTAAAGGTCAGAAGACCATAAATTTAGGGGGGCCATGACAGAGGGGCTGAGCTGGGTCTTGACTTAAGAAAGACGTGAGCAGATTTGTGCAACTTGTGCACATATAGCTTGTACAGCATGACTTAAAGACTTGTGCAAATGTTCCAAAAATACTGGCTAGATCTATATAAGGTGGAGTGCAATTAGATGTACGAGAAGGAACCAAACACCGCGAGTTTTGACGGTGCAAATAACTGATGCAAGCATTTGATATATGATCATAGCCCAAGACAGATTTGAAGGTATGTGCCCATTAACAATCTCAGGTCATAAACACATGATAGTAATTTTAATAGTACTGGTCACATATGCCCCCTCCGCCGCAATAATTAATGAGAAGAATTGTTGCAAAGCATATAATTAATAATATGAATAATTGGTGTAATTAAATAATTTAGATTTGATGTTGTTAATAAATGTTTTATTGTTAAAGTTTAAATGGTGCAGTCAATGAGTATTATAATAATTAATATTTCCTTTACAGGACTCACACGAAAGTTAAATAATTGGAGGGTTTTATATAGCGGCACAACTAGCAATGTACGAATAAACACCAAGTCTACTAATATGAGAATTTACGGCAATGTTAAGATATGACGATTAATAATCATTAACGTTAATTATAAAGTAAAAGCTTACTTTATTTTAATGTGTCCCACAAAAGCAAAATAAGAAAAAAAAGTGGGAAAAGGAAAATGTGAGTAAATTTTTAAACAATAATGATACCTGATTGACCTAAATTAATTGTCCAGTATTATACATGAGTATTATACATGATATGAGAAAACAAGATTTTCATCAGAACTGACTTCCTGAATCGGTCGAGTGAAGGTGTGTATTGCAACAAAAGCACAATTTACGAAAATAAATGTTTGGGAACAAATTAAAAATTCTATCTAGTTGTGGGAGTATAATTCATTATCACTCACTGCTGCAGAATAATTATTTATCGTAAATCTTTGTGAACTTTTGTGAACGTACAGTTTTCACTTCTCGCTAGTGTACAGAAAAAGTATTGGTTTAAAAATTTTATTTTAATTGCAAGCACGTGTTAAAACCTACTGTTTTAAGACATGCAACCGATTAAAATCCGACGTTTTAAAACCGATTTCAAAAGCTTTCGGAAATATGTTCATTTATTCTGTATGTGTGTGTGTGCGTGTATGTATGTGTGCATACATGTGTGTGCGTGTATGTATGTGTGCATATATGTGTGTGCGTGTGTGTGCATATATATATATATATATATATATATATATATATATATATATATGTGTGTGTGTGTACGTACGTGCATATGCGTGTATGTAAGTTGTAAAAACGATAACAAAATAAATTCCCCTACTGCTATCAAATTTTATATTTCGAAACATTACCCAAAAACTAGAACTAAATAGAATATTTAGTAATTCTTATGATCTGAACTTAAATTATTCGAATTTTTATATTTTCATACCATTATTTCCTATATAAAACAAAGATAATTCTCGAAATAATGACGGTGGTTTACAACATATGGGATTATATTAAGCTTTTCACAGAATTATTTCCTCTAGAAAATACTAATAATAATAATGTCGGTAGTATATAATATATTGGGGAAACTTATATTGTGAACTGCGATATATTGATATAGTATTAATTATATAAAATTAGTTTATATAATTAGATAAACTAAATACACAGATAAACTAAATGCGATGCATCGGCACTATGAAGCTGTTTTATAAAGAATTTCTTCGAAATAATTTAAAAGAATAACTCGGGCAAGCAATCGGAACAAGAAACTTTTATTTATTCTGATGATTAATGTGTTACGAGTAGAAATAAACACTTAGAATATGAATCTATGAGAAAGTCGAGTGGATTCTTATACTCAAAATATTTCTATCGTAATATAATGATCATGAAAAAAAGAAAATGTTACTGAATACACTTTGTTAATCATACTTATCGTGAATCAAACTAGTAAAACTATTTGACCACCACTTTCCCATCACATTGTATGACCAACTTCAAGAAACTTCGCATAAATCTCATATTCGATATTTTTTTTCTTAAAAAAATTCTCAATATGAATGCTTGACAAAACATTTCATATCTGTTATTTACAGAAATATCTTCTTTTTCTTTTTTTTCCTTAAGTAGCAATAGAACTCTTGCCATTTTATAAACTTCCTCCACACATAGGAGAGTGAAGTGCAACCTCAGGCACACTTCCTTTGATCGAAATATCTTCCGGGAGAACGTTAGGTAGACAGGCAAACACACACTTTCTACTGGCCACCCCCAAATTTTCGGTCGATAAATTCCCCACTTGCCCTTGGAAAACTTGGTACGGCTTCTCTTCAATCTTTCATTCGCCTCGCCAAGGCACAAAATAGAAAGGAAAGGTGAATAAAAGAGAAAAAGGTCTTCAATATTACGGGAGTATAAGGATAACACTTTTTAATATTTTATATAAACAGGGGGCTTCACCTCTTATTTGCCTCGCTCACGAACCAATTTTATCCCTGAACTAATTCTTTAGTTCGCGTTATCTCTTTTTGTCTGTATTTTTGTTCCACGTGCATCTTTGGCGGGCTGATTCTCATTTCTCGAGCAAAAACAGAACTGAAACTCGGCACAATAGTTTCATTTTGAGGAACAGCTTCATCTTAGAATATTTCGAGGTTATAAGGATAACACTCTAATATTTTACATAAATAGGGAGATTCTCCCCTTATTTGCAGCGCTCACGAAATACCTTTATCCCTGAACAATGTCTTATTTAGTTCACGTTATCTCTTTTGGTCTGTATTTTTGTTCAACGTGCATTTTTGGCGGGCTGGTTTTCATCTCCCGAGCAAGTAGAGAACTGAAACTTGGCGCATAGTTTCATCTTGCGGTGCAAAACAGTTTCACTTAACCATTTTCACGTTATTACGCTGCGTCGTTCGTAGAGTCCACTTCGACGATAAGAACTTGCAATTTCGTCCCAGTAGCTCAACGGTAGAGCCGGCTGGCCAGTTCGGAGATTCAGGATTCGATTCTTGGTTAGAGCAGTAAGATCATTTACACGTTATGTCATTTACGTTATGCGTGTTTTTGCCTCCACTTTTGCCACAGGATTTTTGCAGGCGTGTTTTTGCCACAGGATTTTTTCTTTTTTTTGCAAATTACGGTTAGATGTACCACCAGATTAATCTACGGTTACACAACCATCCGATTAAATGTTCATTTAGTTTAAACACTACAATCCATGTATAATACTTATATTTGTTCGTCAGTTACATAAAAGTACCAAAAAACATAAAAGTACCAAAAAACATAAAAGTGAAAAATGAATTATGAAAAAACAAGTTTTTCAAGGAAACTCCCCTATATAACAATAGCGCATGGAAAAATAGAAAATGAATTTTAATCACACACTAAATGGAACCAAATTGAATATGTAAGCAGTATTTCAATTAAAAATAATTCGTATAAATTTTATTACCCAAAATTGATATTTATTATGCAAAATTACCGAAACTATTTCACCTGTCTGCACCAGAGGTCTGCAACCTGTTACGGGACAGCACCCCAGTGCTGGCGAGATGGAATTTAGTGCTCCAGGACAGTAAAATAACACTCCACAGCACTCAAAATAACAGTAAAAAAAATCTGACATTTTATTTTTTTAAGTCGTAAAATCATCTCTACATGTTCTCGAAATGTTACCTGCATTAAATAAATGTCTATCCAACTCTTTAACATTTTATATTTTTTCTCTTCACTATAGAAAAAATTAATAAACTGTCTCAGATTTTCCCATTAAGAACGCTGGTTTCTGAAGTACGCTGTTACATATTTGCTTATGTAAGGTATTTTTTCTGTTTTACTGTTGAGCTAGTTGACGACTAATTTATTTCTCTCAAGTTCAAGAAGATTCTCGCGCTTACCATGTAAGGACCTAACCATATAAGGACTAATGTTCGTAATTTTAAATGAATTCAAAATATTTATAGGAGATAAAAATCTGATAAAATTTTATTCAGTTTCTCTTTATCTATCAATCGTCATTTGCAATCTGCAAATCTTAATGAAACATATTTTTTTCCTATTCCAAAGTTCATTTATTACCAAATTTGAAACACCTAAATTCTAAATATACATATATGTATCCATGCATACAAATATGTAGGTATATAATATGTATTCTTATGTAAGTATGTATATACTATAATATATTCTTTATTGAATATCGCCACAAGATTGATGGCTGTGAATGCTCCCGGGTGGGTTGCTGTTTTGGATCCCTTTTCAACACCCTCATTGCCTTTCAACAATTTTGCATAATATCAATTTTGGATTATGAGTATATTTATATAGTATTGTTTTAAATTTAATCTACCTACACTCTCAATTTGACTCAATTTTGATAAAAATATAGGAGCTCGGTTGTGCATAGGTAATGGCACTCTGCCTCAACAATGAGAAAATATGTTATTATCATTTTTCTTTATAAACAGCATAATTATAATAAGGTAAAATGCTTACCTTTCTGAGCGAAGGGCGTAGGGCAATTTGACTTCGTTTCCCCTAAAGTCTTAAAAGAAATATCATTTTATTGTGTTTGGTTACCATCTTGATGTCAGGAATAATTGCGCTTGATTGAAAGAAAAAATTATTTAATTAGATTCTGCATTTAAAATTACATAGAAGAAGAAACGAGCATTTTGCTCCGTCACAGTACAAAACATCAACAACACAGAACAGAACTTTTGGTTCGTACGAGTGTACCGGTAGTGTCTTATGATGCGCGCGCAGATCACACGATGTAAACACATTCCTTTTCTTGTGGAAAGGCGAGAGTCAGTGTTTCTGGATTTGTCGGTCTTCCGTAGCGAGGAGAGATCATTTATTTCTAACAGTCCCCCTTGATCTCTGGAGCTGCATATCACGGCTGTAGCAGTTTGGATCTGTGCTTCAAAAATTCAGGCTTTGGCAGCGGTTTTGTCATCATGTCCGCTGTCATTAGCTTAGTTGGAAGATAACTCAACTGGATTACACCCGATTCCTGAAAATCTCTTATGGCGTGGAATCTGATGTCAATATGTTTGGTTCTTGACATGTACTTCGGTGATTCAATCATTTTTATACATGATTGGTTATCTTCGAAAATAGTAATCGGGAGCTGTTGAAGCATATCGAGATCTTTGAGTAGGTTGATTAACCACAGTACTTCTTGAACTGCGTTAGCAGCGGATATATATTCCGCCTCTGCTGAGGAAAGCGCAACACATGATTGTTTTTTGCTTAACCAGTGTATAGGAGAATCATCAATTAAGAAAAGATTACCACTCGTGGATTTCCGATCTGTTTTATCGCTTGCCCAGTCGGCATCAGCGTATGTTGTAAGAATTGGTTTTGTTGTTGATTTTATTACCAAATTTAGATCCTTTGTATGATTTAAATAACTTATTAGACGCTTTACTGCGTTCCAATCCATTTGACGTGGTTTCTCATTTCTCCGACTTAAGATGTTTGTAGCAGCAGTGATGTCTGGTCTTGTGACCCTGGCAATATATAGAAGAGCTCCAATAGCTTGGCGATATTTGGTGTTATTAGGAAGCAGGTTTTCTTCTGTTTCATTTCTCAAATATCCAGTTTCCATTGGTGTACTATAGGGCTTTGAATCTTGCAAATTAAATGTATTTACAATTTCTTCAATCTTATTTTTTTGATTTAATAGATAATCTCCATTATGGTTTTTCCTTATGTTAATTCCAAGGTAATAATTAACTTCACCCAAATTTTTTAATTCATATTGTCTGCCCAATTCTTTCGTTGTTTTGTCAATTTGTTCTTCTGATCCTGATATTAGAATATCATCCACATATACGATTACATAGACAGTTTCTCTTCCTTTTCCCTTTTTGAATAAACATGGATCAGCAGTACTCTGTAAGAATTTTAATTGTTTTAGAGAGTCACCTATTTTTAGATGCCAGGCTCTTGCGGCCTGTTTCAACCCATATATAGATTTATTTAATTTCCATACTCTGTTTTCGTTACCAGGGGAGATGTAGCCATCTGGCTGTTGTATGTAAACTGTTTCGTCTAGATCCCCGTGTAGGAAAGCAGTTTTGATATCAATGTGTTGTACGTTATGTTTTCTAAATGCTGCTCCTGCCAGGAATGCTCTAATTGTGCTGTGTGAGACCACTGGTGCGAAAGTTTCGTAATAATCTTCACCGTATTTTTGTGAAAATCCTTTTGCTACCAGTCTAGCTTTGTATTTAGCTATTTTTCCCTGAGAGTCGTGTTTAATTTTATATGTCCATTTTGAACCTACTATTTTTCTTCCATGCGGGGGTTCCATCAATGTGAATGTGTTATTTTCTTGCAAAGATTGCATTTCTTCTTCCATAGCGTCTAGCCAATTTTGTTTCTCTTGTGGGCTCTTAATGTTTAGTACCTCATTATAGTCTCTGGGTTCGACGGTGTTAGCTTGTTGCGCTAAGTAGATGAGTCGATCGGGAGGTACTCCCTTGTTCGATCTCTCGGATCTGCGAGGTTGATTGGCGGTTATGTTATCAGAATTTATTTGTTCATCATCTGACGGTGCCTCAAACTCAATCTCACCCTCTTCAGGTTTTTCTTTTGTTTGAGCATTAGTTATTTCGACTTCACTATCTGTTCCTTCGAATAATTCCTTTGAGCTTAATTCTGAAATTTGCATTGATTTTTCGAGGAATTTAACTGTTCTAGCAAGTATTATGTTTTTTCCTTCTGTATATATTCTGTAAGCCTTTGATCTGTCGTCGTATCCGACAAAAATTCCTTCTTGGGCTTTTTCATCTAATTTTCCTTGTTTGCTTTTATGGATGTAGGAATAGGCCTTACAGCCAAAGACCCTTAAATGACGAAGATTTGGTTTCATACCAGTCCACATTTCGTACGGTGTTTTTGAATTGGCCTTTGTGGGAAGTCTATTTTGTAGGTAATTGGCAGTGTTTATAGCCTCTCCCCAGAATTTTTTGCCTAAATTTGCTTCTGACAACATAGCTCGTGTCATCTCGATTAGTGACCTGTTTTTTCTTTCCGCTACGCCATTTTGGGATGGACAGTGTGGCACGGTCAACTGGTGATGTATGCCGTTGTCACTTAGATATTCCTCGTATTCTTTACTGACGTATTCGCCGCCATTATCGCTTCTCAGTATTTCTGGTTTTTTTCCGAATTTGTTTGTCGTAAAAGCGATGTATTCCTTCAGTTTACACTAAACTTCACTCCTTTTTGATAAGAGATAGATCATTGTGTACCTGGAGAAATCATCAATAAATGTTAGCACGTATGATTTTCCTCCTATGGTGGGAGTTTGCATTGGTCCGCATACGTCGCTGTGCACAAGTTGTAGAATATGAGTCCCCCTGTTTTGAGTAGATTTGGGGTATGGCATGTCGGTGAGTTTTGATTTTATACAAGTTTCGCAATTTAGTTCATGTTTACATTCGTTGATGTTTATGCCTTCGGCTAACTGTTTCGATTTAATTTCCTTTATAGAGCCGAAGTTTTTGTGGCCCATTCTTCTGTGCCATAATGTAACACAATTGGGGTTGTTACAGTTATTTACCATATATGTAACATTTTTGTTTTGTGGTGTGAGCAGGTCTAGCTCATATAGGTTATTTTTTATTTTTCCTTCTAAGAATACTTCATCATTGTAAGTTAACTGACAGTTGTCTTTAGTAAAAGTTACTTTGCATCCACGTTGTGTTGCTTTTCGTACGGAAAATAAATTAGCTTTCAGTTCTGGCACAAATAGTACTTCCTGTAGTGTTACTTGTCTTATCTCTCCATCCGAGGCTCGACTTTTTATTTTTACTTCGCCTGACCCATAGGCGGTTAAGGCTTTACCGTTAGCAACAATAACTTCAGATTTGTTTGCATTATTTATTTTAGTGAATAAATTCTCATTATTTGTTATGTGGGATGAGGAACCACTATCAACGATCCAGCTGTCTTCTTCAGTTTGATTCGTTATGAGCGCTAAGTCTCTAAATTTCGATCCTACTTTATCTACAGTGTCTGAATATCTTTCTTGTGTTCGTGATTTAGCGGCAGGTCTGTCGTTTCCCTCATACACTAACTGTGATAAATTGTGTCTGAATTTATTTTTATAATCTTTATATCTGCCGGGCTCGTTGGTCTTATTCTTTAGACGCCAACATTCAGATTTGTTGTGGTTCTTCATATTGCAATGTGAGCAGTATTTGTTATCCATTTTGTAGCCGTAGGTGTTAGAGAATTTTTTATTCGCGTGAAAAGCCTTTGCCATGTTTTGCGGCATTTCTTGGTGATCCCTACGTCTATTATATTCATCAATCAGTTTGCTGCTAATAAATTCTGGCGTTAATTCATCCTCCGGTCGCGCTTCCAACGCCGTTATCAGCGTTTCGTAACTGGCGGGTAGCGAGCACAGAAATAGTGCGAATTATTAATCTCCTCCCCGATTGCTTTAAGTTTATCCACTGTCTCCAGAATTTTGGTTATATGTTGCTGCATGTTTCCTCTTTCATCTAACTTTATACTGTACAACTTTCGTAAAAGGTATAGCTTGCTGGATAAATTTGTTCTTTCGTGTATTGCGCGAAGCGCATTCCATGTATCGCACGCCGTGGTTGTTGTTGTTGTTGAGACCCAGACCGTCCGACCTACCAGAAAGGTGTAAGGTAACTGTATTCTCACGCCGTGGTGAAATTTTTGACGTGAACGATTTGGGAATCCTCTATACATAAATTTATGAGCGCTCTGGCTTTTCTATCTTTTTTCTGCCATTCGTCGGTAATTGGGTCAGGAGCCACTTCGGTTATCGTTTCTGATAATTCTTTATTCATTAACATCATTTCCATTTTGAATTTCCAATTGGAGTAGTTACTCTGGTTTAATTTTTCAATCAAGTGATTTTCCTTTATAGGTACCATTATGATTTATTTTTAGTTTCCTTGAGAAACGTTTTCTTTTTTTTGTTAATTGCAGTACGGTATTTCTTTTTATCTTATTCCGTAAAAAATCACTTTCGGTTACTTATGCTTATGCCCCTCTTCAAATAATAATTGTATTGTTCATGAAAATGCTGCTATTTTATTTTATTAATACAAATTTCTCTAGCGAGACAGGCTTAGACTTCAGTCTCATAATCTGATAAAAATATTATAGGAGCTCGGTTGTGCATAGGTAATGGCACTCTGCCTCAACAATGAGAAAATATGTTATTATCATTTTTCTTTATAAACAGCATAATTATAATAAGGTAAAATGCTTACCTTTCTGAGCGAAGGGCGTAGGGCAATTTGACTTCGTTTCCCCTAAAGTCTTAAAAGAAATATCATTGTATTGTGTTTGGTTACCATCTTGATGTCAGGAATAATTGCGCTTGATTGAAAGAAAAAATTATTTAATTAGATTCTGCATTTAAAATTACATAGAAGAAGAAACGAGCATTTTGCTCCGTCACAGTACAAAACATCAACAACACAGAACAGAACTTTTGGTTCGTACGAGTGTACCGGTAGTGTCTTATGATGCGCGCGCAGATCACACGATGTAAACACATTCCTTTTCTTGTGAAAAGGCGAGAGTCAGTGTTTCTGGATTTGTCGGTCTTCCGTAGCGAGGAGAGTTCATTTATTTCTAACAAATTTTGCCCTGTGAGGAACATTTATTTTCTACTTTAGCATACACTCCTACTGTATGGAGCATTGGGAAAAAATTCTCTCATAATTTATTTTCATAAGTTAACAACTGAATCACTTCAAGCAGAACGGGTTTTAGTCCCAAAATCTTCTTCATGGAAAAATTGAAGAAAACAATTTAGTGTATTTCCTATAGGTTAAAATATAGTTTTAAAATTACACATTTAATCTTGTGTATAAGAAATTACACACGTAATCGAGTGCACAACTTGATACCATAAACCCCCTGGGTTGGTCGTGTGGTCTGGGCCTTCAACACTTAATCTAGTGTATAAAAATTTACACACTCAACCTAAGGTATAAGAAATTACACAATGTTTAGTCCCGGCCGTCCAAATTGTTGCTCAAGTCCTTGCTGACGAGCCGGACGGTCTGGGTCTTCAACAATGTTTAGTCCGGTCACTCATAAAACTGCTGCAAGCCCCTGGACCAGTCGAGTGGTCTGGAACTTCAATACGCAATATATTGTATAAGAAATTACACATTTAATCTAGTGCCAACGGCCCTGCCGTGCTAAAAACACCGGTTCTCGTTAGATCACCGAAGTCAAGCAGTATCGGGAGCGGTTAGTACTTGGGTGGGTGACCACCTGGGAACACCGCGTGCTGTTGGCACATTTCGGGCGCGGTAGCCCGGTGGTTTGCGCGCTGGATTTGCACACTGCCACAACTGCCGCCGTGTTCATGCGGAGTATGATCACGTTTAAACATGTGGGTCCGTAAGTCCTTCCGAGAGGTTGTTGGTAGGGGAAGGAGGGTACGGTTCCTGTGGTTGCCTTCCCCACTGGGTTCAGGTTTAAATTGGGTTGGTTTTACCGGCTTTCCAAACTGTTACCTTACACCTTTCTGGTAAGTCGGACGGCCTGGGTCTCAACAACAACAACACTTAATCCAGATTATAAGAAATTACACACTTAAGAAATTACACACTTAATCTTGTATATAAGAAATTACACACTTAATCTTGTATATAAGTAATTACAAACTTAAGTGTAAGAAATTACAAACTTAATCTAGTATATAAGAAATTACACACTTAATCTAGTGTATAAGAAATTACACAATCTAGTATAAGTCCTCGGACGAGTCGGACGGTCTGGGTCTTCAACAATCTAGTATATAAGAAATTACAAACTTAATCTAGAATATAAGAAATTACAAACTTAACCTGGTATGTAAGAAATTACAAACTTAACCTAGCATGTAAGAAATTATAGACTGCCGCTGCGTTTACGCGGAGTACGATTACGCTAAACATGTGGGTCCGTAAGTCCTTCCGAGAGGTTGATGGTAAGGGAAGGAGGGTACGGTCCTTGTGGATGCCTCCCCCACTGGTTTTCGGTCTAAATTGGGTTGGTTTTCCCGGCCTTCCAAACTGTTACCTTACACCTTTCTGGTAAGTCGGACGGCCTGGGTCTCAACAACAACAACAACAACACTTGATCTAGTCTGCTCATGTCCCAGAATGAGTCGGACTGTCTGGGCTTTCGACACTTAATCTATAAGAAATTGCACACTTAATCAAGGCACCGGCCACACATCTAGCAACAGTAAGTCCTCGGGTCTGTCGTGTGGTCTGGGTTTTTTATACTTAATCAAGGCCGGCCGCCCATCTTGCTGCTCCATGTCTTCGGACGAGTCGGACGGCCTGGGCTTTCGACACTTGATCTAGCCCCCCCCCCCGGACACACATTAAGTTGCTGTAAACCTCTGGGTCAGTCGTGTGGTCTGGGTCTTCAACACTTAATCTTGGTCCCTGCCGCCCAAATAACTACTCATGTCCTAGAACGAGTCGGACAGTCTGGGTCTTCAACACTTAATCTAGGTCGGCTGTCCAAATGGATGCTCTATGTCTTCGGATGAGTCGGACGGTCTAAGTCTTCAACACTTAATCTAGTAAAGAAGATTAAATGTAGAAATTACACACTTAATCTAACGTATAAGAAATTGCACAATTAATCTAGTATATAGAAAATTACAAAATTTATCTAGTATATAAGAAATTAGAAACTTAATCTGGAATATAAGAAATTACACACTTAATTTAGACCGGTCGTCCAAATAGTTGCTCAAGTCCTCTGGACGAGTCCGATGGCCTGGGTTTTCCACACTTAATTTAGTGTATAAGAAATTACACTCTTAATTTAGTGTATAAAAATCGTTGATATAATTATAATTTCAATGTGCATAGTTAAGGCTATATAAAAATGTTAAAGCCTGTAAGCAGAAGCCCTTTCTGTATGAAACTATAAAATACTGTAAGTAATTCTCATTTTTTAACACTTTACAACAAAGTTGAAAAGTGTTTATGACTTTGTTCATTCTGTCTGTCTGTCTGTCTGTCCGTTAGCACGATAACTGCCGTAAAAATGAGTTTATCAAAATGAAATTTTAGTATGTTGTTCAGACGGTCTGTAGGACCTATGGGAATATAAATAAATAATATCACCCAATTAGTTTTTTATTGAACCCGGGTTGAAAAAATGAAATACATTGAACCCTATGGGACCTAATTTTTCAAACATTTTTTAAGTAAATTTAAAATTCACGAATTGCTTCGAAATTTTTAGGAAATATTCACATTATCCCATAGAATATATAAAAAAAAATTCAGTAAAATATGTTAAGTAGTTTTTTAATTAAAAAAATTATTTAATATAGGGAAAAAAACAAATTCAATTAAATTCTGACTTTGGGATATCTTCCAGAAAGAAAAGAGAGAGATATTATATAATAAATATCTCTCCATTTGTTTAAACGTTTTGCATATGGGAGTGGCTTCATATTTTAAAATAAATTTGGTAGATAACAATTTTTCATTTTTTTTAAATTTTATATAACTCTTCTTGATAAATTTAATTGATGGCATTTTAAATGCACTTTCCTACGTCCTAGAGAGTTAAAATTTGGTACACAGCTTAAATTTGTTGAACATTTTATTCGACAAAAATTTGATGGATCTTTAAATATAGATCATACATTTTTTTCGAAATGGCCTGAAAATAATCCCCGTTCACTTCTATAAATCATTGGTGTAATATTGTTAAAAATTCTGATGTGGACAGCACATGTCTTTCTCTGCAGACTCATATTCGTTCTCTTTATTTATTCAATGATAATTTGAGTTTATCTGCACAACATAAGTATTTTAAATGACATTGAATTTACACGTTAAACTTAAATTTGGTTCTCATTTGATAGCTGGACTTATTGTCAAAGGTGGCGTAGCGAAAACGCGAAAAAAATTGAATATCTCAAGAACGGCTAGTCCTAGAGTAATGGGGTTAGTCTTATTCTTTTTGTTGTCAAAAATTACATATAAAATAGGAATTTAATTGATATATTTGAGCACACGTAGTCTTTTATTTTTATATATAACGATTTTTGCTGGCCATTTCGCAAAAATAGCCCGTTCCTTTTTCCCGAATCGTAGTAGAATAACCTACAAATGATTTATATACAAAATTTTGTTAAATTTGGTATATAAATCACTTGTAGGTTATTGAAATATTATACTCCAAATTTTGTTAAATTTGGTTCATTAGTTTTTAGCTAGAGTGGATAAAGGCAATTTCTGCGGCCATTTCGCAAAGAAGGCAGATTCTTTTATTACGAATCGTACTATAATCTAATGAACATCAGGATTTCCCACAAAAAACATACCTACCAAATTGTATGAAAGTCGGTCCATTAGTTTTTCAATTAGAGTGGATGTAATATCCACACAGAAACATACACAGATACACCCTTACACACACAGACGTCTTCCTAAAAGTAGTTTTTTCGTGTTCTAGAAGTCCCAAAACGTGTAGATCCTTTGAAAATTCGAGTTCCGATCTTCGGCACGATTCCAATACTTTGAGTACATACACATACACATATATATTATCTGTGTATTATCTGTGTATCTAAATTCCGTGCCTATGCAATTACAATAGTTGTGATTTTAAATGATCCCTAAACTTTTATTATTTCTTCAAGGAAGCCTAATTTTAACATATGCGGAATGCAAATATCTCAAGCGATTGTAAGATGAATTACATAAGAATTGCTGAATTTTTTTCACACAAAATTATTTAGCTCTGGAGTCTGGAATACAAGTTATATGAATGAAATATTCATTGATTTTGCATAAAGAATCAGATGATTTATATTTCGATACAGTTTTAAATATTTAAGTATAATAAATTACTGTAGTACTGTGATAATGTAAAAGATATTACCACTGAATGAATCACATTTTAGAAATTTTTAAATGAAATTACATTTCAGTTGGAAAGTGTTTCATAATCAATGCTTATGCATGATTGATCTTTCTTGTTTTTTATACCTTTAGAAATAAATGTGATTTCACTTGATATGTGTGTACAGTTTATGCACAGAAATCTGCTGTATGCAAATTTTTAATCCTATGAGCTGTAACCCTTTCAGAATGGAAGTAAAAAATGTGCTCACAACAAACTGCTGGTAGGTGACTATAATTGTTCGAAGAACGTTATGAGCCCCCTTCATCGACCCAGATGCAGTGAATACTGATCGAAGGATCAAATGCAATGGTTATATCTGATCCACCACTCAATTATAGCCATTCTAATTCAAAACTGAAACTATTTTTCCTTGAAACAAAAAAAAACGAGCTTTCTATTCTGCCTTTGCTAGAGATTGATTCAATTTAAAAGATTTTCATCGGTAAGTTGATCTTCAAGTAATTGATGAGTTGCCGGTTTGATTTAAATAAGTGAGGTCGCGTTTCTTGTTAGCCATGAGGAAGAATATATGTTGTTTTGTGTCTTTGAAACTTGTTGATCGGTTAATATTTGTATTTATTCTGTATTTGAGAAGTTTATATATTATCGAGATAAAAAAGATACCACGTATAACAGTGACTTTCTGTGAGATGAAACAAGGGAAGCGAGTTTCAAAGGCATTGCGAATTTTCTTGTTTTTGGCTAACTATCAAAAATAGCAGCAAGAAGAAAAATACCCCCTACCCATTCAATTAATTCTTTGACCCTAGCAGGAATTTGGAAGCTTCAACTCGGCAGACGATGATAAAATTCAATATAAAAAAAATCTGTTTGAGTAAGTTGCGATTGAAAGTTACATTATTTACTAAAACATTATGCAAATTAATTAAGCAGTAAACTATAATGGGTGTATATATTGATGTTTTTCTGAAGGCACTTTTTCACCTACTTCATCTTTCCCCACGCCACTGACTTTATACCGCATTAGAAAATTCTTGAAGAGTTGTAATCTAAGACCCTTCAAGCTTTGCAATATGCTGATGACATGACACTGATTTCATCTATTCTGTATTTACAGTATTTTTGGAGTGCTTGCTAAACATTGGGGCGTTTTTATTTCTCCCAATAATTCCTTCAGCTATTATCGGAGATCTGAAAATTTTGGGACATTACCTCTACTAAACATTCACTACCGAAAATTTGGGTAAATTACCTAAGACACACTATAACAACTCGTCCGCGCGCACAGCACTGCTGCTAACTGTTTCCCGGCGTTCGGTATTTGACTTACTATATAGATCTGGTACCGTGCAGCTAATTTCTGCTTACCAGGATGTAAATGGAACAAAAGAGAAGGAGTTTTGCAAATGTTCCCCAAGTCAAAATAAAAGCCACGAAGGTTCTAAACAAAATACCGAAGCCTGACTTAAAAATAATTCCGGTGTACTAAAAGGGATAGAGACAGTGTATTTCATTTCAAAAATACCTTAAACGGGGAAAAAAATACTTCAAGAAAAATAAATAGTGATAATTTGCTCCAATTAATATTTCTTTAGCGATTCCAGGAACTTTTTGATATCCTTTTATCTAGTACAACGCGAAAGGCAAATATCAAAATGAGTCATAGTTCCTGATATATTTATCCATTTTAACCTTTTATAAGTGAGGAGGAAAATACTAATTGATATATTTGCATTTATGATATGGCTTTGGCCACAAAATTTAAAAATAAATTAAGATTTTAATAATTCATATTTTCACGGAGTAATTAAAATAATCATTACTTCCCGAAGCTAATTTAGAATGTTATTTTCTCCCTAATAAATATTTATGTCCGGATAATTATTTTAATCTTTAATTTAACACCTCTATTGTGTTAGATAGCATTCTAAAAATATGAATAACGTAGACTTCGGTAAGAAAACCACATATTTAGGATTTTTGTTTATGTTGCATAATTTTAAATACTTCTACCGCGGATACAGTCAAACCACGACTTTCATGTCATACAATCAATAGATGTATATTTCCCTACTGGCTAATGCCTCCCTCCTTATAAATATTTATAAGTTTTTCAATAATTTATATCATTTTTGCCGAAAAAATTATATTTTAAAGAATAAATTTAAATAACTTTTCACATTATAAAAATCGATTTTCATTTAGAGGATAGGGCTAGTTTAAAATCAAGATAACTCGTCAAATATACCAAATTTCCTGAAACAGCAATAACTAGCGAATTGTTTATATTATAGTGACCGCTACCTATGACAAGGAAATTTGTCCTTGCCAATTTTGATTCTTATAAGTGAAGGATTCTGTCAACTAAAAAGTTTTTTAGATACTAAGATAAACCCATATACGAAATTCTGCAAATATTTCATTAAATTAAATAATCAACTTGACCTAAATATAATTTAATTTTCGGTAATAATAACGGATAACTGAATTCCTAGAAAAGTTCATAACCTCTTGCTTGGGGGTGGGGCAGGCCAAACGAAGAACCTCTCAAAAATACAGGTATTTGACATACCCTATCCCAAATAGTTCGATCCCCCTTTGCAGACATTGACGTCCATGGAAATCGCCGACAGAAACATCGCACCTGCTGCAGCAGATGCGAAAAAAGTAAAAAAAAAAGAAAAAATGGTAATTTGGTCATGCTCAATCAAATAAAAGCAGTATGCAGCACCCCTACTGGGGAATTAAAAAAATTAGCATAACATGCACTTTATCCACATTTCAACGTTTCTATCAAAAACAGTTCCTAACTGAGTAGCATGTGCATGATGCATTGGCGTCAGTTTGGTGTTATCTGCTGTGTAACCGAAAACTTGACTTTCTTATGTATTTATATTTTATATTGATTAAGTCTACTTTTGTCAAAATGCAAGAGAAATATAATTTTATCAGATTTCGTTTGCAGATTAATCTTTTAAAATATTTCATAAAAAAATCTTTAAAGTTTATTTCTTCAAGTTGGCAACAGCTTAGTGACAACTGATATATGCATTTTGTTTATCTGCGTTAATAAAAATTATTTTGATACCATGAAAATCTATAGCACAGTTTAAGTTATCAACTTCTCTCACATACTATATACTACCATCATTTCTCTGGGAATTAATATTGTCCTTAAGAAATAGAATTATTTGCGGTAACTACAGTTACAACAATTTAGTATTTGATAATTTATGAAGTGCGCAGTGGATCATTTTTCATTAACTCATCAACAAAATTGAGATCGGTTTTCGGTTTAAAGTTAATTTCGATATTACAGGAAATTGATTTAGAACTCATTTAGTATTAGCTATTAGCAAATAAAGTTTATTTAGAATTGTTTCTGAATTCAAAGTGGTGTATATTATTTTGATTTGCAACTGAATGCAGATATGTTTATTGTAGTGTTCTGAAGTACTTCCAGTTATTGACACTAAAATCATACATAACACATTGATTATGAAACATTTTCCAAATGAAATGCAATTGTATTTAAACATCTCTAAAGTGCGATACATTCAGCACTGATATTTTTTAAATCATTACAATACTACAATAAGTTATTAAACTTGGAAACTTATAACTTCGTCAGAAAAGGTAATGCTTTAAAATCACCTACTTCTCTATGTAAAATTAATGAATATTTCATTCATTTCACTTATATTCCTAACTCCAGAGCTAAATAATTTTGCGTTAAAAAAATTCAGCAATTCTTATACAACTCATTTTACAGTCGCTTGATTTGTTTACATTCTGCACACGTTAAAATTAGGCGTCGTTGTAGAAATAATCAAAGTTTAGTGATCATTTAAAATAAAAATATTGTTATTGCGTATGCACAGAATTTAGATACACAGATGATATGCAAAAATAAAGTGGGTTTATTACTGATACAACATTAAATATAAATATAAATGTTCCTTAAAAATCACGAATTTTCACAAAGCCAACAAAATACGGATGCCATATTCTATTTAGCAATGAGTCACGTGATCTCTTCATATAATATGAGGGTAATTATTATTTCAATTTTTATTTAAAAAAATACTTAACATATTTTTGTGAAATTTTTTTTACACATTTCACGTGATAATTTGAATATTTTCCAAAATTTTGGAAGCAATTTGTGAATTTTAATTCCGCTTAAATATATTTGCAAAATTAGGTCCCATAGGGTTCAATGTATTTCATTTTTTCAACTCGGGGTTAAATCCAAAACTAATTGTGTGTTATTACTCTCTAACATTTCCATACGTCCAATAGACCTTCTCAACAACATACTAAAATTTCATTTTGATAAAGTCACTTTTACGGCAGTTATCGTGCGAATGCACAGGCAGATAGACAGACAGAATGAACAAAGTCATAAACACTTTGCAACTATGTTGGAAAGTGTTAAACAAAGAAAGTTAGAAAATGAATTGGTTACGGAATATTGTCCTTATTTAATATTTTCGGGCAATTTTTCCAGAAGTTGCCACACAATTTTCGTTATTTTATCCTTATTCAAATGGCAAAAACGAGTTCTGTAAAAGGGAGAATTTAATAACGTCAAGGGTGTAATAAGTATGCATAGAGACGCTTAAACTAATATATATTCGACGGCTTCTTTTGAAAAGATAATTTTGAGACAAAGTGTAACAATGCACGCGTGAAAAGTCTGAATTGTGTGAGAAGCAGAAAGTGCCGTTGATTTTTAAAACAGCAAAAAGACATGTATAAATGTGTCACAGAATTTGCTACCAGCAATAAATGTGCTATTATTTTTTTTTCTTTTTAGAAATGTATCTTATATTTTCCAATATTTATGGTTATAAGTAGTTATAAAAGGCCGGTACTGCGGCGAATCGGGGAGGTGGCTCAGTGTGGCTCAGGAGGAGAGGCCCTCTTTGGGAGGAGGGTCCCTCTTTGGGAGGATGCCTCTCTTGAGCCACCTCCCCTCTTTGGAGTGTCTTCCCTCTTTGGAGTGGACCCTCCTTGGAGGGTCTTGAGACCCCCAGGATGCCTCTCTTGAGAGGATCCTCTCAATGCCCCCCTCCCCTCTTTTGGAAGTTTGGTGAGGTGGTGCAGCACCGGATGCCTCTCTTGGGAGGATGCCTCCGCCCAAAGAGGGCAATTGCGAAAGAGGCCTGATGACTCACACGGAGTGAGTTTCACTCTTGAGAGGGAATGTCACAATCGCTGACTGACCTTTGACCTGAGGAAGAAGTTTCAAGGGATGTCGCAATCTGGAAATGACGTGTCGCGATTGATAACCTTAGAAGTGACCTTTGACAAGAACACACGTCCTCCCTCTCTGCTGGTCAGCGACAGACTGAAAGATCTTATCAGCAGGATGTAGTTAAAGCGCCCTCTGGCGAATTTTGATGAAGTGCTGCCATCTATCGGCATTTTTTTTTTTTTTTCCAAAAGAAATTAATGTTTCACTTGTCAGGAGCTGGATTCGATCTTGGGTCCAACTGATTAGAAGTCGCGCGTCTTACCATCGTGCCAAAGCACCCGTGCTTTATAGGCAGTTAACTTCGAAGTGTACCTTATCAGTGGAAGTTAGATTATTTTTCAAAGTTCATTCGAATAGCGATGCAAGGGTGCGTTTTAAAACAGAATGCTACGGACTGAATATAAATATGTATATTATAACATTATGATTTTTTTTTAAAACAAATGTATACACAAACTTTAAAAACACGAATGTAATAATTAGCTAAAATTGTATTCAGTGGATTTTTTTTTTAAATAAATCAATGCGATTTTTATAATAATAACGAAATGATTTCGAATGTTTAAAAACAAATTGATTTCCAATGAACACACAAATTGTGTTCAGTGGACACACAAATTGTGTTCAGTGGACACACAAATTGTGTTCCGTGGACACAAAAATGGTGTTACATGAATACGATTCAACCCTTTATGTGTTGTGTATCTAAAAACAAGTGTATACACAAACTTTAAAAACATGAATGTAATACATAGCTAAAATTGTGTTCAATGAACACACAAATTATGTTTTGTGAACAGGATTTGACCATTCTAAGTGTGATTTTTGAAAAATAAATCTAACAGTATAGAAAAATAATATTAATGAAAATTAGAACTCACAGAACGACCTCTTCACTACCCGCTGGTCAAACTTCAAAT
The DNA here is from genome assembly GCA_951213105.1 of Amaurobius ferox. Lineage (NCBI taxonomy): Eukaryota > Metazoa > Arthropoda > Arachnida > Araneae > Amaurobiidae > Amaurobius > Amaurobius ferox. The sequence continues at coordinate 134,687,012 of OX578134.1, forward strand.
GAGTGATACACTCTCATTACGCTATTAAAAATTAGATATTATCTATAATGAGGTGTTGCCACCTATTTTTTCTAATAATATATTTTAATAGTTGGATACTTCAAGGGTCTGATTTGGTACACGTAATCTGAAATACATCATTTTAATGATATTACGCATTGAATATGATTCGGCCATTTTTAAAATGGTGGATGTAATTGAAATATCGAAGTTTAGAATTTAACAAACTAACGAATTTTCACCCCCAAAAATTTTAGAAGTTTGAAAGTTAGTGTGATAAAATCTCACACAATACTTACTCGTTTTCGAATAGCGATGCAAGGGTGCGTTTTAAAACAGAATGCTACGGACTGAATATAAAATTGCGTATTATAACATTATGATTTTTTTTAAAACAAATGTATACACAAACTTTAAAAACACGAATGTAATAATTAGCTAAAATTGTATTCAGTGGATTTTTTTTTAAATAAATCAATGCGATTTTTATAATAATAACGAAATGATTTCGAATGTTTAAAAACAAATTGATTACGGAGTTCCAATGAACACGCGAAACTTGTGTTCAATGAATACGATTCGACCATTTTAAGTGTTGTGTATCTGAAAACAAATGTATACACAAACTTTAAAAACATGAATGTAATACATAGCTGAAATTATGTTTTGTGAACAGGATTCGACCATTCTAAGTGTGATTTTTGAAAAATAAATCTAAAAGTATATAAAAATAATAATGAAAATTAGAACTCACGGAACGACGTCTTCACTACCCGCTGGTCAAACTTCAAATGAGTGATACACTCTCATTACGCTATTAAAAATTAGATATTATCTATAATGAGGTGTTGCCACCTATTTTTTCTAATAATATATTTTAATAGTTGGATACTTCAAGGGTCTGATTTGGTACACGTAATCTAAAACACATCACTTTAATGATATTGTGCATCGAATATGATTCGGCCATTTTTAAAATGGTGGATGTAATTGAAATATCGAAGTTTAGAATTTAACAAACTAACGAATTTTCACCCCCATAAATTTTAGCATTCAGTTTAAAATAAAACCCAATGAATATGATATCACCATTTTAACATCGTAATTTTACTACCATGATAGAACTTAGAAGTGAGTGTACATTATTTTTTTCAGGACACCAACACATTTTAAAATCTATTGAATAGGAATAGACCATTTTGCACATACATGTACCTAGATTTCAACACCCGGTATTAAAACCTGCTAAACATGAAACGAGTAAGTATTGTGTGAGATTTTATCACACTAACTTTCAAACTTTTTAAATTTTTAAAAATGTCCGAAATAGTTGTATTTCATCGGTAGACATAAATTGTATGGAACACATTTTTATGAAAAAAATATCTGTTTCGACAGCTTTTAAAAATAGATTTCTACAGTTGTACACTACGGTTCTAGAATTTTCTAAATACGAATCGACTGTTTGAATGGTGGTTTTACCGATGCAAATATTTACAGGACAAATATTTCAATGAAACCGAACTTAGTTGAAGCTTCTAAGTTTGAATATTTAGAATCATTTCATATAATTTTTATATTCACATTGAAAATAGTTAACAAATTGGAACTCACGGAGCGACAACTTACTGTCCACACTCCAAATGAGTGATACACTCTTATTACATTATTAAAAATTAGATCTTATCTATAATGATGTCATTATGTTGCCGTATTGCCACCACACAATTATTCTTTCCATATTATGCATTTTTTTTTTTTTATTTTTTTTCTTTTTAATAACTTGCTACTGTCTTATGCTATCCATTTTTTTTTTTTTTTTTTAAATTACAACTTAACATTTAGAAGGTATATGGAATATCTGCTTATATGAAAAAAAAAAAAAAAAAAAGCATTAGAGGTATATTTTACGTCTGAATTCGTCCAAGTGGAAATCCGACGCTTGCAAATCCATGATTGGATCCTTACATTTCAATAGACACCACTAAAATGTGTGGATCTTATTTTGAAAAAGCTGCTCTCAGAAAGAATATGTATATGAATACATATTTTCCATAAATATACCCCCGCAATACACACAACATGCAGGCCCAAAGACTCACCCAGATTACATTCCAAATCGGCTCTATAGCTTATCGTACTTATCAGTGTAACAGATACTGACCCAAAGTTCATGTTCGCAAAGCGAGATAATTGCAATGTTATTGTTTTAAACAGATCCCATATTTAAATGAAAAATTTATCAAATTATACAATACATACAAGAGCTGGAAGATCTTAACATTTCAATATTAAAGAATACTCACGAATGGTTTTTTCCCCCATTTAAAATTATCAAATTTTAATGCAATTTGACAAAAATTGCACAATACTTAGTGTATGACTATCAAATAAGAACTAGGTTGTATTGCTACAACAACGTTTAAGATCATTAAACAAGTATATATATATATATATTTTTTTTTAAAGAAGAATAGTATATAACTTAGTGTTTTTAAGGATAGACGATTGTTAACATTGAATTTAAATGAAAGAGTGCCCCTCTGAGACAAGTACAGTACATTGCAATAACATTAAAAAATATGAAAGATATGTAATTAATACCCTAAAAGAAACATGTAATGAGTTTTAATATCTTAATACGAGCCATTATTGACATGCACATACAAATGTCACAATTTTATGGCTGTAGGTGCTCCATAAGACCCCTCTGCTCTTAATAAATGATCCCATTTGAATGCACATATTTAACAACACACAGAAAATGACAGGACCACAACAAAATTTTTCACCTATTACAGAATAAGTCCCAACTTCGTAGATTTTTAAGAAACTACAGTCGAATTTTCACCGATTCTTAGAGATTGAAACACAACATTGTTTATGAATCTTCATACTTTAGAGAATGGAACATAAATTACCATTTATTTGAATGAATTCAGAATTTTGACATTGATTATAAATTTATGATTTAAACTCTGTAAAGTGTAAATATCTTTTGTTATGAAACTCACACTGTAGACATTTGATATGATTCGAATAAGTCTATTTTTAATTTTTTTATATTTTATTTTAAAAAGTGAGATTAGTAAACCTGTTACACTTGGATGCATAGATACATAACTCATAACAATATAACATTTCTTAAATGGAACATGCTAAAAAAAAAAAAAAAAATTAGCTAATGAGTATAAATAAAGAATCAAATTTGAAAGATAAAAACCATTTAATGAATCTATTATTCATGAAATACATATAAACCATTATCACTTGTACATTTAAACAAATAAGTTAAAATAATTTCCTTATCGCACTTTCATAGTCCTCCGATTTGAATGACTCGAAAAAATTTCTATCATAGCAGTAAAAGACTTCTTCACCACGCAACAAAACTTTCTTAGCAATGTTATTAATGTCAAGATTTAGAAGTACTTGTTCAGACACTCTGTCAAACATTTGTAATGGAGTGCTGTAAAGACATTCATGGTAACTTAAATCTTCGACTTGAGCAACACAGCCAACACATTTGAAAAGTTTTCTTACATGACATATGATGTTGTCATGAATACAAGAGATTAATTGTTCGAATGCAAAATTTTTGTCACAAATAAGTGATGGTAGAAAGGTTATAGTGTTCTTTATTTTTAATATTTGAGCAGGAAGCCACTCTATAAATATACTTTCTCGAAGATGTATACTAATGTTGTTAACACTATTGAGTAAACATGCTATTTGATTTTTATCTAAGGTAATATGACACTGTGTTAAGCAAAATTTTGAATCATATAATTGAATTATTTTCTGCAGATGCAATTTTCCATTGTCATTGAAACAGAACAACTCATTGCGACTGACGAAAGAGGTATCTGCATATAGAATATTGAACGACCACAATTTTTGAGAAAATTCACTCCATGTAGCCGGTGACAGTGTAACACCTTCACGCGTAGGCTGTAATTCATTTCGATCGTTAGAGAGATATTTCCATATATACACTTTTAACTTCCCATGACGAAGTTTCAAATACACATACACATTAGAACCTAAATCCCAACGACGGAGTGCATCTTGCATAAAATCTGAAGAAGTAGATTCAGTCGAAACTGATTCTGCATTGGAAGATAACAGTCCACTATGTGTTAGAGCACAAGAAAGCAGATCTTGAGTTGGGTTTTCAACCTCGGTGAGAACTCGTGAATTGACAACGGTAGATGTATCTGCTGGGGTTTTGGAAGACATGAGATAGGTTTCTAACCAATCCACAGCAAATTTTTGTGAGGGTGAATTAATCACATCTGAGACAATGTCCACAGATTTTGTTTCTTCTAGGGCAGGAACAGTCAACTCCTCACTATTTACACTAGAAATTATTTGCTCGAGTGATGGCATACTTTGAATTTTAGGCATTCTTTTTAGATAGTAACATTCAACTACGACATTCACAGTATAAGATTTATTTTTTTAAAACACTAACATCTTAAAACATTATAATTTTGTCACAGCTATGAGCGAAGCAAACCTATCCACACAACGTCCAAAGTTGAAATGACTTATCAAACAACTTCATAAGTATAATCACGTAACCTAAATCGAGTGTCGTGTGCAAACAGATCACATAAGATATGAAGTGATTAGAACTTATAATTTTTAATGAATCGTACAACATTAGATTGTGGTAAATACAATTGTTATCTACATGAGAAAATTTCTATATTATTTCATTCAGCTTCGAAATCATAGAGTGAAAATATGTACCAAACTTACTTAAAGTTCCGAATTTTAAATCACATTAACATTATATACTTAGAAAAATTTTATATATATTTTTATAACTTTAGGTGATATGTATCACGCGGAATATACAAGAATAACTACCAAAAACACGAAAATAACTAACAGTATGAGGCCTTCACAAGTCGACATCCAAACTAGAAATGAACGATAAACACACTAATTGCAACAATTAGATGAGAGCTTATCAGTTCTTATCTTATCTAAGATTCCACATAAAATGACGTCATCACTCCAAAGTTCACAAGATGACGTCATTGGTCCAAGGTTCGCAAGATAGTCATTTAGCCTTTTAAAATTAAGAAGTAATTAAAATTTTTTTAATTACTATCGATTTTTAATTACTTCTTAATTTTAAAAGGCTAAATGACTATCTTGCGAACCTTGGACCAATGACGTCATCTTGTGAACTTTGGAGTGATGACGTCATTTTATGTGGAATCTTAGATAAGATAAGAACTGATAAGCTCTCATCTAATTGTTGCAATTAGTGTGTTTATCGTTCATTTCTAGTTTGGATGTCGACTTGTGAAGGCCTCATACTGTTAGTTATTTTCGTGTTTTTGGTAGTTATTCTTGTATATTCCGCGTGATACATATCACCTAAAGTTATAAAAATATATATAAAATTTTTCTAAGTATATAATGTTAATGTGATTTAAAATTCGGAACTTTAAGTAAGTTTGGTACATATTTTCACTCTATGATTTCGAAGCTGAATGAAATAATATAGAAATTTTCTCATGTAGATAACAATTGTATTTACCACAATCTAATGTTGTACGATTCATTAAAAATTATAAGTTCTAATCACTTCATATCTTATGTGATCTGTTTGCACACGACACTCGATTTAGGTTACGTGATTATACTTATGAAGTTGTTTGATAAGTCATTTCAACTTTGGACGTTGTGTGGATAGGTTTGCTTCGCTCATAGCTGTGACAAAATTATAATGTTTTAAGATGTTAGTGTTTTAAAAAAATAAATCTTATACTGTGAATGTCGTAGTTGAATGTTACTATCTAAAAAGAATGCCTAAAATTCAAAGTATGCCATCACTCGAGCAAATAATTTCTAGTGTAAATAGTGAGGAGTTGACTGTTCCTGCCCTAGAAGAAACAAAATCTGTGGACATTGTCTCAGATGTGATTAATTCACCCTCACAAAAATTTGCTGTGGATTGGTTAGAAACCTATCTCATGTCTTCCAAAACCCCAGCAGATACATCTACCGTTGTCAATTCACGAGTTCTCACCGAGGTTGAAAACCCAACTCAAGATCTGCTTTCTTGTGCTCTAACACATAGTGGACTGTTATCTTCCAATGCAGAATCAGTTTCGACTGAATCTACTTCTTCAGATTTTATGCAAGATGCACTCCGTCGTTGGGATTTAGGTTCTAATGTGTATGTGTATTTGAAACTTCGTCATGGGAAGTTAAAAGTGTATATATGGAAATATCTCTCTAACGATCGAAATGAATTACAGCCTACGCGTGAAGGTGTTACACTGTCACCGGCTACATGGAGTGAATTTTCTCAAAAATTGTGGTCGTTCAATATTCTATATGCAGATACCTCTTTCGTCAGTCGCAATGAGTTGTTCTGTTTCAATGACAATGGAAAATTGCATCTGCAGAAAATAATTCAATTATATGATTCAAAATTTTGCTTAACACAGTGTCATATTACCTTAGATAAAAATCAAATAGCATGTTTACTCAATAGTGTTAACAACATTAGTATACATCTTCGAGAAAGTATATTTATAGAGTGGCTTCCTGCTCAAATATTAAAAATAAAGAACACTATAACCTTTCTACCATCACTTATTTGTGACAAAAATTTTGCATTCGAACAATTAATCTCTTGTATTCATGACAACATCATGTGTCATGTAAGAAAACTTTTCAAATGTGTTGACTGTGTTGCTCAAGTCGAAGATTTAAGTTACCATGAATGTCTTTACAGCACTCCATTACAAATGTTTGACAGAGTGTCTGAACAAGTACTTCTAAATCTTGACATTAATAACATTGCTAAGAAAGTTTTGTTGCGTGGTGAAGAAGTCTTTTACTGCTATGATAGAAATTTTTTCGAGTCATTCAAATCGGAGGACTATGAAAGTGCGATAAGGAAATTATTTTAACTTATTTGTTTAAATGTACAAGTGATAATGGTTTATATGTATTTCATGAATAATAGATTCATTAAATGGTTTTTATCTTTCAAATTTGATTCTTTATTTATACTCATTAGCTAATTTTTTTTTTTTTTTTAGCATGTTCCATTTAAGAAATGTTATATTGTTATGAGTTATGTATCTATGCATCCAAGTGTAACAGGTTTACTAATCTCACTTTTTAAAATAAAATATAAAAAAATTAAAAATAGACTTATTCGAATCATATCAAATGTCTACAGTGTGAGTTTCATAACAAAAGATATTTACACTTTACAGAGTTTAAATCATAAATTTATAATCAATGTCAAAATTCTGAATTCATTCAAATAAATGGTAATTTATGTTCCATTCTCTAAAGTATGAAGATTCATAAACAATGTTGTGTTTCAATCTCTAAGAATCGGTGAAAATTCGACTGTAGTTTCTTAAAAATCTACGAAGTTGGGACTTATTCTGTAATAGGTGAAAAATTTTGTTGTGGTCCTGTCATTTTCTGTGTGTTGTTAAATATGTGCATTCAAATGGGATCATTTATTAAGAGCAGAGGGGTCTTATGGAGCACCTACAGCCATAAAATTGTGACATTTGTATGTGCATGTCAATAATGGCTCGTATTAAGATATTAAAACTCATTACATGTTTCTTTTAGGGTATTAATTACATATCTTTCATATTTTTTAATGTTATTGCAATGTACTGTACTTGTCTCAGAGGGGCACTCTTTCATTTAAATTCAATGTTAACAATCGTCTATCCTTAAAAACACTAAGTTATATACTATTCTTCTTTAAAAAAAAATATATATATATATATACTTGTTTAATGATCTTAAACGTTGTTGTAGCAATACAACCTAGTTCTTATTTGATAGTCATACACTAAGTATTGTGCAATTTTTGTCAAATTGCATTAAAATTTGATAATTTTAAATGGGGGAAAAAACCATTCGTGAGTATTCTTTAATATTGAAATGTTAAGATCTTCCAGCTCTTGTATGTATTGTATAATTTGATAAATTTTTCATTTAAATATGGGATCTGTTTAAAACAATAACATTGCAATTATCTCGCTTTGCGAACATGAACTTTGGGTCAGTATCTGTTACACTGATAAGTACGATAAGCTATAGAGCCGATTTGGAATGTAATCTGGGTGAGTCTTTGGGCCTGCATGTTGTGTGTATTGCGGGGGTATATTTATGGAAAATATGTATTCATATACATATTCTTTCTGAGAGCAGCTTTTTCAAAATAAGATCCACACATTTTAGTGGTGTCTATTGAAATGTAAGGATCCAATCATGGATTTGCAAGCGTCGGATTTCCACTTGGACGAATTCAGACGTAAAATATACCTCTAATGCTTTTTTTTTTTTTTTTTTCATATAAGCAGATATTCCATATACCTTCTAAATGTTAAGTTGTAATTTAAAAAAAAAAAAAAAAAATGGATAGCATAAGACAGTAGCAAGTTATTAAAAAGAAAAAAAATAAAAAAAAAAAAATGCATAATATGGAAAGAATAATTGTGTGGTGGCAATACGGCAACATAATGACATCATTATAGATAAGATCTAATTTTTAATAATGTAATAAGAGTGTATCACTCATTTGGAGTGTGGACAGTAAGTTGTCGCTCCGTGAGTTCCAATTTGTTAACTATTTTCAATGTGAATATAAAAATTATATGAAATGATTCTAAATATTCAAACTTAGAAGCTTCAACTAAGTTCGGTTTCATTGAAATATTTGTCCTGTAAATATTTGCATCGGTAAAACCACCATTCAAACAGTCGATTCGTATTTAGAAAATTCTAGAACCGTAGTGTACAACTGTAGAAATCTATTTTTAAAAGCTGTCGAAACAGATATTTTTTTCATAAAAATGTGTTCCATACAATTTATGTCTACCGATGAAATACAACTATTTCGGACATTTTTAAAAATTTAAAAAGTTTGAAAGTTAGTGTGATAAAATCTCACACAATACTTACTCGTTTCATGTTTAGCAGGTTTTAATACCGGGTGTTGAAATCTAGGTACATGTATGTGCAAAATGGTCTATTCCTATTCAATAGATTTTAAAATGTGTTGGTGTCCTGAAAAAAATAATGTACACTCACTTCTAAGTTCTATCATGGTAGTAAAATTACGATGTTAAAATGGTGATATCATATTCATTGGGTTTTATTTTAAACTGAATGCTAAAATTTATGGGGGTGAAAATTCGTTAGTTTGTTAAATTCTAAACTTCGATATTTCAATTACATCCACCATTTTAAAAATGGCCGAATCATATTCGATGCACAATATCATTAAAGTGATGTGTTTTAGATTACGTGTACCAAATCAGACCCTTGAAGTATCCAACTATTAAAATATATTATTAGAAAAAATAGGTGGCAACACCTCATTATAGATAATATCTAATTTTTAATAGCGTAATGAGAGTGTATCACTCATTTGAAGTTTGACCAGCGGGTAGTGAAGACGTCGTTCCGTGAGTTCTAATTTTCATTATTATTTTTATATACTTTTAGATTTATTTTTCAAAAATCACACTTAGAATGGTCGAATCCTGTTCACAAAACATAATTTCAGCTATGTATTACATTCATGTTTTTAAAGTTTGTGTATACATTTGTTTTCAGATACACAACACTTAAAATGGTCGAATCGTATTCATTGAACACAAGTTTCGCGTGTTCATTGGAACTCCGTAATCAATTTGTTTTTAAACATTCGAAATCATTTCGTTATTATTATAAAAATCGCATTGATTTATTTAAAAAAAAATCCACTGAATACAATTTTAGCTAATTATTACATTCGTGTTTTTAAAGTTTGTGTATACATTTGTTTTAAAAAAAATCATAATGTTATAATACGCAATTTTATATTCAGTCCGTAGCATTCTGTTTTAAAACGCACCCTTGCATCGCTATTCGAAAACGAGTAAGTATTGTGTGAGATTTTATCACACTAACTTTCAAACTTCTAAAATTTTTGGGGGTGAAAATTCGTTAGTTTGTTAAATTCTAAACTTCGATATTTCAATTACATCCACCATTTTAAAAATGGCCGAATCATATTCAATGCGTAATATCATTAAAATGATGTATTTCAGATTACGTGTACCAAATCAGACCCTTGAAGTATCCAACTATTAAAATATATTATTAGAAAAAATAGGTGGCAACACCTCATTATAGATAATATCTAATTTTTAATAGCGTAATGAGAGTGTATCACTCATTTGAAGTTTGACCAGCGGGTAGTGAAGAGGTCGTTCTGTGAGTTCTAATTTTCATTAATATTATTTTTCTATACTGTTAGATTTATTTTTCAAAAATCACACTTAGAATGGTCAAATCCTGTTCACAAAACATAATTTGTGTGTTCATTGAACACAATTTTAGCTATGTATTACATTCATGTTTTTAAAGTTTGTGTATACACTTGTTTTTAGATACACAACACATAAAGGGTTGAATCGTATTCATGTAACACCATTTTTGTGTCCACGGAACACAATTTGTGTGTCCACTGAACACAATTTGTGTGTCCACTGAACACAATTTGTGTGTTCATTGGAAATCAATTTGTTTTTAAACATTCGAAATCATTTCGTTATTATTATAAAAATCGCATTGATTTATTTAAAAAAAAAATCCACTGAATACAATTTTAGCTAATTATTACATTCGTGTTTTTAAAGTTTGTGTATACATTTGTTTTAAAAAAAAATCATAATGTTATAATATACATATTTATATTCAGTCCGTAGCATTCTGTTTTAAAACGCACCCTTGCATCGCTATTCGAATGAACTTTGAAAAATAATCTAACTTCCACTGATAAGGTACACTTCGAAGTTAACTGCCTATAAAGCACGGGTGCTTTGGCACGATGGTAAGACGCGCGACTTCTAATCAGTTGGACCCAAGATCGAATCCAGCTCCTGACAAGTGAAACATTAATTTCTTTTGGAAAAAAAAAAAAAATGCCGATAGATGGCAGCACTTCATCAAAATTCGCCAGAGGGCGCTTTAACTACATCCTGCTGATAAGATCTTTCAGTCTGTCGCTGACCAGCAGAGAGGGAGGACGTGTGTTCTTGTCAAAGGTCACTTCTAAGGTTATCAATCGCGACACGTCATTTCCAGATTGCGACATCCCTTGAAACTTCTTCCTCAGGTCAAAGGTCAGTCAGCGATTGTGACATTCCCTCTCAAGAGTGAAACTCACTCCGTGTGAGTCATCAGGCCTCTTTCGCAATTGCCCTCTTTGGGCGGAGGCATCCTCCCAAGAGAGGCATCCGGTGCTGCACCACCTCACCAAACTTCCAAAAGAGGGGAGGGGGGCATTGAGAGGATCCTCTCAAGAGAGGCATCCTGGGGGTCTCAAGACCCTCCAAGGAGGGTCCACTCCAAAGAGGGAAGACACTCCAAAGAGGGGAGGTGGCTCAAGAGAGGCATCCTCCCAAAGAGGGACCCTCCTCCCAAAGAGGGCCTCTCCTCCTGAGCCACACTGAGCCACCTCCCCGATTCGCCGCAGTACCGGCCTTTTATAACTACTGTTATACTTATGTACTTGTGTAGAACAACCTTTTTGTTCAAAGTAACAAGTTATTCAATGAAAAGTACTATTATAAGGTAAATGTTTTGTATACACTCCTGAAGTTTTTACAATTTTATTACCTTCCATTCATCGTCATTTATTCTCTTTTTAATTAGTTTTAATTTATACAAATTGTTTTTCTGTTTTCATTTTGCTGACATGCAATCCCTTAATTTTTATCTCGTAATCAATTGAATTATTTTCTTTGTCTTATAGGGTGCTGGTATGGAAAACCTAGTTTTTGAAATCTATTAGTTATTTTTTTTAAATTTAATAATACCTAATGTTCGTAGTTTCATTCACTGAGCAAATGCTTTAAATCCTTTTTTGGACCATTCTTCTTTGGTATTTTCTGTTCATTCATAATATCCTACTTCTTGTTCCTTCCTTCTTGGTTTCTTACCACTTTCTCTCCTCTCACCATTTCCAACATCAGTTACTGATCTAGCTCAGACGTGTAAAAAGTTCCTGACGAAAAAGGCTGTTTACTGCCTTCAAAACTATCCGGCACTATATATTTTATGTTGTGTATTGCTTTTAACGAAGTTATTTTAGTTTTATTATATTAGCAGCAGTTTGAGTTTTACAATTGTTATTTTTCTTCTTCGAATATAACTGTCAACAGCGAGTTCTTGAATATTTACAACACTTCGGAATTTTGCATATTCTTAAGATTCTTAGAATGCCTTAATGAGATGAGGATGTACACTTAATAGAATGCAAATTAGCTATATATACCACCTATATCAATATAGTGTGGTTTACACTGGTTTAATTGAAACGGTAATGGGAAAATCATATGATATATTAAATTCTCCAGAGTTATGAATTTCAAGACAGCGGAGTTATAGGAGTTTTCTCTTTGAATTAAATACAGTAGAATATTTAATTATGTGTTCTTATTGTAATGCCTAAAATACATCTGTTTCCTATTTACAACATTTTGGTGCTATTATTAAAATTAACTTCATGTTTTCGGTGGCATTTATATAATCAGTTTTATATCATTTTATAATTAACGCCACATGTTCCATACCATTCCCTAACTGTCTTTTCGGTTAAGGACGACTAATGACAACTAGGACAGACCAGGGCAGGTTGATGCATCGAACTGAAATGCATCGAACTTTATTAATTTGAACTTTGGTATCAAACTAGGGTGAATTATCTGAAATTTCTCGGGTCGTAAATAAGCGGCCGCTATTCAAAACATACATTTGCAGGTAAAACTACTCAATTTACAAACACACGCTATTTGAAAAGAAAAACTAAAACAAAAGGAAGCACTCTCCACAACGTAAAAAAATCTGATGTGGGCAACACATGACATTCCTTATATAATGTAATGAATTTACTACTTTTACAGTAAAAAAATAGGTTTTTCTTATAGTAGATACTAATATTCTTTCCAAGACATTGAATTTTCGACAATTAGTCGTCATTTTCATTGATTTAGCTTCATTTTTATCCATTTGGCGAAATTTTCGTTATTTGGCAACATTTCAAAAAGTCGCCAAGTTGACGACATTCCGCCAAATTCATCGCCAAAATCTCGCCAAGCGTTATGCACTAAGACATAAGTTATTCTTACAGCAGATAAATGACTATTTGCGTTCAAATACAAGATTATTACTCAGAGAATCTTTTTTCATGAATGGAACGAGCTAGATCCACGAGAATGATGTCACCCAATTTATCGCATGGTATTACATATGAAAAGTGAACATGTTTCTCAATAGGAAATATTTTTATTTTATATGACTTTTGGATATTTTTTTTTAAATTGTACAATATCTCAAGAACAGTTCGTGTTAGCGTTCTAAAATTTATGTCAATCGTTTTCTAATGAAAAATTTCATCAGAAATGTCTATTTGCGTAACTTTATTAGTGGTTTTGATTTTTTGACGATTTTTTCAAAATTTCATTCGAAAATTTAGGGGGGTTCTGAACATTCGATTGCATATAAAAACAATAGGCTTCCAGTGTTTACGGATTGTGATTTTTGTGCCAAATTTGGTTCAAATCGGTCCATTCATTTGTCAGTTATCGTCTCCACAGACCCACTGACACACACACGCACACACATACTTTCACACACACACACACACACACACACACACACACACACATCACTTCAAAAATGTTTGATTCGTGATCAGGGATGCTTGAAACGTGCTCTCCCGTCGAAAACTCGAATTCGAATTTTCGACCCCGTCACAAAACTTTCCTTATACATTATGTATATAAGGAAAGTAATAAAATTTAGAAGAAAAAAATTTAAAATAGAATCATTTCTCGGGAGATTTTAAACGCCTGCGCAGTCGCATACAACAGACAGCAGAAGGAACAAACGTCAAGATGGTTGAAAATGAGTCCAATGTGCAGCCTTGCTTCAACATATATATATAAGAGACAATTTTATTAACATGTGACATTGCGCATGGCGAGTTAAATAAAATATTTTATCTAAAACACGAAGTTGTTATTTTTACTTGTTTTTAGATTGTTTGGACGAATAACACCAAAATTCGTTATGATAACAAGGCACAATTATAAATTCCATCCTCAATAAGTGAAGCAAAATCTTAATAATACTTATACATATAAAAACATCATTAATTATCAGTAATCATACATAATAATTTACCTATTAAAATTATGATAAAAAATTATTACTCTTAATTTCATTTTAGATATGCAAAACAAATGCAAAAAATATTCATCTACTCAAGCACAACTAGATGCATACGAAACATTACGTACACGCGCAAAGATCATAAATAATACATTTCCATAAAATCATTACGTTAAAACATGTCGAAACTCTGAAGTAGACTTATAAGCATCACGTGTCTGTAAAGAACAAAAGGTTCATCCTCACAATATTTTCTGTCATTTCACTATTTTTTGAGGTCAGAGGTTAGAAAGTTGCATCCGGGCGAAACGGACGTCCGATAAAAGGTTTTACTAACGGATATTTTGAATGTAACAGTGCGTATATCCCGAAGATGATGTGTTAAACATTAATACGGGGTAATACGAAACTATATGCGCAAACTTTAATGGAGGAAAGGGAAAAATAAATGAACACTTTTCGTTAATAAATATACGCGCATGTCATCAGACGTCACCCTTTGTTGCCAGAAGGCATAGGGGGGTGGAGCAGAAATTGACCATTTTTCGCTATTGTCATTTGAAATGCGGATTTTGTACATGTAAAATGGAGTATACCCTCCCTTAACGCGGTATTCTCATAATGCGGTTTTCATATAACGCGGAGCAAAAATTGCAACAGCCCTCTCATAACGCGGTACTCATAAAACTTGGTAGTCTTATAACGCGGTTTCTCTATAATACAACTCAATTAGTTTAAGTAGTCTTCCTTTAGCATGATTTTTTTATTACACTTTTACGGTTGAAATTAATGAGAAATTTTACTGTTTCTTCATCCACTTATATCCCCATTTTTCAATTTCAGTTATCAGGGAAATCTCCTGTAAAAGAATTAATACATTTACCTCAAATGTATTGATAGACGAAAATATGCGTAAAGAATGAATAGCAAATTTCAATTTAAATGATGTGCAAAGGGGACTGGATTTGGGTAAACAATTAGGAAATTACTTTATTGAAAATGATCCTTCAACAGTGCGAAGTGCAAAGTTTAAAAGAGAATTACAAAATTGCTTAGCTCCTTATAGAGAGATTTTGGTAGAGTTACAAAATAAAAATACATTTGAAAACGAAAATGATGATATGCAAAGTGAAGAGGACATTAAAAAAAATAATTGGTCCACTAATATTTGACAGCGATGATAAATGTTAATAGGATTTTTGTTGGAAAAACGTCAATAAGTTTATATTTCACATTGTTTTTTTAATTTTCTTTTATGAAGTCTTAATAAAAATAATTCGAAATATGTAAACATATATTTATTGCCTTTTGTATCTATAAACTTTTATTTCATGACCGTGACCTGTTTTCATCATAACATGGTGCTCTAAAAATGCAGTTTTAAATAACGTAGAACGAATCAGCCTGATTTATATGATCTGAGTTTCACTTAATGCGGTTTCCATATAATGCGATACGAATTGTTCTGTTTTGCGTACTAATTCTGAGTTTCCTATAACTCGGTTTTCATACACCACGGTATGCGGTTTCCATACACCACGGTATGCGGTTTCCATGCACCACAGTATGCTGTTTCCATACACCACGGTATGCGGTTTCCATATACCATGGTATGCTGTTTCCAAGCACCACGGTATGCGGTTTCCATATAACACAGTACGGATTAATCTGATTTGCACTAATCTGAGTTTCTTATAAAGCGGCTTCCATATAACGCGGTACGAATTAATAACGTTATTATATAATTCCATTTAACGCTGTACGAATTATTCACGTTATTCGCGGTACGAATTAATCACGTAGGAGAGTTGATTGTACTTTACGCATACTGCGATGTCTTACATGCATTTGAGTCGGGGCATCACAGTGATTAAGGAGGGGCGGGTCACAAGTTTTCCGTGTTCGATTCACACCAAACCATTCGCATATCTGCGAAAAATAGGGGCATGATAAATCTGTGGAACTAAAAGTCCATCCGAAATATGATTGGTTAGATAAAAGACGAATAGTCCCTGTGGTTGTCATATTCATTGTGTTCTAGTCTGAATTCGGTAGTTCTCTCTCCGCTATCTAAACCAATACCTTACAGTTTCGGGTAAGACAGGCGGCCTGGTTAGAACATCTGATATGCATCTAGGGTATTGGGTTTCCAATCGAAATGGAAAAGCTGTTGTAAGATTGTCCCGATAATCTTACACCATCTATTCATTTCCACTAACAACCCCATACGTTAGATGCATGTCGGCCTCCTCAGCATTCTTGAAATGCTTCACGTCACACGTACGAACGCCAGGGCGCGGTAGCCCAGTGTTTAGCGCGTGGGAATTGCACTCGGTAGGCCCGGGTTCGATTCCCTCCGCTACCAAAACTGCCGCCGTGTTCACTCGGAGTATCATCACGTTAAACAGGTGTGTCCGTAAGTCCTTCCGAGAGATTGGTGGTAGGGGAAGGAGGGTACTGTCCCTGTGGATGCCTCCCCCACTGGGTTCCGGTCTAAATTGGGTGGCTCTTCCCGACCGTCCAAACAGTCACCTTACACCTTTCTGGTAGGTCGGACGGTCTGGGTCTCAACAACAACGTACGAACTCCGAGTTACAAATGATGATGGCAAAAAATAGCCAATTGCCGTTCGTCTAACAGAACTATTTAGCGTCAAAGGGTGACGTCTGCGGACACACATTCGTTAATGAGAAAGGTTGTTTTTGTGTTCTCTATCTCCTATTAAAGTTTGTACGGACAGTTTCGTATCACCCTGCATTTTATATTTTACTTTATTTAACCTCAAATCAAAGTTTTGAATTTAAGTTACTGTAGGGGACCTACCTTGTAACCACTGAGATTTTGAGACACAAGCACTTGAGTCTTGAAACATTTGATTCAAAAACTTTTAGAAGTTTTGAAGCTATACTTCCGAAAAGGGTAACTTAATAGTAGAGAAGTATATCAAAAACTGCAAGCATCCCCTAAGATATATAATCCGTCTATTAATAATTAATAAATAAAACTTTGATTAATAAAATTGATGATTTCAGTTTAAATCTATCGATTTGAAATATAAATTTTGAAAGTTTTTCTCATATTTTGCAGTATTTCAATAAATAAAATCTAATGTAGGCGGCATATGACTAATGTGGCGGCGCATGACCCTACTTAATACAATGACTTTACTTCTTTCACGACAAAAACTGATTAGAAGAAGTAATGTTTTAACACTGACTTACCATCAAATATATTGAAATTGGACACTTTCAGAAACCTGTTATTCGAAACAGAATGGCTTATTCATACCTATATACAGAAATTTTATCAAAATGCCATTGGCATTTATTTAATATCCAATAAAAAATTTACTGCGGATGAATTCTTAGGCATTAGAATCTAAAAGAATTTACAAGTAAACTGGAGTGTGTCTTAACTCGACGTTTTCATACCGGTATCCATTTTCAGAAACTTTTGTTTTTCAAATTTTACAAGAAATTTTTTGAGAAATTGGTATTGTGGGTCCAAATTATTACAACGATAGCGTGTTACTTTAAAGGTCTTTATAAAATCTTTCGATTGATACCATATTTGACAATGTACCACCTCCGGGGGTTAACTTGCCCCCGCAGGGAGTGGGGCTAATGACGTCACGGAAAAAAAATCATCCAATCTATCAATGCTTCGAGCTTCAAGACTAAGTATTATAATTTATAATTTATATTCAGAAGATATCATCTTTCTGCATGATCCCTAAAAGATAAATTATATCTGGAAATGAGAAAACTTCATCAGTCTAATTGTTGCTCATTAAAACACCATAAGCCATTGAAATACTCATTGGATGAAGGAAAATGAGTCGAATGTCTTAACGTTAATCCTGGCCTCATTTGTCTAATCCTGTAAATCCCGAGAGGAAAAGCTCAAAACCCCAAAAGCTATTTTGTAGCATCGATTACAGAATACAACTTTTAGAAAAGAGTCATTAAAATAGTGTCTCATTTTCAATTTCGAACGATTTAAAAGGGGATTTAACAGCCAGCCATGGTGAAAGGTATATTGATAAATTTTATCCAACCCAATGCAAACTATCCAACGTATAGTTCAGTTTGCTTATATCCTATGCAATTTAATGTCTGTTGAGCACTTTTAGTGCTATATTTTACGCAATTTTTGATATCATCTGAATGTAAATGAATAAAATTTTATCTATAAATATAAAAAATTTTTAAATTGTTTCAAAACTCAACTATAAGAAAGCGCATTTAAATGTTAAAAATTTGAATTATCTATAAAAACAAGATAAATATATATTACTTAAAAATATTTTAGTTTATTCAAATTCGCAAAAAAATTACTTTCCAAAAGCCAATCATTCTTAGGTTAGTCTCAAATAGGTAAGAAACATCCCAAAATTTAAACATTTAATTTTCGGGAAAGCAAAATCCGTTTTAAAATTGAAACTGTTTAAAAACAAACTAAATATTTAATAATTAAATATTTTGATTATTGAAAAATAAGCAACATTATTTTAATATACCTCAACTCGATTCTCTCATACCATAATCCATTTTTAAGTAGCTTGTAGGATTTTATTTCTTTGTTATTCTCAAATTTTACAAGAAAATTTTTGAAATATGGATATTGTTGCAAATGGTTATAATTATGCCGTGTTACCTTTCACTTTAAAGAACTTGATAAAATCTTTCAATTGATACCCAGTTTGACAGATATCCCTTTGGGGGGGGGGGGTAATTTGTCCCCCGAGGGTCGTCATGAACACAAAAACTCTATCGCGGCTATTTTCATAACAGTGATTGAAACTATAGTGAAAAATAGCCGCGGCGTATAGTTTCAGATGTAAAGTCTCGTGTCTGAATTTCTGCATAACAATACTCTTTTATTCAACCTTTCGCTTACGGGTGAGACAGCGGCAATCCCAAACGAAGAACCTCTCAAAAAGACAGGCATTTGACATACCCTATCCCAAACAGTTCAATCCCCCTTTTCAGATATTGGAATCCTTGAAGCTGTGCCACCCATAAGCAAAAGGTTAGCTCAAGGCTCAAGGCAGGGTGGGATTAGTGAAGTGCCCAGGAGAGGATAGAAATCCTCCCTTTAAACTTCAGGCGAAAAGGAAAGCAAAAGGTTAAGTACCAATAAATATAGGCAAAATCAATGTACTATTAATAATATTCTAGCTATCTTATAAATTCACAAAACAATTGTCATGTATTATAAGATAACAATAAATAGCTCAACGAACTCACAAAACATCGGAAACTGTTTCCAAACACTGGCGTATTCAAAATTAACTTTTAACCGTATTACGTCAATCACTTCTAACTGCGCGATTACCGGCTTATATAATCTCTGTAAAAATTTCTAGAAAATACGATAACTGGAGAAATTCCTAATCAATCTGCAAAAATTGAGCAAGTTCCAAAATTTTCCAAGAATCACCAAGTTGGTGACATATCTTCAAAGATATCGCTAATGTCAAGCAACGCGGGTCTTTAAACAAAAGTGACTGCCTGTGAATGTCTTTTTTCCTCGAGAAAAGATTATATGACATAACGACATTTTAGGAATTCGAAACAATTTACCTACACAGATTGATATATCGCTGAATGTGTTCAATAAGCACTTTTAAGCACTTTTTCTTCGAAATCCCGAATTGTTGAAAATACAAAACTAGGAGAGATCCCCCCCCCCCCTCTACTCACTACGCTTCGCCAAATTCCATAACTCGCTTCGCCAAATCCCGTAACTCGCTTCGCCTCTTACCCCCTGCGCTAGTAAAGGTCGCTTCGCGAGCTATTTCAGACCAAACTAAAGTTTAAATCGGTAAACGGCTTATTTCATCCTGTTACTCTATTATTTCTCTATAAATGTACCAAATTTCCAATTTTGTATGCCACAGCTTTTGCGGTACGAGACAGAAGAAATCGATAGACGTACCGATACGAAAGAACATTTTTCACTTCAGAAGTGAGTAAAAAGTAAAATATCTCATAAACTATATCGAAATTAAAAAATCTGATGTGGACAACACATGACTTTCCTTATATAATGCAATGAATTTACTACTTTTACAGTTTAAAAAAAATGTTATTCTTATAGTAGATACTTATATTCTTTCCAAGATATTGAATTTTCTTCAATTAGTCATCATTTTCATTGATTTAGCGTCATTTTTATCAATTTGGCGAGATTTTTGTTAATTTGGCAACAATTAAAAATGTTGCCAAGTTGGCGACGAGAACGAGCTAGATCCACGAGAATACTCTCACCAAATTTATCGCATGGAACATATACATATGAATACATGGAACATATACATATGAAAAGTGAACATGTTTCTCAATAGGAAATATATATTTTTTTATTTTTTATAACTTTTCGATAATTTTTTTGAAAAATGTGCAATATCTCGAGAACGGTTCATGTTAGCGCTCTAAAATTTATGTCAATCGTTTTCCAATGAAAAATTACATAAGAAATGTCTATTTGCGTAACTTTATTAGCGGTTTCGATTTTTTGACGATTTTTTCAACATTTCGCTCGAAACTTTAGGAGGGTTCTGAACATTCGATTGCGTATAAAAACAATAGACTTCCAGTGTTTACGGATTGTGGTTTTTGTACCAAATTTCGTTCGAATCGGTCCATTCGTTCGTCAGTTATCGTCTTCACAGACTCACTGACACACACACACACACACAGACATCACTTCAGAAATGTTTGATTCGTGATCAGAGATGCATGAAACATGCTCTCCGGTCGAAAACTCAAATTTGAATTTTCGACCCCGTCACAATACTTTCCTTATACATTATGTATATAAGGAAAGTAAAAAGGGGCTGCGTCCTACAAAAATTCATATGTAGGTAATTTGTAGGTATCTGCTATGTAGGTAATAAGTAGGTACTTGCTATGTAGGTATTGTGTAGATACCTGCTATGTAGGTACTATGTAGGTACCAACTACGTATGTACCATGTAGGTACTATGTAGGTACGTGTTGCAAAAATCCGTGGTCTTGCTATTGTTATCTATCCAACTCGCAGCTCCATTATTTGTCTTTAATTTCGATATTAAATATTTCTTAAACTACAATACATCTCGAAAAACGAATTATTTCAGCATATTTTTCAAAACTTTCTCTATAAGTGTACCAAATTTTATATTTTTGTATGGTATAGTTTTTTTGATACAAAGCAGAGAACTTGAGGAACGAGAAACTTGTTAAACAGAGGTTAAAAACGCCATAAGTCTTCTAAGTCCATCGGATAAAGATAGGAATGCTGAACGGCTTACTGTTAATATGCCCTTCCTTTACGTAACATTGCTATTCATGAAGGGAAAGCTCAAAGCTCCAGAAATTCATTTTTAGTAATCGATTTCTTCATTCAGCCACTTTCAGAAAGGAGAAGATTCAAATACTCACTCATTTCCTTCTTCACACCATTAAACAGGATTAAGCTGCGTATCAGGGTAATGAGATAAATTTATGAAATTTATCGGGCGAAAAAATGAATGAAATGCGTCGTAAAATGTATAAATAATTCATATGCCAATAGGAGTTCCAACCTCAGATAGAATTATGAAACAAGATACTCTTGAACAATATAAAATAACTATTTTTCATTCGAAGGATCGGCGGGCGCATTTTAAATTAAAGTCGGGGGAGTCAAATCCCCAGCATTGATATACATCTTAACAAGAAAGATCAATCATGGTTAAAGCATTGATTATGAAACATTTTCCAACTTCAATGCAATTTTATTTAAACATGTCTAAAATACAATACATTCCTTTGTAATATTTTAAAACATCGCAATACTATATTAATTTATTATATTTGAAAACTTAAACCTTCATCGAAAAAAATGAACTTCATTCAAATGACGGCATTGAAATATAAATTGCCTGGTTTAAACATCTCTAAAATGCGATACATTCCTCGGTAATATTTTTAAAATCACCATATTACTACAATAATTTATTATATTTGAAAACTTCGTTGAAAACAACTGACATTCATTCAAATGACGTCATAGAAAAAATAACACGCCTGGCTCTCTCTATAAAAGCAGCATTTCATTCATAACATTTTCCCAATCATTTCATTCATCACAGTACTAAAATAATTTATTTTATTTAAAAATTTAAGACCATGGAGTAATTAAACTCTATGCTTAAAACTTCATTGAAAAAAATCATCCTTCTGTGTGTAAAATCAATGAATATTTCATTCATGTCAGCTATGCAGACTCCATGATCTAAATGCTTTTGCGTTAAAAAAATACAGCAATTCTTATACAACTTATCCTACATATTTTTCTGTTTACATTTTACATAAGTAAAAATTAGACTTCGTTGAGAAATAATCAAATTTGGATGATCATTTAAACTCAAATATATTGTCATTGCGTTGTTTCAGTATGTAGATGCACAGAACTTAAGCAAAAATAAAGCGGTTTTAGAACGAATACAACACTGAATATGAATAAAAAAGAGCTTTAGAAATCACGATTTTGAGACAAGATGGATGCCATATATTATTTTGAAGTGGGTCACGTGATCCTTTCATATCATGGTCACGTGATCGCTTCATAAAAGAGGTGTAATTAATATTTTAATTTTTATTTTAAAAACTACTGAATATATTTTGCTGAAATTTTTTTTATATATTTTATGGAATAATTTGAATATTACCTGAAATGTTCGAAGCAATTTGTGAATTTTAAATCTGCTTAAAAAATGTTTGAAAAATTAGGTCCCATAGGGTTCAATGTGTTTCATTTTTTCAACCCGGGTTCAATTCAAAACTAATTGGGTGATATTATTCATTTATATTTCCATAGGTCCCACAGACCATCTGAACAACATACTAAAATTTTATTTTGATAAAATCATTTTTACGACAGTTATCGTGCTAACGGACAGACAGACAGAATGAACAAAGTCATAAACGCTTTTCAACTTGGTTGTAAAGTGTTGAAAACGGTTCATCCTAATGTAGAACACTGTAAAAACATTCTGCAACCTCTGCTCATTTTGTTTTCAGGTATTTTTTTGGTAATTTCGGTAAACTGATAAAAAAAGCCACAATTACAGGTGTTCATGAAAATTCCAATTTATTTTCTAAAATATTCAGCTTATTATCGTCTGCCGAAGCGATTTTTTTGTGTACAGTAATAATGACTCTAATTTTGCAAACTTCTTAGATTGAAATTTAGATTTACAAAATTGTAATCTGGCTGTAAACTTGTATGATCAAAAACTAGATTTTAACTTTAATACTTCTAAAATTTAGCACTTTGACTCTTGTTTGCATATATCAGTGTTTAGAAACATTATATCAAACCAGGTTCCTACAATCAATAAAATCTGTGATGACAAATATAAATTAGCACATTTTATAGAATTATTAAATACTGCAACCAATAGTGTATATCTTCCCAATTTCGTAATTAAAATTATCAACTCAGTGTATTAACTACCACTCGATAACCTCCAAGACTACATTCCCAATTATGGCGGCGCTAATAATAATAATATATATATATATATATATATATATATATATATATATATATATATATTTGAAATGTACTAATAAGAATTATGTAAAAATAAAAAAAAAAAAATAAAAAAATAAAAATAAAAATACAATTCAAGTAATATTAACATCACCATAGAAGCAAATCCATAGAAGCAAATTCACGGCCATAATGCCGATAAGAGAAAAGAACAGAACCTTCCCAAATTCGATGATTAATCAGAATAAAATTCCTCTTCAGGTCTGAGTATTTAATTCTAATTAACCCAAACATATGCCTGTTTCAGATTAAGCAATAGTACATTACTATAAATATATATATATATATATATATATAGATAGATAGATAGATAGATAGATATAGATATAAATATATATATATATATATAAATGAAATATAATGAAAGAAAAGAACAGCAATGTATCAAAGAAGCCGGGGAGGGATTGTGACCCCCACTTCCCGGTTAAAATTTGAATAATGCAAAAAATACAAAGATTTTTAAATTTATTAATAAGTAATTAAGATCAGAAGCGCTATGCTGCTTTTTATGATACTTAATCGAATATAACCATATTTATTATATATATATATATATATATATATATATACATATATATATACATATATAATATATATATACATATATAATATATATATATATATATATATATATATATATATGAATGTAAGCAGATAAAGACGGGAGTGACCATATGAATTACATAAAAATGGCAATATTATATATATATATATATAATATATATATGGTTGGTTGGTTGGTGTCGTGTCCACTTTGAAGTCAAATAGATCCATGTGCGTGAATCACTGCCTTTGCCAGATCCACTATCCTCTCAGTATAAAGTTTACCCCGGAAAGGGAATTCCTCCCCCCAAACTTTGCAGCGCTGCAAGTATAGCCGGACATGTAGAGATATGTCCTGGAGGAGGCCCCTCCCCAGAGCAATTTCTGCAATTCCTATATGTCCTGGTACCGTCTTCATTAATTTTCATGACACCGAAGTGACGAGTTCTTACTCTGGTAATGATCTTAGGGATTTTTCTATTTGCATTGATTTCACATATCTGATGACTCATCGTCATAGATTTCTCCCTGAGTCTATATCTGGCAATGGCATTTGCATCGTCTAGGGTGACGAGGTTTGTGTTGTTATTGTTTAGAGTTCTCGCCTCTTTAGCCAAGTCATCTGCTGCCTCATTACCCACAATTCTGACATGTGCAGGAACCCATTGCAAAATGCATGCCTTTCCCATCTGGTCTATAGAATCCAGGTGTCTGTGAATATCTTGAGTGAGTCTTGAGCGATGTAGTAGAATTGCCTCAAGGGCAGCTTTTGAGTCATTGTAGATTACAATTCCCTTTACCCTGTTTATTTCAGTTAGATGGATGTATTCTCTCAGGGCCTCCCGGATCGCTATTAATTCACCTGTAAAGTTAGATGTGATATTGCCTGCTCCATAACTTTGAAGTCGAATTGTTCCATCTAGTAGGGCAATATGAAGGCCGGCTCCTCCCTTAAGGATAGTCTAGTCTGATAAACCGTCTGTGTATACTTGTGTGTACATTTTACTAAAAACTTCCAGAAATTTCGAGACGACGGGAACGACAAAAAGAGGGAGGAAGTCGCCAAATTCCCATTCGCTGTTTCCCAAGCGCAATAAAAAAAGGCGATCCAAATTTGCTTCACACCATTGGTTTTCGAAGAGACACTCATTTTTTATGAGCTCCACTAAAATTCGAGACCAGAGGGCTTTCTGCAATCTGGGTGGTCCAAGGACTGGACCCCGACACGAGCCACACCTGACAGGGCTATAAGTTTTCAGAGATTTGTAGCTCAACTTTGACATTTTGCTGCAATTAATTCTCTGACTATTTACAATCCATGTCAAGTGCGCGTACAAACCAAAGGCGCCAAAAATCCCAATTTCGTCTGTGCAGAGGCATAGCTAGATACATAACACAAAACCATTATATACATTTCAAGTACATTGCAATTGCCCTTTTTCCTCCCAGGGTTACGTATTAAAAAAAATATGGAAATGCAGCATAACAACTTGTACCAAATCGGCTCTCGAATAGGATTCGATTGTTCTAGATCCCTTAGTCCTGATAGCAGTTTCAATTTCCTTTTTTGTGCATTGTTTCACAAGATCCAGTTTTACTCTGATGTTCTTGGGGATATAGGAGGATAGGTTGGGCTCCCGGAGAGCAATATAAGAATCGTGGCTCAGGTCAAGAATTTCTCTGATTTCACCATCATATTTCAGAGTATATGACCTCTTAAGTCTTGACCTATTACTCCAAACTTCAAAAGTCCTTCTGAAGATGTGCTCCAAATCTCTGCTCCTGGCCTTATTTGTGAACTTAATTGTAAGATATTTTCTTCTGTGTAAGAGAGTCGGGAGTCCACACTCCCGTTCTGCCTTAATGTTATTAGTGGATGAAATGGCTCCAGATATAATTTTGGCAGCTCTTATCTGGATCTTATCGAGTTTGCTCAATGATGTCTCAGAAACACGTGCCCAAGCAGGTGCTGCATATTCGAGGTTGGGTCTGATCAGCGCAGTATAAGTAGTTTTTAGAGTTATATATATATATATATATATATAAGATTTCAAATGAAGACATATGGGAAAAAAATGAAAAAGGGAAGAAATCAGAGTTGCTTACGGGGAAGTAGAAAAAGGCTGAGGGGGATTGTGATTCCTCATTCCTGGTTGAAGCATGCTTTGAGACCCAGGAAACACTCCCAGAGCCACTACATGCTCGAAGCAAATACCCTTCCGTACGAGTAGGAAAAGCAGAATCCATACGAGGAAACAATACCAAAAGTGTGAAGAAAACAAGATTCGGTCATCAAATCAGAACAATCTGACAATGCTATATAATAAAACGTACCACGATACGATTCATGTCCGTCAATGATAGTACGCATGAGTAACGGGATTAAAGTTACAGTGAGATCCCTTTGTGTTATTCTGTCTATGGCAACAAGTCATAGAAATTTGCATAATTTTCTTTATCAAAGTTCCTGTATGAAGTTTCGTAATAATGCTTCAGGAATCGAATTGGAAACCGTTGTTCTAGAGCTTCTTTTATCAAATGCCTTTCACATTTAATTCGTTCCCGTTTGGATGTATTTAAACGTTTATATCGTGTTCGGTGGTTAATGATTAAGTTTTGTTTTACACCTACACTCAAGTTAGTGTGCCAGCTTGTAATGAAGTTGATAGTATTATTGAAAGATCTTCTTTTATCATACATTTTAAAACTGATTCGATTATTATGATCATAGTATATGCATATATCCAAGAATTCTACTTCTTCTTTTTTATTCTGGCAAGTTTCTATGAAATCCAAATTTTGATAGAAGGTTGGTCCATCATATACATATTTTCGTATAGAACAAACGTGATAAGGTTTTTATATTTATTGAAATCCATGGACAAATGCAGATCGTATGCTTCATACGTTTCCAACATAATTTCATACAGATCACCTAAGTCGATGTTATTAAAAAGGTCCTTAAAATTATAGCTCTTAAAATGCAATTTTTCGGGTAATTTTATCAGTTTGTCTATGACCTCATAGTTGTTTTTTTATCATTACTGTTCCAAATGATTTAATCTTTTTCATTGTAGGTTTTAAAAGATTCAAAAGGATTGTATTGGCCAGAGTTAAATATGATTTACATCCCACTGTTACCGGTTTGAACTTTATAGGTGTTTCGTGCATCTTAGGAAAGAGTACCAAATACGGAAATTTTACATGATTAATTGCAATTCCTAAACGTTTATATACGTTTATATATATATATACACAAAAGCTATAAAATTTAAAAACCCTATACAATACCAAATGTTAACGAATCATAAGGCGCATTGCTGCCATTACCCCTCGTAAACGACATAGAAAATTCCAAATAGATCAAAGAGAAATGAACAAATCGAGTACCATAAAGGGGCCGTGGGGGGGTTGTGACCCCCACTCCCAGGTTAAAGCATGCTTAGAGCCGCGGCAAACACTCCCGGAGGCCGGTACCAATTTGAGAAAGATATATACTTGAAGATATACACTACAAATCAGTACAATACAAAACAATACGAAAGTGGAAAAAGGCATAAACCCCGATTCAAACAATCAGACACAAATACCAATACCAACTCCATCACCACAAAAACCTTCAGTCCCACGTATAACCGAATGTTGCATGCGTTTTGGATACAAATCATGGTAAAGGATATAAAGTGAGTGGCGGAAGAAAGACTGAGCGCTAAATGCAGACTAATAGTGGAGTGCTATGACGATACATATGAGGTCAAGAAATTTGTGTTTTTAGGATAGGTATCCTTAAGGATATCATCGAAGAGTAAGTAATACGTGGGAATGAAGGTTTTTGTGGTGATGGAGTTGGTATTGGTATTTGTGTCTGATTGTTTGAATCGGGGTTTATGCCTTTTTCCACTTTCGTATTGTTTTGTATTGTACTGATTTGTAGTGTATATCTTCAAGTATATACCGTTCTCAAAATGGTACTGGCCTCCGAGAGTGTTTGCCGCGGGTCTAAGCATGCTTTAACCGGGGAGTGGGGGTCACACACACACCCCCACGGTCACTTATTTGTGGTACTCGATATGTTCATTTCTCTTTGATCTATTTGGAAATTTCTATATATATATATATATATTTCTAATACCATTTCAGCGCTTTCATTTTGGCAGCACATATGAAACCAATTCCATATTTTTTGAAAATTTGTTTATATATGGAACCAGGACATTATATTCTTTAGATCTGCCTGTTAAGATAATTTTGTATAGCGAGAACAGAGATTCTTAGACTTCTTTCTAGAAGAATTAAATTAAATATTTTATTAAAATGTTTTTAATAACAATGTATTTAGAATTCTGTAGGAATTTGCACAATTGCAAAGTTAAAGTTTCTTTATATCATATATTCCGCACGAAAAACGGGTGTACTGTTATCGTTCTATACACATTGAATACGATTAAGACTTATTTTACATCGGAAATATTGTGTGATTTCTCACTCTTACATTTTCCGTCTACCGCGCTATTTGAACGATGAATATACTAAAACCCTAGGGCAGTATATTTATCCTAGAGTTAAGCAATGAATTTATCGATCAAACCGAAATTCTCACTGGTCACTTGAAAATATAATTGTCTTGCCGACCGATAGTACCGCTAGAAAATATTTCGATCGGCCGAAACATAGCCTGTACTTTATTCCCAGGCGGCCGAACGGGAGTTTATGACGTAAAAGTTATTTTATGTTTACATCAGATAAGATATTTCAAAATAAAGTTCACGCCAAGAATAGAAATATTTGGCGAACATTTTGATTGAAATGTCGAATGTTAGTTTAAAAAATGTCTGGTTAGTGAGGGAAAATAAATGAAGGTTTCGTCGAGTGTAAATCGATTGGATAAGATCTTTTTTTAAACGTTCCCTACAATACTTGGTAATCTATACGGACAGTATTGGAATCGTGTAGAAAATGGCAACTTGACAGATTGATACGTTTTGGACAATCTAGAACTCGAAAAATTATTCTTAGCGTGACGTCTGTGTGTGTGTGTGAGGGGGGGGGGGTATTTTTGTATGTTTGTCTGTATGTGTGTCTTCGTCTCTGTTTGTGCAATTTATGTATCCACTTTAGCTAAAAACCTACTTTTGCAGTTTAAAAAAATGTTATTCTTATAGTAGATAATTATACTCTCTCCAAGATATTGAATTTCCTTCAATTAGTCGTCATTTTTATTGATTTGGCTTCATTTTTATCCATTTGGCGAGATTTTCGTTAATTTGGCAGCATTAAAAAATGTCGCTAAGTTGGCGATATTCCGCTAATTTCGTCGCCAAAATCTCGCCAAGCGTTATGGACGGAGAAATAAGTTATTCTTACAGCCGAAAAATGATTATTGGCGTTCAAATACAAAAGTATTACTCAAAGTATCTTTCCTCGTGAATGGAATGAGTTAGATCCGTGAGAATAATGTCACCAAATTTATCGCATGATGTTACATATGAAAAGTAAACATGTTTCTCAACAGTTAATATTTATTTTTAATTTATGGGATTTTTTTGATAAATTTATTTGAAAATTGTGCAGTGTCTCAAGAACGGTTCATGCTAGCGTTCTAAAGTTTATGTCAATCGTTTTCTAAGGAAAAATGACATAAGAAATGTCTATTTGCGTAACTTTATTAAAGGTTTTGATTTTTTGATGATTTTTTCAAAATTTCACTCAAAAATTTAGGGAGGTTCTGAACATTCGATTGTGGTTTAAAACAATAGGCTTCCAGTATTAATGGGTTGTGATTTTTGTACCAAATTTCATTCGTATCGCTCCATTCGTTCGTGAGATATCGTCTCCACAGACTCAGTGACACACACACACACACAGACAGACATCATCTCAAAAATGTTCGATTCGTGATCAGGGTTGCTAGAAACGTGCTCTCCCGTCAAAAACTCGGCTTTTACTAGTATTTTTGTATGTTTGTCTGTGTGTGAGTCTTCCTCTCTGTTTGTGCAATGTATGTACCCTCTTTAGTTAAACACCTAATTGATCAAATTGCACAAAATTTAGTAAATAGGTCACTCACGTGACTAATCAGATCTTGGCACGACAAAAGAGCCTGCCTTTTCCATAAAATGGCCGCAAAAGTTGTCAAAATATAAATAAAAGACAACATATGCTTAAATGCTTCAATTAAATACTTGTTCTATACGTAATTTTTTACGGCAAAAAGGAAAAGACTAACCCCATAACTCTAAAACTAGCCATTCTCGAGATATTTTAAGTTTTTCGCATTTTTGCTACATACTCTATTTGAAAATACGTCCAATCACTAAATGAAGACAAAAAATCTAATAGCAGCACATCACTTTCTTTACAGACACAGACGCATTTTCTCATTCTTTTAAAATTCATTAAATTATGTTTAATAGCACAAAATGACACGGGTGATTAATGAATTTACACTGAATTTGCAGTTTTATTTAAGTTTACAGTTAATTCAGCAGTTAATTAGTTATTTTGCAGTTAATTTAGAGTTGTGTGAAATATACGTTAATTGCGTACTTTGAAATGGTATTACATGTTGTCATCCGAAAAATCGCAATTCAACGTTAATAACACAGCACCGTGGATCTTACACATTAATACTTTCCTTATATACATAATGGATGAGGAAAGTATTGTGACGGTGTCGAAAATTCGAATTCGAGTTTTCGACGGGAGAGCACGGTTCAAACATTCCTGATCACGAATCACATATTTTTGAGGTAATGTCTGTGTGTGTGTGTGTGTGCCAGTGAATCTGTGGAGACGATATCTCACGAATGAATGGTGCGATTCCAATGAAATTTGGTACAAAAATCACAATCTGTGAATACTGGAAACTTATTGTTTTTAAAAGCAATCGAATGTTCAGAACCCTCCTAAATTTCCGAGTGAAATTTTGAAAATATCATCAAAAAATCAAAACCTTTAATAAAGTTACGCAAACAGACATTTCTTATGTAATTTTTCCTTAGAAAACGATTGGCGTAAACTTTAGAACGCTAGCATGAACCGTTCTTGAGATACTACACATTTTTCAAATAAATGTATCAAAAAATCCCATAAATAGAAACAAATATATTAACCTTTGAGAAACATGTTCACTTCTCATATGTAATATCATGCGATAAATTGGGTGACATCATTCTCGTGGATCTATCTCGTTTCATTCATGAGAAAAGATACTTTGGGTAATACTTTTGTATATCATCGCCACAATAGTCATTTATCTGTTGTAAGAATAACTCCGTCTATAACGCTTGGCGAGATTTTGGCGACGAATTTGGCGGAATGTCGCCAACTTGGCGACTTTTTAAAATGTTACCAAATTACGAAAATTTCGCCTAATGGAAAAAAATGACGCTATCAATGCGCATTCAATATCTTGGAAAAAATATAAATATCTACTATAAAAATAATTTATTTTTTTTTCTGTAAAAGTAGTAAATTCAGTGCATTATATATGGAAAGTCTGCTGCCCACATCAGTTTTTTTTTAACTGTAAAAGTAATAAATTCATTGCATTATATAAGAAAAGTCATGTGTTGCCCACATCAGACTTTTTACTTTCCTTATATACAAAAATGTATAAGGAAAGTATTGTAACGGGGTCTAAAATTCGAATTCGAGTTTTCGACGGGAGAGCACGTTTCAAGCATCCCTGATCACGAATCGAACATATTTCAAATGATGTCTGTGTATGTGTGTGTGTGTGTGTGTGTGTGTGTGAAAGTATGTGTGTTTGCAAGACCTGGAAACTGGGGACATTCGTATGTTTACACACCAACAAACCGCGGACCACCTTCACACCGAGGACGTCCTCGGTTTGTTTTATTGCGAAAACGTGAATCTGAGGACTAAATTTATAATGTAAAAGTTTTTTTTTATAAATCTGGAGGTAGTCCTCGATTAGTAGGCTTATAGTGTATTGTGTGTATGACGCGCTCATCAGGTGTGTATCCGATAAAATCGAGGTCCCCGCTTTCATGTTATAAAATGTGTTTGGACGGAGGTCCTCGTTTACTCGTAGTTTCCACACGTTTGATATTACACAACCGGTTTTGGGTACTTACTAGTCAAAATTATAGGTTTTTTTATTCATCGTATTGATTATTTTATTCTGCGCTTAAAGATTGAATTGTATTTTTACTTTAATGCCGTTTCTAACTGTTTGATATATGCATAATTCCCTTTTCAAGTCCGTAAGCAATGAGTAGTTCTTTGGGATTAATCTCTCTTCGGAAAAAAAATCTATGTAAAGTACGTAAACGTAAGATCGTACCAGACCTACCCCCCTCTTTATTATGCATATTTAGGAGGGGGCTATCACGGAAAAAGTTGTCAGGGTCCCAGCTGGGGATGATGCTGGCCTGATCTGTTATCAACACAGATTATTTTCTGTGGATACTTAAGGATATATTTTTCGGACGTGAAGCTGGGGGGGGGGGGGGGGGAGGGGGAACCCTCAAATCCGCTATTGTCAGAAACAAGACGTTTCGCTACATTTTTCAATGTGCTAAAATAGAATGAAAAAAAGTGTTCCAATTATTTTTAATCATTCTAATCCTCACTTTAACAAATTTTAATTTTAATTTAGAATAAAATTCAGTGTAGTCGATCAGTTATATTTTGTAGTTCAGCATGTAGACTTTATTTCAATAAATCTAATTTTTAGCTGTGCAAAAAGTTAACTTGGCAGAACAGGCTTCATCTATTTTCAAATTTATTGCAATGGAATTAGTAAAATTTCATTGCACACACGCATTTATTTTTATGCTATAGTTAGTTATACATAGGCTGTAGGTTCTTGTCGGAGATCGCGTTAAGGTTGGTCCCGTCTGAGATAGCCAAAGATTTATTTTTGGGACATAAAACTACAAATAAAGCAATAAACAAAGCATCAAATCTTACACACAATAAACCGCGGACATTTTTACACTCTGTAAAACGCGGACATTTTTCACACTCAGTAGAATGCGGACATTTTTTACACACAGTAAAACGCGGACATTTTTTACACACAGTAAAACGCGGACATTTTTTACACACAGTAAAACGCGGACATTTTTCACACTCAGTAGAATGCGGACATTTTTTACACACAGTAAAATGCGGACATTTTTACACACAGTAAAACGCGGACATTTTTCATACTCAGTAGAATGCGGACATTTTTTACACACAGTAAAACGCGGACATTTTTTAAACACAGTAAATCACGGACGTTTCTTACACCCAGGTAAGCGCGGACATTATTTATACCAGTAAAAAGCGGACATTTTTATACGGAATAGAACGGGGACAGGAATTATCGACTAGCTAGGCTATTATTATTATTAGGAATTCTTAGCAACTTATATACCGAACATCAAACTATAAATATTCCAAATTCAAGAACTTTTTAATCAAAGAAATTCATTACGTACCGTTTATTAGAAAATAGAAAAGCTTACAAAATTATTCTAAAATCCAAATGTTAAAAATTTACGTTCCATGTCCAGTGTGATATATGGCCCGTGTAGGGAACAATGAAAATATTATTTCATTTTATTATATTATTTTTAATAGTTAAGTTATTCTTTACTATATCTTCGTTTTGTATTAATGTTTTTCTCTATATGTTATGATTAACTCATGCCTCCATAACATGAGTTTATTGATAATAAGGAAAGTTAAAAACAGTATGAAATGTAAAGAATTGCATATATTAAAAAACAAACAATGGAAATGTATTTTAAAAAATGACGGGTATTTAAAGTTAGTATTACTAAACAAATATCTAATTAGCAAATTACTCAGTTAAGTTGGAAAAAGAACCCAGTAAAATATTTTCCATATTAAGTACGGAGGAAACATATAGGATTTTATTGGAACTGAATACATAATAGGTGCATGCATGTAATCAGGAGTGATATCGGGGTATATCCCCCATGCCAGAAATTCTAAGTTACCAAAATATTTGATTTCATATACCCCCCCCCCCCCCAGAAAAAAAACACCTTCTAGCTACGCCCTTGCATAGGTGCACATAAGGGTGCTTATGGGCATGAAGCCCCCGAGACGCCATTTTAATATACAAAAAGAGTAAAAATAACAAATATTTCTCTAAAAGTAATTCTTAATCCTCCCCAGAGAAAAATCTGGGTGTCCCACTAACTAAATGTATCGATATATATGCACAATTAAGTGCATATATTCCACACTTGCATATTTTGTGCATATTTTGCAATAATTTTGAGCATCAGGAAAAAATATTCATATATAATGTTGAGCATATTTGCATATTATTTGGTCTAAATGTTGTGCATGAAAATCCGCGCCCTACTCATATTAAGATAAGGAATGAGTTGGTTAAAAATATAAAGTTGTGACGAGACTTTAGAAACAATCCTATCAACATGAGTGTTAAAGTTTAACTTAGAATCTAACGTTAAGTCTAAACAGTGCTATTTCTGTAAAAATATAGGCTTCGCAACGCAAGGCTGTTGATTCTGGCTTTTTTTCTATACTGGGCATTTTCGTTGAAAAATAAGTTCTGGAACTCCGTTCTGGATTGCTTCATTTTGAGAACGAGGTTCCGGCACAAAAATAGCCTTGGGACTAAATATTTAAAATTATTAGAAATTTCAACAACTGTATCACGAGTGTTACTACATGACCAGTAAATGATCACGTTTTGATGAGAGAACCGATACTTTTGTTTTTGTAATATTAATAGAGAAGTTATTCCATATATATATATTTTCATGTAGACTTCAACCAGCGAATCTGTATGCAAGGGCGTTAACCCGTGTGGGATATGACACCTCACTGAATGACTTAGTTGGAAACTTTTTAATTTGGTCGGAAAATATTCAGTTAGTCGGGAAAATTTTGGTTAGTGCACAATATTGGAATCTTGAAAAATCTACTAGAATATGTAATGAAAAATCTGAAACTAATCGGAAAAAGCAAATGAAAAGATTCGCCATTTGAAGCCCTCATAGATTCACTTTTCTTTCCTGGTACGTATAGCCTCGAGAACCCTATCGGGGAGGCTATATTCATCTCTATTATTTATCAATTAGCAATCTATTAATCATCCGCTCCTCCCGGATACATTTCATATTACACCATTATGTTTTCTCCATAGCAAATGGAAAATTTGCCCTCTTTAAGATTCCATTCGCCCCCCTCCCCCGGTCAAGGAGTCCTGAAAGAAACACTGACCGTCAAGGGCCCTTAAAACGACGAGCCCCCCCCCCCCCCGCCGTTTTAGGGGTCCCTTTTATTCAGTCACTGATATTTCATATGTTATTAAAAAAGGGAAGAAATATAATTCTTGATTTTCAACAATTTTTTTTTTAATTTCTATGTTAACATTTCTGCGTTAGGATAACCACGTTTTTTTTGATAAAAAAAAACCAGTTAGAATTTTTAGATTTTTTACAATAATTTAATAAATTTCTATAAATACTACGCGAATAAATAAGCGGGGGGGGGGGATGGGCACCCATGGCGGGATAAAAAAACTTTTTTATTTATGTTTATAAATTACTGTGTCATGGGCAAAAAACTTTTCTGAATATTTGGGAATGTTAGATTGTATGTGAATATTTGCGAGCGAAAATTGTTTCTTGTGGAGGGGGGGGGAGGGGCACCCATGGCGGGATAAATACCTTTTTTACTTATGTTTATAAATTATTGTGTCATGGGAAAAATATTTCTGAATATTTAGGAATGTTAGATTGTATGTGAATATTTGCGCGCGAAAACTTTTTCTTGGGAAGGGGATGGGGAGGGGCATCCATGGCGGGACAAAAAAAACTTGTTTTATTCATGTTTATACATTATTGTGTCGTGGGAAAAAATATTTCTGAATATTTGGGAATGTTAGATTGTATGCGAATATTTGCGCGCGAAAACTTTTTCTTGGGGAGGGGGGGGGGGGCACCCATGGTGGGATAAAAAAACCTTTTTCATTTATGTTTATAAATTATTGTGTCATAGGAAAAACATTTCTGAATATTTGGGAATGTTAGATTGTATGTGAATATTTGCGCGCGAAAACTTTTTATTGGGGAAGGGGGGGGGGGGGGCTGACCATGCAAAAATTATAATACTGAACACTTCAAACAATTGTTTTGAATTTTAGCGATAATTGCATTTCAACAAGAGGGGTGGGGTGGGGGGGGCAGCCTTACTTCGCAGCCAATGAAAAACGCGGAGTGAAGTGTGACTCTCGTTCCCTCTCAATAGAAAGAAAATGGCGGGAAAAACACGTAAAAAAGTAACTTTTAATTTAACTGAATTTTCGTTATTTTTCAAAATGAAAAGGAACTAATTAAATTAAAATTTAACGAAAATAAAACTAACTAGTTAAATTAAAAGTTAACGACAATAAAACTAACTAATTAAATTAAATTTAACGAAAATAAAAGTAACGAGATAAGTTAAAAGTTAACGAAAATAAAAGTAACGAAATAAGTTAAAAGTTAACGAAAATAAAAGTAACGAAATAAATTAAAATTTAAACAAAAAAGTGACGAATTAACTTTAACTTTTTAACGGCGTTATTCCCAAGTCTGTGGGGGTCAAGGTGTATTTTGGTCAAAGGGGTATTAGCACTGACACGGACGGATTTTGGCGCCTCTTTAAAGTTGTCCGAGTTGGTGTATTCGTATAATGACTCGACTACAAGGTTATTATATCTATCGGGTAGTCAAAATGCATATGCGCTGTAACTATTGACATGGGGACATGGAAGAGGGCATCGCCTCTCGGATTCCAGGTATTGTCCAGTTATCCCTTTCAAGAGCATGTCAGACTTCTCTCCCCGGTATGTGCCAGTCACAACTATGTGGACGTGGTTTAATTCAAGTTTTGAAAGCGGCAACGATAATGGGCACATTCGTCTCAAAGGGAATTGATTCATTCTAATCGCCATGTCGTTACCCAGGTTACAGTGCCTAGAAGTAATAGTATGCCGACCTAGGCGAAAAACAGGTTCCCTAAAACCCCCCTCCCATAGACGACGTTGGTCTTGAATAAGCGGTCTAAAGCGAAGGAGTTAACATTGAAACTAATGGGAATTTATTGCAAATGAAATGACCAATATCTTTCGAAATAACTGAATAATTTGTGTCAAATTTGGTGTGATTATTGTAACTGATATACGCAAAAAGTCATTTGATTTTCAAAGAGATTGAGCTGGGGATATATTCGTATTATTGAAATTTTATATAACTTTATCTGTGGTCGTTCAAACATTTGAGATCCAAAATAATCAAGTTCATTCAACACAGTAACGTGAAATTCGGTATGACGTTTTCTCTTGTTGTACATTTCAGTTCTTTCGATTTTGAAGATTATCGGGCCAGCCCGTCCTGGGCCCGCCGTAGGACTTTACTTGTTTTTAGAGAATAACTCGAAAATCAGAGAAAGTAGGAAATCTAAATTTAAAATATTGTTTTCGTTTGGAGTATATTTTAATTCTTTCAATTTTGAACCGTATCGGGTTAGCCCTTCTTAGGCCCGCCTCAGTAGCTCATCCGTTTTTGCGGTATAACTCGAGAACAAACAGGTGTATCTAAAAATTCGAAGTTTAGCATATCCTTCTCATTTGCTGTATATTTTAACTCTTTGGATTAAAAATCTTATCGGGCTAGTTCGCCCTGAGCCCAACAAGAGGAATATACCGTTTTTTTTAGAATAACTCAAAATTCGGAGCATCTAGAATGTCTAAATTTTATATATCATTGACCTTTGGGGTATATTACATTTCATCGCATTTCGAACCTTATCGGGCTAGCCCGTCTTGGCCCACCATAGAAATTTACTCGCTTTTCAAGAATAACTCGATCAATCGGAGTAGCTAAAAATATAAATTTAGTATATCATTTCCTTTTGGATGGAATTTAATTTAGATTTTAAACCTCATCGGGCTAACCCGTCTTGGGTACGCTGAAGAATGCTTTCGTTCTTGATGAATAACTCGAGAATTGCAATAGCTAAAAATTCCAAGTTCAACATGTCGCTAGTTTTTGTGGTATATTTAAGTTTCTTTGGATTTCTACTGTATCGGGATAGCCCGTCCTGGGCCCGACATGGGAATGGCCATTGTTTTTTTAGAATAACTGGAAAATCAGGGCAACTAGAAAATATAAATTTAGTACATCCTTATATTTCGAGGAATATTTAAATTCCTTCGATTTTGAACTGTATCGGGCGAACCCGTTTTGGGCCCGCCTTAGAAATTAACTTTTTGAGGGGAATAACTCTAGAACGGGAGTATATAAAAGTTCCAAGTTTAGAATGTCGTTGTCATTTGCGGTATATCTTAGCTCATTGGATTTAAAACCTTATCGGGCTAGCCCGTCCTGGGCCTAACAAAAAGATTGTACTTGTTTTTTTAAGAATAACACCAAAACTATAGCAGCTTGAATGTCTAAATTTAGTATATCATTGTATTTTAGGGTATATTTTATTTCTTTGGATTTTGAACCTTAACAGGCTAGCCCGTCTTGGACCCGACGTAGAAATGTACTAGTTTTTCGAAAATAACTCGGAAATCGAAACAGATAAATAAATCAAAATTTAGTATATCATTTTCTTTTGGGGTAAAGTTTAATACTTTCGAATTTGAACCCTATCGGGAGAGCCCTTCCTGGCCCGACATAGTAATGCACTCGTTTCTTAAATAACTCAAGCAGAGCAGCTAAAATATTTTATATATCATTGTTTTAGGGGTATATTTTAATTCTTTAGATTTTGAACCTTATTGTGCTAGCCCGTTTTAAGCCCGTCTTAGGAATGCACTCGTTTTGGGGGAGCAAGTTTAGCACGATCGCATTCTTAAGGCTGACTCAAGACGGGCTAGCCCGATGAGGTTCAAATTATAAATTATGATAAACCCCAAAAGAAATTGATATACTAAATTTAGAATTTTTAGCTGCTCCGATTCACGAGTTATTCTCGAAAAACAGTACATTATCACTATGTTGGGCTCACAGACGTTCGAGCCCGAAAGAATCAAAATCCAAAGAAATAATATATAAGACATATCGCAAATGACAACGACATTCTAAACTTGGAAATTTTAGATACTCCGGTTCTAGAGTTATTCCCCCAAAAAGTGAATTTCTAAGGCGGGCCCAAAACGGGTTCGCCCAATACGGTTCTAAATCGAAGGAATTAAAATATTCCTTAAAATATAAGGATGTACTAAATTTATATTTTCTAGTTTCCCCGATTTTCCAGTTATTCTAAAAAATAGGTCCAATGTCGGGCCCAGGACGAGCTACACCGATAAAGGTCAAATCCTAAGACTTTTAAATATACCCCAAAAGCCAACGACACGTTAAACTTGGAATTTTAGCTACTTCTCGCGTTATTCTTCGGAAACGAATGCATTCTTCAGCTGATCCAAGACAGGCTAGCCCAATCAGGTTCAAAATCTAGATCAAAATCCATCCAAAAGGAAATGATTTGCATATACCAAAGACTGCAAATACGACCAAAAGTCTTCAATAGCACGAATTTCTGGGACGTTAGCAGGGTTGATGTACTTATCAACAAATTCGACATTTTCTGACCTCAAAGGTTCCAATACGATTTTTGCGAAATGAGCGCTGGCTCGGTCAGGCCAAAAGACATATTCACCTTTTCTATAATTAACACGTATATGAGGAATGAGCCTACGCGTAATACATTCTTTTTGGTAATCCAGATTTGGGGATAAATGATTGGCTGATGCCCTTTGGCATAATCGGTATATAGACCAAAACGTTTTGTTCAAATTTAGCTTTTTTCCAATATTTAATATTAGATGGAGTGGCGGACACGTCTTTGGTGTAAAATTCACCGTTTCCATAGATGGTCAAATGACAGCTGATAAAACAAAACTCGCTATCTATATAATAAAAGGCAATGTCTGTGTCTGTGTGTGTGTCTTACACACTATACGTTCAGCGACCGCGCGTCGGAGAGCTACGAAATTTGGCAATCGGAGACCCGGGGGGGGGGGGGGACACGTGAAACCCGATTTTTAAAATTTGAATTATTTTTTTAGTTATTTAATGTTTTATGCGATTTCGACCGTTTTTCCCTTTTTTCTCCACCATCCAGACGTCGTAGAAAAAAACAAATCACACCACCGGAAAGAGCAGACAAATGCGAGTAAAAATATATCAATTTCAAATCTCAGGAATAAATTACAATATTTTTTAAAGATTTTAAAACAAAAGTCACTTTCGGTTAAAAAAAAACGAACTTTGGT
Source organism: Amaurobius ferox (assembly GCA_951213105.1). NCBI lineage: Eukaryota > Metazoa > Arthropoda > Arachnida > Araneae > Amaurobiidae > Amaurobius > Amaurobius ferox. The sequence continues at coordinate 134,727,654 of OX578134.1, forward strand.
TTTTAAATCCTCTCATCTCAAAAAGTACTAATGATTTCGATTATGGAATGAGGATATTTTAAATGATATTAATGAAAAGCTTACACACTGAAGAAATAAAAAAAAAAAAAAAAAAAAAGTTATGGAGATTGTCACGGTGCCTTAAAATTTCCTTTTCAGTTTTAACGTCATTAAACTAAACCAAACTTTGTTAGCTCCACGGGGTTGAAGGCACGGTAGCCCAGTGGTTAACGCGTTGGAATTGCACTCGGTAGGCCCGGGTTCCATTCCCGCCACTGCCAAAACTGCAGCCGTGTTCACGCGGAGTACGATCACGTTAAACATGTGGGTCCGTAAGTCCATTCGAGAGGTTGATGATAGGGGAAGGAGGGTACGGTTCCTGTGGATGCCTCCCCCACTGGGTTCCGGTCTAAATTGGGTGAATAAAAAGTTATGGAGATTGTCGTGGAGGACGCGGTAGTCCAGTGGTTAGCTCGCGGGAATTGCACTCGGTAGGCCCTGGTTCGATTCTCGCCACTGTCAAAACCGCCGCCGTGTTCACGCGGAGTACGATCCCTTTAAATATGTGGGACCGTAAGTCCTTCCGACAGGTTGGTGGTAGAGGAAGGAGGGTACGGTCCCTGTGGATGCCATGGGTTTTGGTCTGAATTGGGGGGGGGCACTTCCTGGCCATCCAAACAGTTACCTTACACCTTTCTGGTATCTATAAAAGTACTTGAATCTATAAAAGTACACAAATCAAAAAATTTTGTTTCGTTAACCACCGTGGACATCTGCGGGGCTTTTGATAGCCTTAACTGGAGTATCTTACCTCAAACTTTATCAAACATAAACCTACCGCCAACTTTTCAATCTTTTATATATTCCTACTTAAGCAACAGACAAATTTCTTTTACCGATAATTCTATTACATTTAATAAAACAATATCTATGGGTGCTCCACAGGGTTCGGTTATCTCCCCTACCCTGTGGAGCATTTATTTTAATGACATCCTCAAACTTAATAATAACCTTTTTCATATCCAAGCCTTCGCAGATGATCTTGCGGTGGTTACTTACGGTGTCAATCTGATGACCCTTCGTAACAATACAAATAGCCTGCTAAATCTTGTTTCCTCCTCCCTTTCTAATCTTAAACTTACGATCTCTCCTGATAAATGTAGAGCCATAATCTTTAACAAAAACAGATCTAAAATTCGTAATAGGCCCTCCTTTAAAATTTTGAACTATAAAATTCCTACCTCCCGTTCTCTTATCTTCCTAGGAATAACAATAGATGATAATCTCAAATGGAGTACACATATATTTAACCTAAAGGAGAAATGTTATAAGATCGCCAACACCTTTGGGCGGGTGTCTGGCAATAATTGGGGGTAGACAAATCCTTTTTAAAAATCTGGTACCTATCGGTAATTGAAAAGTCTTTAATTTATGGTGCGGGAATCTGGGGTCAAGCATTGACGGGGGATCAGGTCAAAAAACTTCTCTCCCTTCAAAGGATTTTTCTTTTAAAAATTTCTTCTGGTTTTCGGACCACTTCTAACATTTCTCTTTACTCCATTACTGGTATTCCCCCTATCCATATAGTAATTAACACCAACTATATAAAATATGCTTTTTGGAAACATCGTTTAAATCTCTTCTCTAATTTGCCCGTCCCGGACCCTTCCCTTTTCGACTCAAACTGCCCGGTTTCTACTATCCCTCCTTCTAATCGTATTGCTAATCTTGTCTCCCTCCCTCCCTCCTCTTTTTCTAAATTCAATGTTTATACAGATGGCTCTTCCATAGTTGGAAACACTGGTTTTGCTGTCTGTATATTCAATCATGATACGCTTCAAGAAACATTCACTTTTAAACTAGCTAATGGGAACACAGTTTTTCAGGCAGAAATTGCCGCCATTAATTTTGCTATTAATTGGGCCTCAACTAATAATACTAAAATTAATATTTTCACAGATAGTTTTTCTTCTCTTTCGGCTCTAAATTCCATTAAAAATAAATCCTCTTATCTTTCAAAAATTAAACTTAATGCTTTAGCAAACAGAAATCTTATTAATATTCGTTGGGTTAAGGCCCACTCTGATATCTCGGGAAATGAGACTGCGGATAAGTACGCCAAACTTGCTACCTCCTCGGGTTCTCCCTTTTCCCTTCCCTTCCCGTTTTCCCTCCTTAAAAAATTTTGTAAACAAAATATTTCTCATCATTGGCAAATCTTTCTTAACTCTTATATTTCCCCCCGGACTCATGATCCGGCCCGGATTTCTTCCTTCCTCCCTCTGGTCAATCCCTCCCTCCAAATTACTAACAAATATTTAATATATTTTTTAACTGGGCATGGCCCATTTCTAGATTATCTCCATTATTTTAAACATAAATCCACCTCTTGTTGCACCTGCGGTTCTTTCGGCGATGCCGATCATTTTGTTTTTTCTTGTCCCCATACAAAAAATTTTCATCTTACAAAACCCTCCCCTGCCAATTGCGCTGCCTGGTTCTCGAGAGTCAGTTCAAATAAATCTTCTATAGATAAAATTAAAAACTGTGTTCTCATTGCTAGAGACATCTCTAATCAAATTTCCTGATCAGCTTGTGAGCCTCTCCCTTTTCCCCCTTTTGGTCGGTGGTCCCCTGTTGTCCTTTTCCCTGGAGGTGTTACCCTCTCTTTGTTTGGTTGCTTTGTTTTGTTTTTGTCTTTGTTTTGTCTGTGTTTTGATTGTGCCCCGTTTGTTGCTGTTTGTCTTGGTTTAGTTGTTGTTTTTGTCTTCGTTGTTGTTTTTGTTGTATTATTTCTCATTGTGCACCAGTTGAAGTAACAATTGTTCAAGAATTATTGTAATCCGTTTTATTGTGTCTTTCACTGTTTAACCTTTATATTGTTTCAAAATGTGAAACATATGTAAACTCTCCTGTAAATTTTTGATTCTCAAAATAAACGCTGCTGGACCGTCGGACGAAAGCCATGGAAGTTGGGAGTTGGTTTCGGCTAACTCCTTCCCGGCCGTCCAAATGGATGCTCAAGTCCTTGTTGACGAGCCGGACGGCCTGGGTTTTCAACACCTTTCTGGTAGGTCGCGCCAGCGAGTTTGCCACGGTCAGAATAATCAAGGGTAGCGAACAGGCTGGTCGCCAAAGGCGGCTAGTCCAAAATAAATTGTCTGCTGTCGAATTTTCGAAGCAAGTAGCGACATTTGGTTTTCGCAAGCTTCATTTGGATATTCGTTCGAGATGGAATGCAAACTTCGACGTTTTCCAAGCTACGGTCGTTCCAACTAACACTATAAGCGCTTCAATTACATTGACTTAAATTTGGACATGCTAACATACGGTGGAAGAATCTCTCAAAAACACGGCTATGGGACAACCCTATCCCAAACAGGTTGACCCCCATTTGCAGGCAGTTGACACCTTTGACACCACCCATCAGAGATAACGTACAATAGATCAGCGGATACGACTCCCCTGACCCACAGGAAGAAGATAAAAGAATTTGAGAGCGGGGAATTTTAATCTTTCAAACAGGCGAAAAGCAAAGTGACCTCCAGAATAAAATTTGTTAGGAGTTTCTTATTCATCCAATATACTTCCATAGTTTATACATTTTTAACATAAATACTCTATATTATTTATATATATTCATTTTCAATTTCTTTACAATTTTCAAGCTCTCAAAACCTTAAGCCACAAAAGTCCGTGAATTCAATCTGGGAACTTTGGATTTCCGTCCTAATTTTTTACTTTTTCTATTGTTCATTCTTATTAGGTCTCAATAAATATGACTGAGTTGATTAAGTATATAGCATTCGATTTACAGAATTTATCATTATACTTGCAATGGAGTACAATAGAGAAACATTGTTTTTCCAAATCAGCGTATTTTCTTTCAAAAAGAAAATGAAATATAGATAAGTAACGTATGCAACTCATGATTTCCACTACAGATTAACAGATTTTTATTTTGTTGGGAAACAACTACACAAATTAGAACTTTCTTCAACCAGATCTCACTAAAATGAATAGGCTTATTGCAGTTACCAATTAAAATATGCACAAAAAGTTTAAGTAAATTGGTTCATTATTTCGTGAGATATCGTGTTTCTGGAGAAAGGTAAAATATCTAAAATCGTCTGGGTTCTTTGTGTAAAATCAACGCATGTTTCATTCATATCAGCTGTATTGCAAACTCCATGAGCTAAATAATTTTGCTTTAAAGGAATGCGGCAATTCTTATACAACACATTCTACATCTTTTGGTGTTTACATTTTCTATAAGTGGAAATGAAGCTTCGTTATAGAAATAATCAAAGTTTGATAATCATTTAAACTCGAATATAATGTAATTGTGTTGTTTCAGTATGTAGATGCACAGAATTTTAGCAAAAATAAAGCGGTTTTAGGACGGATACAACACTAAATATGAATCAAAAAGAACTAACTTTAAAAATCACGATTTTGAGACAAGATGGATGCCATATTTTATTTTGAAGTGGGTTACGTGATCTCTTCATATAAAAGGTGTAATTATTATATTAATTTTTATTTAAAAAACTATCGAATATATTTTGCTAATTTTTATTTATATATTTTATGGGATAATATGAATATTTCCTAAAACTTTCGAAGCAATTTATGAATTTTAAATTCGCTTAAAAAATGTTTGAAAAATTAGGTCCCATAGGGTTCAATATATTTCATTTTTTCAATACGGGTTCAATCCAAAACTAATTGTGTGATGTTATTCATTTATATTCCCACAGGTCCCACTGACCGACTGAACAACTAAAATTTTGATAAAGTCATTTTTACAGCAGTTATTGTGCTAACGGACAGACAGACAGACAGAATGATCAAAGTCATAAACATTTTTCAACAATGTTGTAAAATGTTAAAAAGAACTTGATGCAAAGAAAAGAATTTGACACAAGATGGATGCCATATTTTATTTTGGAGTGGGTCACATAATCTCTTCATATAATATAGGTGTAAATATTATTTAAAATTTTATTTTAAAAACAACTGAATATATTTTGCCGAATTTTTTTCATGTTTTTATGGGATAATTTGAATATTTCCTAGAACTTTCGGAGTAATTTGTGAATTTCAAATTCTCTTAAAAAATGTTTGAAATATTAGGTTCCATAGGATTCAATGCATATCATTTTTTCAACCCGGGTTCAATCCAAAACTAATTGTTTGATATTATTCATTTATTTTCCCATATGTGCCACCTACTGTCTGAATAATACAGTAAAATTTCATTTTAATAAAATCATTTTTATGGCAGTTATCGTGCGAACGGACAGACAGACAGACAAAATGAACAAAGTCATATACACTTTTCAACTATGCTGTAAAATGTTAAAAATATGTAAATATTCATGTCATTTTAGCTTGAATTAAATGTTGAAATATCGTACAAACGATATCCAGAAAATGCCTGTTTCATTGCAGAAATAATATAATTTCAACATAATATAAAATGTTTATGTACATGTACACGTATGCGTAAAAAAATATTATATGCAACAACAAAGTTAGAGTATGCGTTTTGTATAAAGAATTAAAGTTTTCAGCAAAAAGCAATGAACACAGGTTTTGGTGAAAATCAGAAGAATGCCCCTTGCTCTAAGTTTCCCACGGTAGAGAAGAATTTTTCAGGGAAGAATGTATTTCACCCCTCATTTGGGACTCCAAAGGGACAATGATTGACACTAATCTTTCTTTGCGGCTAATGACCAAAGAGTGTAGGTAGGTATTCGAACGTTTTGAGGGAGAGTTTATACAGAGTCTTTACAATTAGAGTTCCACTTTGAAATGGCCATAAAAGAAAAACTACTGGACAGAATGCTATCAAACTTAGTAATAGTTTACATGAGGTCATGGGATTTTATTTTCCGCAAGAAAAAAAAAGTTCAAAAACTAACGTCATCGGGGAATGGCAAAGGTCCGAGGGGCAAAATATATCTTCATGTTCGAAAAAACTTCATGGACAAAATAGACCTTCATGTACCTTAAAATGTTCGATTTTCCAAATAAATGAGAAACGGCTCCTTTAAAATTTGATAGAGGCTTGAAATTTTGCACATGGACTAATTATGTGATAAAAACACTCAATACGAATACAGTTTTTTTTTTTAAATGTTCGTTTAAGGGGTGCTCCAGAGAAAAACGTTCGAAAGATGAATTTATGAAAAAAAAAAAAACATGCTTCGGGATGAGATAGAGATGTCAAATGTGTTGTGCGGATAGATGGTTTGGAAGGCAGAGAGTGTGCGGTTTCAATTTTCCAATATTTTCTACTGTAGGGATGCCGCACATCAAAATGTTTGATTTTCGGAATAAATGAAAAACGTCAATTTTGAAATGTGATAGATGCTTGAGATTTGATATATGGGCCAATAATCTGATAGAATACCCAAGAAAAACGGAATTTAAAAAAAATGTTTATATAAGGGGGTGATTACTCTACACAGAAACATTTGAAAGGTGAAATGATAGAAAAAGCATGCTTTGTGATGACATAGAGACTTCAAATTTAGTGTACAGGTAGATAGTTGGAAAGGATGAAAGTGTGCACTTTCAGTTTTCCCACATTTGTTAAAGCAGGGGGGTGCCGCACACTAAAATATTCGATTTGACAAACAAATGAACATCGCCTCCTTTTCAACGTAATAGAGGCTTGAAATTTGGTATATGGACAAATCATTTGATAAAAAAACACAAAATGAATGCAATTTTATAGCAATGTTCATAGGGGATGCTACACAGGGAAAGTTTGAAAGGTGAAATGAAAGAAAAAGCATGCTTCGTGATAGAATAGTTCAAATTTGGTATATGGGTACGGGTAGATAGTTTGAAGAAAAGAAAGCGTGCAATTTCAGATTTCCAATATTTGTTACTTTAGGTGTTGCCGCACACCAAAACGTCCGATTTTCCGAATAAATGAGACACACTTCCATTTAAATGTGATTGAGGCTTGATATTTGGTATATGAACCAATTATCTGATAAAAGACGAATTTTTTCAAAAATGTTCATTTATCGGTGTGCTCTACAGAAAAAAAAGGTTAGAAATGTGAAATGATAAAATAGCATGCTCCGGGAAGACATCGAGACTTTAATTTGGTGTACAGGTAGATTGATTGAAAGAAAGAATTGCGCAATTTAAGTTTTTCAATAGTTTCTTCTTTGGGGGATGGGGGGGGGGGGGGTATGCACACCAAAATATTCGATTTGACGAATAAATGTGAAACGCGAATTAATCAAACATCATTTACATTATTCGGGAGTTGCTTATTGCGACACAGTATATTTTCAACTGGTATTCGGCTTGTATTTATTTTAATTATCCTTAATGGATGTATAAGAATATTTATTCTCGCTATACAAAATTATCTTCACAGGCAGATCTGAAGGTAAAAACATCCTGGTCCTGTGTATAAAAAAATTTACAAAAACTTCTATCTAATTACCACAGAGCGACAGTGATTTTCAAGGAAATTGAACTCAATTTTTCAAATGATTGAATATTCATTAATTGGGTGTATAATTGTCATTAATTTAGTATCATGTTATTAATTCGGAATCATTTTCAGTAATTTAACAGCATGTTAAAAAGTAGTCAAATTTGTCGGAATGTGGGATAGTTAGACTAAAAGACAAGTGCTACAGAAAATCATTAAAATAATATTATCTTTCAAAACGCAACAAGACAAGTCATAAACAATTTACACCAAAGTTGGAACGTGTTAAAAAGCACAAATTTTAAATGCATATTATATTTTTTAAACCAACAAAATAGGAAAGTACACGTTATAGCTCGAGAACCCTAAATGTTCAAATTTAGTTCAAATTTAGCATCGTTGCTTTTTACCACTTCACAACAAAGTTGAAAAGTGTTTATGACTTTGTTCATTCTGTCTGTCTGTCTGTCTGTCCGTTAGCACGATAACTGTCGTAAAAATGACTTAATCAAAATGAAATTTTAGTATGTTGTTCAGACGGTCTGTAGGACCTAAGGGAATATAAATGAATAATATAACCCAATTAGTTTTGGATTGAACCCGGGTTGAAAAAATGAAATACATTGAGCCCTATGGGACCTAATTTTTCAAACATTTTTTAAGCGGATTTAAAATTCACAAATTGCTTCAAAAATTTTAGGTAATATTCAAATTGTTCCATAAAATATATAAAAAAAATTCAGCGAAATATATTCAGTAGTTTTTTAAATAAAAATTAAAATATTAATAACACCTCTTATATGAAGCGATCACGTGACCATGATATGAAAAAATCACGTGACCCGCTTCAATATGATATATGGCATCCATCTGGTCTCAAAATCGATATTTTTAGAGTTCTTTTTAATTCATATTGAGTGTTGTATCCGCCCTAAAACCACTCTATTTTCGGTTAAATTCTGTGCATCTACATACTGAAACAACGCAATTACAATATATTTGAGTTTAAATGCTCATCCAAATTTGATTATTTCTATAACGAAGCCTATTTTTCACCTATGTAAAATGTAAACAGCGAATGTAGAATGAGTTGTATTACAATTGCTGTATTTCCTTAACACAAAATCATTTAGTTCATGGAGTCTGCGTAGCTGATATGAATGAAATATTCATTGATTTTACAAACAGAAGGACGTTTTTTTTCGATGAAGTTTTACGCATAGAGTTTAATTACCTGTAGCTCCATGGTCTTAATTTTTAAATAAAATAAATTATTATTGTATTGTGATGAATGACATGAATGGGAAATTATTTATGAATGAAGTGCTGCTTTTATAGAGAGAGCCAGGCGTGTTATTTTTTCTATGACGTCATTTGAATGAATTTCAGTTGTTTTCGATTAAGTTTTCAAATATAATAAATTATCGTAGTATTATGATAATTCTAAAATTCTTACCGAGGAATATATCACATTTTAGAGATGTTTAAACCAGGCAATTTATATTTCAATGCCGTCATTTGAATGAAGTTCATTTTTTTCGATGAAGGTTTACGTTTTCGAATATAATAAATTAATGTAGTATTGTGATAAGTTTTAGAATATCACCGAGAAATATATTGCATTTTAGCCATGTTTAAATAAAATTGTATTGAAGTTGGAAAGTGTTTCATAATCAATGCTTTAAGCATGATTGATCTTTCTTGTTAACACTTTACAGCATAGTTGAAAAGTGTTTATGACTTTGCTCATTGTGTCTGTCTGTCTCTCCGTTCGCACGATAACTGCCGTAAAAATGACTTTATCAAAAGGAAATTTTAGTATGTTGCTGATACGGGCTGTGGGACATACGGGAATGTAAACAAATAATATCACCTAATTAGTTTTGGATTGAACCCAGATTGAAATAATTAAATACAATGAACTCTAAGGGATCTAATTATTCAAACATTATTCAAGCGAAATTAATTCAGGGATTGCTTCGAAAATTTTTGGAAATAGTCGAATTATCCCATATAGTATATAAAAAAAAATCAGTAAAATATGTTCGGAATATTTTGAAGTAAAAATTAAAATAATAATTACATCCATATTATATGAAGGGATCACGTGACACATTTCAAAATAAAATATGCCAACCACTTTTTTTCCCAGTGTAATCGTGATATTTAAAGTTCCTTTTTATTTATATTTAATGTTGTATCCGTTTTAAAATCGCTTTATTTTTTATCTTTTCTGTGCATCTATATACTGCGCCAACTCAATTACAATATTTTTTAGTTTAAATGATCATCAAATTTTGATTATTTCTACAATGAAGCCTAATTGTCACGCATGTAGAATGTAAACACATAAAGCTGTAAGAGAAGTTGTATAAGAATTGCTGAATTTCTTTAACGCAAAATTATTTAACTTTGGAGTATGCAGTATAGTTGATAGGAGTTGTTGTTGTAGATGTTGTTGAAACCCAGACCGTCCGACCTACCAGAAAGGTGTAAGGTAACTGTTTGGACGGTCGGGAAGTGCCACCCAATTTAGACCGGAACCCAGTGGGGGAGGCTAGTTGATAGGAGTGAAACATTCAATAATTTCACATAGAAAAGCAGACGATTCTATAGTATTGGTTTATCGATGAAGTTTTAAGCATGGAATCATAAAGTACTTTTACCTCCATGGTTTTAGGTTTTTAAGTAAAATAAATTATTGTAGTATTTTAATAATTTTAGAAATATCGCCTCTGAAAAAAAGGAATGAAAAAAAGTTTACGAATGAAATATCCACTGCTTTTATATAGAGAACCAGGCGGTTTATATTTTGATGACCTTATTTGAACACAGTTAATTTGTTTTCGATGAAGTTTTTAAATATAATAAATTATTGTAGAATTGTGATAATTTTTAAAATATCACTTCTGAATGTATCGCATTTCAGAGATGTTTAAATAAAATTACATTGCAGTTGGAAAATGTTTCATAACCAGTGTTTTATATATAACTGATCTTCCTTCTTGTGATATATTTTTACTTTCGCTGCAATACATGGTAATGTATAGATAAAGTATTGGAATCATGCCGAGAATCACGTCTGGAGTTTTTTACGGATCTACACGTTTCGGGACCTTTAGAATACGAATGAACTATTTTTAGCGTGACGTCTGTGTGTGTGGTCTGTCTGTGCGATGTATGTATCCACTGAAGTTCAAAAACTAATGGACCAAATTTCATAAAATTTGGTTGGTAAGTCACTTGTGCGTGACCCTGGTGCTAATTACTTTTCGGTATGATTCGGTATAAAAGAAACAGCCTTTATTTGCAAAATGACCTTCAAAAATCCCATGTATCCACGCTAGCTAAAATACTCATTGACCAAATTTCACAAAATTCGGTAGATAAATCACTTGTTGGTTACCCTCGTACTGATTAGATGTTACTATGATTCGAATAAAGAATATCGAGGAGCTGATGAAGACTTTAAAGGGCAGTTGCTGAATGAAACTAAGATACATTAAAAATGCAAATTCGATATAATATCAGAAAAGTATCCATGTTGTTTTCTGCAATTAAACTCAATTTAACGCAGCATGAAATACAAAATAAGAAAATATATTTGAGTCTGTAGGAAAAGTCATGTGCTGCCCACGTCAAATTATTTTTAATATATATATTTTTCTATTTATTAGTGAATTAAATGCGATTTGCAAAATGCGCTATTCTCAATATGTTTTATTTAAAGTAAACAGTAAGAAATTTGAAATACATTCATTATTAACAAATGTGGTGAAGACTTTGCAAATTACTTTAACAGAATATTGGTAGACCCTATTATTAAGAGAGGTTTTCGAGATATTGGGAATTTTACTTTTTGCTATGGAGCATAATATCCCTGAATATATTAAATAAATAGAATGAAATATAGTATGATAAATTACGTACGGAAGCTAATAAAATGTTAGCATTTTTTTAATCAAAAAATCATTATAAAAGATAAATATGCTTCAAAATGTATTACCTAAATAGTTTTTATATGTAATTTATTATTTAAAAACTAATGACATAATTTTTGGAACGATAGCATGTGCCATTATCCACGTTCTTCATATAATACGGATATTTTTGTATCAATTCCAGTACAATTAAATTTTAAATATTTTTTATTTAAAAAATCCGATCTTTTGTAAAAGGATCGATCTCTTTTAAAATGTTTGATAACAAATGACAGCTTAGATGATAAATGATAGGGATTCATCATCCAATTTAAGAAGAGGTATAGGGTAGTAGTTCACTAAAGATTTTCACTTACGGTATCTTTTCTAATTTCGTTTCAAAAATTTTACATAAAACATTTATTTATCGGAAACAGTTATAGATATAAATAGCTTAGATAATAAGTGATACGGATTCAGTATTATTGAATTTGGAAAATAATCAGCCCAGTCCATTCTGGGGCCGCGCAATAGGAATGTACACGGATATTTTTAGAATAATAACTTGAATATCGGAGAAGTTGGAAATCTCATATTTGTCATATATTTGCCTTTTGTATCATATTTTCATTCCTTGGATTTTGAACCTAATGGGTCTAAAGAAGTAGAAAGCAAACAAACGAAAAACAAATTTTATAGGATCAATACCTTTATTTTAGTTTTTATAAGATCTAGACCTCTATCTATGCAATAAAATTGTAACTCACATTTTCATCTCATACAATAGAAGTGGTGACTATAAATTTTGTAAAACTAATATTTCATTATAAATCGGAATACGCTAAAATATTACCAATGGATTCAATCATTGATTAAATATATGGAATTACTAGCAGGTATATCTATTATTCGTACGGAATATATAATATAAAAACTTTAAATTCACAATTATTTGCAAATTCCTTATATTCTAAATGATATTGTTATTCAAAGCATTCTATTAATAAACCATTTAATTCCTAAATTAAGTATCAGAATCTCTGTTTCTGCTATATAAAATTATCTTTAGAGGGAGATCGGAAGAATAAATTATCCTGATCCAGGGTGTAAACAAATTTACAAAAATAGCATTACCTCTACTTGGGACAAAGCTAAAAATAAAGGTCCCCTCATTTACAATTAAATTTTTCAGCGGTCATTTTTTTCCTCTGCCATTTTTTCCACGGGTATTTTTTCCCTCGGCCATTTTTTCTTATATTCCTTTGAAACTGTGCTAAGGGCCCCTAAGCTTATAGTTACGCCACTGGTTGGAACCAGGCGGGTATTTAGAGGGGAGCCGGGACACCAAGTGCCCCCCCCCCCCCCTTATGATGAAAACTAACATTAGTTCTATGCCTATGGGAACAAAGTTGAAATTGAATGTTGTGTCCTCGTTTTGGATGGTTCCCCCCACCTTTTGCAAAGTCTGTATCTGCCCATGGTTGTAACACATGTACATACCTATAAAGCTCTAAGTTATTCAGACTATACTGTAAACCTTTAAATAATACAATGAAGTAGTGTCTGCAGTTAAAGCAGTCTGTTTCGATCGGCAACTGGGCATTATCCAAACGTGACCAGGATTTTGTTTACATCACACCCAACCTTTTACTCTACAACGGGGGAAAAGGTAAAGGGTTCGACTGTCATCAGCAGCAAATTACCCAGGAGAATTCAGTCCACCCCTTTCTACCTAGTACCTGCCGCCAAATTGCTCCTTTTGCCGTCCTGCCTTGGTGTCTACGCAAAAAGACGATTTTGTCAACTCGACAAATAAAGAGCGATAAAGTTTGACATTCTCGTAACAATGGTCAAAGTGAAAATGCCGCTAAAGCTGTCAATTGCTGCTACTCTTCCAGAGATGCACTATTAAAAAATGGACAATAGAGACTTACTTATCTGCTTCTGGGAAGGGGGGGGGGAGGGGGAGCTTCAATGGGTTCGTGTTTTTTGTTTCCTTATCAAAACTGTTTTTGTAGTATTTATCATAGTTCTGGATTTATAAATAAAATGAATTAAATTAAAATGTAATGCAATTTTATTTTTATTTCATGTTTACACTACTGATCAGTAAGCAGTTAAATTACCATCGCTTCAGGCTGAAATGTTCCATATCCACATATAAGATCACCCCGCTTATAGGGTCAGTTTTTTCAAATACGTAAGGGTGACCTTATACCTTATATCGAGGTTTGACTGTGTAACGTATGTTCAGCATAACTATTCTAACAAAATTATTTGAATTTCTATAGACCAATTTTATGAATTTCCATATTTTAAGAGAGCGAAAAGTGTCTTCCTCCCACCCTCTTACTCCATTTTGCATTCAATCAAAACTTATTTTAGATTTAACTATCAATTCTTTCAGATACGCTTCTGGATTGGAGTCGTTCACCAAGTACGTTGGCGCTTTGAGGGGAGGGGGGGGGGGCGGTCGCTTTAATGCGGATCGTCCGCATTTATTGTTTTTTCTTCTAATAAATGTTGTGAAAACTTTGGGGAAGTGCAGTTTCATTTTTAATTGCATGTCTATTTCATATGACAGTTTGGAACCGTATCAGCAAATATAACTCTCTCAAAGTTAAAAAATGTTGAAATTTAAAAAAAAAAATTTATTATATAGAAAATTGAAAACTGAAGGGGGGGGGGCATGGCTCTCCCATGCTGGTGCCCGTGTTTGCTTGTATAAACATAAATAACAGCTATGCCTTAATAATTTTCCATGTTAACATGCGGAAATTTATTATTTTAAATCAGTATTTATGAAATTTTTATTTAAAAATCCTCTTTTTATGCCAATTTTTGATCGTGGATTTTTAATTCATGATATGCTTGAAAATTTTCAATTATTTTTGCTTTTGTTAAGTATTTGAAGCTTTTTAATTCCCTACAAAAAATTATAAGTATATAAATAGTTACATAGCAAAGTATGTACCTCTCCAGTTGCAATAAAATGTAAATGTATTATCATTATTAATACTATCATGTTAGTTTAATAAAAAATCCTATTAAAGTTTTACCCGAAAAGAGGAAAGCAGTTTTGTTTTCAAAACGTACATGCATAAGAAATATGAAATTAAACAATACAACTTGTTAAATGTATTTGAAATCTGTAAAATCATAATAAAAGATATGTGATAACTTTGATATTGAACTGAGTGACTGCAAAATGAAGTTTTCAGATAATAATTAATAATATATCAATGCAATTTTAATTTATTTGTGAGTCTAATATTCATCATGCTCGAAAATTTAGGAAAATATATGTTTCATATTAATTTCAAAATAAAACAATAAAAACTTTCTCTATCAATGTTCATAAGCAGTTATACAATTTTGTCAATTTAGGATAATTTATTTTATAAAATAACAATTGATTTACAGGAGGACAAAAGGGAGAAAAAGTGGTTTTTAATTTTCGTTTCATAAAAAGCAATTTCAATTTTTCAGACTGTTTAAAAGCTTCTTAAATCAAAAGTCTATCGTTTCCGACGATACCTAATTACCCCTTATAGACTATGACACTTGTTAATCATAGGCGCCGAAGATTGGGGGCCGGAGATAGGCATTTGCCGCCTCCTGTCCTCTGGATTCTACAGATTTCATTGTATATTTTATGCATATATGTACGTGCGTGTGTGCAATGCATCTTTTGCCTCCTCCTGGAAAAAATCCTTCAGGCGCCTATAATGTTAATGGTTCAGACCGAGACTGGATAGTGTCAGATGGTTGTTGACTACCGTTTTACTTATTTTTTAAGCTTAATAAGATCTCCGGTCTCAAGTGACTAATATTAAGAACTAGCGAAATTTCACTGCAGAAAATTGAGAGGGTAATACGTTGCAAATTTCAAACTTTAAATGCGAAAATATAAATATTATTCGAAATAGTAAAGAAAAATATATTTATACTATTTTGATTTTTTTTTGGGGGGGGAGGGGGGACGCTTCTTCACACACATTATGTGGGAGGGGCTTGAGCCCCCCAAAAAGGCCTAGCGATGCTTCGGATCCATGTTAAACAAAAATCAAACTAAGCAGGAGGTTTGACACCCAAAAACTATTTTTGTATATACGTCTCTGGATGTATCTATGAGACAGGTCCCCTGTTTGTAGATGTATGAAACAGGTCCGCGATTTACTGTGTGTGAAACAGGTCCACGATTTACTGTGTGTGAAATAGGTCTGCAATTTACGGTGTGTGAAATAGGTCCGCTATTTACGGTGTGTGACACGCGTCCGCAATTTACGGTGTGTGATACAGGTCCTCGATTTGCAGGGTGTAACACGGGTCCGCAATTTACGGTGTGCATATTTACGGTGTGTAACACCAGGTCCCCATTTTGGTTGAAAAAAACATACATTCAAATAATTAATTTTTTTTTAATTACGAAGTAGAAATGAAAAGTATACTCTATTTTAACTGGAAAATCATTAACGTTTTCATCAAAAATATATTCCTTCATAGGGTTCTCGGTTTGATAGGATACACACAGCGTCCTCGTTTTACAGGTCTTGCCCACCTGTGTGTGTGTGTGTGTGTGAAAGTATGTATGTGTGTGTGTGTGGAGTGTCAGTGAGCCTGTGGAGACGATAACTGACGAACGACTAGACCGATTCGAACAAAATTTGGTACAAAAATTACAATCCGTGAATACTGGGAGCCAATTGTTTTTATACGCAATTGAATGTTCAGAACCCCCTAAATTTTCGAGTGAAATTTTTAAAAAATCATCAAAAAATCAAAACCTTTAATAAAGTTACGAAAATAGTCATTTCTTATGTAATTTTTTATTAGAAAACCATTGACATAAATTTTAGAACGCTAGCATGAAACTTTCTCGAGATATTGCACATATTCAAAAACAATTATCAAAAAATCGTATAAAATAAAAAATATTACCTATTGAGAAATATGTTAACTTTTCATATGTAATAGCATGCGATAAATATGGTGACATCATTCTCGTGGATTTAGCTCGTTTCACTCATGAAAAAAGTTACTTTGAGTAATACGTTTGTATTTGATCGCCAATAGTGATTTATCTGTTGTAAGAATAACTTATTTCTCCGTCCATAACGCTTGGCGTGATTTTGGCGACGAATTTGGTGGAATGTCACCAACTTGGCGACTTTTTTAAATGTTGCTAATTTAACGAAAATCTCGCCAAATGGATAGAAATGACGCCAAATAAATGAAAATGACGACTAATTGACGAAAATTCAATATCTTGGAAAGAATATAAGTATCTACTATAAGAATTACCTATTTTTTTACTGTAAAAGTAGTAAATTCCTTGTATAAGGAAAGTCATGTGTTGCCCACATCAGATTTTTTTTAATTTGTCATGATAATAAGCCTATTGATTTTCAGAAAGCTCAAACTTGTGGCAAATTGTTTCCTAATTTAAATTTGCAATCCATAAATAGTCGTCAACTATGGGAATATAAAACTAGTTTTAGAAATTTCATAACAATGACCATACATATAAATCGTGACCTAACCAAAATATTGCAAAAGGAATTGAAAAGGAAGAAGATGTAGAATAAAATTTTCTGAAGGGAAAGCTATAAGTTAGGTTTCAAGTATTTAGAATTCTAAAGTTGATTTACAATTTCCTTCATTTCTTGGAAATAACACTGGATTTATTTCACATTTATATTTACTACCGACCATTCAATTTCAGCAAAACTTAAGGTAATACGTATATCCGATGACCAAGTATGGAATTTATCGATCTAGAAATAAACTGGCAAAAGAAATGAAGAACCTAAAGAATAAAATGAAAAATAAAGATAAATAATACAAATATTTGATAATAAAATTATTTTATTGAAATTTTTAATGTCGTTTTCAAATGAACAGTCAGATGAAAAACTGCTTATAAAAGAGTTTTACTTATGCAGTATTTTATAGATTCCATAGTTTGCTCAGGCAATTATTTTGCTGTAAAAGACGTACATAATTAATATTTGACTTTTTTTTTCGAAATCTTTGAAACATATATATTTTATATAATGTGCATTTATATTGTAAATTAGATAATAATTTTAAATTCCAATATAGAATATGAAAAATCTATATAAATATAATTTAAAATCTGTCTGTTGGTGTTGTTGTGTACGGCTGCACAGAATTTCATGAAATTTTGTGGTCAGCCTTGGTATAGTCTTCCCTAACATTAAGTACATATTTCAAATTTTTGAGACCAGAAATTTGGGAGATATTAATGAAAAATAAACCGGCCTTCAAAATAGCATGCAAAATATATTTCTTCCGCGCATTTATTTGAAGAAAATTATATCATGGTGCTTAGCAACGTTTTGAAATCAAATGTGTTTATACGACAGAATTTTTTATTAATTTTTTGAAATTTAATAAATTCAGAAGTGGGTATAAAAATAAATTTTATAAATGAACGGTGTTGCATTTTTGACTGTACTTACGGGAATTATTGTTATTTTCAATTTCGTACGTCATCTATTTTATTTTGGCAAATATTTTTTCAAACTCATATATTGTGCTTAATCAATTGCTGAAAAAGAATAAAAATAGGTACTAGTATATATTCCAATATATCTTAGCGCTTTCATTTCAACATATTATATTGTTCACATTTCATATTTTTTGTAAATTTGTTTACAAACGGTACCAAGATGCGTTATTCTACAGATCTGCCTAAGAAAATGATTTCATATAGCGAGAACAGAGACTTTTATGCTTTACTTTAGGAGTTATTAAATGTTTATTAAATGTTTTAATAGAATGCTTGCATAACAATGAATAGAATAATACTGGAATTTACATATAATTTGGAATTTTAGATTTTTATAACACTTATACACACAGGCATTAGCGTAAAACGTTCAATTCGAGATTATATATTCTCAAAAGGTGTATATTTTACAAAAAATCAAATTCAGATTTTCTACACGGTTACAATACATTCCCTATGCATTATAATTACAATAATTAAGTAAAGAAAGCAATATTATCAATATGTTTTGAAATGAAAATTATAAAATAACTGTCGACTCTTTATAAAATCTTTATATATTTCAGAATTTTCCTCTTTATAAACTTCTTTATTTTCTTCTCTAACTGGAAACAATCTTACTTACTTTCCTTCCTTCTGTTATTTTTAAAGGGGAATATATAAAGAAGCTGAGGTAATGAGGGTTCTAGGATCAAGTACGGAATTTATCGATCAAACGTTGTAATGATCGCCGCGAAGCGTATTTGGTGCTTCCTACTCATACAAAAAGATCTATTTAATTCTATAAAAGAAATCAATGAAAAGGGTTTTAGCTTTAAGGTTACATCTCTATAGAGCTCTATAGATTTATTGAAGTCTCTATATTTTACTTTCTATAAAGTATCCTTTACCGCAATATAGTCTCAACCATGAGACTCTATAGCAATCTAATAAAGACTCCTTTAAAAATCTAGAGCTCTATACAATTTGATGATATAGTTAGAGAGCTATTTCTATAGATTTTTTATAGAATTCTATAGAATTTTCTTTTATGGGTAAAGAATTCTCCGAATAATTTTCAAACTAAACTACAGCATAAACTACATATCTTAGTAAACGTATAAAGGTTAAAATATTATTTTATTTGTAAATTAAGCTATCAAAAAATAATGTCACATTTGACAAGTATTATGACAGAAATACAATAATAACTTTATCAAAATTATAATTATCAATTATATATGTTTAACAATATATATTGTTTTTAATAAAAACGCAAAACAAAATCTGATTTGGGCACCACATGACTTTTTTTATATAATATAGTGACTCCGCTTGTTTTACATCACTGAAAATGATGCACAAAATCTATGGTCCAATACATCCGTCGTTAAATTGTTCATTAACATGTGACGCTTTTCTGGATGGCAATGTATAAAACTCTTTCGAAATACCCAATTAATTTATATTCCTACTATTAATTTATATTAATCTACTTCGACAGTTAGAAATATTATTAGAATTTGCTAAGAAAAATATTCCATGTATTAAACGAATTTAATCTGAAAATATTAAATTTTCGTTAATTTGGGGGTCATTTTCGTTAATTAAACGTCATTTTTGACAATATGGCGGCAATTTCGTCAATTTGGCAACATTTAAAAAGAGTCACCAAGTTGGCGAAATGTCACTAAATTTATCGCCAAGGTCAACCCATTTAAGTAGTTATACTTGCTAGTTATTTCGTTTCATCTATCTTTTTCAATAAATTTTATTGAAATCTCCAGAACAGTTCCAGCTACCTTTCGAAAGTTGGTACCATTCGTTTTCCAATGATACATTACGTAAGATATTATTATTTATTTAACATTATTATAGCTGAATTTTTAATGATTTTTTCAAAAATCATTTGAAAATTCAGTAGGGGAAGGGGGCTTTTGAACATTTGCGTTTAAAATCTATAGAGTATTTATCTGTATTCACTAGTTGTAATCCAGTATTCACTAATTATAATAATCACAACATTTTTTTAGCTTGCTGCATTTGTTCTGATATATCGCCCTCACAGACTCACGGACACACATACTAACATGCACACACACATGCACACAGACATCCTCTCAAAAACGTATAGGGATGCTTGAAACGTTCTCCGTCGTCGAAAATTCGAATTCGAATTTTCGGTCTCGTTACAACACTTTCTCTATGCATCATACTATGCATATAAGGGGAATTATTATATAACCGAATGAGCAGAAAAGGAGTATCGTAAAAACTGAAAATATTTCAGGTCCAGATTTATTCTTTTTAATGATACATTCAAATTTATAGGAAATAATAGAATAAGAAATGAAGCGTCTAAGATTAAATGACACATTCTCCGTTTCTGCTCGAAATAAATTATTAATAGTCTTGTTTTTCATATTTACAGACATGTGAATCAAGTAGTATTAAGGTGAAAAAGTGACGTTTTCTGATACTTATTTAGTATTCAAAATCTGATTCAGTTTCAAAACTCAAATTCTTTACTACGAATCTTGCTACAAAACTCACATTCTCAATTCATCCAATAGGAAGACTTTATCAGATCACATGATCATCAGATGACTACTTGCTTTTCTATTACCTTTTAATTACGTAGTGCGGTCGCGTGTGATTTATATCTGTGTTCTTTACTATGATGTTTTTTATACTTTTGAAAAATGTTATTAAAATTTGAGTTGCTAAATAATGAATTTATCTCTTACACAATTAAAAGATATGAAAAGTCTGAGGAATCCCTCAGCAAAACCGGTGGAACATTATCATTTACCGAGTCTCAATAGCAGTGTACACTTATTTCAATAAGAACAGTTGTTTTTATATCTCTTCTCTAAAGTGTTACATTCTAATTATTCTTCGTTCAAAAACTAACATTTTTCACATCAATTAGGTAAAAACTTATATTCCCCTCATAAGTACGTATAGTACTTAAATTTTTTCACATCAATTCTTCATCATTTGGGTGCAAAACTTACATTTTTCACATCAATTAGTTGCGAAAATCACATTAAGACTCTGTAACAATTTATAGACTTCTCTAAAAATCTAAAACTCTATAGAAAATGAAAACGTAATTGTAGACCTATTTCTATAGGAATTTATAGAATTCTATAGAATTTTCTGTCCTGACTAAAGATCACTTTGGGTCCATATTTATTATTTTTTTAATGGAATATTCACATTTTTAGGAAAATAATTGAAAAATAAGTCCAACGTCTAACAGCAAAAGTCACATTCTTAATTTCTAGTTGAAATGAGTTGTTAATATATTCTTGTTTTTCATATTGACAGGCATGTGAATCAAGTAATATTAAGGTGAAAAAGTAACATTTTCTGATATTTATTTAGAATTTAAAATCTAATTTAGTTACAAAACTCAAATTACTCAAAATAAAAATCTTGCTGCAAAACTCACATTATCCCTTTGTCCAATAGGAAGTCTTTATCATTTGATTATCAGATGTTTGCTTGCTTTTCTGTTACCCTGTAGTTACGCAATGTGGTCAAGTATGATTTACATATAAGTTTTTTCTTTTCTATGCTACATTATAATTTTGAAAATTTTATTAAAATTTGAGTGGCTAAATAATGGATTTATCTTTTACACAAGTAAATGATATGAAAAGTCTAAGTCCCTCAGCAAAACTGGCGTAACATTAACATTTACCGAATCTCAAATGTAATGTAAATTTATTTAAAAAAGAACAGTTGTTTTTGTATTTATTCTCTAAAATGTTACATTCTAATTATTCTTCGTTCAAACCTAACGTTTTTCGCATCAACTTATGTTCTATGTTCTCCTCATCAATACGTGTAATACTCACATTTTCTACATCAAGTCTTCATCGTTTAGGTGCAGAACTCACATTCTTCACATCAATTAGGTATGAAACTCACATTCTCCGATATTCAAAATAACATGTTGGTATTTTATCATGTATCAAATTTGTTTTCCTTTAAATTGCTATTTGTAAATTATTTTAACTTGAAGTATGCAAACAACTACAATAAAATGAGTTTTTCCAATTGTGTGAGTGTTCTACACATTGTGTAGGATGACAGACATGGATATTGAGAGTTTTGAAGTTTTACCCTTAAAATAAGATGCAAACAAAAATATGTTTCTAATTCTAGTAGCTGTTGAGATTATTTTACTTTCATACTGAAACTCTAGTATCAAACTTTCGTTTAAGATGAACATAGTTCTAAAGCATAAACTACGCAAACAATAATTTCTAAAAGAACAGGAACGCAAACAAAATTCTAGAATACAAACTTCCATTGACTAAACCACAAAAACTTTCCACTCTACACAAAATCTGCTATCGACATATTCAATTTTCTTCTTCGTCGAACGGAAATGAAACCAGATTTCGTCCACTTATATTTTCGATATGTGATTTCATTTTTAAAGAAAGAATTCCAAGAAGCTGAGGCAGTGCGTATATCCTAGTATCAGAGAAGGTATTTATCGAACGAAAATAGAACTAACTGACCACTCGAAAAGCAAGTTTGTCTTGTCGATTTAAAGTACTCCCGAAAGATCTTGTCCACGAATGCCTGTCTTGGGCTATCATAATTCATTTTCAAAGGGAAACAGGAAATTAATGTGACGTAAAATTTATTTCATTTCTAAATAAGCAAATAATTTAATTGAGTATAATGTTCAGGTGAAGATTCTAAACGTTCGGCAAGTACGTTATTGCGATGTTGTATATTCAGAAATCACTTTATAGGGGTTGTTTCAAAAGGATTGCACAACTAAATATCTCTTTAAAAAATCTGATGTGGGCAACACATGACTTATATAATGCAATGAATTTACTACTTTTACAGTAAAAAAATAGGTTTTCCTTATAGTAGATACTCATATTCCTTTCCAAGATATTGAATGTTCGTCAATTAGTCGTCATTTTCATTGATTTAGCGTCATTTTTATCCATTTGGCAAGATTTTTATTAATTTGGCAGCAAAAAAGTCACAAAGTTGGCGACATTCCGCCAAATTCGTCGCCAAAATCTCGCTAAGCGTTATAAACGGAGAAATAAGTTATTCTTATAACAGATAAATGACTATTAGTGTTCAAATACAAAAGTATTACTCCAAGTATCTTTTCTCATGAATGGAACGAGCTAAATCCAGGAGAATGATGTCACCCAATTTATCGCATGGTATTGCATATGAAAAATGAAAAAGTTTTTCAACAGTCAATATATTTTTTTTAATTTATGGAATTTTTTGATAAATTTATTTTTAAAATGTGCAATATCTCGAGAACGGTTCATGCTAGCGTTCTAAAGTTTATGTCAATCGCCTTCTAACGAAAAAATTACATAAGAAATGTCTATTTGCGCAATTTTATTGCAGCTTTTGATTTTTTGATGATTTTTTCAAAATTTCACTCGAAAATTTAGGGGGGTTCTGAGCATTCGATAGCGTTTAAAAACAATAGGCTTCCTGTAGTCACGGATTGTGATTTTTGTACCTAATTTCATTCGAATCGCTCCATTCATTCGTAGATATCGTCTCCACAGACTCGCTGACACACACACACAAACACACACACACAGACATCACCTCAAAAAGGTTTGATTCGTGGTCAGGGATGCTTGAAACGTGCTCTGCCGTCGAAAACTCGACTTCGAATTTTCGACCCCGTCGCAATACTTTCCTTATACATTATGTATATAAGAAAAGTAAAAATTGTCACTGATTCAAGGTTCCAAATTAAGAAAAATTCTTTAACTAAGGTTGCCTATCATCGTATGCAAATTGTGACACATTTTAGCAAAATATGATCATGTGACACATTTTAGCAAAATAAGTACAAAATGCAACTATGTATATCAAGAAGAAAAATTTCAATTACAAAAATATTTTATGATGTGACACATGATCATGTGACACATTTTAGCAAAATAAGTACAAAATACAACTATGTATATCAAGAAGAAAAATTTCAATTACAAAAATATTTTATAGCCCAATTAGTCAAATAGCAATTCAGTCATATCCTCGGTTTTTGATTATAGTATCATTTTCGTCATTTTATAAATACACGAAAAAGGAAAGATATGTTGACCGGCGCTGATATTGACTTGGGTAAAAGTGACAGTTTTCATTTATACGAATTTATGGCGCTTCCGAGTTTAAGTTTTAATAGTACTTATTATGCAATTTTGAGAAACCATTTTGGAATGCGCCGTAATTTAATGCAAGCTTGAGGCGAAATTTTTAAGTATATCCTAAGTACAGGTAGGAAATTTGTCGATTAATTACTCGATATATACATTTACTTACGTACTCAATTCACTTACGGAAAATATTTTCCTCAACTTAAGTTGTCTTATCCTTAAATTGAGTGAAAGTGTTTTAACGTAAAACATTTATTTTCAAATCATGCAAGAAAGAACCTGTGAATCATATAATATGTAGTGGCATTTTATTTTTGCAAAATTAAAAGCTAAGTTTAAATGACTGAATAAGTAAGAAAATGGTTAAAATGTGAATTAGAATCATTTAGTTCTTCAATATTTCAAAACACCATTTTTTAGATCTGAAAAACTCTTTTTTAACTTTTATTTCTAATTTTTATTTATTTATATTTGTTTTTCAAAAGATTATAACTTCTAATGGAATTGAAAAATGCAAATTATGAAAATGGAAGCAAGATAGATATCACTTAGATATTCACACTATTCGATCGATGAAGAACAAACCAAAAACAACCAAAAACAACCCCAGGTATATTCCACATACAATTCCTACATACCATTTCGTTTCAATGGATAGGATCAGAGGAAGCTAATGTAATGCTTGTATCCTAAGACGAAGAAGGGAATTTACCGACCTAAAATAAAACAACTCGCTAGGCAGCATATTTATCTTGTCTACCTGCAGTATTCCAGGCAGATATTTTGAGCAACGGAGGCATGTCGTAGATATTCGGATACCTGAATATGGTGAGGAATATTTTACAGTTATTCTATTTCTAAATGGAGCAAATTATAATATGAAGAAAAGGTGCCCAAAGAACACGGATTATACTTTCATCATGCGTGCAATATTATATATCATGTAATTTAATTATGACGTTAGATGCTAGAATCAAATGTCAAAGAATTTGATTGGAAAATATAAAAACTTTCGTCCAATTTACTGAGTTTTTTTATTTGTTAAATAAATTTATGTTTTTGGTTTCAATGTAATTCATATGGTATATTGAGCTATAGTATATTGAGAATATGGTATATTGAGATCCAATTTCAAATCGGAAAGTCAAAGACCGTGCAAGAAGTTAAGCTGGAGGATAAAATTAGCATCAGGAGGGTAAAATGGGGTAAAAAAATTGCAGGAGGTAGTCAATCAGATTGTCAATTTTACATCACTACAGAGTTTACTTCGATAAGAGCTTGCAATTCCATCCCAGTAGCCCAATGGTAGAGCACCGTTTAGTCAGTACGAAGATCCATTTTTCGATTCTCGGTTGGGGCAGCAAGGATTATATATAACTAAACTGTTAAAAAACACTGCATATATAACTAAATTTATATATTAAGTACAATCGATAATTCAAATATCCCAAATTCAATAATCGATACATTTTCAGGCTATTCACCTCCTGTTATTCGCAATATACCTGTCGATCTAACGTGTTCATTCATGGACATTTCCTTACAAAATTATTGAGGTGCTTAAAGATATTCCTTGTTACCCTGTATAGGTCTAATATTTCGATTTCATTGGGCAATAAACAGGTTTACAAAAAAATAATTCCATTTTCTTTTTTTGCTTTATAGATTTTCTTCATCTTTCCTTAACTCCCGAATTAAGAACACACCAAATTCTAAGGCGTTAAATATAGCAGCCCCGTATCCTTGACCGTAAAAGAAAGTAATCAATTTCGTGATATCCTTCCCAAATTTTGAGGGCAGAAAATCCAGAATATTAAATAATGGAGAAACTTTTCTCATTGCGAGATACCGCCTTAATAATTTCTACGCTATTATTAGTCCTATCTTTGGGATTAGGGAACTATTTTTGAAACCCCTATTCATGTCAGTGAAAAATTGCTCTTCCTCCCTTTGTTTCAATGCCTCGTTTGAGGTTGAGTGATGGAAAGTACAAGTCTTAGAATTTTCCGCCATTTTTATGCATCCCATAAGACTTGCTTTTATTTTCTGTCGGTTTAACTAGAATTCGCTTTCGTCGGATCACAGATTTTCTACTTTCTTCTACGTCGGGCCATGTGCATTATTTCTGTAACACAATTTACAGTAATGTACACAGAAACGTAGAATCAGCATTAGCGAACCAGGTATGGCCCTTGATAACGTACATGGTTTTGAAAATGTTTTTTATGCATCCCATAAGACTTGCTTTTATTTTCTGTCGGTTTAACTAGAATTCGCTTTCGTCGGATCACAGATTTTCTACTTTCTTCTACGTCGGGCCATGTGCATTATTTCTGTAACACAATTTACAGTAATGTACACAGAAACGTAGAATCAGCATTAGCGAACCAGGTATGGCCCTTGATAACGTACATGGTTTTGAAAATGTTTTTCACTTTTTTCAATTTATTCATATTCAAAAAAAATTTGGGAGCCAGAAAGGCATAGCTCTACGTGCAAAAAATGTTTTTTTGTTTTGCAACTTTTCATCTTATACACTCTCCTTGCTTTACACCATATATAATTATGCAGGGAACAAGGGGATTAGTACCGTAAGTACTTGCATTACATATATGATTTATAACACAAAATAAAAAATTAATCTAAGGGTGTAGATAAGGGATATATTAACTAACATTTACCACATGTCATTCTTTTTCAATTCCTTTACTTATATATAGAACAAGGAAAAAGGAGTATTTTATAAAAATTTAATACCTGGTTTATTTATAATGTTTTATTTATAATGTTTTATTTATAATGTTTCGTGTATAATGTTCTCTTTATCATATTCACAAGCTTGTCGTATAATCACTATTGATTTCAAATAATCACTTCAGACTTCTATTTTTCGTTTTTGCTCTACAGAACTTTTCAATAAATGTTCAATCTCAGGTATATATAATACAAGTAAATTAAAATTCTCCAATTATGTGTGTATCATAGTTGCATTCCAGGTTTGCGGCTTATTTCATTGCATTTTTCATTTTACTCATGTTTGATAGATAAGTAAAAAAAAGAGGCCATAGCAAAACAATATGCAAATATGTGTTTCTATTAAAATTTTCAATATCTCCCTTAATGAATGTTACTGTAGAAATATATTATAAATTGATGAGAAGCAAAACACAGTCTGAAAGTGCGCGATTTTAAAATGCTTAGATTAAAATTTTAAAAAATCTCATGTGGGCAGCACGTGACTTCCCTTATATAATGCAATGAATTTGCTACTTTTAGAGTAAAAAAAATGGGTTATTCTTATAGTAGATACTTATATTATTTTCAAGATATTGAATTTTCGTAAATAAGTCGTCATTTTCATTGATTTAGCGTCATTTTTATCCATTTGGCTACATTTTCGTTAATTTAGCAACAGTTAAAAAGTTACCAAGTTGGCGACATTCCGCCAAATTCGTTGCCAAAATTTCCCCAAGCGTTGTGGACGGAGATGAGTTATTATTATAGCAGATAAATGACAACTGGCGTTCAAAAACAAAAGTATTACTCAAAGTATATTTTCTCATAAATGGAACGAGCTAGATCCACAAGAATGATGTCATCAAATTTATCGCATGATATTACATATGAAAAGTGAACATGTTTCTCAACTGTTAATATTTTTTTTAATTTATGAAATTTTTGATAAATTTGTTTGAAAAATTTGCAATTTCTCAAGAACGGTTTATGTTGGCGTTCTAAAGTTCATATGAGTCGTTTTCGAAGGAAAAATTACATAATAAATGTCTATTTGCGTAACTTTATTAAAGGTTTCGATTTTTTGATGATTTTTTTCAAAATTTCACTCGAAAATGTAATGGGGTTCTGAACATTCGATTGTGTTTAAAAACAATAGGCTTCCAGTATTCACGGATTGTAATTTGTGTACCAAATTTCATTCGAATTGCTCCATTCGTTCGGGGGATGTCGTCTCCACAGACCCACTGACACCACACACACACACAGACACACACACAGCCCCCGGCCACACACTTTGCTGCCATAAACCCCTGGGTTGGTCGTGTGGTCTGGGCCTTCAACACAGACACACAGACATCACCTCAAAAATGTTCGATTCGTGATCAGGAATGCTTGAAGCGTGCTGTCCCATCGAAAGCTCGAATTCAAATTTTCTACCCCGTCACAATACTTTCCTTATACATTATACTATGTATATAAAAAAAGTAATGGCAATTTTTTTTCTAAACACGCTGTACGTAACTTTGCTGTTCCGTCGGGGATCAAACCGCGGATATGCCGACTGTCCAATCGACGCTCTTCCGATTGAGCTACTGGGATGGAATTGCAAGATCTTACTGTTGTAGTGAATTTTGCATTCTCCTTCTTCTAAAATCAGTTTGTCCTCTATTTTTACCCCCAGGTTAGCCCCCTAATGCTACTTTTATCCATGTTAGAATCATGTGCGGTCGTTGTCCTTCCGATTTGAAATTGGTGCTCAATATCCCGAAGTACACTAAATCTGTGCTAGTCGTACTAGGATCACTTTCATACCCCGACATCTTTGCACTAACCTAGAGTTAATTTGTTTGAGCGCCAATGTAAAAATCTACCCTGCCCCAACAGGTAATTGCATCAGGGATTTTCGAACTGGCTAGCAAGCGCTCTACTTTTTGGCTATTGAGGCAAATTTGCAAGCTCTTAGCATCAATCATCGAAATGGACTCAGGCACGATATCTATAGCATAAAATGAGATTAAAATGAAATTTATTTCGATGATTTTAATTGAGCACCGTCAAAAGCCTATCGATTTTCGGGGAGATCAGTCAAACGAAGGGAAGCAGTAAAGTTATTTTTTTTTCAAAAACTTTTTCCCCGACACTGTGAAGAGTCCACTTCAACGAGAAAAGCTTGCAATTCCGTCCCAGTAGCTCAACGGTAGAACGTTGGCTAGCTAGTACGAAGATCCATGATTCTATTCTCAGTTAGGACAGCAAGGTTCTTTACAATGTAGCTCGAACAAATCCACCATGTATGTTAGTCCAAAGATGCGGAGGTCTGAAAGTAAACTTAGTAGGGATATCACGGATTCGGTGGTATATTGAGCGGTATATCGGTCTCTGGTATATTGAGCGCCGATTTCAAAATCATGAGGTCGAAAACCACGCAACAAGCGCTGTTTTTAAGATACTACATGTTTTTGGTCTAAATTGAAAGACATAAAAATTGAAAGTTTATAATTCCTTGCTACTTTTGACTAGAATTAAATGGAAACCCTATTTAAGAGGTATTAAAAGCGCAGTTCACTTGATATAAAATGCTTTTCCTTCCATTGTAGTTACGAGCCTGAGGAAGAGGGCTAAAACTCACTCGAAACAATTGTAAACTCCTAAATAGCAAATACATGCTTTCTTCAAGGAAGTATTATAAGTTATATATAGTAATAAGGGTGAAGTTCAAATGTGAACTTAAAGAGAACGCTTGAAAGTTTATTGGAAATTGGGATCACAGTTATATACTAAGCTTCGAGGCAAGCTACGGATGCACTTTACTCAGTTGTGTCTTCATGCACCCATTATGCGTACATTATCTAGGTAGTTATCATAGTAACAGACTTGCTTTTAAATACTTATAAAGACATACATTTTAAAAACATGCATGTTAAAGACATACATTTTAAAAACATGCATGTTAAAGACATACATTTTAAAAACATGCATGTTAAAGACATACATTTTAAAAACATGCATGTTAAAGACATACATTTAGACATACATACATTTTTCTAAGAATACATTGTTTTTTTAGATATGACAGAATTTTAGCAAAATTTAGCACTTTTAAGTTTCTATATTTATTGATTGGAACTCAAACAGTCTGTTTAGTAAAACAAAATGTAACTTTTCAATTATTAAAAGCCTTTAAAACATGGATTATATTACTTTGCTGAGTTATCCCCACATACATTTTTGTTGTCAAAAAAAGTATAGTTTCATTAATAATAGACAACTCAAAGTTTACAACGAAAAAGTGTGAGTGTGAGTTGCCATTAAACACCAAATTACATGTATTAAAAACTGACAATAACTAAAACCTAAAATTTTGCTATATGAAACCGATGCCCTGAATTCAGATCAATAATATCGTATAAGGTATGGAAAAACTACAAACACTCACTAAGTTATAGAGTAGATTTCTAAAACTCTATTAACAATTAAAAACTACAATTTTGCTACCTTATAATGACTGTTTGAGTTAAAATTAATAGATTTCTATAATTAAAATTCAAAATTTTAATCATGTTCTTTCATCCTACATGATAGTCGATGTCTGTTTGTCTGCCTGTCTGTCTGTATGTGTGCTTTCTCTGGTAGAATATCTAAGCTTCGGGTAACATTCAGTGTATCCAATAGGACAGACCTCGTCGAGCTTTTTATTTCCTTTAATTCGAATTAATTTAAAAGTTATGACCTTTTAAAAGCCGAAAATTGCCCTTTTTCCGCCATTTCGTAAAATCAATTTATCCATCTCAACTGCAGGAAATATTCCTTACTCGCGTTCCAAAGGCAGGTGCAAACGAAATTTCATACCTTTTGTTAAGACATGGACTAAAATGTAACTGCGATTTTCTAAGTTCAGAAATTTAAAAGCTAAATTTTTAATTTTTTGAACATAGAATTATTTCAATATTATAAGTGTGCTCTGAAAAATCTGAATTCAGATAAAAACTCGCTTTTTGGCGACTTCAAGAATTTGCATTTATTAGTATTTATTTTAAGCAATCCAAAAGTATAACTTCTTGAATATCGGTTCTTTAACTTCGCTAATGTAAAAAATATAGCAAAGATATAGCATAGATATAGCATAATGTAAAATATATAGTACTATTTAAGTAGCTGGCGCTTATTTAGAACCCAGACAATGCCTGCTAGTATTTCAATAAGAAATTAACTGTAGTGTGTCTCAAATTTCTCATGCCAGAAACCACATTTTAGTAGCTGTTTTAATTTTTTTTTCAAATTTTACAAGAGCATTTTAGAAAAATCGGTATTTTGAATCCAAATGATTGCAATTATAGCGTATTACCCTTCACGTTAAAGTATTTAAAAAGTCTTTCTATTGATATCATACTTGATAATGTACCGAAGGGACTAATGACGTCACGAAAAAAGCATTTTATCGCAGCTATTTTTAACAACAATTATTGAAACTATGAAGTCTGATGAAACTATGAAGTCTATTGAAACTATGAAGTCTGGACCATAAATAAAACTTATTATGCACTATTGTGTTACATTTTGTATACTGCCATGTTAAAAAAATAAAAAAAAATTTCACTCGAATTTAAAAAAACTTCTATCTAGTCCTAGATATTTATATAGCAAAGCAGGATATAAAAGTTTTGTGGAAATCTATTAATATTTGTGGCCGCTATCGTGAG
This sequence comes from Amaurobius ferox, assembly GCA_951213105.1. Taxonomy (NCBI): domain Eukaryota; kingdom Metazoa; phylum Arthropoda; class Arachnida; order Araneae; family Amaurobiidae; genus Amaurobius; species Amaurobius ferox. Next base: position 134,759,165 of record OX578134.1, read on the forward strand.
TACAAGAAATCAACTACAGACATACAGACGGACATCACTCCAACAATAGTCAAAGCGTCTTCAGGAGGTCTTAAAATATATATTGGCATCAAAATCTCGAATTCGAAAAGTTTCTTGAAATCAATACTTTTTTTATACTATATTGCATAGTATGAGACAGTGAAAATATTCTGAATTCATATTCAAAATGGATCTGTTGCTATGGAAACCATCTGCTCAATCTACATATAATGTGCGTATGAAAACAAAACTGAGTAATTGCATGATTGTAATGTCCACAGTGTATTCAAGTTAGTCTTCCAACGAGTGTAGCAGTAGCTTTCACAAGATACTCAAGCCGTGCCAGGAGTATAGTGGTAAATATTCACCACTTAATTTGTCGTTGCATAAAAATGGCTGACTAAGCTTTTGAAGTTTAGGCCGCATGTAAGAGAAAATTAACTGAGCACTTAAATGAATACTTAGCTGTAATGACTTCGTAGGTGGGATTTGTGTTGCTCTTTTCTATTCATACATACGTAAAGTGAAGTGTATTCTTTCCGCACTAAGATGGATGGACGAAGTGATTCAGAGGAAACACAAAGTTACGTAATGGGGCTCAAAAAGTTAAAAATATTAGGTTGAAAGGTGCCGCCTTTCTCTTCAGTTATCTCGAGAGACATGTCATCCAGGAGAAATGTCTTTTTAAAAGAGATGTGTTAATTGTTCCAAGAAGAAAGATAGATATCTGTAAGTAAAATTATATTTAAAGAAAACAAGCTCTCTCTCATCTCTATATCTCTCAGTCTATTTTCCCTTTCTTACACTTTGCATCTTTAACATTATATTTTATTTCACTACTAACTTCTTACCCGTTCTTCGTACAGAATTATATAATGTACAGAAATTTATGACGCCTGACCTGCAGCAGTAGACATAATGTACTGCATCAGAATACATTATATTATTTCATTATATGATTTTATTACATAAACTTGTCATTTTAGTTTATACACGTAAATATTACAAAATGTGTATGTATGGATATACTGAATGGTATTTGCATGATTTCTCATATTTCTATTAATTACTCATTTTATGTTTTTGAAAAATGCATGACATATATGGACATATATTGCATCCCATTAAACAAACGCATTTCAAGCTTTTATGCAACCCACAACGTAGTGCAAAATACCGTTTTCGCAAAATTCACACAAAGGGTGCAGCTTCTATATCCGCTACTATACACTTATCACATGCACTCATAATGTTTTCAATCGTGTTAATACGGAATTGGGTTTAAATATCAACTCTGACTCTTGATGTTCTGACTCTTGAAACAGCAACATAGTTCTGACTCTTGAAACAGCAGCATAGTTCATACCTAGTGATAATCCGTTGGCCAATGTCTACTACAACTCTAACTAAAGTTAGAAAGTTAGACCCTGAGATCGATGGATGCTGATGGTAATGCCTTTATTAAAGAAAACATAATAAATAAAACTGTGGTAGCTAGGATGGTAACGACTCCGTTGTATAATATAGCTCCGGTATAGGGTAGAAATTTTACCAATATACAAATTGAGAACTCGTTTCTGACAAACTCTTTATCGTCTATATCATACACAACATCCCGATTTTTCCAATTGAGCCATTGCAAAGGCCTCATCGTCTCTATAGATTTTGTCTTTGTACTTGTTGGGACTCAAAAATTATGGAAGACGTCCGTAAGTTTCTTCGACTTTTCCTGATACCGCTATGTTAAGTTGTTATATATTGCTCTTAACAACTGCCACAGGATTTCCAGTTCTTTGGCGTTTTCCAGGGTTTTATAACCAGCAACATTAACGTTTGTCGATATAAAACGTGGCTATGCTTTGATCTAATTCCCGATAAATGTTTACTATGAATCTTAAAGTTAAGTGTCTTTTGTTGCTTCGCCAGCAGCTAATATATTTCGCAACTTGGTCATTTCCAGTTGGACGCATTATTTGTGTAAGAAGAAAAAACTTTAGTAATCTATGTGTATACAAGTTTACCGAGCATAGAGAAGTCAATATTAGATATAGGATTGCTGTACAACTGTTTGACACCAAATGGCTGTAGCTAATTGTAGTCAGCAAACATGACATGTAGACACCAACAAAACATGATCCTCTCCAATAATTTGAACGATCTCAACTACAATTCATGATTTCCCAATATCAGCAAGACCAATGCCCATTTCTGGAATCTATTTTGCTTGGTTATTAATAGCATCATTTAAGCAGTGAACTACTGCTGCCTATACTTCCAAATCGGACTGATCGATTAGGTAGAATCGCATATCTTTGTAATAAGAAAGTTTAAGTTGCTATGTACAGCTAAGATCATGGTAAGCTGACGGTCTAACGAGGTAAATAGGGTCTCAAAAAGACCTCGTCATGAAGATTGTCAATCTCAAGTTGATTGTACGATTGTATTCAAATGAAGCGATGTTCAATATTCATTTATAAGAAAAAGAAATATATATAGATAAAGAAGTATTTCTTTCATACATCCAGGCCTATGAGTTCTAGCATAAAATTATGATTGAACTAGTTACCCGTCAAATTCACGGAATATCTAAGAAACTGTGGCGATAAGAAGATTCCAAAGTAATGGAAAGAGTACTATGTGCGAGTGCATTAAAAGTACGAGTAGGAGCCACACACCACAGAGTTATGGCCGTACGCCAGCACTATCGTAAATCTTTAGATTTACGATAGTGTCTAGAACCTGTGATAATCTGAGCACATACCTTCTTTAGTCTTGGACTTATCATCTCTCACAGACTTGCATCAGTCTTAGTGCTGGCGTACGCCCATAACTCTGTGGTGTATGGCTCCTACTCGTACTTTTAATGCACTCGCACATAGATCTCTTTCCATTACTTTGGAACCTTTACGGGACACTCTACAAATCTGATAGGTTTTTCATTTCTCTCTACTCGTGCTCTAGTCAAAATTGGATCATCTTCTCGTCATGTCTGATCTCCATCCCTGCTTCTCGTTGTCTACATCTGTTTTCGTCTACAACTGAACTCTTTTTCTTTCGTCTGCTGTGGTTCCCTCGGCGGGGGGGGGGGTAGCTCCGCCCTTCTTGCCCTTGGCGCTCATTGGTTCTTCTCAACCCAATGGTATCATTTCACATTAAGCAAGGCCCCTCTCAGCCCTTCTAGTCTGGCACCCCTAAATTTATAGTCTTTGACCTTAAAGTTCACGTTGTCATAAACCCCGGCGGCAGCCAGACTACCGCTTTCTTTGCCGTTCTGGCCACCATAAATACTCAAATAAAAGTGTCTCATGTGAGAACAATTTCTGGTCTCACAGAAACTATCGGGTAATTCACTGGATGTATTTATTTTACGGTCGTATTTTACACTCGTCAAAAGTAAACCTGCACCACATGAAGGAATGAACATAGGCATATGTAAATCACAGTACCGGTAGAAGGGAGAGTCATGTGCAAATGATTAAGTTTTCGTACTATCGGATCACGTGACATCCCGTTTCGTGTGATAAAGACCAGCAGATGGCTCGTCCCATAAATGCTATCAGTCCCGATTTGCAGTAGCCGAATTTTCGAAAACGTGAAGAAGCGATGCCCCGAAGACGTTAACGAGCTGTATACCGGCAGTTCCTCCACGTGGTGTCCCTGTAAAGCTGTTCTTCAGCGAACCAAACATCAGCAGTAGCTGCATGGTAACTATGATTAGTTGACTCTTAAATGCTATTGATTTTAAACCCCTCATAAAATGGATAAATGGTTAAAAAAAATTGCCCTCAAAAAAACCGCGGGTTGAAGATTATTCTGATAGTGCTTCTACTTCTGGTGAATAACAAGAATATAAATTTGTAATTTAATTTAAATGTATGTATATTGTTTAAAATAAATAAATATTAAATAATTGGATTTTTGACAACACACACATATACATATATATATATATATATATATATATATATATATATATATATATATATATATATATATATATATATATATATATATGTATATATATATATATATTATATTATATTATATTATATTATATTATATTATAATATATTAAATTAATTATATTATATTATATTATATTATATTATATTATATTATATTATAATATATTAAATTAATTATATTATATTATATTATATTATATTATATTATAGGGGATACAACTTAAAATTATTTTCGTCTTAAGGGTACGCGATCAAAAAATTATTGAGATCGCTATTCTAGACATACACCCTTCTATAGGCATGAACGACTTAGATCACCTTTTTCGTTTCCAAAGGGATCCAAATGACCTAAATTATTTCAGAAAAATCCCTTACCAATTTTGCTGCTAAAGCTAGAATAGGTCACATAGTCGCCCAGACCTACTTGAATAGATTTCACCCAGCTGACTCCAACAAGTGCCTTGGTTGCTCCGTGAAAGCGGAGACTCTGGAACACATTTTGTTCTGCACTAGTGAGAACTTTTTAGAACTGTCTTAACGAAAATTTGTGTTCCTCTGTCTATTTTATTTGTTTTGTTCAATGTACGTTTTAGTGCATAGTTTTTTTTAGTCTAGAGAAGACATCCTGGAATCGGCCTCTAATGCGCCGTACTCACGTATCAAGTTGTATGTATGTATATATGTACGTATGTATGAATTTACATGAATATTAATATGTAAATAAAGCTTAATTTGTGTGTGTTTAAAATTTGAATGTGAATATTTGATACCTTGAAAGACAATTTCAGTAAAGATACCAGCCATTACAAACAATTGCATTATACCCCCTAATGATTTACCTTTAAATTTTATACCACCTAATGATTTACTTTTAAATTTTATATCACCTAATGATTTATTTTTAAATGTTATATCACCTTATGATTTACTTTCAGATTATATTTCAAATGCAGAGATTAAAATTCATTAAAATGTTGGAATCATTTTATTAAAATTATTCCAACATATATGCATATAAAAATATATATATAAATTGAAAAAAATTCAAATTTACACAATTTTCAGCATCTTTCGCCAGGAATCAATTGGTTTTAGAATGACGTCTGTGTGTGTGCGTGTGCTTGTGTACATCCTTATTATACATCCAACAAGTATAAAAACTGATTTATATCACTTCCTTAATCACTGATAATATTTCTTGATTAGATTTTGGCAACATGAAAAATTTCGTATCACAAACGTAATCTTGGCAGGACGTAAGTATGGACTTCTCGTCTATATTGACACATTTATTACCTCTAGATATGCTTTGGAATATCAGCCTCGATACGAAAAGAATCCTATAAATCAGAAACGACACTCTGTATAATCTGATCATGGATTACATATTATTTTCAACATTATTCTGGATTATATTTCCTCATATTTTGATAATCTTAAAGTATTGATCTTCAACATTTTTTTATTAAAGTTAAAGGTGATAGTGTGCGCAGTAAAAGGAAAGTTAATATATATATATATATATATATATATATATATATATATATATATATATATATATATATATATATATATATATATATATATATATATATATATATATACATGTAAATATATAAATATAAAATTGTAAATCTAATAGTAGAATTTAAGTAGTAAGTAAGTAGTAACTCATAATACACTATCTTAAAATTTGCCTACAAAATATATATATATATATATATATATATATATATATTGGAAATGTTTCAGATTTAGGCAATTTTCAAAGTATTTCAACGGAAATCAACTAATTTTAGAATGATGCCTGTGTGTGTACGTATGTATATCCCTCTGTGCATCCACCAATGCAGTACATTTATCCACTTATTCTCAACGCACACCAAAATCATAAAAATATATGAGAAAAGGAATAAATATGCTGATTTTACTTTGTACAGCATATTTTATGAATAAGCCTATTAATTAAACGAAAGAAACTGTATAGATCACTATGAAAATATATATTTCACTTAACAAACACTCAATGCTGCATTAAAAGGGCTTAATCTAAATTGCAAAAAAAAAAAATAGATTTTATAGAAGATGGGATTATAACAGAAGATAACTTTAACATAAGAAACCAACTGTACTTACACAGAAAAAAAAATCTGATGTGGGCAGCACATGACTTGCCTTATATAATGCAATGAATTTACTACTTTTACAGTAAAAAAATAGATTATTTTTATAGTAGATATTTATATTCTTTCCAAGATATTGAATTTTCGTCAATGGGTCGTCATTTTCATTTATTTGGCGTCATTTTTATCTATTTGGCGAGATTTTCGTTAATTTAGCAACATGAAAAAAAGTCGCCAAGTTGGTGACATTCCACCAAATTCGTCGCCAAAATCACGCCAAGCGTTAGGGACGGAGAAATAAGTTATTCTTACAACAGATAAATCACTATTGGCGTTCAAATACAAAAGTATTACTCAAAGTATCTTTTTTCATGAATGGAACGAGCTGAATCCACGAGAATGATGTCACCAAATTTATCGCATGGTATCACATATGAAAAGTGAACATGTTTCTCAATAAAAAATATTTTTTATATGATTTTTTGATAATTTTTTTGAAAAATGTGCAATATCTCGGGAACGATTCGTGTTAGCGTTCTAAAATTTATGTCAATCGTTTTCTAATGAAAAATTACATAGGAAATGTCTATTTGCGTAATTTTATTAAAGGTTTTGATTTTTTGGCGATTTTTTTCAAAATTTCACTCAAAAATTTAGGAGGTTCTGAACATTCGATTGCATATAAAAACAATAGGCTTCCAGTGTTTACAGATTGTAGTTTTTGTACCAAATTTCGGTCGAATCGGTCCATTCGTTCGTCAGTTATCATCTACACAGACTCACTGACACACACACACACAGACATCACTTCAAAAATGTTCGATTCGTGATCAGGGATGCTTAAAATGTGCTGTCCCGTCGAAAACTCGAATTCGAATATTCGATCCCGTCACAATACTTTCCTTATGCATTATTGTATATAAGGAAAGTAATAATATGAATTCAAGCAGAACTTTCTACGGAAAATTATGCAAATACATGGTGAACTGTACGAAAAGATAAAAACCTAGTACAAGAAGAATAAAAATATCATCTCACTAAATTATGGATCGCACATTTGCGGCTTTAGCCCCCAGAAGTACAAAGAATAATTATAGGTATATTATAACATAATTGGACTATATTGCTTTTAAATTTAGAACTTCAATGTTTACGTTTAATACAGATATAAAACCGTTTAAAATACGATCTGACTGTAATACAAGTATTTTCGATTGGTAGATCAACCACTTAACCAAACATATTTCATAATGTTCCCACTACTTTGACTGAGTTCGCACAAATTGCCCATTACATTTCAAATTTTATGAAAACATATGACTAAAATTTTTCATTCTCTCATTTTGTCACAGTTGACCACTATAATATGCATCGTAATATATTTTCAAAAATATGTCTCCATTCAAAGGATTCTTTAAAAAATCTATTGTTATCCACCTCAAAGAAATAAATGCGATTTTTTAAAGATTTAAATAAATTTCCACCATCATTAATTATGCGTAGTTCTTACCATCTACTTTGTTCTCGTAGTACTGTAAAGTATGATAAAGTTCCTCACAGTTGTTCCCGTAATAACTTATATAATCTAATTTTGAGCATAACCTAAAGTATACACAAATATAGCCAAGGACAATGATATGCCCCTTATTATTGATTCTTATAGACATAGCGTTCTGCAACTATGATGATCCTGGAAGATAACGGTTAAAATGCAATCACTAATACAGTTAGCAATTATATACCTTGTTGTTGACTGTTATAACAATTAAAGTAATTACAGAAACTAATTTTTCATCATCACGACTATTAGAACTTTAATTACAATCAGTTACATCTCGAATTCAATTTTTATCTGGTTATTAATACAGCTCAGATTTTGTTCTTTATATTATTAAAAGATGCCACCAAAGCGAAGACAATTTTTTTACACTAGTAATGAAATTTATAAAATCTAATGTGGGCAGCACATGACTTTCCTTATATAATGCAATGAATTTACTACTTTTACGGTACAAAAAAATAGATTATTTTTATAGTAGTTATTTATATTCTTTCCACGATATTGAATTTTCGTCAATGAATCGTCATTTATTTAGCGTCAGTTTTATCCATTTGGCGAGTTTTCGTTAATTTAGCAACATTTAAAAAGTCGCCAAGTTGGCGACATTTCACCAAATTCGTCGCCAAAATCTCGCCAAGCGTTATGGACGAAGAAATAAATTATTCTTACAGCGGATAAATGACTATTGACGTTCAAATACAAAAGTATTACTCAAAGTATCTTTTTTTATGAATGGAACGAACTAGATCCACGAGAATGATGTCACCCAATTTTTCGCAGGGTATTACATATGAAAAGTGAACATGTTTCTCAATAGGAAATATTTTTTTTTATTTTATATGACTTTTTGATAATTGTTTTTTTAAAAATATGCTATATCTCGTTAACGGTTCATGTTAGCATTCTAAAATTTATATCAATCGTTTTCTAATGAAAATTTACATAAGAAATGTCTATTTGCGTAACTTTGATAGCGATTTTGATTTGTTGACGATTTTTTCAAACTTTCATTCGAAAATTTAGGGGGGTTCTGAACATTCGATTGCGTATAAAAACAATAGACTTCCAGTATTTATGGATTGTGAATTTTGTACCAAATTTTGTTCGAATCGGTCTATTCGTTCGTAAGTTATCGTTTCCACAGTCTCACTGACACACACATACTTTCACACACACACACATCACTTCAAAAATGTTTAATTCGTGATCAGGGATGCTTGAAACGGCTCTCCCGTCGAAAACTCGAATTCGAATTTCCGACCCCGTCACAATACTTTCCTTATACATTATGTATATAAGGAAAGTAAAAAGCTCCAGAACCTCTAGTAAGCCGTCAAAAAAGTGCAAAAATCTCCCCCAAAGATAACGAGAATCGAGAGCAGGGAGTCCTATTAGATGAGAAAATCGATTTTAGATGAAAAAGCTGGTAAACTATCGCCAAATAAAAACTATCGCTAACTTATCTATATCACTCAAATTCAATTTCATCCAAGATATTGAATAAATATGTTTCAAACATTCAATAAAACTTTGTTGATACAATACAAATCCCTTGTTATTCTATTCCATCGTATAATATTTCCAAATGCATTATATTTACAAACCTCTCTCTAATTCTCTAAAATGGGATATAATTTAAAATATAGATACAGATCGGAATGAAATTCCCCGTCCTTGACTCAAATGTCTGAACAAATAGAAATATCATCCGCATCAGTCGCGATTTCGTCCCCAGAATAAACAGAAATAGGATAAATAAGGAAATAATATGAAAAATAAATTTCAAATTTTAGATCGCGGATAAACTTATAACAAGGTCTTGTCATTTCTTTCGCTTCTACAAATAGACTGAAGTTTGTGGAACATGCTAAGTTAATATGTCTTATCAGTATATTTAATTTATTAAATTAATACAGATAACTCAGTATAGTTATAAGTAATTAATTATAAAGCATCAAATAAGGAATATTACAAAACATGTTTTAAAGAAGCCTATTTATCAATATGAATCTAATTTTAACATCTGATGTAGACAGCACATCACTTTCATTGCATAAAGCAATGGTTTTACTCAAAACGTGCTTTAAGGGCAAATTCGAATGCACAATACTTTCTTGACATATTAAATAATATGTAGGGAAAGTAATAATGTATATGTGGCAAATAACAAATAAGACGAAACTGTTCAGGTGTGGCTAAATCTCCAAATGTGGAGAGATTTTCATTGCCCCCTCTGTTGATAACGCAATTAGGATTTAAATTTTACAAGAATTTACTCTGGTACTAAACTGAACATGAGTTCCTGTTTTGTTTCCTTTAACGTTATTTAAACGATAAAATGTATTCGTTTATTTTCAATAATTTAAAACATTAATTAACTTTTTAAAAATGAAAAATTAAAAATAAAAGTTTATATTATAAAAATTAGCTTGGACTGCTATCTAAATGAATTTGAAAAATGAAAACTTCGTAATGCCCAGCATACAAAATTAAAAAATCTGATGTGGGCAACACATGACTTTCCTTATATAATGCAATGAATTTACTACCTTTACAGTTAAAAAAATGTTATTCTTATAGTAGATACTTATATTCTTTCCAAGATATTGAATTTTCGTCAATGAGTCGTCATTTTCATTGATTTAGCGTCATTTTTTATCCATTTGGCGAGTTTTTCGTTAATCTAGCAACATTTAAAAAAGTAGCCAAGTTGGCGAAATTTCACCAAATTCGTCGCCAAAATCTCGCCAAGCGTTATGGACTGAAAAAATAAGTTATTCTTACAGCAGATAAATGACTACTGGCGTTCAAATACAAAAGTATTACTTAAAGTATCTTTTTCATGAATGGAACGAGCTAGATCCACGAGAATGATGTCACCAAATTTATCGCATGATATTATATATGAAAAGTGAACATGTTTCTCAATAGGAAATATTTTTTTTATTTTATATGATTTTTTGATAATTTTTTTTGAAAAATGTGCAATATCTAGAGAACGGTTTATGTTAGCGTTCTAAAATTTATGTCAATCGTTTTCTAATGAACATTTACATAAGAAATGTCTATTTGCGTAACTTTATTAGAGGTTTTGATTTTTTGACGATTTTTCAAAATTTCACTCGAAAATTTAGATGGGTTCTGAACATTTGATTGCGTATAAAACCAATAAGCTTCCAATATTTACGGATTGCAATTTTTGTACCAAATTTCGTTCGAATCGGTCCATTCGTTCGTCAGTTATCGTCTCCACAGACTCACTGACACACACACACACACACACAGACAGACACACACACACACACACACACACACACACACACACACACAGACATCACTTCAAAAATGTTCGATTCGTGATCAGGGATGCTTGAAACGTGCTCTCCCGTCGAAAATTCGAATTCGAATTTTCGACCCCGTCACAATACTTTCCTTATACATTATTGTATATAAGGAAAGTAAAAATTAAGAGAAAAACTTTCGAAAAGGGAAAACGAAATATATCAGAGATGCTGCTCGTCGTGTTGGTCGATTCTTCTTGGTCGAAAAAATGCGGACCTACATCATCAACTGAGTGGTACGTAGTCATTAATTCGCTGTAGCAAACTAGTTTATGGGAATATTACAATTTATGGGAGTCCAAGATTTCGAGTGCTTCTGGGAATTTATAGTATACCTATAACATTAATAAATGCTACAAATAAATTCATTGCAGAAGTTCAGTTTTAGGTTGTCTGACTTAATTTTACATATAAACAAAGTTAAAAATCGCTATGCTAAGCAAAATATCCTTCTGAAAAAAAATAATAATAACGATGAAAATAAAAATGTTGCAAAAAGCTATCTATTATACATTAAAAGTGTAATCATTTAACAACTGCGAAAGTTATCATAATTACTGTATAAGCGATAACAATATATTTTATTTATACACACTCATACAAAACAGTATTGCTGATTGTTTGAAATAATAATATTGCTGGTACATGCGACCACCATGTTTTGGCTACATGTAAGTATACATAAATATATTTTTAATTCTAAAAGCCTGAATATTTAAATTTTTTATCTACACCAAAAAACTGTAAAACTACCGTTTCTCCAACTGTAAAACACTTACAGAAATTGTTTCCAAGCTAAAGTAAATATGGCGGTTACAACAGTTTAACAGTGTATGAACAATATTTTCAGCAACTATATTACACTAAGCAAAAAAGTATTTTTCAGCAAGTTTTTCTTTGTAAAGATTAAAATTATATTTGGCGACTTGAGTATTTTTTTAAAATTATTTACTTTTAAAGAATCCTTAATATCTAGAAAAAGACTCGCCTTACATCCTTTAATATAAATTCATTGGTTATCTAGCATAAATGTGTATAAAATTCTCTCTTGCCTTTATGACATTACGCATACTTTTCATTTTCTGACATTGAGTGACCAGGTTGAAAAAATATCTGGTCGCAATTTTTTAGGATGTATTTCTTTAAATTCAACTTTAAGTTAAACATATTGTAAAAATAATATAATTAAAATCATGTTCAGTATTCATGCTGTTCAAGGTGAAACACCATTATGAACAGAAGGGTACCGACAAACATTTTTATGTGATATACCTTTCAAAAGAAGTGTGTATTTGTCGGCCCATGTTATCAAATTGCACCTGTTCAGCTTTTGTTCTTTTAACTTTAACTTTGTCACATGGAAATACATTTCTATATTACTACATTTATACTATTCAGAAAACTAACTATATTTTACAAACATTTTGCCCACGTGTTTTGAGTTTTGATACAGGTCTACAAAAGTTTCAGAGTTTAATACATGTGACCATAAACCAACTGCATCCTTTTAACGTTCTTATATACTGCGGAAAACTGAACAGCTTTATTATATGAGTTTATTTCGAACAGAAAACGATCCCTGTTGTTACTACGCTTTGTGAATAAAATTTTACGTAAAAGTTTTCGTAAATAAAATTTATGCAACTGCAGATTTTCTATAAAATTCTCCCCGTCGTCAAAATATTCAAATATACAAACAACTCAACTCCAACTTCGTTTCCAGCAACTTTTTTCAACGTTATTTTATCTTTTTCCAACCTTTAGCGTATAACAAAATTATGTGCTGAAACATTTTGTTGGAATTCGGGTTCAATGCAAAAGAATACAATATCTCTGTAGAAAAGTTCTGCCTCTTATTGTATTTTACTTTCGAAAAATAGTTACTTGAAATGAAAGTTCTTTCACAGTTCCTGTGATATGCGATGCATTAAACGTAGGCGCTGTTCTGTCACATTTGTAATGAAAAATTGCGGATCAGGCATTGGTACCTATACAGTTAAGAAAAAATTCCTTTTCGATGTAACACATCTTATAGCGGGGTGAGGCTGTGTTATTTTATTATTTGTTTTGATGTATAATTATATTATATATCTTTGGTCTACAGTTTTTAATATTGATTATTTGTATTTATGATCCTTGTATTTTTGGCTTATTATTTTAGTTAATGCACAGGTTAGATATTGTTATATGTATTTCTTTAGTTGGTATAATTTGGATTTATTATTGTAAATTTGTTTTGGAATTTATTTTACTATTTGTATTCATGGTTTATGATATTACTTTATTTACCCGCAAAGTGTGCGGAAGTACCTGTAGGCCTTTTGTAGCCTGCCGTGACCTAGCACTCCTTTTGGAGAAAAATAAACTTCTGTGGGTGTGGGTGAGTCACCGTTCTTGGTGGTGCGTCTTGCCTGTTTGGTTTCGTTGCTGGCGGGTCTCTGGCTTGCTGGATGGTGGTTTCGGCCGTCTTCGTCGGCGTTCTTCTCCGGGACTGGTGGCGGTGGGCCTCGCTCGGCCGGGCGTGGGCCTGCTGTCCCCTAGGTGTCCCGGGCTGTGCGCTCGCTGCGTGGTGGGGCCCGCGGTCTCCTCTATCCGGCGAGTTCGGTCTGCCTGATAGCTTGCTTCGTGCTGGGGGTTTCTCTTTTCCGATTAATGTCCTACAAACTCTAGGATTAGAGCCCTCGGTCTGGGTTTGCACATCTTATAGCGCGGGGTAGGGTAAATCTTGAAATAAATGTGTTTTACTAGATGTAACGGAAATGAAAGTATGTGATGGAAGAGACATCATCTTGTTACGAATATGTGGCAGAAAACCGCTGTTGTAATTTGAAGGTCTGTGTCAGACTTTGACAAAATTGGTGATCTAAGTAAAATATCGCCAATATTGGACTTTAGGAAACTTCGTGCTTTTTCTGGAACTTTGCACAAAGAGCATATAAGCTCGTCCTCTTTCTATTAGGTTATTGACGTCACATAAGTAAAAGTATCTAGCGACCTCAATATAAAACCCAATATGTTATGTATCTTCTGATTTTATGTACCGTTCAAGTTGTATTATGAAATAAATCTGGTTGAAAAGTGTAAAAAAATAAATTTAGAGTAAACATATAGGAACCTTTCCCCAGGTAGCTTGTACCATCGTCACACGCAGCACATCAACCTTTTCCCATTCGAAATAAGCAAAAATTGGGATGTTTCACATCAATCTTTGATGAGTAATAGTGCAACAATTTTTTTTAATTAATCAAATTGTCAGTAATACAGTCGTTACTAACAAAGATTACAAAAGGTTTAGTATACATTTTAAAAACTTCAAAGAACGAAAATGTGGTTCTTTGTTTCAATTTACAAAGTTCAATTTAAATATTAAATACAGCAAATCACTCCTTGCCCAATAAATAAATAATGAGATAAAAGCAAAGCAAAATGCTGCCCACAAAAAAATGCAAAACATCCTATGATTGTTTCAAAATCACGTTATAGTTTTCTTCTTTGTAGCATACAAGACAAAAGTTTTACACCATATAAGCCTACTGGTAGGTTGGACGGTCTGGGTCTCAACAACAACCATATAAGCCTAGGGCCAACGGCCGCACCGTGCTGAAAACACCGGTTCTCGTTAGATCAGGCAGCATCGGGCGCGGTTAGTACTTGGGTGGGTAACCACCTGGGAACACCGCGTGCTGTTGGCACATTTCGGTCGCGGTAGCCCGGTGGTTTGCGCGCTGGATTTGCACGCTACCACAACTGCCGCCGTGTTCATGCGGAGTACGATCACGTTAAACATATGGGTCCATAAGTCCTTCCGAGAGGTTGGTGGTAGGGGAAGGAAGGTACGGTCCCTGTGGATGCCTCCCCTACTGGATTCCGATCTAAATTGGGTGGCACTTCCCGGCCGTCGAAACAGTTACCTTACACTTTTCTGGTAGGTCGGACGGTCTGGGTCTCAACAACAACAACAACCATATAAGCCTACAGTTACCTTACACCTTTCTGGTAGGTCGAACGGTCTGGGTCTCAACAACAACAACCATATATGCCTATCACGTGCAGGCGAGTAGCAGTGTTAGTACAAGTATTTTAGGGGATACAGGAGGCTATCCCATTTCCTGTTAGAGATAGGGGGAAAGCCAATTATAAAGCTGTAAGAGCGTTTTAAAAATAGTACAACTTATTTTTGTGTTTTGTCCGCCTGCTAAAGATGGAAAATAACCTTGAGAACCAGTGTATACAACCTAACTTCACCTTCCCACCCCACAAAATCTAACATTTATATAATGTGGCAAAATAAAATTGACATTATCATATGCAAAATACAAAATATTTACCTTCAGCAACCCTAGCTGCTTGCACCCGTGTAATAAAATGCCTCCGTACGTTTTCCAGTGTCTCTATGTTTACACTACTACGTGCAGATTAATAAAATTGTCTATTTTAAAATCGTTTTTTATATTTTTTGCAGCTTTCCCTGTAGATCAAAAATGCTTAGAACTAATTTTGCAACCCTCTCTATCTCTGTAATCGAATTCCTCTCCTATCTCTAACAGGAATCGGACAACCTCCGTACCTCCTAAAAAGGGATCTGAAGTTGCTTCATCGTGTAGCGCCATAGGGGTTTCCTATACACCTGCATAGAATGTGTACGATAACCCTATTATTGGCTGGACTGTTTCATTCTACTGACTGGCTCTCTCAGATGGACTTTTAATCTAGGGTTATCCCTCTTTCTTTTGTCTGTGCCCATTTCGTCTTTTCGACTTCAGGTTTGCTGGTTCTCTTCCACTGACGAAAGGGACAAATCGTATCCTCGAAACAGCTATATACTGCATTATTATTTTATTTCTGTTTAAATACGTTGCTCAAGGTTTCATAACGCTAATACTTCTCGACTTCTTGGCCCGGTCTTTGATTTTCCTTGACACCATGTACAGATACCATATAAGAATATGAC
This sequence comes from Amaurobius ferox, assembly GCA_951213105.1. NCBI lineage: Eukaryota > Metazoa > Arthropoda > Arachnida > Araneae > Amaurobiidae > Amaurobius > Amaurobius ferox. The sequence continues at coordinate 134,775,106 of OX578134.1, forward strand.
TAGTATTTTCTATTAGAAGTATTTAATACTGACATTTGTTTCCACATAGCACTGCATACTTTAATACATATGTCCTCAACTACAAATCTATACACTGAGATTCGTCTAAAGTTACTGGAACACTTACGGATCTTAACTTTGCAAAGTTAGTTATGCCTTTGATTTATGTCGGAAAAGCGCCGTATGATGCATCAAATCCAGACTGAGAGTATTAATAATTAGAAGTCATCGCATTATGTGTTAATACTAATTGCTTAGAATGCATACGCGACGAACTGCGCATATCGCAGTCTGTGCTAAATGTCCTTGATTCGATTGAAAGCTCTTATGAATTACGTAGAAAGAGAGAACGTGGATTTCAATTCTATTAGTTTTAGCATTGCGAGACATTAGAGTTTCCTTAATGAGGGATAACGTAGGTTTCTCCAATTTTGGATTATCATATATAAGTAAGTTTATCAAATTTTAAAATATAATTTTCCTTTACAACGATTTACATTGTTATAATTAAAGATTACTATAGGTTTTTAATAAAGACAACAAGTACAAAACCGCAGATTTTTGCAAAATCGACAAAAACGCAAAGTTTTGGCTAATCAGCATTAAAAATGAAGCAAAGTCTCGCAAACAAGTTTAAAATGTTCCATGCAAAAATGGCAAATGGACCAACTATGATGTATATGTCAACCATGATATTTAGCATTCTGCAAAGAAAAGAAATATGGAGTTGATGGATTTATCCTTGTAGCCTTATTTAATCTAGCATCTAACTTACCATTGTTACGAAAACTCCATCAAACATATCATATAACAATGAAATTTATCATTTAAGTAGAATCCTCTAGAAATATACAGACAATTCTGCATTTTCCATTTTAAAATTCAATGTTCAGTTTGTTAGAATGTGTTCTTCTGTCAATTTTCATTTTTAGTGTAACTACCAGTTTTACCCAACTTTTATTTCTTTAGCATGTGATTGTTGTACCATATGCTATAGAAGTTAGTCATAAAGTTACTCATTGCATCAATGCAAAGAGTAGCTTTATTGGCTCACAATTTCTTCTTGTTAGAACTTTCAGCCGTAATAATCTAATATTAACAACGCATTATTTTCCCCCCTCGATTCAAATTTGTTGTTCTTTTGTTCTTTCTTTTTTTTCCTTTATATGCATTAATGTGATTATTTCTCCAAACAATGATGCTTATTAGACATTACATGAAGAATTTGGAGTTTAAAGTAATTTTTGTTTTCAATTGTGCAGTGTTTTATAAAATGTCGCTGTTGTCAAAAATGTTTTCCAAATCCGTTTATCCTAACTTCATGGTAGTGGATATTTTAATTTTATCATGTAATATTACAAATAGAAATCCAATTAATTAATGCATTTAATTAATGTATTTCAAACTTTTTTTATTTTTGCAAGTCATTTGGAAAAAAAGTACAACTCCATTTTTCTGACTTCTACTAATATTTAATATCCGGATAACGCATAAATTACGAAACTATCCAATCTTATGTTTGGTCGGATAGATTTTGAGTTAATGCATGCATTACACAGAACAGCACGCGCATGTATACACTAAAGAATTATGTAAAGAAAAAGTTGAGTCAGATGTGAGTGCACCCGAAATTTGTTAATCCATCTAAAACTCGAATTCCAAATTCTAAGTCTTCCAACTTATACAATAGTTGGACTTAACTCTTCCAACATACCATTTCTTATGCAATGGGACGCATTATAAGAAAAGTAAAAAGACCCCCAAGGTTTTGCAAAAAGAAATAAACTGTGAAATTGCAACATAATTTCCAGACGTACTGAACAGCTTATAGAGCTTTATTTTTATATATGAATTCAACTGTTCCAGATAAAGACTCTTTTGTAACCGATTCCTCGTTTGTCTCTGGATTTCCAATGGTACTGTATATTTTAAATTACATCATCTTTGCTACAAATCTATATAAATAAAATTGAAAACTAATGTGTTTGTTGGTGAGTGTTTATCTCATCATCATGGGAGCTGCACCGAATTTCGGGAAATTTTGATAGATTGCTTTGGTATGGTCCAGCTTAAACTTTAAGTATCCGTCTGTCTGTCCGTCTTCATATCCTTCTAACATTTAGAGTGATCTAATCATTATATGAGCCTTCAAGGAAATGGAATCCGATCGTTATTTGAGTCTTCAAACTAACGTGATCTAATCATTTTTTGAGCCTCTCTACAATAAATGACATTCAGTATCCGATAACACGATAGATCGTTATTTGTGCCTCTATCTCTAAAATTATGGAAGTTTTATAAGTATGGGCACTCATCACAGTGATCATAAACCTAAATACCTGCGAATTTTCGCATGGCAAACTATATGTTACCTAATCAAGGGCGAGGAATGAAATAAATAAATAAAATAAAAGAGTAGTTGCAGGCTTAAATTATATCAAGGCTTTCTCAACATGATAACTACATTTCAAATGCTTACCATATATGGAACAGGGAACGAAGGGTATTTAATACCTGTTTAAATTTAGTACCTGTTTTGTTTATAAAGAATTTTTTCTCAAGTCAAACGTTGGGTCTATGTTTTATTTTTACCTGTGCTCTTCATAAAACTTTGAATAAAAAATAAGCCACTGGTAAATAAAATACACAAGCAATTAAATTTCTTAAAATAAATAAATAAATAAATATCCTTCTTCCTTTCTGTCCCTAATAAGAAGACCAGAAATGCAGTCTACAAAAAGGCTATTTTTCAATAGTAAAATTGTTATTGTCTTTATAAATAAAATTGCAAGTTGTGCTTCTGTCTTTTTTTATAATCTCAACATTGTATAATTCACTTCTGTCCTTTTTGTTAAAATTGTTATAAAATATCAGAAGGAAATATTTTAAATATTAAAATTTCCCTTCAACTTGTGAATTAAGTTTCTTCACATTATATATTTCGCTTGAAGAACGATTATACAGTAAGTTACTGTATAAAACACAACACATCATTTGAAATCTCCCAAACCAAACTATATACATCGAATTCATGTCATATATATTTCAAATGATGCTTTGGAATCAATTTGAGAGCAGCCATAATTAAGACTCATTGAATAAGGAGTTAGCTCTACTACAGCTTTGCGTTAGATATTAGGCGGCAAACTGAGATGATCGCAGTACGTGTTGAATGTCTTTAGTTTAACTAACTCTTGCGAATTGGGTAGAAGGGAATAATATATAAATTGCAAATCTGTTAAATGAAGCACTATGGAGTAGTCAAGCTTCCTTAATGAATAAGTTTCTACAATTTTTAATTATCATCTTTATGAAGTTCAAATTATACCTTTATGAAGCTTGAATTATAACCTTTATAAAGTTGAGTATATAAATTGCAAAATTATTGAAATATATAAATGAATGAATATATAAATTGCAAATCTGTTAAATAAAGCACTATGGAGTAGTCAAGCTTCCTTAATGAATAAGTTTCTACAATTTTTAATTATCATCTTTATGAAGTTCAAATTATACCTTTATGAAGCTTGAATTATACCTTTATGAAGCTTGAATTATACCTTTATAAAGTTGAGTATATAAATTGCAAAATTATTGAAATATATAAATGAATGAATATATAAATTGCAAATCTGTTAAATGAAGCACTATGGAGTAGTCAAGCTTCCTTAATGAATAAGTTTCTACAATTTTTAATTATCATCTTTATGAAGTTCAAATTCTACCTTTTTGAAGCTTGAATTATACCTTTGTGACGCTTGAATTATACCTTTATAAAGTTCGAAGTTTTACATTCTTATGTAATACAGTACAGAAAAAGTATTGTTTTTCACGAAAATTTTCGAATTCGAGATTTTGATGCCAATATGTATTTTATGACCTCCTGAACACGTTTTGAACTATTTTTGGAGTTATGTCCGTCTGTCTGTATATATGTCCGTGATTGATTTCTTGTGTACATAATAGCGGCCTCAAATAATTATGGATTTTCACAAACTTTTTATCCGACTATTAAATAGAAAAACGTCGAAATTTATTCGAAATTTTATATTTTCATAACATAACAGCATAGGACAAAATTTAACATAATCATGCATAGAAATGTTTATTTACGGTTCAATGATCACGATACTTCATAGTTTCAATAATTTTTGTGAACGATAGCGGTTCTCTTAGATGGCCTACTTGCTTCAATTTAAACACGAAGCTCTCGCATTCCTTGTATTATTTAATGATATTTATTTCTGGGATTTACTTTTTGCTTTTCTCTGGTTTAATCCAACCAAATAGATGAGAGAGCTTCTGAACTTTCAAAAATGGTTCTCTAGATATCGAGATACAGTACTAGGGATAGCTTATCACATCCTTCTGTCACTATTGTCAATAACAAACGCTTATCCACATCAGTACAAGCATGGGAATGGAGCCAACGGAGTATGTGAATTAGGTAATAAATCGTGCAATGCATTTTTGGCTCCATGAACAAGATTTTGTCGATGAAAATATTATATTGGTACCGAAAAAGTGGTTTCATCTCAAAATGAATAATTTTTAAAGAAACACCCGAATGCGAACACATATAATTAATTGTAGAAAACGAGTATCGCTTAAAAAACATGATTATAATACAATAGCCACACTTCGTTCTTCGTTGTAAATTTCATCAAAGGAATTTCACTTTAAAAATAGTAAAAATAACAAAATATTCCACACAAACACTGTATCTTATTACAAATTTAAACAGAAAAATGTCACTTTCAAAATGGTTAAAAATATCAATGTATCCAAATACTATTCCTCATTACAAATTAAATCAAATAAATTCCCCTCCCAAAAACGCGATGATGGTAAAATACTCCATCACTTTCCTAAGTACAAATTGCAGCAAATAAATTTCACTTCAAAAATATCAATTTTATAAAAAAAAAATATCCAACTCCATATCTCTTCACAAAATAAAGCAAATAAGTTTCGCTATAAAAATGTGAATAACAAGGAAATATTCTAACACTATTTCTCAATATAATTTGTAGCAAAGAAGTTTTACTTCAAACATACTAATAATATAGAACTGGTCCACAAAGTAAAATGCCCGTCCAAACAGTTACCTTACACCTTTGTGGTAGGTCGGATGGTCTGGGTCTCAACAACAATAAAGTAAAATGCAGCGAAAAAATACAGACAAAGGAGTATACATGCGTTTCAAAAATCTTATGGATTTTCTTCTTTAGTGCAACATATTTAAACGTGAATGCTTAAATAGGTACAAGCATTACTTCGGCCAGGACATGGTCGACATAGTCACTAATCAAGGTCATTTAGTCACAAGTTTGACCTTCCCTCTGCCTCCATTATTCAGAAGTCTTTTCAGTTTTCGACTTAGATTTCCTTGAAGCTTTTCATATCAATAAAAATTCCAGTAATCTAGTTAAATATTTGTTAATGACTTCATATTTCTCCGAAATATGGAGTGACCACGCCAGTTTTTCTTGAGCTCATATTCCCTACCATTTATATTTCTTATTTTGCTTCTCATGTTCAACTGTCCCTCTTTCATTTCCCTTTTGTCACATTAGGTGGCGCTACTATATTAGGATTTGCTGTTTAGCCATTTTTAATTTGGTCAATATAGTCTTCTATCCCTTTAGGCTTTTAAGTCCAGACTTGTTGCAGTAAAAAAAAATCCAGATAATTTCTGAAACGTACGTATGCTCATTTATCTTTATTTACGCTGCATTTTACATTGTGAATCAGTTCATCATTGATTGTGGGCAAATTCACGTGCTTTATATACTAATAATAATGAAATACCAGGACACTATTCCATACTGCAAATTGCAAAATCACTATTGCACATCTTTGCAATTTAGGATCATCGTAAGAGAGATACGTTCTTTTTCATCGATCCAGATCGCCCGACTTACCCAGAGATATAAGGTATTAGTTTAGATGACCGGGACAATGCCACTCAATTTAGACTGCAACCCAGTGCGGAAGGCATCCACAGGAACTGTTCCCGCCTTCCCCTACTACCAACCTCTCGGAAAGACTCTCGGATCCACATATTTAACGTACCCATACTCCGCGTGAACACGGGGACAGTTTGACCAAAGCCGGGAACCGAGCTCAGGTCTTTCAAGTGCAATCACCTCTTGCTAACCACTCGGCTGTCTCATCCCTAGAGAAACATATCCATAAAGTCAGAGAACTCCCTTTAATTGGAGCATTTTATGCATTCGAGTTATCTACCAGAATAAAAATAACATCGAGTTTTATCGTTCCAGATATATTGAATTATCTTTCTAAAGCCCTTTCTCCTGTGGTCGAGATAGTGAAGAAAAGTGGATGTCTTGATAAAAGTCGTCAGATAAAACCACGATGTTCCTTTCTGTTAAAGATTCGAATTAAAATTTATGAATCTGGGTATTAAATTACGGTAAGTCTACTACCAGCGCTCTTAAAGACTTGCCATAAATCTGGTTCAAGTTTAACATCATTTTTCTTCTTTGCTAATTCACTTGGGGAAAAAAGAAACGACAAGTTATTTTGGATTACGTCTAAATTTTACTTCTTTCTAGCCATTTTAGTAGCAAATCAAAATGGTATGAAATTTCTATTCGCACATTTTATTACAGAATTCTAATATGTAATACGTGACTAATAAAGAAATGTTATTAGCGTTTTATATTATTTCTAGCATTTAAGCCTCCTGAAGACAGAGGAACTTACGCTCTTAAGGGGACGGTGAACGTTGAAATGAGCAAAAATCGACTGAAAAAAGTTTTAATATATAATGTTATTTTACACATTTAACATTTGCTTACTGGTGGGACAGCGTCTATCCCAACCGAAGAACCTGCAGCTGGTGCAATGTTTCTGCCAGCGATTTTCATGGACGCCAATGCCTGCAAAGGCGGATCGAACTGTTTGGTATAGGGTATGTCAAATGCCTGTCTTTTTAAGCGGTTCTTCGTTTGGGATGGACGCTGTCCGACCCGTAAGAAAAAGGTTGAATGTATTTTTTTCAAAACGGAATTTTCAAAGGTTTTACATTTTTAAATTGCTCCATGCGTCTTAATTTTTGTCTAAGATGCATGGAATTTGGCAAGAAGATACCTCTCATACTTTTTAATCAAACTGGGTAAGCATTTTATAATTGGACTTTATTAAGGTGATTAAAAGTGAATTAGAACCTAATTAAATGATGAAAATTAAGTTTTAATGCAGAAAAATATTTTTTTTTAAATCATCTTTCTAAGGGATTTTAAAATGAATACCCAAATTTGTTCATATTGTGTTTTTGAGTGATCATAATGTAAAATTAATTAAAAATGTGAATAAATGGCACGCAAGGAGCATTTTCAAATTTTCGTTAAAAAAATTAAATTAAAAAAAAATACAAAATTATGACAAGATTGAAAAAAAATTTAATGGTATTGTATATAGTAATGTTAAGAGCAATATTTATACAAATTTTCACGTTTCTAAGTCAATAAATAAATAAAATAAATTTCAACGTCCACCATCCCCTTAAATTAAGTTGCATTTTCTTGATGTATTTTGTTTAGCAATGCATACAGCTCAGGGTCGAAAACAGTCTTCTTAATTGGCTTCGAAGAAATAGTCGTGTAAGTGTTGGCTGCGTTAGGTTCTGTCCAGTAGTTAATACTAAAAATGTGTAAATTTCAGCCTTCTTGGTTCACATGGAGAATCGGGAAATACTTCATTATCTCCCTCATTCTGTCCACCCTCGTGGCATAAATCAAAAATCCGGTTCCGTTAGGTTTTATCTTGCTGTAGATGCCATTATGTATACAAAAATTCAGCCTTCTGCATCATCTTCACTGGACTTCTAGAGGGGGACTTCTTTCCAACCTCAAAAGGAAACCGAAATTTCTGCTCTGTTAATATATTCCCTGTGATCGATACTATAAGTATACAATGTTTCAACCTCCTAGGTCGCCGGATAGCCTCTGGAGAGTCTATAAAAACCTTTTGAAAAACCCAATTTTCTCCACCTTGGGGGCTGGGGGTTAATCGAAAATCCGGCTTTATTAAGTTCTGTACCGTTGCGATATATGTATAGAGAGAGACAACGCTATCCATTTGAGCTACTGAGTCTGTTTATTTCAGGCATACATCCAGGGAGGGCTTCGTCCCCTCCGGAGATATAGGATATAACTTTGTTTCTACTCTAGTGACAGCATTTAGATATATTTATATAGCGCATATAAAAAACATGTCCCTCTCCCCAAAGTTCGCTCCCCTGAGAGACTGCCTCACTCAGAAAATTTTCGATTTTCTGTATTTTACTATACTTCTATACGCTGAAGTTAACCCTAAAGTTCCATTCAATTGTTTCGTCTACTAAAATAAAAGTATATCATGAAGCATACCTTTTTACATACATTCTTTATCCCTATTCCTTACACCTCTTATACATTTTTTGCATTCATTTGAGCTACTGAAATAATTTTCTCTCCTTCTATACTTTAATATACGTCTGTACTCTGAAGTTAACCCTACACTTCTATTCAATTATTTCATCTACCAGAATAGAAATATGTCATGAAGCATACCTAGAATTGCGATATATATTACGATATAATAAATGTGCAAAAATTCAGTCTTATAGGTCACCGGTAAGTTTCTAGACTGTCTGGAAGGACAACAACACGTTAGGTAATTAGTATGTAGAATTTTGCTATTACAGATTATTCTTTCTACATAAAAACGAAAGCTGTAAATAAATAATAATAGCAATTTTAGTTCCGAAATATGTTGAGCCTATGCACATTGTGAACTTATATTTTATCGAGGAATCAAACCATCTATTTCCAACTAGCCAGACAACACCTTCCATTTTAGCTACTGAGACAATTTTCTCTCCTTCTATACTTTAATACACTTCTATACTCTTAAGGTTAAATCTACAGTTACATTCAATCATTTCGTCTACCAGAATAGAAATATGTCATAAAGCATATATATAGAAATATCTCGTTATCTTTCTAGATATATTTAATTATTTTTTATGCTGTTCCTTCGGTTGAGATAAAAGAGAAAATAGGATGTTTTAGATAAAAGATGGCAGATAAAACATTGATACTTACTCCCATCAAAGATAAGAATCATAAATTATGAATCGTGTTATTCAATTACGGTAAGTTTACTGGCTTTGCGTTGGAAGGACTTGCCATCAATCTGTTTTAACTTTTGTTCTCATCGTTCCATTAAGAATTCTACTGAAGGAAAAGAAGCGAAGAGTTATATCCAATTACGTCGAAAATTTCCGAATAACTTTTATTATGAAACAGATGATATAAAATTTCTGTCTTGTGAAATTTTGTGAAATATTGCATCGAGCTGCAAAACGCTATTTGCTCTAGATCTTATTACACTGACTGCAAGTTGAATTAAATTTATTGGAATTTGAAAGCATAAACCCCTTTTTAAGATAAATTTATAAAAATATTTTTTTTTTCTTTATGATGATCGGTCGAGTTGCGATTATAAAAGGCAAAGTTGAAAATGTTTTTCTCTCAATAACAAATTCACTGATTCTTCTTCTTCTTCGACCTAGATCGTCTGACTTAACCGAAGGTGTAAGGTGTCTATTTAGACGGCCGAAAAGCCACACCCAAATTAGACTGAAACCCAGTGGGGACGGTATCCGCAATGACTGTACCCTCTTTCCCCTTCCACCAACCGCTCGGAAGGACTTACAGACTCACATATTTAACGGGCCCATACTCCGCGCGAACATGGGGACAATTTGGGAAGAGCAGGGAATCAAACTCGGGTACTCCGAGTGCAATCCCCGCACGCTAACCACTGGGCCTTAAGTGGTAATGAGTTTAGAAAACCCATATTATCCATTTTTCATAGAATAACAAATTACGGGGCACTTTTTAGAAGTCAAGGTTCTAAGAAACTATTTGGACCGACTATACGTAAATCCGTAACTTTTATCTCTACCATCGATGCTGTTCGAAGATGATCTTGCGATACATATTACTCCACAGAGCTCTATCCATTGCATGTGGTTTTGAAGTGTAGTAATGCTCTCTGTCATTTCAATTTAATTTCTTCAGCGACATTTTCAGTTATTTGTTTCACGTTGTTGTTACCGTCTCCTTCTAAAAATATTTTTTATTCAGGCCAATGCTTCAAAATCAAATGTACAGGAATCTGGACAGGAATCCGTCTGAAATTTGCAGGGATTTACAGAAATCCGCCTTAATCACTATGCTATCTTGACCCAAAAAGGGTGGACATGTATAAAAATGTTTAAGAGTTAAATCCTCGGAATGACGTGAACTCGTTGACACATTGGGCGTACTTGGTGAGGATAGAGAATATGCCGCTAGCGAGGTAGCAGACTTAATATACACGTTTGTGAAATCATGCGATGTGGATCAGATTTTCTTAAATTATTAGAACCTTTTGACAAATTAAAGATGGTCTCTCTTCTAAACCTACAAATATTGAAATGTATCTTGTAGCAAATTGCAATCAATAAATAAATAAAATTGTAAATAAAAATGTGTCAAGAGTCTTATCTAAGGTATTATTTCAGGTTTATACATTGCAGTAAATATTGTCTGTTAATGTGGGGATTTGTAGTAAAACTGTTTTCTCGTCTTCTTTAACAAAACAATGTATAAATATAGATGGTGAACAGTAATTTTCAACCTGTGATTAAAGTATTACAGTGTCCTTTTCTACTTTTAGTACCTATATTTATTACCTATTTTACCTTTTAATCACTATTTCAATTGCTTATTTTATATTTTTAGTGCCTATTTTAAATGCCTATTTCGCCTGCCTATTTCAAGATTTTAGTGCCTATCTAGGCTCTAATCCTTACATATGCAAAGCAAATCAGTGACATTACTCTTAGATGCAAAACCATGTTGAAATATTGCTTTCAACCTGATTGTTTGGGGATACAAAAAAGAAGATAAAATAGCGATTGGTGTATAATTCTTAACATCATTTCTGCAACCTTTTATAAAAAGAGATAAAATTTTAGTAAACTTCCATAGAAAAGGAAAATACTTAGATTTTAAAGATAAATTATATAAAGTTAAGAGAGGGAAACAAAAGAATCACAACAGCCATTTTATAATAAACGAATGAACATTATCCCAACAAAGGGGTATAGAAGATCTTAGCTCCTTGATAGAATTTAATACATCAATAGTATTAATGAGAAAACTATTTGCACCATCTATATAATAGAAGGCAATGTCTATCTGTGTGTCTGTGTGTCTGTATACACTATAGGCTCAGCGACCGGGCGTGGCAGAGCTACGAAATTTGGCAATCGGAGACCCGGGGGGGAGGAGGTGACACGTGAAAACCGATTTTTAAATTTTAATTATTTTTTTTTTGTTGTTATTTAATGTTTTATGCGATTTCAACCGTTTTTTCCCCTTTTTTTCTCCACCATTTAGACTTCGTAGAAAAAAACAAATCGCACTACCAGAAACAGCAGACAATTGCGAGTAAAAATATATCAATTTCAAATCTAATATTTTTTTAAAGATTTTAAAACAAAAGTCACTTTCGGCTCAAAAAACGAACTTTCGCTTTTAAATCCTCCCGTCGGGAAAAATACCGACAATTTCGACAAATAATTTACATTTTCAGAAAGCTCAAGGATCAGGCTTTCTTACAAGCCCAATTTGGTCAAGAAATAAGAAAAAGTAGCCACACGATCCGGATTTTAAGGAAGTAATGATTTTCAATTTCTCGGCCAAACCGCGAAAGGAGTGATCGATTTTTCACCCACATGCGCGCGCAGACGCACGGTGTTTCTATGGTGGAGGGGAGGTGGGAGAGGTGATGGCGTCACGATTCTGACGAGGTTCTGGCGTTAGTTTGCAAATGTCATCAGTGATTGCTTTTTATACGGTTTTTGGCCTAGGGACAATTAAAAACTGAATAAGTGTTTGATTTTTGTACGGTTTTTGGCCTAGGGACAATTAAAAACCGAATTATTGTTTGCTTTTTATAATGTTTTTGGCTCATTATGCTGGATTGAATTGTGGCGATGGTGTTTACATCGGGTGATGGTTGGGACCACAGTGAAAAAACTTACATTGAAGAAATAAAAAAATAAATAAAAAGAAAGTTATGGAGATTGTCACGGTGCATTTATACATCGGGTGATGGTGGGGACAATCTTTTAAAAAAACTTTTTTCGCTGAGCAGCATCGTTAAAGCAGCATCGTTATTTCTTAAATGCTAAATTCACATTCAACATCATCAGTCTCAAAAATACTTTCATGTCATTTGCGATGCAATACTAAAAATGCAGACAAACGGATATAATTTCATTTATGTAAAAAAAAAAGAGGAACATACCTCTATAAGAAAACATAGGAGCAGCTGATCCCGGCTGTGAGTACACATCAAAGGGATCCCTTTCCTAGGGTTACAGGTACAGAAATCCTCAGAATAACACAGTTCACAAACATTGAAATAAATTTACTTTACAAATCAATTTTTAAGACCCCCCCCCCCCCTAGAACATTATTTTTCATCTTAAAATTTCATTATTAGTTTTAACATCATTAAATTAAAACAAACTTTGTTAACTCCACCGGCTTATGGCGCTAGCGAGTTTGCCACGGTCAGAATTTTCAAGGGTAGCGAACAGGCTGGTCGCCGAAGGCGGCTAGTTACCAATATAGCTAATATCAATAAGACCAGGAATACATTTGTTTTTATCAGGCATTGTACTTTGGACAAAAATTGAGCTCAAGTAGTGAGCAAAACCGTTAGCTATAGACAGATAATACTAAAGTTCTTTATCACCTAAATCAAAAATCATATCATCTCACCTACAATCATTGCATCCAAAGAATCCAAAATGTTTGGAATAATCAGTAAAGTTAGTTTTAACATCACAAATATATTTTTTATAATCAAGTTCAATATATAATTTGCTAATCCTCTTATATTCTCTAAATAATTCAAAGTCATTACCATTACCAAACCTTTCCTACTGGGTATTTAATTTTCAGTTTAATTTGTTTTATAATTGCACTAGTGAACCACACAGGATAATGTTTTTTAGAATAATGCAAATCAGGAGCATGAAAGTTGATAACATCCCCTAACAATATCAACCAAGAATTAAACAATATTCTTCTACACCTCCGTATTCTACTACACATTCTCGCAGAACTACGAAAATGTATTTGTCTGTTTCGTCAGTCTGTAATGATCGCTCATAATTCTCAAAAAGTTTAACCAATGTACAAACTTTTTAACTAGTTTGATATTCTAAAGACTGATCACATTCATGGCTGAAACAATATAGGTTTTGTACCACGTTCATTTTATTTCTGAATTTTTCCGAACTACGTCAGGTATTTTAGCTAATATAAAAAGATAATAACTTCAATTCAAACTACACGAAAACATTAAAGCGGTTTCAAAGTACTTCACAAACTGTCTTTGATTTTGAGTATACTAACTAAATGTGTTTGTGCATAATTAAGTCCATGCATTGTATTAAAATAGTTCTTAGCAGTGATTACAATTTGTTAATGACAAGAACAAAAATTTTAAAAATAATTTCAATATTTATTGTCATCTATCTCGAATTCTTAATTAAACAAAAGGGGCGTTCTCGAATTTCGCAATAAGATCTCTGTTTTCTTCTGTGATGGCTCTTATGGCTTCAGGTTCATCTAGAGTTAAAAATGTGTACTGACGGAAAATTTTACGAAGCAACGGTTCGTCTCGAATTTCCCAGCATTCCTCAGTATTGTTCCAACGTACGTGTTCTAGAAAGTAGCATGGATCATATTGATGAGGATGTTGGTAAACAATAATATGTTCATTGAAGACAATGGCCATATCCGCACCATCAAAATATGGAAGATCCTGTAGTCTATTCCACGTATTGGTGATGGGATCAAACGTTTCAACGGCTACCACTAAGACACAATTTTCATCCTCTCCTCCAAAAAGGTACAGCTGCCCATAATAAGCAAGTAAAGTAGGCTCGAAACGATAGATATTGCACGGTGGAAGGTGAGTCAGTTTCAGAGTAAAAGGGTTGAAAACTAGAACCCCCATTATTCGTGCATTCAACAAGCTCCCAACTACATAAATTTGATCAGCGATAGCCACAGCAGAGGAATACACGAGATTTACTATTTCTATGCAAACCAACCAGGTGTTTGTATCAGTTTCGTAAAATTGAAAAAAAAGAGAAATAATGATTAACTCCATCAGGTTTATGCGTCAGTACATATATAAATCCTGCAACTTTTACAGCACACTCATATCCATGTAGAAGTTGCATCATGGGTTTTCACTCTTTTTCTTTTAAATCAAACCTAGAGCAACTGTACATATCAGTAAAGAGGTAAAGGCTTGTTTTGATGCAAATTATATTATCGATATGAGCATTTACGTCCAATCTTTTGCGCCCCAAATCAAACTTTTCGTCATACGTCACATATATTTGACTGTAACCGTCTTTGTTACCCTCTTCATCCGGATAGAGCGATTCAGCTATAATATGCAATCTGGGAGGTACTCGATATTGAAAACTTTTCTATTCTTTGGAGTTATTTTTCAACTTTTGCAGATCATAAAAATATCTGGAAATGTTCTTCAATTTGAAACTATTACAGAACGGGTTGTTTGCGACAATTTTATTTTCCATTATCTCTTTTGCTAATCCTTCATCTAACTCATCCACGGATAAATATAAAAGAAGATCGAGCACATAAGTCTGTCGATCCATAATGTCCGTCTCAACCCATTTCAGGATAGCCAACCAGACAGTTTTTCCGTTTCTTACATTTAGACTCTTGCTAGCAATAAAACGTTTTACAGTTTCTAGAGATATGTCAGATATTGCAGTATTATTATAAAGCAAGATTTCTTCAAGTGAGTTTCTGAGAATCTGAAAACTCCTCGTGTGATGTCGGCGTTAATTTGAGTAGCACAACGAAGGAGTTGCACACAATTTGCAATTTTAAGTAGTTTTTTAAATTCTCTTTCATCTGTTGCAAAAGGGGGTCCAGCATCAGGTAATCTGCAGCTATGAAGATATCTGCTACAATTCTTTCTGGCAAAGATATTTTCCCAGAGTATATGTAATATAAGATTTCGCTTAAACATCCCCCACTGATTCCTGGGATGTAATAGTCTTTTCTGTCTCTACCAATGCCGATAAACATCGCTCCAAAATATTTGCTGTTCCCTGCTAAAACATATCGATGAAGAAGAGCAACCGCCTTCTGTATGCAATTTTGCATCTGCGAAACTTAAAAGAATAGAATTCCCTTCAGATTCAATTATACTTTTGTACTTCAATTCATAATTTTCCATTTTATGTCTACTATTACTAATTCAATTGTTCATTACTAACAGGTTTAATTTGTTTAAAATAATAATCTAGCCAGCATTATTGTAATTCTAGTTCTACGTTCATGACAATGAAATCTGTAAAAACAAGAATAAAAAAATCTGATGTGGGCAACACATGACTTTCCTTATATAATGTAATGAATTTACTACTTTTACAGTAAAAATATAGGTTTTTCTTATAGTAGATACTTATATTCTTTCCAAGTTATTGAATTTTCGACAATTAGTCGTCATTTTCATTGATTTAGCATCATTTTATCCATTTGGCGAGATTTTGGTTAATTCGGCAATATTTCAAAAAGTCGCCGAGTTGGCGATATTCCGCCAAATTCGTCACCAAAATCTCGCCAAGCGTTATGGACGGAGAAATAAGTTATTCTTATAGCAGATAAATGACTATTGGCATTCAAATACAAAAGTATTACTCAAAGTATCTTTTCTCATGAATGGAACCTGCTAGATCCACGAGAATGATGTCACCAAATTTATCGCATGATATTACATATGAAAAGTAAACATATTTCACAATAGTTAATATTTTCTTTTAATTTATGGAATTTTTTGATAAATTTAATTGAAAAATATGCGATATCTCGAGAATGATTTATGCTAGCGTTCTAAAGTTTATGTCAATAGTTTCTAAAGAGAAATTACATAAGAAATGTCTATTTGCGTAACTTTATTAGAGGTTTTGATTTTTTGATGATTTTTTCAAAATTTCAATCGAAAATTTAGGGGGATTCTGAACATTCGATTACATTTAAAAACAATAGGCTTCTAGTATTCACAGATTGTGACTTTTGTACCAAATTTTATTCGAATCGCTCTATTCGTTCATGAGATATCGTCTCCACAGACTCACTGACACACATACACACATAATACTTTCACACACACACACAAACATCACCACAAAAATGTTTAATTCGTGATCAGGGATGCCTGAAACATCCTCTCCCGTCAAAAACTCGAATTCGAATTTTCAATCCCGTCACAATACTTTTCTTATACATTATGTATATAAGGAAAGTAATACATATTCTCTTACTATAAAATAAATACTAATCTTGGCAACAATGTGAAAGCTCAGACAGGAACGAAATTCTTTAGATACAACCATGAAGGTCAGAGAGTAGAAGAGAATTATATCATTAAATCAAAATAATTTTCAATTTATTTATCTAATTCTTCCATGCTGTGGAAAAAATATACGAACCACAGCAGTTATTACTTTCCTTATATACATAATGTATAAGGAAAGTATTGTGACGGGGTCGAAAATTCGAATTCGAGTTTTCGACGGGAGAGCACGTTCCAAGCATCCCTGATCACGAATCAAACATTTTTGAAGTGATGTCTGTGTGTGTGAAAGTATGTGTGTGTGTGTGTGTGTGTGTGTGTGTGTGAAAGTATGTGTGTGTGTGTGTGAAAGTGCGTGTGTGTGTGTGTGTGAAAGTATGTGTGTGTGTGTGAAAGTATGTGAGTCTGTGAAGACGATAACTCACGAACGAATGGACCGCTTCGAACAAAATTTGGCACAAAAATCACAATCCGTAAGCATTGGAAGCCTATTGTTCTTGTACGCAATCGAATGTTCAGAATCCCCCTAAATTTTCGAGTGAAATTTTGAAAAAATCGTCAAAAAATCAAAACCGCTAATAAAGTTACGCAAATAGACATTTCTTATGTAATTTTTCATTGGAAAACGATTAACATAAATTTTAAAACGCTAACATGAACCGTTCTCGAGATATAGTACATTTTTCAAAAAAATTATCAAAAAGTTATATAAAATAAAAAAAATATTTCCTATTAAGAAACATGTTCACTTTTCATATGCAATATCATTCGATAAATTTGGTGACATCATTCTCGTGGATCTAGCTCGTTCCATTCATGAAAAAAGATACTTTGAGTAATACTTTTGTATTTGAACGCTAATAGTCATTTATCTGCTGTAAAACTAACCTATTTCTCCGTCCATAATGCTTGGCGAGATTTTGGTGACGAATTTGGCGGAATGTTGCCAACTTGGCGACATTTTTAATTGTTGCATAATTAACAGAAATCTCGCCAAATTGATAAAAATGACGCTAAATCAATGAAAATGACGACTAATTGAAGAAAATTCAATATCTTGGAAAGAATATAAGTATTTACTATAAGAATAACATTTTTTTAACTGTAAAAGTAGCAAGTTCATTGCATTATATAAAGGAAGTCATGTGTTGCCCACCTCAAATTTTTTTATTATAGTAAAATACAAGGTTCAAAATTATATCAATTTAAAATTAATATATTTATTTTCAAATCTATATTTCTCATTTCAAGCCATGTAAAATAACTATTTTGCAGTTATACTTAAGAGAAGTACTTTAACAGAGTGGTATATTTGAAATATATTCAAGGATATCAAATAAATTGAAATGAAAATTCAATTAACTTTCAAAAAATTTAAACATTAGAAAATGTAAATATTGTTTCCAATGTGCATATTTTCATTTTTTAATATAAACTTTAAAGATTAGCATTCATCGTCTGTGCTCCAAATATAAATGCGTCTACATTTCTAAACTATTTGACAAATGGTATCAGAACCCCTGAAAATGAAGTTATATTTCCGAGTTGTTATTTCACATGGCTAGCAATGAGATATATATTTGTGAAACCTAACATATTTTTTTTAAACTGACAGAATTTTGGACTGGATTCTTTATTAATATAAAATGTTCACTTTCCATATGCAATATTACAATTCAAATGTATTAACATTATTCCTTTGGATCTAATTCAGTCCATTCACTAGAGAAGATACCTTGTACAATAGTTGTATTTTGACACTAAGTAATTCACCAATTAGTCCTTTACTTCACGGGATATTAATTAAAATTCAATTTGCATTTTGAAGAGGATTTTCACTTGAGCATGAATAAGTCAATCTGTGTGAATTTATAAGTTACCAACCGCCCCAAATTTCAATTTGCGTGATGTTAATTTAACACCAAAATCACGTGGATGCTGCACATCATTAAATCGCTTTGAAAGAAGTTAGGCCTTTGCATTATGTAGGTAAATTCGTACTGCCACATCAGATTTTATTCTATTTGTCTCAGAACGACTAGCGACGTATAGTCTAGACGAAATAAGAGCTGTATGGCTTCGTTTCTCGCTTCATTGAGAATGCCGGGGGAAAACATTTCGTTTATTATTTTCTAATTGAAATACCTAAACGAATAATATAATAAAAGACATAACCACATATGAAGATCTGTGTTCCTTTGTGTGGCGATGTGGTTCTCATACAGAGTTATTATTATATCTATACAAAATAATATATATATATATATATATATATATATATATATATATATATATATATATATATATATATATATATATATATATATATATATATACAAGGTATGATCAAAAAGTTCGGATACTGCGCTGATATCTCCAACTCTGATTGGAGGAGAGGGGAACTATTTTACCGTTTCGTAGAGACAGATGCGACGCTAGATGTGAAAAGGGAGAAGCAGGTGTTTTTCCAGACAATGTGTGTCGGGTGAACTTCAATCGTTCGCTTTCGTCGAAAACTGACGATTACAGTTCACTGACACGCATTGTCTGGAAAAACCCTGCACTGCTGACCTGCTTCTTCCTTTTCACATCTCGCGTCACATGTGCCTGTACGCCACGGTAAAATAATTCCTCTCTCCTCCAATCAGGGTTGGAGATATCAGCACAATATCCGAACTTTTTGATCCTACCTTGTGTATATATATATATATTAGAAAGATGTAACAATAATCAATTCTAAGTAATTACAAATTAAAGTAATAAACCAAGTAAGTAAAATTAAAATAACAATATCAACAAAACAGTTGAACCATGGCTATCACTCCGAAAAAAATAATAAACGGCATTGGCTTAATTTTGGAAATTAATTAGACTTGATTCTTCATCAAATCTGAGTATCTATCTCTAATTAACCCAAACACATACTTGTTTCAGATGTGGCAATAGTAAATTACTATAAATACCACGGCACAGACTACATGCGCTAAAAGAGGAAAAATTATTAAGAAGTCGAGTATTACTATGATCCATGAAGCAGGAACCCAGCGCACACGTGTAGTAAAGGCGAGCAGTTGTAACTGAATGAAAAAAGTTTAGATGCATCAGGGAGGAGGACAAAATAAACCAAATCAGATGTGGACCAGATTGTTGAAGTGACCACCTGTGAAATCAGTACAGGTAGTTAGAGTGGGAGACAGGACAACCATTAATATAAGGTAAACAGTGTGCACAGGAATGATAGATGAATAATCTTACTATACAAGTGATTCACAGAAGAAATAAATAAACGAGTATGCCACTAACACCGTTAAAAGGGGACTCAAATCGTAGTATTAAACTAGATAAAGTTACATATTTTTAGGGAAAATAATTATTTTTAATATGTTAAATATTTATGTATCTTATTTTATTTTATTTTTTTTTTTTTTTGCAAAGATTTTCAATTTATTTTATTATTTTTCATTTTTGTATAATCATATAATTAATAATTATACAAATTATTATTTTCTATATATATATATATATATATACAGGGTGTATATGAACTGATGGTTAGAACTGTAAGGGGTTATAGAATTCACCAAAACAAACAACTTTCACAATACAATGTGGGATTGATAGCAACCTACGAGACGCGAGAGCGCACTTTCTCTGGAGTGGATGAAAAGTCTGGTCAAAATGGAGAACACAGCAGTAAATCCGCATGCTACACGTTCCAGCTGCCACCAGCAAAGGTTCTCCCTAAATGTATGAACAGGGATCATTCACGACCAATTAATTGACCCGTATCTGTTACCAAACCGCCTAGACGGACAGAAGTACCTCATCCTCCTCCAGAAAGTACTGCCAGATTTACTACGTGTTGTATCAGCAAATCATCGAGCGATTGATTATATAGTTTCAGCACGACGGAGCGCCAGCACATTTCGCCAGGATTGTGCATACCAGGATTGCCATATATATATACATATATATATATATATATATATATATATATATATATATATATATATATATATATATATACATATATATATATATATATATACATACATATATATATATATATATATACATACATATATATATATATATATATACATACATATATATATATATATATATATATATATATATATATATATATATATATATATATATATATATATATATATATATATATATATATATATATATATATATATATATATATATGTATATATATATATATATATATAATGAAGTTTCCAGGACATTAAACTCCGATGACCTTACATCATGTGTATGCAGCAATAAAAATCTTGCCCCTTATGTCAACTCCTCTCATGGACACGTTATTACTGGGGATCTCAGTATAGTTCAGGATGATATACTTAGGGATATTATGAATAAAGGGTCTAAATTTCGCATTCCATTCTGCCATCACCCTAAACAACTTCTTCAGTCTATATCATTTGATTTTGATAAATTCGTATATCAACTTGCTTGTTCACATTCCATTCCTATTGAAGCATTCCATTTAAGGAAGTATACTATCTTACATCTACTTAAAAATGTTATTATAAACATTAAATTAACGAAGCCTAGGTATCCTTATAAACAACTCTTATCTGCTATTAAAGAACTACAACAACATTTTGTCATAACTTATGTAGATAAAGCTTCTAATAATTATGCCATCATTTGTAAAAAATATTATGTTTCTCTGTTACAGAATTACTTAAAAAATAATCAAATTTTTAAACCCATTAATAATCAGTCTATCAAAATCAAAACTAAAATGCTAAAATTATATACACAATTAAATATTAATTGTAAGTTTTTTAAATTTCCTTATGTTACTTTGGTTCCTAAATTCCATAAATCACCTCTCAGTTTTAGAACAGTCACTTGTGGACATAGTACCTTTACCACTACAGCTAGTAAGTACTTGCTTAACTGTTTAAATAGAATTAATGAATCTCTTAAATTTAGGAATTTAGGATATTTCATTTTGAACAATAGTTTTGATTTAGTAAATCACCTTAGCAAGCTTCCACAAATTCTTGGTTTCCATACCTTTGATTTTAAAGACCTATTTAATAATATTGTCATTAAAGATTTATATAAAGTTATTATCTCTCTTTATCATGAATATCTATCTTCCAATAATGTTGCATTTAATGTCAAAAACTTTCCTATGTTCTTGCACTTTGTGTTATACAACAATTATATTACCCAAGGTGATAACATTTATTTACAAACATCTGGGGTACCACAAGGTGGCTGTAGTAGTAGTATACTCGCTAACATATATCTTTATTATTATGAATGTCATTTTAACTCTAATTCATATATTTAGATATGTTGACGACTTAATTTGTGTTATCATTGATGATTCCTATCCTATTAATATTGATTTTTACCCATCTAACCTAGAATTAATTCCTAATGAGCCTAGCGTTAGTCAAACTGTAAATTTTTTAGACCTAAATTTGGATACTCTCAATAATCATGTAATCACCAATCTATATGATAAAAAAGAGTCTTAGAACTTCACTATCATAAAGCTGCTATCATATCATTCTTGTAATTCTATTCAATTGTTTATAAACATCATTTTAAACAAGCTATTTCGAATACATCGACTTTCTGATCCTCGGTTTCACTTTCTCCACATCAATAATCTTAAACGCATTTGTCAAAATTACCAATATCCGGAAGTATTTGTAAATAATATTATTAATAATTTCAAATGTACCACGTAATAATTTTACACATGCATTATTTATCTTTGATTGGATAACTCAATTTTGAGAATTCACCCATTCTTATCACCTGACTTACCACTTAGCCTGAGTCTAATACCATTTACTATTTTCGAATGACTATTTACCACTTGTCCTGCGTCCTATACTGATTACTATTTTTGAAAGTCTCCATGCATATTATGTATCGTTCAAATGTATTCATTCCGGTGCCCACTCGCATTGACGTAGTGAGGTGAAATGCTCAGTCGCTTGTTGAACTTACACGTGCTAACAATGCTTCTGAGTTCATATTTCTGTTCGAGGAGGTATTATTTTTCTGATTTGTAATTCAATTGATTTATTTTTCTCCTTCTACTAGCCAGTAGACAGTTCCAATGGTGTCTATAGTTAAATACTATTGCCATTGTCGGAAACAGGCTATTCTATCGGTTTTAATTCGAATTGTATGGCTGTCCTGATGAGAATGCAATTTCGAACTAACCGCCATTTTTTGTGTAGTTTCAATTGATTGTTCTCTATGTCTTAATCTATTATCTTGAGCTTATTATTATTGCCTTTTCTCATTTTTGCCGTGTTTTCTTTTTTATTTTTATTTATATTTATATACTTTAAATTGTGAATTTTGTATCCTAATATTCTTCTCATCCCCCTTTCCATTGTAGTGATATGTTACCTTCTATCCTTATCCTTAGTCTTGGTCTATAGTTACTCATTTGTAACAGATATGCTAGAGATGGGTTTTATTGTACATACAGTAGTTTATGCATAATTTTCGATTAAAATCTTTCAATTTATATATATATATATATATATATATATATATATAAAATATTTTAAATACAAATGAATTAATGGAAAGGCCGTAATATGTTTGAAATAAAACCTAAAAGTTACTGTATTATATATATATAAAGAAAGTTATGCTAAAATATATAGTAGGCGCAGCGCAGCACTGTCACATAAATGCAATATAAGGTATCCAAATGGAATCAAAGAATTAAAATTTATTGAGCAGTACCAAAAAGATGCTATGGAGGGCTTGTGACCTCCCTCCCCGGTTGAAGCATACTTTGGAGCAGCGGCAACACTCCCGGAAGCCGGTAACAATCATTCAAAGTCGACTAGACTAATTAATGTACCGAATAAGAAAAACAGGAAAAATAATAGGTAAAAGTAATACTTTATACAATGAAATCATTTAAAACTATTAAAGTATTTATTACTATTAAAAACAAGATACACTAGATGAAGATAATAAAAATCATAAATGCAAAAACACGAATACAAAACCATATAGCACACCCAAATAAGTGTACTTTCCTGTTTATCAAAAAGAACCACTAACTATCGGTTCGCTCAGTAAGTACTCACATCGCTATTGCCACCAATTTTGTTATACTCCGAGAATTTCACTTTGCATTCTTGTATATAGATATGATAAAAATTGGCTACGATTCCGCAACGAAACCTGTTGGGGAAGCCAATCTTTCTAGTTTCCTCGAGGTATTCAGCAACACTCAAATGTTGGACCTCCGTCCTTGAATTTATTCTTTTATTTCTGATCAAGTAATTCTCTACAATGTTTCTGAACACCCATTTGTGTATGTTAGATGACCAAAGTAGTATAAAGTTGATTTTAAACCTAAACTCACTTCGTTTATCGTAAATCCGAATGTATGTGTTATGGTGTTGATATTTCCTCTTGTTATTTATAATGCTAATATCCAAAAAATTAACCACACCTTCTTCGTTTGTCTCGTTTTCGACTAATTTTAAACTGCCAGGGTAAAAACTCAAATCCAATTCGAAATCCTCTTCCTGGTATCCCGTCAACACATCATCCACATATCTAATGAAAATGATCTCGTTTAGTATATGTATTCCAGATTCGTAACTGTTTAGATATATATCAATAGAATAGACCAGCAACTTCCTCGTTGCAGTATCTACTACAGATTGCAATACTGAATGCAATACAAAATTGTTTTGTATTGTATTCTACTTCTAACGAAGTTATTTTATTATATTAATTTTTACAATGCAATGTAAAACACTATACATAATTATGCTTCAAAATAAATGATGCAACATTGATAACTTTCGCAATAATCACATCACTCGATATATCCCACTTAAACATCATCTCTCTCTTTAAAGCAAAACGCTATGATATATCCTGAATATCTCATTTTCTAACGAATTTATTCTTATGCAAAATATGAGAAATAATCATCAAAATACATAATCTTTCCATTAAGAGCCAAATAACCGTGAAATATGAGCTTAGTTTTATTTTCTGTCTGAAATAGCAATGTGGAGAATAAATTTACGATTTGGATTTATTTTCAACCAAAGTGATAAGTTTGCAATTCTACACTCTGAAGATTCGATTTGGACATCTTCAAAAATTTTCCCCATGAGTATTTAACGCATCGATTAATTCAAAATTCCTTCTCATCTGGTTGACCGACCTTTTCATACAAAGTATTTCATCTCCTTCGAGTTTTAAACCTTTTGTTGCCGTTCTTCGTTTAAGCTATATGGTACGTGGTTGAAAACCCAGACCGTCCGACTCATCCAATGGACTTGAGCAACTAATTGGACGGTGTAAAAAGTTAAAATATTTTTTCTCTTTTCTTGCTTGCTTCCATCTTTTTATTTAATTTTCATCTATTTTATGTGGAAGTTGCGTAAATTCTAATTCAACTTCACAATTAAATAATTTAGAGGCAAATTAAATGATATAAAACCTGAAGAAGAGATAAATATTCACTATTGTTCAGAATCACTTTTATCAAAGTTAGTCATATTATATTAAGTCTCAACAATTGAAAAAGTCTCAAATAAGAACGTTATAATTATTTTATATTACTTATATATGCGTTTCTTTGACATTTCACATTTAATTTGTTTAAATTACATGCAGTTGGACGTAATTAGAAACACAACCTTTGCATGTTTAAAGTTATTTTAAGTTCATATTTAGTGTTACATCCGCTTTAGTGTTGCAACCGCTTTATTTTTACCTATTTTCTGTGCATGCATATTCTGCGCCAACGCAGTTACAATATTCTTTAGTTTAAATGATCATCAAACTTTGATTATTTCAACAATGAAGCCTACTTTTAATGTATACAGGTTGTAAACTAATCAAGCTGCAAGATGAGTTGTATAAAAATTGCTGAATGTTTTTAAAGCAAAATTATTTAGCTCTGGAGTCTGAAATATAGCTGATATGAATGAAATATTCATTGATATTACATAGAAAAGCAGACGATTTTATAGCATTGCATATGTCGATGAAGTTTTAAGCATGGAGTTAGAAAAAACTTTTACTTCCATGGATTTAAGTTTTTCAGTAAAATAAATTATTGTAGTACTGTGATAATTTTAAAAATATAACCGATTATTGTATCGCATTTTAGAGATATTTAAATAAAATTGCATTGCAGTTGGACAGTGTTTCATAATCAATGCTTTATGCATGATTGATCTTTCTTGTTTTCTCTTTAATCATGAGTTTACTGAAGTCTAAGTTAATTATGTTAACTGTTGTATGAGGAAATTATTGCTTATTCATACTTTGTATTGAGAAGGTATTGTTTCCCCAAAAATTTTCGGTTTTGAGATTTTGATACCAATATATGTTTTAAGACCTTCTGAACACATTTTGACATTTTTTTAGTGATGTCCGTCTGTTTGTCTGTCGTCGATTTTTTTTGTGTGTATACAACAGCAGCCACAAATATTAATTGATTTTTTCGAAACTTTACATCCGGATTTGTTATCAAAAAATCTAAAACTAGATAAAAAAAATGTAATAGGAACGAAAATTTTGAATTTTATTCAAAATTTTATATTTTTTTAACATGGCGGCATATGACAAAATGTGACATAATCATGCATAAAAGTGTTTATTTGTAGCTCAATGATCACGACGCGTGATAGTTTCAATCATTGTTGTGAAAAGCAGCCGTTCGTGACGTCTTAGCCCCCTTGGGAGGCAAGTTACACCCCGGGAGGAGGGGTACGGTGTCAAACAGATTACCAATCGAAATATTTTTTCAAGCCCTTTAAAGTGAATGGTAACACGCTATAGTTGTAATCATTTACACTTACGATACTAATATTTTTAAAAAAATGTCTTGTAAAATTTTAAAAAATTGAATTCTGGTATGAAAATGTCGAATTGAGCCACACTACAGTTAATTTTTCGTATCTCTCTCAGTGTAGACAAAACGTATATAGTACATCGTTTTTACTCAAAATTAAAGGCCGATATTTTTTTTTCTGTTAAGTTAATATTAAAAACTTAAAAATCACCAAAAAGCAGACTTACGTAGTTCTTACGCCCAGCGCTTCCTATTTTAGAGTATTAAACTTAAATACTGTGTAAGTAATAGGAAAGGGAGATCCAAACTGGTCAAGAGAGGCGCTATGTGCTACTCCGATCTTATAAATAATCACTTGAATTACCTTGTACACTGCGTAAACGTGGCCAACGGCCGTACCGTGCTGAAAACACCGGTTCTCGTTAGATCACCGAAATCAGGCAGCATCGGGCGCGGTTAGTACTTGGATGGGTGACCGCCTGGGAACACCGCATGCTGTTGGCACATTTCGGGCGCGGTAGCCCGGTGGTTTGCAACTGGATTTTCATTCTGACACAACTGCCGCCGTATTCATGCGGAGTACGATCACGTTAAACATGTGGGTCCGTAAGTCTTTCCGAGAGGTTGGTGGTAGAGGAACGAGGGTACAGTCCCTGTGGATGCCTCCCCCACTGGGTTCAAGACTAAATTGGGTGGCACTTCCCGGCCGTCCAAACAGTTACCTTACACCTTTCTGGTAACCAATGTGGTTACCAGAAAGGTTACCAGGTGGTTACCAGGTTCTGGTTCGAACTTGTTTCAATTGCACCACCTCCAACAATGCAAACCCCAGCCTCAACTACAGAACCAAACATACCACGCATGATCGTAAAAACTGCCAGACGTACCTAGCTGAAATGGCTAGAATTCGTTTGCTTCAGAAAGAGGCATGATGACTGTTCTCCTTTGCCTCTTTCCTTTTTGCTTGTTGTATATTTTAATTGTTATATTGTATCTCGTATAAGTTAATGTATTATATATATACTGTACATTTTGTATTTTTATGTTACCTTGCTTTTTTATCTCGGGTTTTTTCCTCCTTCCGAGCTCTGTTCCCTTCTAATGTCAATTTCTGGACTCCAAATCAACGTTAACCATTGTCTAGCCGCTCATTCAAATCTATTTAAATTCGCTTTAGACAATTCCATCGACTTTGTATGTCTCCAGGAGCCTTATGTTAATCAAGATAAAATTCTCTCCCCCCTCCCTCCCGGCATTCGTCAGTTTACTTCCTCCTCCCTTAAAGCTGTTATCCTTATTTTTAATCCTCTTCTCCTTGTAAATTTTAAATTTAAATCTCTTTCTTCAATTCTTATTGAACTCCTTCTCCCCTCTCACCCTCCCTTAAATGTGGCTAGTATCTATTTCCCTCCCCATGATCATCTACCTACTTTACTTAGTGAAATTGAAATTTTTATTTCTTCAACTCTAACTTCTTCCTCCTCGGAGATTTTAACGCCAGAACTCGGTTGTGGGGATATGGTTTCACTGACCAGAGGGGATTGGACATGATAGATTTTTGCTTAAATAACAATTTAATCATCTGTAACGATGTTAACTGCGGCCCAACATTCGTTTCTCATTTAGGTAATGGTTTTCCCGACATATCCCTTATTAACTTTTTTCTTTTCGACTCTATTCAGTGCTGGGAGGTCCTCTCGAGTGACACCCTCAGCGACCACAAATATATTAAAATTACCCTTAACCTTGATCCCCCTTCAGACAATACATTTTTCTTAAAAACTCAATATGGCATTGGCAAATTTATTTTTAACTTCAGAAAAAATCTAAATTCCCTCTCCTCCCATTTAGAAAACATCCAGGATACGGCCTCCCTAGACTCTTTTTTTAAAACCTTTATAGATACTATTCAAAATTGTGCAATCAAATTTATCAGAAAGAAAAAATCCAAAACCATAAATATTTTTTCCTGGTGGAACACTGACCTATCCAAACAGAGAAACTATGTCACTGCTCTCTACAAAAAAATGAAGTCACTTGAGAGAAACTCTGCCTCCCCAGCAGAAATCTCTTCAGTCAAAATTCTATATAAACAAAATAGAACAAAGTATAAAATACTTATCAAAAAAACAAGACAAGATTCCTGGAGATCTTATTGTACAAAATGCAATGAAAGCTTTGGCTCCCATTTTAAATTCACTTTTAAAAAACACAAAAAATTTAATGACATTAATCTTCACTTCCCTGATTCCCCCTCTCTTAATCACGCTGATAGATTGAAACGTTTGTTGGACCATCACTTCAAAGAAAATAGTAACTTTTCTGCTTTCCCATCTTTTACTTTGCCTTCTGAGGGAATTGTGGTGATATCTGATGAAGAGCTTCATGTAGTATTTAAAAATTTAAAAAATGGCAAGGCCCCTGGCCTAGACAACATTGACTTTACCATTTGGAAACATCTATTTAAATTTTTCCCCTCTTTCCTTTCCAAAATCATAAACCTTTGCTTCAAATTTTGTCATTTTCCCTCATGTTTAAAAAATGCAAATATCCTTTTTTTCAACAAACCTGGAAAAGATCCTTCTCTCTGTTCCTCTTACCGGCCAATCTGTCTTTTACCCACTTTTGGAAAAATTCTGGAAAAAATCTTTATAAACAAGCTCAATTTTTGGTTATCCTCTACCGGAGCTCTTCATCCCCCTCAGTTCGGATTCAAAGAACTGACGAGCTGTGAGGATGCTGCTCTCAGATTGATTGAGAACATCTCTAGTCATAAATCCAAACATTTTGTGTCCCTAACCACCGTGGACATCTGCGGGGCATTTGACAGCCTCAATTGGACAGTACTACCTTCCTTATTCTCCAATATTAGCCTTCCAGAAATCTACCAAAATTTTATTTTTTCGTACTTGAACAACAGACAAATCACACTTTCAAACGGTTCTTTTCAAATTACAAAAAACATTTCTTCGGGCGCTCCCCAGGGTTCGGTTTTATCACCCTCCCTGTGGAGCATTTACTTTAATAACATTCTTAAACTAAATAATGATATTTACTATCTTCAGGCCTTCGCAGATGATCTTGCGGTGGTCACCTTCGCTTCCAACCTAAAATCGTTCCGTCTAAACACAAACAGTCTTCTTAATCTGATCTCTTCCTCCCTCTCGGATCTTAAACTCTCTATTGCCCCCGAAAAATGTAAATCAATCGTATTTAATAAAAACCGCACCAAAATCAGACAACATCCCTCCTTCAAAATTTTTAATTTTAGAATTCAAACTACAAGACAACTTATATATTTAGGCATTACGATTGATGACAATCTTAAATGGAGCTCCCATATTTTCAACCTTAGAGAGAAATGCTTCAAGTTTGCCAGCACCTTTGGGAGGGTGACTGGTAATAACTGGGGTGTTGATAAATCCTTTCTTAAAATTTGGTATCTTTCGGTAATCGAAAAGATCATCACTTTTGATGCGGGAGTTTGGGGAAAAGTCTTGACTGGGGCCCAGGTCAAAAAACTTTTATCTCTTCAAAAGATTTTTCTTCTAAAAATTTCTTGTGATTTTCGGACTACTTCTAACATTTCTCTCTACTCCTTAACTGGTATCCCCCCTATTCACCTTGTAATAAATTCTCTTTACAAGAAATTCACTTTTTGGAAATTCCGCCTTAACCTTTCTGCTAATCCCGCTCTCCCCCCCCCCGAAAAATTTGATCATAACTGTCCCCTTTCCAATATCCCTCCCTCCCAACGTATGGTTAATCTTGTCCCCCGCGATCCCCTTAATTTTTCAAATATTAACATTTACACTGATGGCTCTGCCATGGATGATAGCACAGGCTACGCCATCTGCATCTTCAAAAATGATTCTTTAGACAATACTTTCACCTTTAAACTCGAGCATGGGAACACAGTTTTCCAGGCAGAAATTGCTGCAATCCACTATGCCATAAACTGGGCTTCTTCAAATAACTCAAAAATTAATATATTTACTGACAGTCAATCCTCTATTTCGGCACTTCAATCTATCAAAAACAAATCTAATTACTTATCTAAAATTAAAATTAACGCAAATTATAATAAACACCTAATAAACCTTTGTTGGGTCAAAGCACACTCCGACATCTCGGGTAACGAGGCCGCCGATAAACATGCCAAACTTGCTACCTCCTCCGGTACCCCCACCTCCCTACCTTTTCCATACTCTCTCTTAAAAAAGCATTATAAAAATGATATTTTAAATTTATGGCAAATCTACCTTAATAATTATATTTCGCCCCGCACCCATGACCCGGCTAGAATCTCAACTTTTCTCCCAAAGATAAACTTTAACACCCAAATTACTAATAAATACCTTATATACTTTATTACGGGTCACGGTCCCTTCCCCGACTATTTATACTCCTTTAAATATAAAACTTCTTCCAGATGTACCTGTGGTTCCTTCGGCGATGCCGATCATTATGTATTTTCCTGTCCCCTTCCTTACTAAACCTTATCATCTCTCAAAACCTTCCCCCCAAAACTCTGCGACCTGGTTCTTGAGTGTTTGCTCCAACAAATCTTCCATTAATAAACTCAAGAACTGTGTTCTCATAGCGAGAGAAATCTCAAACAAAATCTCTTAATCAGCCTGGGGACTTTCTGCTTTCAATTTTGTCTCTGGTCGGTGTCTCCCCCTTTTACTTTAACTGTTTTACCTGTTTTTTGCTCGGTGGTGTCGTCCTTTTTTTTTGTCCTTTTGTTTTTTTTTTTGTTTTCTTTTTGCCTCGTCTTTGTCCCGTTTTTGTTAGCCTTGTTTGTCCTGTTTTGGCCGTTGGTTGCTTATGCAATGTTTTTCTTCGTATTTAAGTTTTTTTTTTATATTCTTGTAATTTTCCCCTGTCTTCATCAAATTATATATCACTTTTTCAACAAATCATTGTCAACATATCACTAAATATCATATATTATATAATTACACTCATATATTTTAATACTGTCATCAAACATCATGTTTTATATCATGTCATCTATATTTAATCATGTCATCTAATCATCAAAATGTTAACTCATCATCACCTCTTTGTACAACTCCTTGTAACCTCAATGTATATTTTTTGAAACTTAATAAACTTTGCCCCAGACCGTCGGACGTTGGCCGCCCCGGAAGTTGGCTTCCGCTAACTCTTTTCCCGGCCGTCCAATTAGATACTCAAGTCCTCAGGATGAGTTGGACCGTCTGGGTCTTCTACACCTTTCTGATAGGTCGGACTGTTTGTATCTCAACAACAACAACAACTGCGTAAGCGTGAAAATAATTTTTATAAATGTTCACCTATAAAGCGCTTTAATGCAAAGTGAACTATATCTAAAAAATAATTAAAATTTTAAATCAGAGAGAAAGCTAAAAAATACATATTTTCAGAAGAGAAAGGGAAACAATTTCATAAAACGATGCGAAAAACCTTTTATATATTTTATATTTTAAACGTTTTTATACGAGGTAAAATATACCAAAGAAATAATTAAAATTCTAATCAAGAAGCAAGCAAAAAAATTTATTTTCATAATATGAAAGACATTGGAGAAGTGAAAAACAGGATTAAATTTTATAATTAAAGTCAACGCTTAAGCGCACATTGTATAAAAAAGAACATGGCCAGCAAAATATTGATTGTCATAAATAAAAATTTTAGCTCCGTTGAGCAGATAATCACTATAATTAATTTTGAGCAGAAAGAACATTTTTCATACAAAAATTGTGGTATATCTTTTATTATTTAATTCATTTGACGATATTTCATAGAAATGAAGGAAATTGTTATTTTATACAATAAAAGTATACCAAAGCATTCTGAATTTCATATTTTATATTTTGTAAGAATTATTTCGTAATTAGAGCAACCTCATATTTAGGTCGCTCAAATTATTATAATTAATCAGAAGAATAATTTAATTTTATGTGTGTGTTTTATCAGAAAAGTGCACTACAATTAGAATTGTTTAGGAATTGAAAAATTAATTTTCATTTAAGCTTTTGCTTTTGTAATACACTGAAAATAATATTATAAATAATCATATAAGAAGTATCGAATCGCCGCATCTTCGGCTGATCGGTCCACGCATTATCCATTGAGCTACAAATCGTTAATATTTTTTCCATGTTTGAATTGATCTCTACATTGTCCTTCAAATTTCAGATTCAAACGTAACTCAAGAGATAAGAAACCTCATCATTTCTCTCCACATAACTATCCCTGAATTAAAAATCGCATCCATATATCGTTGACAATCCTATCCATATTTATCATTTTTCGAACCCAAGTCTTCCACTACATCTGTCTAGCAAGAATGAATTGTTCAGCTGCGATTTACTGTCGATTCCTTCATTTCAAATGAGCAGACGTTGTTTAATAAAAAAAAATAAAAGTTTCTACTTCTGTAACTAAACTTGTATCATTATGATTAATTTTTAGTTAAATAAAAAAAATGCAGGGAAAAACTTACTTTTGAAATCAGAACATTAATACACAGACAACCAGAAGAAGAAGAATTTGCTGAAAATCCGAATCCCCCCCCCCCCCGAAGAATTTTAATGTTCTTTAGATTGAGTTAATATTTCTGGAAAACAGTGTTCTACCTTAAGGCAAATTTAGAATCATTCTTCAGGCAGTATATAATGTAAAATACCTTGAAGATTAAATTATGTTTGAATTAAACTAAAAGTGTTGTTTTCATTAAGTTATCAGGAAGGATTTTGAAATTAAATTATTATCTAAGTGACTTTTAATGCAGATGAACTCTGTCGGAAAACATATTTTTTGGGATGGCAATTTCGTTTACTTTTAATGGAAAATGTCAGAAAAAGCTTAATCGAAAAAACTTAAATGCCAGAATAGCTTATAGATCGTAATAATCCGCAAACAGCGTAGTTTAAATGGTAAAAGTGTGGCATTAGCTGCCATGTAGTGCGAAGAAAGCTTTGTTAAATATAATGTTTTTGTTACAGTCAATATATTATGTCCCTCGCATTTACCTCGATTGTAAAATTTTGATTGTTTGGGGCTTTTCTATGAACATGGCAGCAACTGTGACTGGAAATAATATATTAAATTGGATTCTGAAACTCTACGAGCATTAATGAACTAATTATAACATAAAATGCAGCGTAAATAAAGTTCATCAGACAGAAATCGCGGAAATATTTGTATTTCCTTCTTCAAAGTGAAAAGGCCTGAACCTGAACGTCCAAATGAGCACAAGAGTATGCCGGCCAAACAGAAAATAGCTGAATGATAGAACGCAATATAGTATAGCCATCTATCGTGACGAAAGGGAAGTGAAGCGATAAATTGCAGAAAATGGAGGAATTATGAACTTGAGAAGCAAACAAGAGAAAATTAATTATATACAAAGTACATAAACTCTTCATGTGGAGCAGAAAATGATCGAAATAAAGAAACAAAAATTAGACATTATCTAGACATGCCATACATAGAAGTAGTGCCAATTATAATGATAAAAGGAAAATAAAACATAAAATGCAGAAAACGAAGGAATAATAAACATGGGAAGTAAACAAGAAATAATAAATAAAATACAAGGTACATAAACTCATCGCGTGAAGCAGAAAATGATTGAAATAGAAAAAACAAAAATTAGACGTATTCTAGTCATGTCATACTATGTCAATGACTCCATAACTCGAAATATGGAATCATTGATACATAATTAACTATTTTACTAAAATTTTCTATGGTATGAAAAACTTTGAAGAAATCCAAATCGAAAATTAAAGAGCGTTTTTTATTGAAAAAAAAAAACAAAAAAAAAATCAAATCGGTAACTTGTCTTTCAGCAATGATTCGTGATTGAGGACTTATTAATTTCTTGCTTTTGACACAGAAAGGCACAATTTTCGAAACGTACATTTGCTGAGACAAACTCAGTTTCGCTGCATATTACATTGTAGTTAGTTTATTATTGCTTGTGCGCAATCTCACGTTCTATACGATCATTAATCTATCAGCAGCAATCAGCAGCAACTCACAGCGAAAGTCAACTTATAATGGAACACATTAGAATAAAAAAGATTGCAACACCACTACAGTTAATTTAAGAAGTTGGGATAGCAAACTTGGTAACAAAACGAAATATACGAAAAAAAAGCCAATTGCAAAGGTGTAGCATATTATCTAATGAGTAGGAATTGATTCTAAAACTGTTACAGAAGGCATTTATTTAACACATTATCGTTATTGGCGATTGGTTTTTTTTATTCAGGAGTGTTAAATTAAACAACACCTACATACCTACACAGGGGCCGTTCAAATAGTCGCTCAAGTCCTCGGACGAGTCGGACGGTCTGAGTCTTCAACACCTACACAGGAATCTAATGTCCGGCAGTCCAAACGGCTGTTCATGTCCTAGGACGAGTGGGACGGTCTGGGTTTTCGGCAGGAATCTAATGTATACAGCCTGTTCAAAAGGTCCGTCAGCAATAAAGCCCATTTGAATTCGGGAAATAATATTATCGCTTACTTTAATGTAACCATGTTACAGGTCCTAACGATATGAATTTTTAACAGATATTTATTGCCGTCCTTATACACGTTTCGATCGTTTCTGGTGTCTATTCCTGCTAAGTAGATAGTGTTGTACAACTTTGCAATTGGCTTGGCAATTTTGTCTATATCTTTTTGTTACCGGGTTCGTTATTCAAACTTTAAAAACTCTCCGTCAGGGGCGCTGCAATCCATTTTATCCAATTGAACTAGGTCCAATTACTATATATATTGATCTAACTGCACTCATGGAAGTTTCCTTTGAAAGTCATTAGGCTGGCCAAGAAAGCAGGTCATGCGGAAATGCATCTCATATTACACCTCCCCGCGTCATCAATCGCTCCACAACACTTAGGGATTTAATAGGGATAATAAGGGATTTAATGGCGATAATAGAAATGGCAATCAATAATGTTACTGCGATTGTGTTATATATTGTAACTAAAGCAGGGTTTTTATCGCGAATTTGGTCCGGCGTTGCAATACTAGCCATGCCACAGCATTCGCCACTACTACTTCAGGACATTCCAGAAAACCCTGTTTATAAATAAAATTCGCATTATCATAGAACTTACATCACTAAAATACTGTACTAAATATTATGCAGCGTTATCACACAAGTACAATTTTGACATGCAAAAATAACGAAATTTAATGTAGATTAATATTATTATAAGGAGAAATATAATTTTCATCATATTAATACTATATTAGTAATATAATATTATTATGATGAAAATATGCCCACATACTCAAAGTTACCACTCCCGCATCTGAGATAGGAGCCAGTCGCTCATAAATCAGAAAATCAGAGAACGAACCTCTCAGGTGGAACATGCAGCTCAGAGAGGGTGCGCGATGAATAGCATATATGTAATTGCGTCTCTATAAAAAACTTCTAAATACATTCAAGCAGTTGCCATTAAAGATAAGAAAAAGGTTTAGAAAGCTACACAAAAACAACATATAACACAATAATTAAGATATAAACCAATTTTGGGGCAAAATATAGCCTCTCCTTTTTGGACAAAAGGACAAATGAGTCAAAATAGTTGACAAACTTATAACTGTGCTATGTGCTATTCCACTTCTCAAAGCCATTAGTCTAAAATATCTCTTGATCAAGTGATTTTAGGTTCTTAAAACTTTCGGTTTCCGACAAATTAATATACACTTTTTACTTTCCTTATATACATAATGTATAAGGAAAGTATTGTGACGGGGTCGAAAATTCGAATTCGAGTTTTCGGCGGGAGAGCACATTTCAAGCATCCCTGATCACGAATCAAACATTTTTGAAGTGATGTCTGTGTGTGTGTGTGTGTGTGTGTGTGTGTGTGTGTGTGTGTGTGTGTGTATGTGTGTGTCTGTGTGTGTGTGTGTGTCTGTCTGTGTGTGTGTGTGTGACAGTGAGCCTGTGGAGGCGATAACTGACGAACGAATGGACCGATTCAAACGAAATTTGGTACAAAAATCTCAATGCATAAACACTGGAAGCCTATTGTTTTTATATGTAATCAAATGTTCAGAACCCCCCTAAATTTTCGAATGAAATTTTGAAAAAATCGTCAAAAAATCAAAACCGCTAATAAAGTTGCGCAAATAGACATTTCTTATATAACTTTTCATTAGAAAACGATTGACATAAATTTTAGAACGTTAACATGAACCGTTCTCGAGATATTGCACATTTTTCAAAAAAATTATCCAAAAGTTTTATAAAATAAAAAAATATATTTCCTATCGAGAAACATGTTCACGTTTCATATGTAATACCATGCAATAAATTGGGTGACATCATTCTCGTGGATCTAGCTCGTTCAATTCATGAAAAAGGATACTTTGAGTAATACTTTTGTATTTGAACGCCAATAATCGTATATATATAATCGCCAATATTTTGTATTTGTAACGTATATCGCCAATATTTTGTATTTGAACGCCAATAATTTGCTGTAAGAATAACTTATTTCTCCGTCCATAACGCTTGGCGAGATTTTGGCGACGAATTTGGCGGAATGTCGCCAACTTGGCGACATTTTTACTTGTTGCCAAATTTACAAAAATCTCGCCAAATTGATAGAAATGACGCTAAATCAATAAAAATGACGACTAATTGAAGAAAATTCAATATCGTGGAAAGAATATAAATATCTACTCTAAGAATAACATTTTTTTTAACTGTAAAAGTAGTAAATTCATTGCATTATATAAGGAAAGTCATGTGTTGCCCACATCAGATTTTTTCTTTTGCAGCAAAGAAATCTTAAAATTTTAGCAATTTACGTACAGCTCAAACTGCTGTTAAACTAATACACAAAAAAAAAACTTCGTTGGAAGCAGAATACAATACAAAATTATTTTGTATTGTATTTTGCTTCTAACGAAGTTATTTTCCTGTATTAATTTTTACAATGCAATAAATTATGTATTAATTTTTACAAAACACTGAACGTAATTATTCTATAAAATAAATAATGCAACATTTGATAACTTTCGCAATAATCACATAGCTGAATATAACCCATTTAAACATCATCTCTCTCTTTAAGGTAAAACATTATGATATATCTTGAATACCTCATTTTCTAACTAATTTATTCACCTGCAAAACATGAGAAATAATCATCGAAATACATAATCTTCCCATTAAGCGTCAAATAACCGTGAAATATGAGCTTAGTTTTCTTTTCTGCCTGAAATAACAATGTGGAGAATAAATTTACGATTTGGATTTATTTTCAACCAAAATGACAAGTTTGCAATTCTGCTCTCTATAGATTCGATTTGGACATCTTCAAAATTTTCCCCATGTATATTTAACGCATCGATTAATTCAAAATTCCTTCTTATCTGGTTGACCGACCTTTTGATACAAAGTATTTCATCTCCATCGAGTTTTAAACCTTTTGTTGCAGTTCTTCATTTAAGCTATATGGTGCGTGGTGTAAAAAGTAAAAACATTCCTTCTCTTTCTTATTTGCTTGCTTTTCTTTTTATTTAATTTTCATCCATTTTATGTGGAAGTTACTGAAATTCTAATTCAACTGCACAGTTAAATAATTTAGAAACAAATTAAATGATAGAAAAATGTGGCTCCCTTCGACTATCACATACATAAATATTCACTATTATTCAGAATCCCTTTTATCAAAGTTAGTCATATTAAACTTAGTAAAATCTCAACAATTGTATCTCAAATAAGTATTTTATAATTATTTTATATTAGTTATATGCGTTTATTTTACATTTTACATTTAATTTGTTTAAATTATATGCAGTTGGAAGTAATTAGAAAAACTACCTTTGTATGTAACATCTCACAGTATCATGCATAATGACAAACAGCATCTTTATTCAAACTTTTGTTCCCAATTATATTTTGATGCCTTTAAAACCCTCAAAGCTACATATATAGCTAATTTTTCCAAAGTTGGCAATAGAACAATGCAGAATCCACTTCAACGATAACAGCTTACAATTATGTCCCAATAACTCAATTGGGAGAACGTTGGCTAGCCAGTACAAAGATCCGCAGTTTGAGCCCTGACTTGAACAAAATGGTTTCTTATAATTCCGCACGAACAAATCACGTTAGTGCATGTTAGTGCATGATGTCGGGGCAGAGAGTGAACTGTAGTATGAACTAGCACGAGTTCAGTGCACACAGGACTGCTGAGCACCAATTTCAAATCGGGAGGCCAACAACCACGCAGAAAGCTAACCTACAGGATAAAATTAGCATCAGGAGGCTAACCTGAGATAAAAAAAATATGATGTGGGCAACACATGACTTTCCTTATATAATGAAATGAATTTACTACTTTTACAGTAAAATAAATAGGTTTTTCTTCTAGTAGATACTAATATCCTTTCCAAGATATTGAATTTTCGTTAGTGAGTCGTCACTTTCATTGATTTAGCGTCATTTTTATCCATTTGGCGAGATTTTTGTTAATTTGGCAACATTTCAAAAAATCGCCAAGTTGGCGACATTCCGCCAATTTCGTCGCCAAAATCTCGCCAAGCGTTATGGACAAAGAAATAAGTTATTCTTACAGCAGATAAATTGGCGTTCAAATGCAAAAGTATTACTCAAAGTATCTTTTTTCATGAATGGAACGAGCTAGATCCACGAGAATGATGTCACCCAATTTATCATATGATATTATATATGAAAAGTGAACATGTTTCTCAATAGGAAATATTTTTTTTTCTATTTTATATGACTTTTTGATAATTTTTTTGAAAAATGTGCAATATCTCGAGAACGGTTCATGTTAGCGTTCTAAAATTTATGTCAATCGTTTTCTAATGAAAAATTACATAAGAAATGTCTATTTACGTAACTTTATTATTGGTTTTGATTTTTTGACGATTTTTTCAAAATTTCATTCGAAAATTTAGGGGAGTTCTGAACATTCGATTGCGTATAAAAACAATAGGCGTCCAGTGTTTACAGATTGTGATTTTTGTACCAAATTTGGTTCGAATCGGTCCATTCGTTCGTCAGTTATCGTCTCCACAGACCCACTGACACACACACACACACACAGACATCACTTTAAAAATGTTTGATTCGTGATCAGGGATGCTTGAAACGTGCTCTCCCGTTGAAAACTCGAATTCGAATTTTCGACCCTGTCACAATACTTTCCTTATACATTATGTATATAAAGAAAGTAATAGCAAACTGTGATCAGTCATATTGTCAAGTTGCACGTCAATCTAGCATTAAAGAAAAGGGAATGCAGAGTCCATTTCTTCGATAACAGCTTGCAATTTCTTTCCAGTAACTCAATTGGGATAACGTCGTCTGGCAAATACAAAACAAAAATCTCTTGTTCAAGTTCCGTCAGGTACAGCAAGATTCTGTACAACAGTCAAGATTATAAATAGAGTGTTTTAGAGCAGATAGGCTTTGACACAGATTATGACAAAGATTATATTTGACAAGCTGAATATTTAAGTATATGGCAAACTGGCTGCTGGTGTCAGAACTGGCTATTTAATTATATCCAAACTTAGTTTTCTCAACTGCTGCTATCATTTTTGTCGGGTAAAAGTCATTGTTTCTCTATGAAAAATAATGATATTAATTTTTAACACTTTAAAACATAGTTGAAAGTGCTTATCACTTTGTTCATTCTGTCTGTCTGTCTGTCCGTTAGCACGATAACTGCCGTAAAAATGGCTTTATCAAAATGAAATTTTAGTATGTTTTTCAGACTGTCTGTGGGACCCATGGGAATAAAAATGAATAATATCACCCAATTAGTTTTTTATTGAACCCAAGTTGAAAAAATGAAATACATTGAACCCTATGGAACCTAATTTTTCAAACATTTTTTAAGCGAATTTAAAATTCACAAATTGCTTCGAAAATTTTAGTAAATATTCAAATTATCCCATGAAATATATAAAAAAAAATTTCAGTAAAATATGTTAGGTAGTTTTTTAAATAAAAATTATTTAATATAGAGAGAAAAAACATTTAATTAAATTCTGACTCTCGTTATATCCTCCAGAAAGAAAAAAGTGATATATTATATAATAAATATCTTTCCAAGAGTTTAATATTTTACATATGAGAAAGGTTTCACATTTTAAAATAAATATGGTAGATACCAATTTTTCAAAATTTAAATAAAATAAATTAATATGATATTGTGATGAATGAAACGATTAGAAAAATGTTTATGAATGAAATGCTGCTTTTATATAGAGGCGATTTATATTTCGATGACGTCATTCGAATAAAGTTCATTTGTTTTCGATGATGTTTTCAAATATAATAAATTATTGTAGTGTTATGATAATTTTAAAAACATTGCCGAGGAATGTATCGCATTTTAGCGATGTTTAAACCAGGCAATTTATATTTCAATACCGTCATTCGAATAAAGTTAATTATCTTCGATGAAATTTTCAAATATAATAAACTAATGTAGTATTGTGATAATTTTAAAAATATTACCGAGGAATATATTGCATTTTAGAGATGTTTGTATAAAATTGCATTGAAGTTGGAAAGTTTTTCATAATCAATGCTTTATGCATGATTGATCTTTCTTGTTTTTTTTATTTTGAAATAAAAAATGAAGCATGATTGATTAAAAAGAGACGCGTCATAAATTTGCTCAATTGTTTTTTAAAAAGGTAACTTGCATAGCAAAAATAAAGTTTAAAATGTGTTTCTAAGCAAAAATTAACCAAACAAAATAAAAGTACATTCGAAACAATGTGAAAAAAATTTTCACATTTTCTCACTATTATAATATTTGATCACAACTTGCTAATAAAAGATAAGTTCTTCGAAACAAGCACCACTGTATACAAATTCGCTGGTGGAATTTTTTCATCCTTTTTAATAGCAATTAAGATTAAAATCTTTGTTAACAGGTACTCTGTTGACGGTTGACATAAGTTAGAATTACTTATGAGCAAAATCAAGTTTTTCAATGTCCTTATTAGCACAACAGTGGCACACAGAAAAGTAGAAAATAAATTATAATTTCACTCGAATTCAACCAAATTGAGTGCGTAGGCACATAAAATAGTTTTGACAGTACCAGTTTTGGATAATAGGTATAACTTGTATTGTTTTGAATTGATTCCGCGTACACCCTCCATTTCAATTTCGTGTGTGATTAAAATTTATTTTCTATTTTTCGATGTACCACTGTTGTGTAAGGTAGGACATTGAAAAATTTGTTTCTTCTCATAATTTATCAGTTTTTAACACTTTACAACATAGTTGAAAAATCTTTATGACTTTGTTCATTCTGGCTGTCTGTCTGTCTGTCTGTCCGTTAGCACGATAACTGTCATAAAAATGATTTTATCAAAATAAAATTTTAGTATGTTGTTCAGACGGTCTGTGGAACCTATGGAAATATATATGAATAATATCGCCCAATTAGTTTTGGATTAAACCCGAGTTGAAAAAATGAAGTACATTGAACACTATGAGACCTAATTTTTCAAGCATTTTTTAAGCGAATTTAAAATTCACAAATTGCTTCGAAAGTTTTAAAAATATTCAAATTATCCCATAAAATATATTAAAAAAATATCAGCAAAATATATTCAGTAGTTTTTAAAATAAAAATTAAAATAATAATTACACCCTTCATATGAAGAGATCACGTGACCCTCTTCAAAATAAAATATGGCAGCCATTTGTGTCAACATAGTGAATTTTAAAATTCTTTTTAATTTATATTTAGTGTTGTATCCGTCCCAAAACCGCTTTATTTTTGCTTAATTTCTGTGCATCTGTATACTGAAACAGCGCAATTACAATATATTTGAGTTTAAATGAACTTTGGTTATTTCTACAACGAAACCTAATTTTCACGTATGGAGAATGTAAACAGATTAGGCTGTACTATGAGTTGTATAAGAATTGCTGAAATCCTTTAACGCAAAATTATTCTGTTCTGGAGTCTGCAGTATAGATGATAGGAATGAAGCATTCATTGATTTTAGATAGAGAAGCAGACGATTTAATGGCAGAATTTTTCGACGAAGTTTTATGCATAGAATTAAATTACTTTTACTTTCATGGTTTGAAGTTTTTAAGTAGAATACATTTATTGTGGTGAATGAAATAAAAATGTATGAATGAAATATTTACAGCTTTTACACAGAGAGCTAGGCAGGTAGGGCGCGGTAGTCCAGTGGTTAACGTTCGGGAATTGCATTCGGTAGGCCCTGGTTCGATTCCCGCAGCTGCCAAAACTGCCGCCGTGTTCACACGGAGTACGATCATGTTAAACCTGTGGATCTGTAAATCCTTTCGAGAGGTTGGTGGTAGGGGAAGGAGGGTACGGTCCCTGTGGATGCCTCTCCCACTGGGTTCCGGTCTAAATTGAGTGGCACTTCCCGGCCTTCCAAACAATTACCTTACACCTTTCTGGTAGGTGGAACAGTCTGGGTCTCAACAGCAACAGAGAGCCAGGCAATTTATATTTCGATGACGTCATTTGAATCAAGTTCGTTTTTTTCGATGAAGTTTTAAATTTTCAAATATAATTAATTATTGCTGTATTGTGGTAATTTTAAAAATATTACCGCTGAATGTATCGCATTTTAGAGATGTTTAAATAAAATTAGAGTTGGAAAGTGTTTCATAATCAATGCTTTATGCATGGTTGATCTTTCTTGTTTTTTACATAAAATTGGGCAAAGTAAAATATTCTATAGTTCAATTTTTACTTTCCTTATATACATAATGTATAAGAAAAGTATTGTCCCGGGGTCGAAAATTCGAATTCGAGTTTTCGACGGGAGAGCACGTTTCAAGCATCACGAATCAAACATTTTTGAAGTGATGTGTGTGTGTGTGTGTGTTAAAGTAAGTGTGTGTGTGTGTGTATGTGTGTGTGTGTGCGCGTGCGTGTGTGTGTGCGTGTGTGTGTGTCAGTGAGTCTATGGAGACGATAACTGACGAACGAATGGATCGATTTAAACGAAACTTTTTATAAAAATCACAATCCGTAAACACTGGAAGCCTATTGTTTTTATACGCAATCGAATGTTCAGAATCCCCCTAAAGTTTCGAGTAAAATTTTGAAAAAATCGTCAAAAAATCAAAACCGCTAATAAAGTTACGCAAATACATATTTCTTATGTAATTTTTCATTACAAAACGATTGACATAAATTTTAGAACGCTAACATGAACCTTTCTTGAGATATTGCACATTTTTCAAAAAAATTATCAAAAAGTCATATAAAATAAAAAAAAATATTTCCTATTGAGAAACATGTTCACTTTTCATATGTAATTCCATACGATAAATTTGGTAACATCACTGTCGTGGATCTAGCTCGTTCCATTCATGTAAAAGGATACTTTGAGTAATACTCTTGTATTTGAACGCCAATAGTCATTTATCTGCTGTAAGAATATCTTATTTCTCCGTCCATAACGCTTGGCGAGATTTTGGCGACGAATTTAGCGGAATGTCGCCAACTTGGCGACTTTTTTAAATGTTGCCAAATTAACGAAAGTCTCGTCTAATGGATAAAAATGATGCTACATCAATGGAAATAACGGCTAATTGAAGAAAATTCAATATCTTGGAAAGAATATAAGTATCTACAATAAGAATAACATTTTTTTTTTAACTGTGAATGTAGTAAATTCATTGCATTATATAAGGAAAGTCATATGTTGCCCACATCAGATTTTTATTAGTTAAATCAAAATAACTCATAACGCGTATCCGTTATTATGTTTCACTGCCCATTTCACATACACGAGCGCACTCAAGCATACAATGAAAGAGGAAAAGAGAGACGAAAGGCACTACAGCCTTTGTATGTCGAAAAGATACATCATGAGAAACATCATTATAAAATAAATTGACTTAAAATATCATTCATATAGGCCAACACTGTGGACATATTATCATTCGCATTCTCATATCTTCTTTATTAAATATAAATAAATGAAATTAAGATGATATGACAATAACTTTATCGATAAATTTATTTTATTCGACGATGAAATTTTTTCCGGATTTTTCGATGGTTAAGGGAGAGCTATGTCACTAAATTTGGCACAATTTTTTTTTATTTGTGTATGGGTATGCATCTATTAAGCCATCCGTTTTCTATTCCATTATGTTAAAGTGT
The DNA here is from genome assembly GCA_951213105.1 of Amaurobius ferox. Lineage (NCBI taxonomy): Eukaryota > Metazoa > Arthropoda > Arachnida > Araneae > Amaurobiidae > Amaurobius > Amaurobius ferox. Next base: position 134,819,644 of record OX578134.1, read on the forward strand.
AATTCACACGAACACTATACTTTCAGTTGCATGAAACCAGTATTCCATAATATTAATAATGTCTTGAAATTGTGCATTTTATGTCACTGCCAGATCAGGAATGATCATCAATTATGATCCATTACATTAGTTGTCCCTGCTGCACGTTTAAGTTCTGCGCTGCATTGCATGAGTATGCTAAATACCTTTAGTTTAATTGGAATCCCTTGCAAATGGTGAACTTATGAATTTCAAAGTGATTAGGTTAAACACTGCGGCAGAACAGCGTATCTTGATGGAAGTTTAGCATATATATATCTGTATCTATGCTAACGTGTCAGTTTGTCCACTATTGATCAATGTCCACAATTAATCAATGCTAACGTGTCAGTTTGTCCACTATTGATTTTCAATGATGCATATATCTGTATCTATGCATCAAAGAAAAACGTTTTATTGCATCCAAGGATGCACTAAATGTATTCGTATATTAAAATTACGAAGTCGAATGTTTGAACTGATTACAGTACTTTCCTTCTACATATATTATGCATTGCATGTAAAATACCCAATTTAATTGCGAATCCACACTTCAAAGATCTTGCATCTCTTTTAGAATATTTTTCTTCTTCTATTGAAGGAAGAAAAACGTTAATTGATGAGAAAATATTTTGGAACAATCATGAAATAAATTGGAATAAACGAGATATTACTTTGTTTTTAAAAAAGGCGAAGAAACCACCCTCATTAGAAGAATGCATGTATGCAAATTAATTATTCGTAAATATTTGTAAAATAAATATTTTTTTTAATTTAGGTACAATCTATAGAGTAGAGAATTAATTTAACATCTTCTTTTAATGAATGTACTTTGAAGGAGGAAGTTTTAAGTTGCATTAATTTCAAAATACGTTGTCGTCGATGAGCTCATAGAAATAGTAGTACGTGTCAATTGTTTGATGAAACGCCGCTGAAAAGTAGAATTTTTCGAAAACGTTCATTTGAGGTGGTGCTTGCTCCACATCAAACATTTGAAATGCGATCTGTTTGGGAAACGTATTTTTTGATGAGGTAGATACTTTGATTCTTGAAACAAAAGTAGATCGTAAGATTGTAAAAATTAGAAAAATTAATGCATGCAAATAAATTAGTTAAAAATTACTTAGGCTCAGTAATTAAAAATACTGTCTTTATTAATGATGAATATTTACTATATCTAGTAATAATATAAATTACTTCAAATATCCAATGAGACACACAAGGTCTACCATCCCGCCAAACGAACATTTATTTAGATCTAAAAAATATAACAATTGATGAAAAATATTGGGATTAAACAGACAGTTTAGATGTTAGAGGTCTGGAAGGGAAATTAGTACCACTAGTATGGATTCAGTGGACTCTGGCATATTGGGCACCGATTTCAAATCGGATGAACAACGACCAAGCAAAATTCTAACATGGATAAAAATAATATTAGGAGGTTAGCCTGAGTAAAAATAGTGGACAAACTGACTTCAGAGGGAAGAGAATGCAGAATCCACTTCGAAGATAAGATCTTGCAATTCCGTTCCAATTGAAAGAGCGTCGTTTATCCAGTATGAAGATCCGCGCCACGATCCTCGACTGGAGAGTAAGGTTTTTTAAAATCTGCTTAGAAAAGAATTACCATTTTAAAATGCATTCTAAGCATTTTAGAATAGTGCACTTTCAGACTATGTTTTGCTTCTCATAACTTTTATAATATATTTCTGCACTATATAACAGACATTGAAGAATAGATTGAACATTTTAATATGAACACATATTTGCATAATGTTTTGCTATGGCCTCTTTTTTTACCTATCTATCAAGCATGCATAAAATGCAATTAAGATAAGCTGCACATCTAGAATGAAATTACGCTATTTGTATATATATATATACAATGTAATTAAGCTGCATAACAGAAAAGCTTATAACAGCTTTATGTATCACCTGCCAATGGAAAACTAAGAATGGAACAAGGAATGTTTAATCTCAACGGGGTTGTGTTCTTTTGTGTCTAACCAGCTTTTCCGTGAATTATTGCATATTAATTACAGTTGGCGTGGGTTACGAAAAATGGTAATAAGAAAATGTATGGTTAATTGGAGAGCAGATCGCAAATATTAATGACATATTAATAAATGCAAGATTAAAATAGAAGCTATTCAAATTACTATGTTAAGTACTGTATTATTATTCAGCTGTTAGCCTTGAGAACATCCCCCTTTAGATGGTTTCTGCAAACAATAGTAATATTGCCAAATAAGTATTTTCTGACAACAAAATTTAAATATTTTATATTGCTAATAAGTACTAATGTATTTTGGATATGAAAGTCTATCCGAGAAGTGAGGGGTTAAAGGATAGATGGTACGGTCTTCGTAAGTGCCCTTCTGCTGGGTTACTGTCAAAAATGGAAATTTTAAGGGTGTATTGTAATCCGTTTCCTTTGGTGCATCGAGATATATATTCTCTCTACAAAACTGCTCCCGAGTCTGCCGAAACAGCATAAATAGTTGATTAAAATTACCATATTTAAAGATTTGATTAAAAGTATCCCATTCAAAGTAGTTGATTTTTCATGTCAAATGTTAGATGTCAGATTTAAAGTTGATATTTTTAAACAACTGTTTATACTATTACTAACAAAGTATTTCAATTGAAGACTTGAGTAAAAAGTAATATATACATATTGAAAATTTTAAAAACATATTGTGAATAATAATATGTAATAATATACATTTTGTCTTTATGTGGTATTCAGTCGTTAGTACTTTAATCTTCAAACGCTGCATTCTTCTCAGTAGTTCGACTTATTTTATTAGTCAAAATGCAGAAAATAAAAAATAATTTAAATGGAAATTTCTTTACCACAGCAAAATCCATAATATAACTAAATGTTAAGAAATCAAACCTAAAATCAAAAAAAATTCAGGTTGGAGCAATTTAGGTTGCCAAAATTAAAAATAATGTAAATATACTGAACCTTAATCCTTCCAAAACAAAGTATGTGCTCATAAGACAAATAAATTATTTAGTAACTTTGAATCTCCATTTTAAAGAAGGCTCATTTATCTTTTAAAGAATTTTTTAATTTTCATAAAAATGAAGAAACACAGAGATTGATGATAATATAATTTGAGGCAATCAACGAATAAACGTGATATTCGCTTTCCGACAATGGGAAAAAACTGCCTTTTATTAGGGACATGCAATTATGTAAATTCGCTGTTCATTAATATTTATAATTCAAATACTAAACAAATATTTAAAAAGATTGCGTAAAGACTGTACTAATTAATGACCTTATCTCTTAATTGCGATACCAATAAAATAGAAAGGTTTATTTGCGCTAATTGTGAAATATATTGTTGCCAATCTTCTTGGAGAAATTGCCATTTCTAAAATATTATTCAGAATTTTTACGAGAATAATACTCTTTCAGACTATATTTGTTGATGAAAGTAGATGTTTTTACGAAAATCAAAAACACTTTCAAAGGATTTTGTATGTCTCCGAGAAAAATAGGCATTTACATTCAACCACAGTTATTTTTTGGAGGTCCTGGTTGCTTGACCTAGGCAACAAATTCGATTATCTTGGCAAAATATTTCCAATTTGAATGTACTATTATAGACTTTGTTACCCAATGGCTTCTAACAACAAACACTCGCTCTGCAACGGTATAGTCAATTATACTAAACAACGTTCAACGATACATTGAAGAAAATACACATTGAGATTGTACAGAAATTGTGTGCCAGACCATTTTGCGGGTGATGTCATAATAAGTGTCAACGTTATTAGAAAAACCACTATTGCGCATTTTTTAAGGATCAAGATCACTTGTAAACAAAACGTCATGTTTCTATGCAGATCTCCTATATATATAGGAGCCTTATTTCTATGACAGTGGGAGAAAATATAGGAGAAGACTACACTAGTGAAACATCGGATATCGAGTTTGTGACACAAGTATTTTTAACTAAACTATGAATATGCAAATCAAACACTGAATCAATAACTCATTTTCACTTCTACGCCGAAAATACTCTATTTTCACCCTTTGCGTGAACGACAGAAAAACCCAAACTTCAATGCACATGTAAATATTGATTACTGGAATTATTTATCAAAATAATCAATTGTGATTATAACAATCTTCTAACATTTAGCAGTTCACACACATTTCCTATAAATATCATAATCAATAATTTATTTCTATTGATTCGTGTTCGTTGCATTCTTATTATTGAAGTAATAAGAATGCAAGGATAACGAATCAATAGAAATAAATTATTGAATATCTTTAACAAAACCGTAATCCTTCAAAATGCTTACAAGGATGAAAAGAAAATTTAATTCATTGCATAAGAGACAAAATTCAAATATATAGATCCCCATGCAAAATGTATTCTGCTTATAGTTTTATCAATCATGTTTCTGTGAAAACAGGGACGACAAAAGAAGGAAAATGTATAAATAAAATAAGAAATCATTCAGTAAAATCCTATATTGATTACCATTATTGTTGCAGGGACACCATAAATCCAAAATATAAATATCTTGTAAATCAATATTCCTAATCTTCACTTATATCATATTTACTTATATAATTGTTTTCATATGGTTTGTGAAAAAGGAAATTATAAGGTCTAGCGTTTAAACAAAATATGCAGCGCTTAAATTAATATGCAATTCGCTATTGTAAAATACTAACAAAGTATAAAATGACTAGCATATGTATCCGACGTTGTTGATGATATAAAATATGTGCTAATTCTAAAATCATTCTAAATTATGCAGCAAATCAAAAAAATGTCCATTTACTTGTGCAAGAGATAAAAATTTGATGTGAGCAGCACATGACTTTCCCTGCAGACTTATATACACATTCTCTTTATTTCAATTAAATTTAATTCACTATTAATTCAATTTTCGTTCTCATTTGGTAACTGGACTCATTTTCAAAGGTGGCGCAGAGAAAAAATGAAAAAACGGAAATATCTCGAGAACGGCTAGTTCTAGTGTAATGGGGTTGATCTTATTCTTTTCTTCGTTAAAAATTGCGTATAAAACAAGCATTTTATGGATATATTTCAGCATACGTAGTTTTTTATTTTAGATTTTGTCAATTTTTGCGGGCTATTTTGCCAAAAAAGGCAGGTTATTTTTTTCCGAATCGTACCAAAATTTAATCAGCACCAGGGTCTCCCACAAGCAAACTTATCTACCAAATTTTGTGAAATTTGGTCCATTAGATTTTCAGCAAGAGTGGATACAATCCTTTGCGGGCCATTTCGCAAAAAAGGCGAGTTGTTTTATCCCGAACCGTACAAGAACTAATCAGCACCAGATTCACCCACAAGTGACTTGCCTACCAAATTTTATGATATTCGGTCAATCAGTTTTTATTTAGAGTGAATACAAAATCTGCACAAACAGACACACAGACACACACACAGACGTCACGCTAAAAATAGTTTTTTCGTATTCTAGAGGTCTCAAAACGTGTAGATCCGTCGAAAACTCGAGTTGCGATTTTCGACATGATACCAATACTTTCCTTATACATTACCATGTATTGCAGGGAAAGCAAGATTTCCGATTTCGTGCTACTCTACGTTCTCCCGTAATGTTGGCGAACGTGCAACAGGAAATTGTTTCCTGTATACAAAAATAATGTATTGTGACAGATAGGGGCATATTGAAAACACTTCACGTTAAACTATACGTTATGTAAATAGCGTTTCTGTATTATATGAAATAATGTTTCTTACTAATTTGGTAATACTCTACAACTGTATAATTTTTTTTCTGTATCTCTCTTAGTTTCCGAGATAAAAGTGCTAACTTCCAAATTTTGCCGAAAGTGGCGCTGTCGTCAATCTCATCTGATGGCATATGGTCACATTGCTATACCGATACCTCTAGCTACCATTTTTCGAAACTCATTTAGCCTCCTTAAAACTTTAACGTCCACGGTCCACCCTATACAGGGTGTCCCAAAAAGATTGAAACGCGCTTTAATTTTTTACCTGTTGTAGATAAGTGGACAATGTAAATTGCAAACATGTTAAAAGTAAGGTAGGAAATAAGACTACGTTAATGAACTAGTTCTCCCATTAATTTTCAAAAAGTTACACTTTTTAAATTTTTATACGACCCTCTTAGACAAATTTGGTCAATCAGAAAATTTTCATTTTTAATACAACAGGATCATTAAAAAAAACCGCATATCTGTATCTTTAAAATTGAGCGAGCTATATTTAATTGAAAATTGAACATTGCCAATGGGGACCCTATATCAAATTAGAAATGTAAATTTATCACATATCACAAAAAAGATAAAACTGGATGATAATACATAGGATACCCAACCCCGTAGTGAGTACCACTGCTTTATATGATCTCTGTCTGTGTAATGCTTTAGTTAGATGCATTTGTGATATAAAATTTTGACACATATTAACGTATTTTTGATCTAAACAATTTCCATCGTCAATTTGTTTATGGTCCCTATTTTTCCTGATGAAATAGCCTTTCACATGGTACGGAAAAGTGGCATAAGTCAGATTTTTGCCTTTATCATTATTCAGATATGCGGAAGATACCGATATGCGGGTTTTATTTTAATGATCTTGTTGTATTAAAAATAAAAAATTTCTAATTGACCAAATTTGTCTAAGGGGGTCGTATAAAAATTTAAAAAGTATAACTTTTTGAAAATTAATGGGAGGAATATTTCATCAACGTAGTCTTATTTCCTACCTTACTTTCAACATTTTTGCAATTTACATTGCCCATTTATCTCCAACAGGTAAAGAATTAAAGCGCGTTTCAATCTCTTTGGGACACCCTGTATATGCTCAAAGAATTAGAAATACACATTACATGGAAATAAGATATTACCACAATGCATGCAAACGTTCAATATCACATTACATGCAAATTATGTGCATGCAAGTTACTTCGACTGTAACTTCCAGTCGAAGTAACTTGCATGCACATGAAATTGACAATATAATGTTAATATAATTCAATCCTTCCCACATGGTAGTGATCATCCGAAGAAAGTTTGCTTTTTAAACCCTTTACGTAAAAATAAAACATTGAGCTACCTACAGTGCAACTGGATTTCTTTACCCTACAGGATAGGTGTACATTTTTTGCTGCGTACTATGTTTTGTTTCTGATCAAAACGATAGAAATAGAAAGAGTTTTGAAAACTTTAAAATATATCCGAATTCGATTCTTTTGATACAATTTCAAGATCAAATTGATTGGTGGCAAACAATGTTTCCATTGAATATTGAAAAGATGCACTTTATTCTTTTTCAATTGCATCCATCAATGGATCTATTTTTTCTCAGCTATTCCATTGTTTAGAGAAATGTGCCTTTATAGAAAATCGAATGTATAGCAACATGAGAAACAAACATTTGTATTTCAGGAGAAAATATATTTCCCGAGATCAATGTGATTTTTTATACTTTCTATCTATATAATAAAAAAAAAGATGGGCGAATAGCAATCTAGAATTCGAATCTAAACTAGATTTCGAATATTCGAATTCCTCAAATATTCGAATACACCGAATAGTTATTTAAAATTTCGATTTAATAATATTTACATTTATAAAATGCTGTTATTAATTATTCAATAAATCAATAAAGTGAAATAAGAAGTACAAAGGGTAATAACATAACATTTATATAGAAATAAGACATTTTATTTCAAATTTAATTATTTTACCTTAGTATTTTTATTTTCCCTATATACATAGTATAAGATAAAGGGAAAGTATTGACGGGATCGAAAATTCGAATTCCAGTTTTCGACGGAAGAGCAAGTTTCAAGCAACCCTGAACTCGAATCAATCGGTTTTATGTGTGTATGTGTGTGTGTGTGTGTGTGTGTGTTTGAAGATAATGTCTCACGAACGAATGGAGCACTTTGTAAAACATTACAATCAATGAATACTGAAAGCTTATTAATTTTAAAAGAAATCAAATGTTCGGAAAACTCCTAAATTTGTTTCTGCTGATGTATATATGAAATTACTTGTAGTTGCGCGTCTTTCGTTATTACTTTCCTTATATACAATAATGTATAAGGAAAGTATTGCGACGGGGTCGAAAATTCGAATTCGAGTTTTCGACGGGAGGGCACGCTTCAAACATCCCTGATCACGAATCGAACATTTTTGAAGTGATGTCTGTGTGTGTGTGTGTGTGTGTGTGTGTGTGTGTGTGTGTGTGCGTGTGTCAGTGAGTCTGTGGAGACGATAACTGACGAACGAATGGACCGATTCGAACGGAATTTAGTACAAAAATTACAATCCGTAAATACTGGAAGTCTATTGTTTTTATACCCAATCGAATGTTCGGAATACCCCTAAAAATTAGAGTGAAATTTTGAAAAAATCAAAAAATCAAAACCTCTAATAAAGTTACGTAAATAGACTTTTCTTATGTAATTTTTCATTAGAAAACGTTTGACATAAATTTTAGAACGGTAACATGAACCGTTCTTGAGATATTGTACATTTTTCAAAAAAGTTATTAATAAGTCATATAAATTAAAATAAAATAGATTTCTTATTGAGAAACATGTTCACTTTTTATATGTAATACCATGCGATAAATTGGGTGACATCATTCTCGTGGATCTAGCTCGTTCCATTCATGAAAAAAGATACTTTGAGTAATACTTTTGTATTTGAACGCCAATAGTAATTTTTCTGATGTAAGAATAATAAATTTCTCTCCATAACGGTTGGCGAGATTTTGGCGACAAATTTGGTGGAATGTCGCCAACTTGGCGCTTTTTTAAATGTTGCTAAATTAACAAAAAAAACTCGTCAAATAGATAAAAATGACGGCTCATTGACGAAAATTCAATAATAAGATTATAAATATCTACTATAAAAATAATCTATTTTTTTTTACTGAAAAAGTAGTAAATTCATTGCATTATATAAGGAAAGTCATGGCTGCCCACATCATATTTTTTTCTAATTCAAATACTGCGTATAAATAAAAGAGATGGTTTCTACCATCTGCCCCATCCCCTGTTGGTGTGAAAATAAAAATAGATACATTTAACTTAGTATGGATGCGTTATTTCACTTGAAAATCTACTCCATTTAACTTAATACGCTTAATACTTTTATGCGACTAAATTTTTGCTCCACCCCCATACCCGACATTATTTCAATTTATGTAATATTTACTTAACCCCCTGTCATTTATTCAAGTGTAACGCACGTTAGGTCGTTACACTTGAATAAATGACAGTGGGTTAAAAAAAATTGCCATGCTATGTGTCATGAAGCTAAAACTGCGAATAGAAGTTGTTATTAATGTTTTCATTACAATTGATCTTTAAATATCAAAATTAATATTCAACAAACTGCTACCTGCTATGGTTCCGAATTGCCATTAGTTGCATGCTTCGTCCCTCTGAAATTGCATTCTGCCATGCGTTACACTTGAAGGTTCCCTTTGAGAATTTTCTTCAGGTACTGTCTACCAAATCTAAATAGGAAAAGTTCATTCAGCATTCAACTCTAGAAGTGAAATAAAATTGATAGATGTTTTATATTTGCCTTGCACAATGCAGAAAAAATAATTGCTTTTTTTTCCATTTGGCAGTTTATTTGACAGATATTCACTAAAGTTTAAAATTATTTAATTAGGCCGAAAAGTTTCCGAAAAGAATGTAAACTAATACACTCAGCTGTGCATGTGAAAAGTATTTTGTGCTTTTCAAAAATTGTAATAGCTGTCTAGAACTTTTCAAAGTCCAACGCCCACTACCCTATTCTCAATTTTAACAATGTTTACCGAAGCAGGAGCTGAATTTTTCTATGCGTAATCTTCTATATAATAGAATAGAAATCCTTTGTTGTTCATATAATTACAGAACTGAAGTTGAAGGAATTGTTGAAAGATTGTTTTATAATTGAAAATAGGAAGATAGAAGGAATAGGAGCTATTATTAATGTTTTTCTTCACAATTGACCTTTAAATATAAATGCTCAGCAAATCAAAATTAGCAAAACACATTTACTTAATATGCTTATACACTTATATTAGAAGCCATCCGATTGTAACCATTTGTTGAATAAAATTATTACCGATATGAAAATTATCGTGTTTTATTATGATAAACTACTCAGTGCACATTGTGTAAACGCGCATACACTATAATATATTATAATAATTTTACACTTGTGTATAAAGATGTACACTGTAAAAGAAATGCTTACAGCTGTTGTGTAAGAATAAGAAATTCAGCTACTCTGTAGACAGCACAATGTTTATTGCATGAAGAGGAATTTAACAAGAAAACAGTCTTTGATTATGCTTTTAGCTCTCGTACTGGACAAGATTATTATAACCCTCTTTCTGTATTTTTCTTCGCACGATCTCAACTTTTACCAGATACTGTAGTTTGAGCATATCTGTATGTCTTCTTAACCGGTATGCAGCATTCAAGCCAGGATTTTATGAATCTGAAGGACAGAAAGTGAGCCATTAGTCTACAAGTGGGCCCTGTATCTCGTCGACACTGTAATTCTGCTATGTGTCTGTATTCTGCTGTCAGAGTCATTTTTCCTCAGAAAACTGTATTTCCTAAAACAATAGCTGCCTTTCGGAATTTCTTCTTTTCAGTAAAGATGGAATTCGAAAAGGCAGCTGTTTTTTTCAGGAAACACAAAATTTTGCCAGTCAGAAACTTTGGTTTCCTAAGAAAAAAAACGCCTTTCCGAATTTTATCTTCCACACTTTTTCTTTGCAGTAAAGATAATGGCGTCGCTGCAGCGGCCGGCGGGGCCACCTTTGGGGCATTGGGTCATGGTCCGGTGGTGGTAGGTTTCTCCTGCCGCTTGACCTTGCAGTGCATCGAGTGGCCCAGGGTTGGTGTCGTGAAGGCGTTTCGTTTCCCGAATACCTCCGGGAGAGTATTTCTTCCGATTTTCACGAAAGATATTTCGAGGAAATGCTGTACAATATAAAGTAAGTTAAATTATTTATTTACCATAATACTAATTGCATATTCAAACTCTGCTTAGAAAATATTATGTAAAAAGTCACAACATGGAATACACAGATGAAATCATTGCAAAAAAATCGTTTTTCAAAAAACAGTCGAAAAACTTCAATGTGACACATTCCAGCCAACAATGTGCCACATTGATGTTGAATTTCGAATGGTTGCAAGCGCGATATAAAACGTGAATACTTATACTTCACTGAAAATATCTTTCGTTTACTACCCTCTAGCAGAAATATTTAACTTTAGAAATGGCAATACTTTTAAGCAATTGTAACCAAAGAATATCGTTATGAAGATGATTTTGCCGAGAAACGTGACTATTTTTAGCAATCAGCAAGGACTGCTTTAGTGGCAAGATAATCAAGTAAACACAGAGGGTAAAAGTAAATAGTTAAAGAAATAAAATAAGTTATCTTATTTGCAATTCTACAGCAAAATGTGCTTTGAATATATTTTTATTTGTGAAACTTCAGTAACTGAATCATCATCAAAATATGGAATTGGGTTTTAAAATATGGTGTATTTTAGAAATTTACTTTTTCTACATTGTCATCAAATATAACAAGAGTTCTGTCCTTTTAGTTATTTGTCTGTCTGTTGGTCACGTAGCTGAAAATCTAAGCAACCTACAGCTGCTAAATTCCTTACAGTAGTAATGTAGGTCAGTTATCAAGACACCTTGGAGCAATTCTTTTAAAATTTGAATTAGTGCTTTAATTATCTTATGTTAAAAGCAATTTTGAGGAATTTACATACAAATCGGTTTCATAGCAATCGAAAATAGTATCACATGGTTTCTATCTTGATACTATCGGAGAGATCAAAGAACGTTATTTCTAACGAGTTTTCCTAGCCCGCACAGTTTGCCAATCCTCCTACGGCTAATAATAACTTACCATGCTTTTTAATCATAATGTTTCAGAAATGGCGTTGTTGTCATGATCGGTGGCTACCCTGACATTATATCAATATTGTCAGGGCTAAAGTTCGAATCTTGATCCTGACAATCACAATTTCTCCGGAACGGTGTTGTGGAAATGATTGGTAATCAGCTAACCCATACAGTATTCACTCCTATTACGGCTAATAATCGAGTTATTACCATGTTTTTAATCCTAATGTTTCAGAAATAGCGTTATTGCCATAATCTGTGGCCACCTAGTGCGCGTATTCTATCAATACTGCCGGGACTAAGATTCGAATCTTCACCCCCCCCCCCCGCAGTCAGTCACACTGTTTAGTGTTATTTTCATAGTGTTATTGTCATAATAATGGGCGTCACCTGGTGGTGCGCGCAGACTGTCAGGGCTAAGAATCAAATTTTCACTCCGCTGTCTCCATGTCACAATATTTCAGGAATAGCGTGTAGCTATAATCAGTGGCCTCCTAGTCCGCGCAACCTGTGAATGCTGTCAAAGATAATAATCAAATCTTCACTCCGTAGTGAATCACCAATATTTCAGGAATAGCTTCGTAGTCGTGGTTGGTAGTCACCTAGTGAATGCACTCGGTCAATATTGTTAGGTCGGAAAATCAATTCACCCCATAGTCAGTGACCATGTTTCAGGAATAGTGTTACAGAAATGGTCAGTTTGTGTATTCTAAATAGACGTGACACTTCTTAGATATGTACCAAGTCGCAAAATTTATCAATAAGCTCTAATTCCCCACTGCTAAAGCCTATCTACTAAACTAAAATTTGTAAGCCTATTTTCCTGCATAAACCTAAAATGTATTTTCATAACAAATCGTCCATAAAATACAGCTTTAAAAATGACTAACCAATGCCATTGTTTTTCATTTCGTTGAAATTGTTTAATTTTAAAAGAACGTAATTAAGTACTTATCTATTTCATTTTCTATTGCGTCGCCAAAAAGCGAAATTAGAGGTAATGCATAGGAGGTATTAAGTACGACTTAGTTTTAATCATATTAAGTTAAATAATGCAAAAATTATCTCTATGAAAATAAACAGATAATGCGGATTAGTTGGAAACTACAATTTTTTTCTTCTGGAAGTATTTTGCAGAGAATATTGTCATTTGACAATCATAAAATTATTTTTTTCATTAGGCAAATAATCCGAACACTTAAAATTAGAGTTAAACAAGAAAGATCAATCATGCATAAGCATTGATTATGAAACACTTTCCAACTGAAATGTAATTTCATTTAAAAATTTCTAAAATGTGATTCATTCAGTGGTAATATCTTTTACATTATCACAGTACTACAGTAATTTATTATACTTAAATATTTAAAACTGTATCGAAATATAAATCATCTGACTCTTTATGCAAAATCAATGAATATTTCATATATATAACTTGTATTCCAGACTCCAGAGCTAAATAATTTTGTGTGAAAAAATTTCAGCATTTCTTATGTAATTCATCTTACAATCGCTTGAGATATTTGCATTCTGCATATGTTAAAATTAGGCTTCTTTGAAGAAATAATAAAAGTTTAGGGATCATTTAAAATCACAACTATTGTAATTGCATAGGCACGGAATTTAGATACACAGATAATACACAGATAATATATATGTGTATGTGTATGTACTCAAAGTATTGGAATAGTGCCGAAGATCGGAACTCGAATTTTCAAAGGATCTACACGTTTTGGGACTTCTAGAACACGAAAAAACTACTTTTAGGAAGACGTCTGTGTGTGTAAGGGTGTATCTGTGTATGTTTCTGTGTGTCTGTGTGGATATTACATCCACTCTAATTGAAAAACTAATGGACCGAATTTCATACAATTTGGTAGGTATGTTTTTTGTGGGAAATCCTGATGTTCATTAGATTACAGTACGATTCGTAATAAAAGAATCTGCCTTCTTTGCGAAATGGCCGCAGAAATTGTCTTTATCCATTCTAGCTAAAAACTAATGAACCAAATTTAACAAAATTTGGAGTATAATATTTCAATAACCTACAAGTGATTTATATACCAAATTTAACAAAATTTTGTATATAAATCATTTGTAGGTTATTCTACTACGATTCGGGAAAAAGGAACGGGCTATTTTTGCGAAATGGCCAGCAAAAATCGTTATATATAAAAATAAAAGACTACGTGTGCTCAATTATATCAATTAAATTCCTATTTTATATGTGATTTTTGACAACAAAAAGAATAAGACTAACCCCATTACTCTAGGACTAGCCGTTCTTGAGATATTCTAGTTTTTTCGCGTTTTCGCTACAATAAGTCCAGCTATCAAATGAGAACCAAATTTAAGTTTAACGTGTAAATTCAATGTAATTTAAAATACTTATGTTGTGCAGATAAACTCAAATTATCATTGAATAAATAAAGAGAACGAATATGAGTCTGCAGAGAAAGACATGTGCTGTCCACATCAGAATTTTTAACAATATTACACCAATGATTTATAGAAGTGAACGGGGATTATTTTCAGGCCATTTCGAAAAAAATGTATGATCTATATTTAAAGATCCATCAAATTTTTATCGAATAAAATGTTCAACAAATTTAAGCTGTGTACCAAATTTTAACTCTCTAGGACGTAGGAAAGTGCATTTAAAATGCCATCAATTAAATTTATCATGAAGAGTTATATAAAATTTAAAAAAAATGAAAAATTGTTATCTACCAAATTTATTTTAAAATATGAAGCCACTCCCATATGCAAAACGTTTAAACAAATGGAGAGATGTTTATTATATAATATCTCTCTCTTTTCTTTCTGGAAGATATCCCAAAGTCAGAATTTAATTAAATTTGTTTTTTTCCCTATATTAAATAATTTTTTTAATTAAAAAACTACTTAACATATTTTACTGAATTTTTTTTTATATATTCTATGGGATAATGTGAATATTTCCTAAAAATTTCGAAGCAATTCGTGAATTTTAAATTTACTTAAAAAATGTTTGAAAAATTAGGTCCCATAGGGTTCAATGTATTTCATTTTTTCAACCCGGGTTCAATAAAAAACTAATTGGGTGATATTATTTATTTATATTCCCATAGGTCCTACAGACCGTCTGAACAACATACTAAAATTTCATTTTGATTAACTCATTTTTACGGCAGTTATCGTGCTAACGGACAGACAGACAGACAGACAGACAGACAGACAGACAGACAGACAGACAGACAGACAGACAGACAGACAGAATGAACAAAGTCATAAACACTTTTCAACTTTGTTGTAAAGTGTTAAAAATAGTCAATAGAGTCAAAAAATAGTCATTTTATCAATAAGGAGAAATTTCTGAGTGTCAATTCAGTTGAAATTTTGTAAAACAAACACCAGTAGCGTCAACAACTGGATTTTAAATTAAATTTTATTGAAAATATATAAATTTCTGAAGTTTTAAGCCAATACAGTAATAAGATTTTCTTTGTGGAAATGGAAAATATATGACAAGGTTATGAATGGCTCTATCCTGTTGGAAAATGATAGTAGTAGTAAATATTCAGTAAAAAGATCTCAGTGGAATAAACACCGTAGAGACGGTCCATAATGCACTGCACTAAAAAAAATTTTTGGTATTTCTTTCCTCGAAGGAAAATGTTCGGAATATTTTTTATCCAACAGTAGACGTTATTGATGTTTCATCAGTCTTCCATAAGTGACATACGAACCATTCTACCGTAAATCGCGTCGTCCATCACGTTATTTAAATTACACATCCACAAGAAATGGCTCACATTATACCCTTATAGAACGATAACTTAAAATAAATTCCAAACCACTAAAACATCCAAGCATACCCATGGCTTCCCAGTCGTAACTGGATTTTTGAATCCGTCGGAAGTGAAAGTGATTTTTTCTGTATATGCCTTGGGAAAACCGTATTAATTTAGTGGTTTAAATAAAGTTGGAGTGTCCTTTTCCCGGCCACACACTGAATTGCTGAGTCGTATGGTGTATGCTGACTGGTTGACTGACTAACTGGCATTAGTAATGCATACGGGAAACTATAATTTGGCTATTACTATGCTTGGATATGCATTGCATCTATGTTTTTAAATGCACCTAATTTATTCGTCTGACTAATTCGTTGCCAATTTGTAAATGCAATTTTAAAACGTGTGTAAAGGGAAAATTACTAACAAACGAAATCTGTAAATATGACATTTTCTCCATGATAAGCCGTTGTCATGTGGTAACACTAGTCACAACCGTAGAATTGATTGTGATACTTAAATGTGATGAGTGAAAATCGTAAAAATAATTTCATACAAATGACACCTAATTGAATTGAATGGATATATGAGGTTGGCAATCAGAAATATTTTCATTTATCAGGTATAAGTTTAATTGTGATATAAGTAGATGCAAACAATATGGGCTTAGAATGCGTTAGAATGTCGAACTAAACCTAACACTTTATATTGATATCTAAATTGATAAATTATCTTTAAATTTACTTTTAATGATCTTCCTAAAAGTTTTCAAAAAATAATTAATTAGGACAATAGATTAATTGTGACATTAGATTGTGACATAAGTTGATACAAACAATACGGACTTAAAATGTGTTAAAATGACGAACTGAACTTAACACTCATATCTAAATTAATAAATTATTTTTAAATTTACTTCTAATAATCTATCAAAAATCTTTCTAAAAATAAATTAATTTTGACATTAGATTGCGAGATAATATTGATTGTGAGATAAGATTAATTGTAACATAAGAAGATACACACAATATAGTCTTAGAATGTGTTAGAATGTCGAACTGGACTTATCACTTCATATATTGATATTTAAATTGATAAATTATTTTTAAATTCACTTCTAATGATCTACTGAAAAGATTTCTAAAAATAATTAGTAGATAGTCATCTTTCATAAAGTGATGACTACCTTTTCAAAAACCATTCTGGTGGTTTACTATTTTTTTTTACCTAGATAAATGAACCACACCCATAAGGCTAGCTTTCTTTTAGATTAAACTGCTCATGCTGAAATTTAGAAACGTCATTTAAAATCCATTAGCGATTTGAATATATGCTGTAAAACAAAAGAAAGGAGAATAAAATACAACGTAAAAAATAAGTTTAAAATATATATATCATGAAATATTCAGAAGATGATAAATAAAACTGGAAAATTAATATGATTTATGTTTATGGTATAGGATGTCACATAAGGAAAAATGTTTAGCACACATTGAAAAAAAATCTGATGTGGGCAGCAAATAATTTTCCCTACAGACTCAAATACGTTTTCTTCTTTTTTTTTCATGATGCATTAAATTGAGTTTAATTGCAAAAAATCACTTGAATACATTTCTGATATTTTATTCAGTTACATACTAAATGTATATTAAAACGCCATCAGTTCCTTAAAAACAACTAAAATATCTCGATAATGGTTCATTCCAGAGTCCTGGGGTTAGTCTTATTCACTTTGTTGTCACAAATTACATGGAAAAGAAGTATATAATTTACATATTTCAGCAATTTTAGTCATTTGTTCTTTCCGGGAATTTTCGGAAAAAAAAATCTTATATTTTTCAAAATCATACCAAAATATAAGCAGCATCAGGGTAACCCACAATTGACTAAACTGCTAAATTTTAAGATATTTCAGCAAATAGTTTTTAACTACATTAAGAAACGTCTTCAGCTCTTCGAAATTAAAAACTTAATATTTCGAGAATGGTCCATCCACCTTGAAGTAATAGGGTTGGTCTTATTATTTTCATCTTCGAAAATTGCGTATAAAACAAGCATTTAGTTAATACATTTCAGCCTATGCAGTCTTTCACTTTAAATTTTGATGATTTTTGTGGACCATTTCGCAAAAAAAGACAGCCTCTTTTTTCCGAATTGTACAAAAATCTAATCATCAGTACGATAACCCACAAGAACTTATTTACCAAAATTTGAGAAATCTGGTCAATTAATTTCTCAACTAGAGTGGATACACACGATTTTGAGAACCATTTCACAAAAAGGGACAGAATCTTTTCTTCCCGAATCATACCGAAATCTAATCAGTACCAGGGTAACCTTAAAGTGACTTATCTACCAAATTTCAAGAAATTTGATCAATTAGTTTTTAAGTTAGAGTGGATAGATACATTGCACAAACAGACAGACGCACAGACACATGTTAAAAACATTTTATTCGTCTTCTAGAGTGCTCGAAACGTGTATATCAGTCGAAAACTCGCCGATTTTCGATGCAACTCGAATACTTTCCCTATACATCACCATATATTGCAGGGAAGGAAAAATTCCGTAACCATACATTGGTATATCCGTTGATGCTTTTCGCATTCAACACTTAAATGTTTGACATCACGGCCCAGACATCTAACACGTTTGACATCTAAGATGTCCCAGAACAACGACTATCATCAATTAACTGTTTTTGCATTTATTAATGTTCTTTTATACGGGACAATCTATAGATGATCTGGGAGAAACAAAACATTGAAGGCGGCTGCGAAGTATGATTGGCAAATCAAAATTGCAGCACATAGTAAATTTTATTGCAGCCGATATTACAAAAAATACCATAACACAGTAGAGCGCCAAACTATTTCAATCGAGTACAATCCAAGAGTTGCAAGCATTGATCTAAGAAAATGTTCTTATTAAAATCATTATATGACAAAAAGATATTGCATGCTATAAAACAGATGAAATTCTATATATGTACTACAAGACAGCTGTGTGCACATTTTTGACAGTGTCGCTCTTTAAACTTACTGTTCAAACACATGATCTGCACATATAAAAAAAAAATCTGATGTTGGCAGCACATGACTTTCCTTATATAATGCATTGAATTTACTACTTTTACAGTTAAACAAATGTTATTCTTATAGTAGATACTTATATTCTTTCCAAGATATTGAATTTTCTTCAATTAGTCGTCATTTTCATTGATTTAGAGCCATTTTTATCCATTTGGCGAGATTTTTGTTAATTTGGCAAGATTTAAAAATGTCGTCAAGTTGACGCCAAATTTGTCGCCAAAATCTCGCCATGCATTATGGACGGAGAAATAAATTATTTTTACAGCGGATAAATGACTATTGGCACTCAAATACAAATGTATTACTCAAAGTTTCTTTTCTAGTGAATGGAACGAGTTGGATCCACTAGAATGATGTCACCAAATTTATCACATGATATTACGTATGAAAAGTGAACATGTTTCTTAACAGTTAAGATTTTTTTTAATTTATGGGATTTTTTTATACATTTATTCGAAAACTGTGCAATATCTCGTGAAAACGGTTCGTGCTAGCGTTCTAAAGTTTATGTCAATCGTTTTCTAAGGAAAAATTAAATAAGAAACGTCTATTTGCGTAACTTTATTAAAGGTTTTGATTTTTTAATGATTTTTTCAAAATTTCACTCGGAAATTTAGGAAAGTTCTTAACATTCGATTGTGTTTTAAAACAATAGGCTTCCAGTATTCATGGATTGTGATATTTGTACCAAATTTCATTCGAATCGCTCCATTCGTTCGTGAGATATCGTCTCCCCAGACTCACTGACACACACACACACACACACTTTCACACACACACACACACAACACACACACACACACGCACACACAGACATAACTTCAAAAATGTTCGATTCGTGATCAGGGATGCTTGAAACGTGCTCTCCCGTCGAAAACTCTAATTCGAATTTTCGACCCCGTCACAATACTTTCCTTATACATTATGTATATAAGGAAAGTAAAACTAATTTTAATAACTCAGTTATATACTCAAACAGTGCGTGCTTCTTGCAATATTCTCCTCTCAATATATGACCAAGTCTTACTGAACCTCCTCTGACTTTTGTAATCTGAAAGCACCATACAGGTCGTTAGATTGTAACTTCCCCACCTCCATACCATATTGGCAGACTGTTTAGGTATTTTCATATAAATGTAAAAGAATTACATCAGATATTCTCTTCAGAAAATCCCTAATGAAGACGTCAATCTCTTGACAACATTGCAGAGTTCACTTCGATGATATGAGCATTTAATGCTCATATGATATCAGCATGCTCATATGATATGAGCATTTAATGCTCGATAATATGAGTAGCTCAATGATAGATCATCGGTTGACTAGTACAAAGATCCGTGGTTCGGGTCCCGGTTAGGGCAGTAAAGTTCTTAACTTTGAAACCCAAACAAATCAACCTTGTTAGTTAGTGCAAATATGCCAATGAGCTGAAAGTAACCCTAGTGCGACTTGCACGGATTCAGTAGACTCTAATATAGTGGAGGATAAATATAGCAGCTGAAAGGTAACCTGATTTAAAAATAGCAGGAGGTGGTCATTCAGATTACTACTTGCACATCAATCTAACATTAGAGGCTGTAGAATGCAAAGGCCACTTCGACAATAAGAGCTTGCAATTCAGTCCCAATAGCTCAACGTGACTAGTACAAAGCTCAATGGTTTGATTACAGGTTGGCGCAGCTAGGATCTTTACATCATTTTCATATCTGTCCCTTTTCCGATTGAATCCCACAAAATTCAGATCGGAATTAAGTTCTAAATCTCTAACACTACATTCAAGGTTACATTATAATGCAATTACACAGGGTGTCCGGTGCTATCCATGCCCAATGGCTATTTCCTCAACCGTTTGTCACAGAGATATACTTCCAATTGCAAAAATGTTTTAAATTTTAAAATCTATTATCTTAGAAACAGTTTAAATCAATAAATGCATTTCTGAAAGAAATGCGAAATATAAATTTTTATACAGTCCCCGGTCTTACCAATTATATTTAGGAAAATCATCCTCATACATATTTATGCAAAATAAAAAAAACATCCTTTTACGACCAAAATTGACCGACGTATAGCTGTTTAAAGTTGGAGCACTTTTTTGTGCTGAGAAATGGTCAATATGGTCCCTGATCGGTTGGTTGCCTGGAGAAATGGTCAATACGGTCCCTGATTGGTTGACTGCCTGAAACGGGACATTTTTATGTGTGGAAAAGCGACTTAAGTCAAATAGTTTAATGCTTCATAACTCGGTGAATTTTGGCCGTAAAAGGAAGATGATCTCTTTATTTTGCATGAAATTGTATGAGGAGGATAAGTGGTAGGAGTGGGGGACCATATAAAAATTTATATTTTTTATTTCTTTCAGAAATGTATTTATTGATTTAAACTGTTAAGATAATAGATTTTAAAATTTAAAACATTTTTGAAATTGGAAGTGTATCTCTGTGACTAACGGTTGAGGAAATAGCCATTGGGCATCCATAGAACTGAACATCCTGTATGTATAATTATAATATTTTAGTCAATATTTAATATTTTTCACATTTTTTTATAAAATAAGGCTTATGAGCAAGATATACTATTACTTATGCACCATACTCTTTAAAATGTATTTTCCTGACACAAGGGTTTAAACACATTTATGATATCTTAATTTTACAGCTACCTTTCTAAATGTTAAGACTATATATAGATTCAAATTTTGGGACTGTAGCAGTAATTAAGAATTCTAATCTCCTCATATATGAAAGCTCGCAACATTTTGAAACGATCATTAATTTCTACATATATATTATGCATACACTGCACTATTATTTTAAGCAAGTCGCATAAGAGTAATTCTCCAATTCATGTCTTCTAAAACGCAATGTTAATGTAATTTAATTATTATAATTGCGTTGTCTACCATACATACTACAGTAACATATAGGAAAATAATGTATTAAAGTTTAGATTTGGAATACGAATTTTTGAAAGATTATGAAAGTTCTAGAATATCACTAAGCAATTTTCATAATTCTGTGTGTGTCTATTCAACGTACTCATATGTATCCACTATAGTTCAAGAACTATCCTACCAAATGTCATAAAATTTTGAATGGAGGTCATTTATGCGTTACACAAGAGTTGATTTGTTTTTTACCTAATTTGGAAAAATAGAAGGTTTTTACTTGATTTGGAAAAATAAAAGTTTTCTTTTTATTGGATTTGGAAAAAATAGAAAATAGAAGTGGCTTGTTTTCGAAATATACAGAAAAATTTGTTAGAATTTGAAATAAAAACTACCGGTGCCTAAAAACATTATAATGCTTGATTTATACGTAAGTTTTGGTGACAAAAGAAGTAACACTAATGTCATTATTTTTAAGCAAGCCGTTCTCAAGATATTTCAGTTTTATTAACACTTTACAACATAGTTGAAAAGTGTTTATGACTTTGGTCATTCTGTCTGTCTGTCTGTCTGTCTGTCCGTTACCACGATAACTGACGTGAAAATGACTTTATCGAAATGAGATTTTAGTATGTTGTTCAGACGGTCTGTGGGATCTATGGGACTATAAATGAATAATATCACCCAATTAGTTTTACATTGATCACGGGTTGAAAAAATGAAATACATTGAACCCTATGGGATCTAATTTTTCAAACATTTTTTAAGCGAAATTAAAATTCTCAAATTCCTTCGAGCATTTTAGGAAATATTCAAATTATCCCATAAAATATATAAAAAAAATTTCAGCAAAATATATTTAGTAGGTTTTTAAATAAAAATTAAAATAATAATTACACCCATTACATGAAGAGATCATGTGGCCATTATATGAAGAGATCATGTGACCCACTTCAAAATAAAATATGTCATCCATCTTGTGTCAAAATCGTGATTTTTAAAGTTTTTTTTAATTCATATTTAGTGTTGCATCCGGCCTAAAACTGCTTTATTTTTGCTTAAATTCTGTGCATCTACATACTGAAATAACGCAATTACAATATATTTGAGCTTAAATGATCATCAAACTTTGATTATTTCCACAACGAAGCCTGATTTTCACTTATGGAGAATGTAAACACCAAAAGATGTAGAATGAGTTGTATAAGAATTGCTGCATTTCTTTAACGCAAAACTATTTAGCTCATGGAGTCTACAGTATAGCTCATATGAATGAAACATTCATTGATTTTATACAGAGAAGCAGACGATTTTTTCGATGAAGTTTTAAGTATAGAGTTAAATTACTTGTACCTCCATGGTTTTAAGTTTTAAAAACTTAATCAAAATACTATAATAATTTATTAAATTTAATTTATTTAAAATAAATTAAATTATTATAGTATTGTGATGAATGAAAGGAATTTAAAAAATTTATGAATGAAATGCTGCTTTTGTAGAGAGAACCAGGCGATTTATATTTCGATGGCTTTATTTGAATAAAGTCCATTGTATTCGATGAAGTTTTCAAATATAATAAATTATTGTAGTATCATGATAATTTTAAAAATATCTACGAGGAACGTATCGCATTTTAGAGATGTTTATACAAAATTGCGTTGAAGTTAGAAAGTGTTTCATAATCAATGCTTTATGCATGATTGATCTTTTTTGTTTTGTTTTTTTAATTTTGACAAACTAGTTAAGTTTTATAATGCGTGAAGTTGGTAAAGAAAAAAAAATCTGATCTGGACAGCTCATTACTTTTCCTCAGACTCAAATTCTTTATTTATTTTTTAATTCATTAAATTGAGTTTACTATAATATGTTATTGTGTAAAGAAATTAATGTTTTAACGGAGATGTGAAATCTTGTATAAAAGAATATACTATAAATGAAAATGATAGTCAGGTATATGAAAAATCTACATTTAAATAGAAACTGCTACAATAAATAGGTTACTCGCATATTTCGAATGAGAAAAGGGTAATGTGTCTTGTTTGTTACGATGGTACAAAGTACTTAGAGAAGGGAGGTTAGTTTATTATTGCGAACGAGCAATGTTAAATAGCGCCTCCTATTTCATCTCTCCGGAAGGCCAGGAGAAGAAAATACAGTGCATAATGTGAGGATGACGTGAGACCAGGGTTGCTCGGATTTTCCTGTTAGAAGAATGGTTACCAGATTTGGTGATTTATCACCAATTTGGCGGCATTTGGCGACTTCTGGAATGTTCCAGAAACTTTTCGATAGAACGATTATTCTTTGAGATATAGAGATTCCCAGAAGTTTCTATGGAGGGACTATGAAAGGGACTCACCCCTCTGTTGCAGGGGAGTTGAGGAATGCACGTGATACGAGCTACATTGAAGTGTGATTTTTGTCAATGTTTTGAGAATAGTATGCGCTGTTTTGTGAAATTACTTTCGTCAACATTTTCAGAATATTATCGCTTATTCTGTGAAATTAGTGGAGCGTGTAATTGTTGTTTTTCTGTGTACTGCTCCTGTTTACGTTGTGCTTGTGAATAAACGTTAGTTAACCAGAAACTTGGACTCGTTCTTGTATCCTGCATGTACACCCAGTACACCTACGATTCTGGAGGATACGTTTTGTAACAGTATTAATGGTTTTGTTTATTGTATTTAAATATTTCGTACGGATGGCGTACACGGAACAATGCTGCAGTGGGCTTGCGATTTGGCTGGTTGGAGACAGGGTGCTGGAGCAGCTACCACGCATTGCTAGCGATATTCTAATATCTGGTCTTTCTTTTTTCTTTTTTCTTTATTGTGGACTTCAAAATGTTTTGTCTTCCTTTCTCACGCAGACTCATAAAATTGGTTCATTTCCATATGAAATTATAAAAAAAAAAAAAAATTAGTTTCAAAATTTTTATTTTCGAACTATTCAGTTTTGATATATTAATAAGATGCAGTTAAATCTAGTTCGAATCGCACCACAAACAATGAAGTCATCGACGATGAAGTTTAATGTAAGGCTTGCAGTAAATGTAACGCTTACTAGACAAAAGTGCGGTATTCCCAAGTGATAAGCGCATATTGGCGTATAGAGATTTATCTCAAACCTCCACTGCAACCTATTGATTTATGCCCATGGAAATAGCGGGCAGAAAGTGTTTTATTGCTCCCAACTAAGCCACAAACAGGGAAACGAGATCTGACGAATCACCCACGGCACGGGTTCAGGAAAACAATCCGTATAGTTTAGACCCCAGTCGCCGACGGATCTGGAAATTAGCCACAAGGACACAGTTTCTCACCTTCACCTGAACGAGTTGATTCATGAACCCCGGATATTACACACAGGAGACAATCCCACGATTCATATATCTCCTTAGAGGAGGTGGTTCAGAGGCTACAGAGCCAACGCCCATACGCCGAGACGCCCTCCCCCTAAGGGAAATGGCGTATAGAGCAGATTAAATCAGCACAAACATTCGACCAATTAGGGTTTACGAATTTCGGAAGAGAGCAGAGGGTATTCTAATCTCTTATCCAGCGAGGATACAACCAGGGGGGCGAGGTCCGAAGATGGTCCCGCGGAGTCTAGACTCCAGTCGCCGACGGATTTAAGATCAAGCCAGAATAGACACAATCCGTCCTCACGTCACATGGAAGAGTCCGAGTCACGGAAGTCAAGAAGAATGCCAAACAACCGTGTTCCTCAAATTTATGTAACCCCCGGAAAGAGATCTGTACACCACCCTCAAGAAGTGGGTCTCTCCGGGGAGGGGAGAAACATAAGGAGTATAGGGCAGATGTCGATGAGCAGGATGAAACATAATTTCGTTTCATCCCCGTCATATTTCTTTCATGATTTACTTCATACCCCACGCCCCAATATGTTTCACATCCAAGTTAAAAATTGTATTAAAGCGCTGTGTATGGAACTAGGCGCTTGTTCGTTAAACCCTTTTATGAAATTTTAATTTTAATTAGCTTTCCCCGCGTTAATAAAGGAAAACCGTGCTCTCTTTCAAACGAGTCGTGATGGTAATTACACGAATTCCATGATCTACTGGCACGGAAGTTCGCAAGATTTTGAAACGTTCATTAATTTCTTAATATTTTACCAAATTATTTTATTAAAGTATCTTAAGTGTGAGAATTTCGATTTAACGACTTCTTTGAATATATGATATTATTAACTTAATTTAGTAATTTGAATTTTATTAATGTGTATGCTACAGTGTAAATGTAGAGATGTTAGAAAACACGCAGAAACATTTTATTCCACGTGCACAAGTAGGCATCGTTGAAGACGGAATTTTCGTATTTTGCACATAGTAAAGAAAATTTTATTCTGCATCATTGTTTAAATATTCGATTTCATTAGGAGGTGTCAGAATAAATACACTGGTTTTCAATGTCTCTGTGGAATGGGGCATACTTGTTAGTAAATATTCTAGAATCTTCTGCCCTGTAGAATTTAGTAATTAACTTTTTCCTTAATCTTTAACATGAGATGTGGAAAGAGCTCCCACCATACTACATCTTAACAAAAGGCTCAGTAACCTTAAAGGTGTCTCATCGTGCAGCGAAATAGGGGTTTCCCATATACTTGCATAAAAGCTATACGCTAGTTATTGGCATGGTCCATAACTTTCTATGACATCCCTGTATATATGTATATGTTAATAACAAAATTTTTACTTCATCAATAATGATATAATCATTTACTCTTAAAATAATAATAATGTTCGATATTTTTAGCTTAAAACACAGCTAAAAATAATAGAATGGAATAGGATATCTAAATTTGAAGTAACGTAATTTTATTAGATGAAATGTAATGTCAAATTATCGTTGAAAATGAGATTATAAGCGGAATAAACAAACTTAAGTTCTATTTGCAGTTCCGAAATAAAGAAATTTATATTTTGAATCTAAAATGAAGGGGAAAAATCTCATCGGAATAGGTTGTTAGCGCCCACGCTGCTCTGCTATAAATAAATTCCACGCATTTTCAGCTTGAAAGTTTTGAAATTTTTGATGTGTGACACCGCTTCATTTTAAGGGTGCATAATAGGTAGTGTTTTAGTCACTAGTTTTATAATAGGATTTATTTTGCGGCGTATTTACGTAGGATGTGGTGTGACTTTTCACTTTTCGTTCAGAGTTCGATTTGGCGTAAATTCGTTTATTTAGATTAAAATATCAAAATAGAATTAGTTTTTAAAAAATCTCCAATCCGATTCTAATTTGGAATAAAATTGTTTTATATATCGTTTTGTTTCCAATTTCGCCAGCGGTGATCAGCAACAGAATATGAATTTAATTAGACTATCAAATTCCACCCCGTTTAAAGCGAATGACAGGTTATAGTAATGATTAGCGCGTCGGGCTTATTAACGCTGTGACACATAACACTGTTAATCGTTTAAAGCAAGATATATCAATATATAACGCATAAAATTTTCTTTTTAGATGTAGTCTAAAATTTAATGTAAGCGAAACATTATCCTTTCCTTTAAATATCAACGACACCATGTGGAGATGTGTATCCTGGCTTTGTTATTCTCTCCATCGGAGGTAGTATTGTGTTTCACCAATTAGGTGAGTCTCATCCAACATAAAATGAAGGAAAGCAATATTTATACATCTGGAAATTTATATTGTATTTAACTAACTTTCAATTAATATACGCACAAAACATAAGAAAGAGAACACCTCTTCACATTTACCATAGCACATCAAGTAACATTTATTTGAACGTGAATGTTATTTAGAATTAAATGTAGCCTAAACATTTATTCTTCTGCTTATTTATTTTGTCGGATTTGTCTGTGAAACGTACATGCAAGGGCATAACCTGAACTCGAAAATTTCTCCCACGTCTTTTTTTTACACTTTAGATGTTATATTTGGAGGATATCGATATGTTTCTAGGTTTATAAAGTGGATGTCATTGTTAATTTGTTATATTCTAGAGTCAAATTAAAAAATAAATAAATATTAATCACCTCACTATATCATTTGTCAGGACGCATATCTATCACTGATACATTTAATTAACAATATACTAATTAAATAATAATATAGGTGTTCCGGTTGACCTTAGAACATTATCATTTCGTCATATTTGTTCTGCGGACAACATTAAACGCCATTTTTTTTCAATTTGGCGACGTTTTCAAAAAGTAGCCAAATCTGTCGCCAAATAGGATGAACACACCTTATCAAAACATATATAATCTACCATCCCCTGACAAAACGCAATTATATTACGATTCTTAAACTCGCCAACAAAATGTAGCTGTGCCACAAACAGTGAAACTAGCTATATTTTAACTTACTATTGAATTAAATATAATAAAATTGAATATACTTTGAATATACTCATTAAAGAATATTAAATAAATGATTTCCTCAAAGCCGACAGGGTTCAATTCTATCTAATTAATTTAAAATAATAAATTTCTAAGAATGATCATCTTAGGCTACTCTTCTTGGTATTTATACCGTTCATTTTAATTTTGACTGAAAGTAACTATGTATAAAAGAAATGAAATCTATTAAACTCACACAAATAAATAAGATATATATATCGGTCACAATTTTCTGCAGTTTGAAATAAAACAACATGAAACTCCGTGTTCCCCAATACACCAAACTTAAGATCGAATTTAATTCAATATACATTGTTGCAATGTTACGTGACTGAATGCATCAGATCATCCTTAAGAAGATTAAAGTTTCAGATGTGTAGCATATTCTGTTTTACTCTCCGAAAGGGGATCACAACGAAATTTTCTTCCAGAAAATTTTAATTTGAAATTAAGGAAACCGAAAAGGAGTTCAAATTTAATATTGCACAAAGAAGTTTAAAGACAATAAAGACGGGCAAACGAGTATAAAAGGAGTTCCAAAATTTAAAGAAAGATGAACACCCAACGTTACATACGCATCTGGGATTGCAAATTTCTTAAATATGAAGAGACGCGATAATCGATAATGCTAAAAGGAAAGATATGAAAAACAATTTTAACAGCTGGCGCAAAACTACAGCATGTCACTGGTTTTTTATTCTAGTACCGCATCCAAAAAACCGAATTTAAAACATTTTTTTTTCAAATAGCTAATTAAAAGTTTAAATTGAAATCTGTATTCTAATCTAATATATTACGAACGGACAAAAGCTGTTATGAAAGTAATTTTTTCTGCATTTAATATAAAATAAGAAGATGATTTTATCTACATATTTTTGTTCTATTTTTTTTACTTTTCATATAGTACATAGTATATGCAAAAGAAGAAAATTCAAGCATCCTTGAAATCTGTGAGTCTAGGGATGCGATAACTATTCAAATGTAATTCATTTTTTTTTCTACCATTTAATATAAAATATGAAGATTATTTTATCTGCATATTTTTGGTTCGTTTTTTCTATTTTCCCTATAGTACAAAATATATATAAAAGGAGCGTATTCAATCATACTTGATATATGGGAAATTTTTCTCTAACATTTTTATCTACTCGTACGTAATAGAGAAAGTATGTTTTCACGAAAATTTTCGATCTCGAAATTTTGATATATATTTTTCAAAACCTTCTGAATACGTTTCGACTATTTTTGGAGTGATACCCACTCGTCTGTCTGTTTGTCTCTGGTCTGTCTATCTGTATGTAGGTCTGTAGTCGATTTCTAGTGCACACGATGAGTGCCACAAATATTAATGAATTTTATCTATATATACTGTTTAATTATCCAAATATCTAGAACTAGATAGAATTTTTTTTTAAATTCGAGTGAAAACATCGAAATTATTCAAAATTTTATATATTTTAGCATGACAGCATAGGACAAAATTAGACATAATCGTGCATTAAAAGGGTTTATGGATGGCTCAATAATCATGAGATTTTATAGTTTCAATCTTTATTGTCAAAAATTGCCGCAATAAAATTTTTTATTCTTGACGTCATTAGCTCCCTTCGGGAATTCACTACACCATGTTTTTAGTCCCAAATTGTACTGTACAAGCATCTCACAATTTTCTGGATGGCGCAAGATACAAAACTACTTCGAAGTACCAAATTTACTCATATTTCGTACAAATAACAATTAGATATATATCTAGAATCCTCTAAACAATGTAATCCATATATATAAAAATAATAATAATAATAAATTCATCAATTTGGCGTCATTTTACTTGATTTAACGTTATTTTTGTTAATTTAACGTCATTTTTACCAATTTGTACCCTTTTTAATTAGTATCCAAGTTCAGCAAATATATTGCATATTTTACGATATGACTTTTTAATTTTATGTAATTTTTTTAAATAATAAATTTGTGAGAAAACGTGCAATATCTTGAGAAACATTGCACCTGGTACAGCAGGTGCAATGTTTCTGTCGGAGTTTTCCATGGACGCCAATGTCCGCAAAGGGGGGTCGAACTGTTTGGGATAGGATATGTTAAATACCTGTCTTTTTGAGAGGTTCTTCGTTTGGGATGGACGCTGTTCCACCCACAAGCAAAAGGTTAAATGCATTTTTTTTTCGAAACGGAATTTTCAAGGATTTTGCATTTTTAAAATGCTCCATGCGTCATAATTTTTGTTTGAGATGCATGAAATTTGGCAAGAAAACACCTTTCACACTTTTTAATGAAACTGTGTATGCGTTTTATAATTGGACTTCATTAAGGTAATTAAAAGCGATAAAAACCTAATTAAATGATGAAAATTAAACTTCAATGCAGAAAAATATTTTTTTTTAAATTAACTTTCTGGGGGATTTAAAAATAAATACCCAAATTTGTTCATAATGTGTTGTTGAGTGATCATAATGCAAAATATTAATCAAAAATGTGAACAAATGGCACACAAGGGGCATTTTCAAATTTTTATTAAAAAAAATACAAAATTATAACAAAAGTGAAAAAAAATTTAATGGTATTTTATATAGTAATGTTAAGAGGAATATTTATACAATTTTTCATGTTTCAAAGTCAATAAATAAATTAAAAAAATGTCAACGTCTTCCGTCTCTTTAAAGACTTATTACAAGTCATTCTCGATATTAAAAATTTTACTTCCCACACGGAAGAATGATATAAGAAACAATCGATTTCCATAAAATATGTTGCGTTTAATATAATCAATACCAACGATAAGCCTATGCACTGAGGATCTATGAATTGCTTCATGACAAATTTGGTGATTCCATAATTAAACCCATCACCTTAGAGCAGCAGTTTTTCACCTTTTTCAGCATTACAGTCGAGATTCGGCTGAAACGCATTCTAAAGTAGCTCGCTATTCCGGTAATACAGCAAATATAATATTACGCCTCATGTCGTTAATGTTTGCACTGCATCATTGCCAGTCCTTTTCGATGTAGGTCCTCCCCTGATTGATAGACAGACAGTGATTGGTTTGAAACTCAACTTCACTGGTACTGAAAGCCGTGGGCTACACTTCGCTCCATACCGGAAATAGTGAAAATATCAGTTTACGTCTCATGTCACTGATGTTTGCACTGAATCTTTGTCATTCCTTTCCGATGTCGATCCTCCCATGATTCATAGACAGACAGTGAATGGTTTGCAACTCAACTTTACTGGTATTGAAAGAGGTAGGTTACACTTCGCGCCATTCGGGTAATACTGTAAATATCCGCTTACGTCTCATGTCATCGATGTTTACACCTCCTCTTTGCCAGTCCTTTCCAATGTCGGTCCTCCCATGATTGATACACAGAGAGTGATTAATTTTCAACTCAATTTCACTGGTATTCAAAGAGGTAGGCTATACTTCACTCCATTCGGGTAATACTGAAAATATCAGTTTACATCTCATGTCACTGATGTTTGCACTACATCTTTGCCAGTCCTTTCAGATGTCGGTCCTCTCATGATTGATAGACACACAGTGATTAATTTGCAACTGAACATTACTGGTATTGAAAGCGGTAGGTTACACTTCGCTCCATTCCGGTAATACTGAAAATATCAGCTTACATCTCATGTCACTGATGTTTGCACCGCAGCTTTGCCAATTATTCCTATGTCAGTTCTCCAATGATTGATATACAAAGAGTGATTGGTTTTCAACTGAACTTCACTGGTATTCCAAGCGTTAGGCTATACTTCGCTCCATTCCAGTAATACTGAAAATATCAGTTTACGTCCCATGTCACTGATGTTTGCACTTCATCTTTGCCAGTACTTTCCGATGTCGGTCCTCCCATGATTGATATACAGAAAGTGATTGGTTTTCAACTGAACTTCACTGGTATTCCAAGCGTTAGGCTATACTTCGCTCTATTCCAGTAATACTGAAAATATCAGTTTACGTCTCATGTCATTGATGTTTGCACCTCCTTTTTGCAAGGCCTTTCCAATGTCGGTCCTCCCATGATTGATAGACAGAGAGTGATTGATTTTCAACTCAATTTCACTGGTATTCAAAGAGGTAGGCTATACTTCGCTCCATCCGGGTAATACTGAAAATATCAGCTTACATCTCATGTCACTGATGTTTGCACCGCAGATTTGCCAATCATTCCTATGTCAGTTCTCCAATGATTGATATACAGAGAGTGATTGGTTTTCAACTGAACTTCACTGGTATTCCAAGCGTTAGGCTATACTTCCCTCCATTTCAGTAATACTGAAAATATCAGTTTACGTCCCATGTCACTGATGTTTGCACTTCATCTTTGCCAGTACTTTCCGATGTCGGTCCTCCCATGATTGATATACAGAAAGTGATTGGTTTTCAACTGAACTTCACTGGTATTCCAAGCGTTAGGCTATACTTCCCTCCATTCCAGTAATACTGAAAATATCAGTTTACGTCCCATGTCACTGATGTTTGCACTTCATCTTTGCCAGTACTTTCCGATGTCGGTCCTCAACATGATTGATATACAGAAAGTGATTGGTTTTCAACTGAACTTCACTGGTATTCCAAGCGTTAGGCTATACTTCCCTCCATTCCAGTAATACTGAAAATATCAGTTTACGTCCCATGTCACTGATGTTTGCACTTCATCTTTGCCAGTACTTTCCGATGTCGGTCCTCCCATGATTGATATACAGAAAGTGATTGGTTTTCAACTGAACTTCACTGGTATTCCAAGCGTTAGGCTATACTTCCCTCCATTCCAGTAATACTGAAAATATCAGTTTACGTCCCATGTCACTGATGTTTGCACTTCATCTTTGCCAGTACTTTCCGATGTCGGTCCTCCCATGATTGATATACAGAAAGTGATTAGTTTTCAACTGAACTTCACTGGTATTCCAAGCGTTAGGCTATACTTCCCTCCATTCCAGTAATACTGAAAATATCAGTTTACGTCCCATGTCACTGATGTTTGCACTTCATCTTTGCCAGTACTTTCCGATGTCGGTCCTCCCATGATTGATATACAGAAAGTGATTGGTTTTCAACTGAACTTCACTGGTATTCCAAGCGTTAGGCTATACTTCCCTCCATTCCAGTAATACTGAAAATATCAGTTTACGTCCCATGTCACTGATGTTTGCACTTCATCTTTGCCAGTACTTTCCGATGTCGGTCCTCCCATGATTGATATACAGAAAGTGATTGGTTTTCAACTGAACTTCACTGGTATTCCAAGCGTTAGGCTATACTTCCCTCCATTCCAGTAATACTGAAAATATCAGTTTACGTCCCATGTCACTGATGTTTGCACTTCATCTTTGCCAGTACTTTCCGATGTCGGTCCTCAACATGATTGATATACAGAAAGTGATTGGTTTTCAACTGAACTTCACTGGTATTCCAAGCGTTAGGCTATACTTCCCTCCATTCCAGTAATACTGAAAATATCAGTTTACGTCCCATGTCACTGATGTTTGCACTTCATCTTTGCCAGTACTTTCCGATGTCGGTCCTCTCATGATTGATATACAGAAAGTGATTGGTTTTCAACTGAACTTCACTGGTATTCCAAGCGTTAGGCTATACTTCGCTCTATTCCAGTAATACTGAAAATATCAGTTTACGTCTCATGTCATTGATGTTTGCACCTCCTTTTTGCAAGGCCTTTCCAATGTCGGTCCTCCCATGATTGATAGACAGAGAGTGATTGATTTTCAACTCAATTTCACTGGTATTCAAAGCGGTAGGCTATACTTCGCTCCATTCCGGTAATACTGAAAATATCAGCTTACATCTCATGTCACTGATGTTTGCACCGCAGATTTGCCAATCATTCCTATGTCAGTTCTCCAATGATTGATATACAGAGAGTGATTGGTTTTCAACTGAACTTCACTGGTATTCCAAGCGTTAGGCTATACTTCCCTCCATTCCAGTAATACTGAAAATATCAGTTTACGTCCCATGTCACTGATGTTTGCACTTCATCTTTGCCAGTACTTTCCGATGTCGGTCCTCCCATGATTGATATACAGAAAGTGATTGGTTTTCAACTGAACTTCACTGGTATTCCAAGCGTTAGGCTATACTTCGCTCTATTCCAGTAATACTGAAAATATCAGTTTACGTCTCATGTCATTGATGTTTGCACCTCCTTTTTGCAAGGCCTTTCCAATGTCGGTCCTCCCATGATTGATAGACAGAGAGTGATTGATTTTCAACTCAATTTCACTGGTATTCAAAGCGGTAGGCTATACTTCGCTCCATTCCGGTAATACTGAAAATATCAGTTTACGTTTCATGTCACTGATGTTTGCACTTCATCTTTACCAGTCCATTCCGATGTTGGTCCTCACATGATTGATAGACCGACAGTGATTAGTTTGCAACTCAACTTCACTGGTATTGGAAGCGGTAGGTTACACTTTGCTCCATTCCGGTAATACTGAAAGTATCATTTTACATCTCATGTCATTGATGTTTGCACCGCATCTTTGCCATTCCTTTCCAATGTCTGTCCTCCCATGATTGATAGACAGACAGTGATTGGTTTTCAACTCAACTTCACTGGTATTCAAAGGGGTAGGCTACACTTCACTTCATTCCGGTAATACTGAAAATATAATTTTAAGTCTCATGTCATTATGTTTGCATTTCATCCTTGTCAGCCCTTTCCGGTGTCAGTCCTCCCGTGATTGATAGACAGACATTGATTGGTTTGCACTTCACCTTTATTGGTAATGAAAGCGATGACTAATTATCTCGCAATCAGATGTCTTTCTGATTTAGAAGCCGTGTGGCATGTTTTAATACCAAACAATGCGCCGTATGTCAAAAGGTAAATTAGTATTTTGTAAAAGTCTCACTATCCCAACCGATGATCTAACCACGCATCTTCGAACGGGCCAATAGGTATTATAACAATTGAGCTAATGATACAAGATTCCTGCTTCTTCTCATCAAAATAAACACTAATTTATTTTCTAATTCTTTACTCTCATACTAAACACTTTATCAAAACTAAAATATTTTAATAAATTATAATTTAAATCAGACGTTCATCTTAAAATTAAATATTAGCTTAAAGTTAGTAACCGCTTCAAAATCTCTATAGGTAGCGTGAATTAATTCTCATATAGAGATTTTGGCGATGCCACCATGAAACTTTAAAACACATAAATGAATATCATTCTAATTTGTTTAGGTACATTTTACAAATCAATGTCATTTTTTGTTGTTTTTGTTATTGAAAAATGGGAAATTTAATTTAGATTTATTTTTTTAAATGTTCATCTTATTACATCAACAAGTTTCTTAATTATAAGAGAAAAGCGTAAATCCCCTTGGTACTTTTTTCACTTACATGAATTTCTACTGTAAATGGTCTATGTGTAAGAAATTTCATCTTTTATCCTCACAAGTGAAATAAGATATATATCGGTTAAAATTTTCTGCAGTTCAAAATAAACACAAGCCTGACGTTCTCTTATATACAAAGTTCTACTTAAATTCAATATGCATCGTTACCATGCAGCGCAATAACAGAGTCAAGTTCGTCATTCTTGTGGAGATTAAGAATTCAGCTATGTAACATTTATTCAATTTAACTTCACAAAGAAGATGACAACCGGCATTTCCTTCGTAAAAATTTGACTTTAAAATTACGAAGACAGAAAGAAAAGTTAAGTTTAATATTCCAGAAAGATTACAATACGAAAATAATAAAGACGAACACCGATATTACAGACGCATCTGGAATTGCAAGGTTTCTAAACAAGAGGAAACGGTAATCGATATTTTAAAAGGAAGCACGAAAAACAACTTTAACAACAGCTGAAACAAGTCTACCGTATTAAACTAATTTTTATTCTAGCAAGCATTCGAAGAACTTTAAAACTTTTTGCAGGTGGAAAATAAAAAAAATTAGATTTGAAGCAAAATGTTATACTAAGAAATAAATAAATAAAAACGTCTCTTAAAATATAATTTAGATTTTATAAATAAACTTTTAAACACAAGAATATTCATGCATATCCGGGAACATCACTATTTTTATATTTGAGTGAACAGAAACTCGAATTATACAAATTGCACATGCGCAGTTTGAACGAGATGTAGTCGTATGTCACAATTTTCAATTTTACTAAATTAACTAGAAAGTTACGCCTAGTTGAATTACATAGATCAGAACTTTAGTATGGGTGTTTAGGGAATTTACATAATGTGATCTATCACTTTGTAGACCGGTTGTCTCCTTATATATTTTTATCCATTACCTTAGGAACAATAAGATTACTAAATTGAAACTTAGCAGAATATTACCCTTTTCTCCGCTCCAGGGGCGCAACTTCAATTTTGAGGCTAAAAAAAATATTTTTAAGATGCCCCCCCCCTTTTTTTAGTGAAATTTTTTGGGTGTATTCTGAAATAACTTACAACTGATGCATTTATTTATTATACGGAATAAATGACATACAATTGTATCACCTAAATATGTTAATAAAATATTTTCCAAAAATGAATAAATAACGTTTTTTAACCTATACTGTAGCAAACTTAATGTTCTCATATTAATTTTTCTAGAGTCACTATTTACAAATTTTCATTTGCAAAAAGGGATAACGCATTTAATTGCAATTGTCTGATAGAATTTCCTTTGTAGTCTTTGATAGATTTTAATTGCTAAATGGTCTTTCAACAGAAGTTAAGATGACAGGCAGAATAAAAAATAAAATTAATATAGAATACACATCTGAAAAATCGTTTTTCGACGATTTATATTGAAAAAACATTTCTACAAAATTTTAAGCATTCTGTGCGATATTAGATCATTTTTCATCAATATTTTAATACGTTCAAATTGAATGGGGAAATTGTGTAGAACAAAAGTCGACATATTGTTTTCAAAGAATTTCTCCTTTTTGCAATAGCTCTAAATCCACTGATTTCAAAATTTCTTCTAGCGATTGATAGATAAATAGTTCTGACGGAGGCCGTTTCTAATCCTGAGGCCTCTAAGCGTTGCTTGCTTCTGCTACCCGATTGTTGCGCCACTGCCCGTATCGAAATAACGTAAACTTTTCTATACGCATATCTGCATGGCAGTTTGAAGAAGTGCCCATTTAACCTCTCTTAATAACCTATCTTAACCTATATTAACCTATCTTAATCACCCATTTAACCTATCTTAATAAATAACAGTACTATATCAAGACATCGTCTGAACACTACTAAAATAAAAACTTGGCTACTTAAAATAAAAATTGGATTTCAAATTATTTATCACTCAAAACTCTTTAAGGATAGAGTCAATTTTCTGAATGACAATCTACCTTTCTTTCAGTGATGTTTGTGAGTCGGTAGAAATGAATTTCAATCGAACAAATTGGAAAAATCGAATGAAATTTGACTCGATTAATTGAACAAGTAAACGTCTGAAATGCGTCTTGAATTTAAAGATGGTCGAACTTGGAGAATATCCTTAATTTAATTCTGCACTATATAAAAGAATACCCTCAATCAGATAAGAAAATACATTTAATTTAGTTTATTTAATTTAATTTAGTTTAGTCCACAAAAGTGAAATTTGTCAGTTCATAGAAAAGCCATGTGCTGAGCATGTCGTTTTCTCTTAGAGAAATAAAACAAAATACAATTGTTTATGATTAAAATCTCTATCTACAGATCTGCCAATATTCAAATTTATGACTGAAGTTAATGAAATAAAAACACTTCATTTGGAATGCGTGGTAATTTAAATAGATTGCTCATAAATATTTATTTAACAAATTTATTATTCCCAATTCACTCTCAGCTAGTTTGGGAAACCGGCTGCACATTTAAATACCTCATATCTTAACAATGAAAGATAAACCTGTTGCACAATATTTTCATTTCCACTCAATTCATGAAAATTAATTGCATTTGCTTGTTTGGAGTTTCTGCGGAAGCTAACTCGAATAAAATTAAGAAGATACCATTACTTTGAAATTAATTTTATCGCTCTAGAAAAAAATTTAATGACGAAGTTGGAAATTTTGTTTAGAAATGAAACTGTTTTGCTTAAAAACGATTAGCTACGGTTTTTTACATCATTTTTGAATCCATTTAATTAATATTTCAGATGAAAAAACAAACAAAAAATCTGATGTGGGCAGCACATGACTTTCCTTATATAATGCAATGAATTTACTACTTTTACAGCAAAGAAATAGCTTTTTCTTATAGTAGATACTTATATTCTTTTCAAGATATTGAATTTTCGTCAATGAGTCATCATTTTCATTGATTTAGCGTCATTTTTAACCATTTGGTGAGATTTTCGTTAATTTCGCAACATTTAAAAAGTCACCAAGTTGGCGACATTCCGCCAAATTCGTCGCTAAAATCTCGCCAAGCGTTATGGAAGGAGAAATAAGTTATTCTTATAACAAATAAAGGACTATTGGCGTTCATATACAAATGTATTACTCAAAGTATCTTTTCTCATGCATGGAACAAGCTAGATCCACGAGAATGATGTCACCCAATTTGTCGCATGATATTACATATGAAAAGAGAACATGTTTCTCAACAGTTAATATATTTTTTTAATTTATGGGATTTTTTGATAAATTTATTAGAAAAATGGTCAATATCTCGAGAACGGTTCGTGCTAGCGTTCTAACGTTTATGTCAATCGTTTTCTAAGGGAAAATTACATACGAGATGTCTATTTGAGTAATTATATTAAAGGTTTTCATTTTTTTCGGATTTTTTCAAAATTTCACTAAAAAATTTAGGGGGGTTCTGAGCATTCGATTGCGT
The DNA here is from genome assembly GCA_951213105.1 of Amaurobius ferox. Classification (NCBI taxonomy): domain Eukaryota; kingdom Metazoa; phylum Arthropoda; class Arachnida; order Araneae; family Amaurobiidae; genus Amaurobius; species Amaurobius ferox. Next base: position 134,858,589 of record OX578134.1, read on the forward strand.
TTAAAAACAATGAGCTTCCGGTATTCATGGGTTGTGATTTTTGTACCAAATCGCATTCGAATCACTTCATTCTTTCGTAAGATATCGTCTCCACAGACTCACTGACACACACAGAGACATAACCTCAAAAATGTTTGATTCGTGATCAGGGATGCTTGAAACGTGCTCTTCCGTCGAAACATTGCACCTTCAGAAACATTGCACCTCGAAATTTGCCCCTGCAGAAACATTGCACCTCAGTCGAAACATTGCATCGCTGACAGAAACATTGCACCTGCTGCGGCAGGTGCAATGTTTCTGTCAGCGATTTCCATGGACGCCAATGCCTGCAAAGGGGGTCGAACTGTTTGGGATAAGGTATGTCAAATACCTGTCTTTTTGGGAGGTTCTTCGTTTGGGATGGGCGCTGTCCCACCCGTAAGCAAAAGGCTGAATGCATTTTTTTCGAAACGGAATTTTCAAAGGTTTTACATTTTTTTAAATCCTCCATTCGTCTTAATTTTTGTCTGAGATGCATGAAATTTGGCAAAAAAACAGCTCTCATACTTTTTAATGAAACTGGGTATGCATTTTATAATTGGACTTTATTAAGGTAATTAAAAGTGACTATGAACCTAATTAGATGTTGAAAATTAAGTTTTAATGCAGAATTTTTTTTTAAAAAAATCAACTTTCTAAGGGATTTAAAAATGAATACCCTAATTTGTTCATAATGTGTTTTTGAGTGATCATAATGTAGAATATTAATCCAAAATGTCAACAAATGGCACGTAAGGAGCATTTTCAAATTTTTGTTAAAAAAAATTAAATTAAAAAAAATACAAAATTATAACAAAATTGAAAAGAAAAATTTAATGGTATTGTATATAGTAATGTTAAGAGGAATATTTATACAAATTTTCGCGTTTCTAAGTCAATAAATAAAGAAAAAAATTTCAACGTCGACCATCCCCTTAACATTTACTTTAAAGGCTATTATTTCAAACTTTAAAAATATGATCTAATTCAGTAATAATCTATTTATTAATTGCTAATAATTTTATTCCAATGCATTTATGGTGTTCTGATTTAAAGACTCTGGGCGTTAATAGGTTAAGTTTCCTCTTATGCACAAATATGTATAAATATTATTATTTTGCATAAATTTTTATAGTCGAGGCTTTCAGTTGTCCTTTAATTGGTCTGTACTCCTACATTTGAATTCATTTACAAAAGGTTTAGCTCTGGCACTCTTCCATCAAAGACGGTCCTTCAACTATCGTCATAAAACTTCTCTATTTAAATGAAAAATAAAAATCGGTTCTATCATATTATATTGGTTAAAATCCATAACAAAGGAATAAAAAATATTATCCTGTAAAGTGTATCCATATAATATTTGTCCAACGCAGCGCTGTCTCAACCAGTAGTAGGCTCAATCACTGGTGGTTCGCGAATAATTTGAAGCATTAACAAGTATCTTTGTAAAGAACCCTGCCTCTCGACCTATAATCGAACCCTGGATCTCCAAATTGGCCAGCCGACGCTCTACCATTAAGCTACTGGGACAAAATTGCAAGCTCTTATTTTCGAAGTGGACTCTGAATTCTCCACCTTCTAATGTCAGATTTGCCTGCAACTGACAATCTGACTAACCACCTTCTGCTATTTTTACCTCAGGTTAGTCTCCTGATACAACTATTTTTATCCAGGTTAGTATCCTACTTGGTCGTTAACTTCTTGCTTTGAAATCAGAGCTCCATGTCCCAGAATCCACTGAATCCGTGCTTGTCGTCCTAGGGTCACTTTCAGACCTCTGACATCTTTGCTCTAGCCTGCAGGATTGATTAGTTCGGGCGTCATTGTAAAGTACCTTGCTGCCCCAATCGGGAATCGAACCCTGAATCTCCGAACTGGCCAGCCGACTCTCTACCGTTGAGCTACTGGAACGAAATTGCAAGCTCTTATTGTCGGACTCTGCACCTTACTTCTGAAGAAAAAGAGAAACTCTATTTCATGTGACAAAAATTCAAATGATGATAAAACACTTTAGTCAACTTCTTTATTAAACAAATGAAAGATGTCAAAGGAGAAAGAAAGTTGTTTTCCCCAGAAAAAGCAATTATTATTTTAATGCCATTTTGTTCAACGTGCTTGGATAAAGTAGGGTTTTATTAATTCTGTACTTATAAAACAAACATAGAACAAAACTCGACTTGGAGACAAATTTCCGTTTTTGATTAAATAAATAAAATAAAGGCAGATACAAAGAAAATAACTCTTGTCAAACAAGCACGAGTATCATATTAGATCATTTTGTTCATCATATTGTTGATAATCATATGGTTTATTAATCATATAGTTAATCGTATTTACTAGATTTTATAATTTTTGTTCTATATTTTTATTAAAAATATGTGAATATATAACTTAATTGAATTTACAGTCTTGACTTTTCATTTGCATACAAGACATATTTTTGTGGGTAGTACTAAAAGTTTAAGAACTTACCCATTTAAGAAAAGTTTGAGAACTCCTGATCTAACCCGTATGTGTCTTTCAAAACTTTCAAGAGTCCTTATGTAACGTGTAAATCTAAATCCTTGCACACTTAATGTATCAATCACGAAACAGGGTCTAAAGGTGCCAGATGAAGAATATTTTGCAGGCTATGAAAAAGTAAGGAGCAGCTGATATATCTTAAATGTAATGATCTGAGTTTAAATAAATAAAAGATTTTGTAATTACCTAATCTTCATTTAGAAATGCGCAAACACAAAATTTCTATGAGCTTTTCTCTCCTATTGGTCAGCTTTAACGAATTCTACTACACTATTATCAACTAAAAAAACTGAAACAATCGTCTAAAAACTGAATTGGTTTATAAATCGACTATATGTAGTTGATACTATGTATTTATACTATGTAGTTCATACTATGTACTATTATATATGTAGTTCATATATGTAGTTTCAACACTGTATTTTTGTACTGCATGAAATTTCAACATCTCATAAAAATACCCAATACCAGCGAAAACATATCTAAAGAAGCAATACCAATCTTATTGATCTTAAATCCCAATCAAGCGAAATGTATTCTACCCACAGATTGGGAAATCATGTTACTTCTATAAAAACTCCAAATTGCTGGAAGAAAATCAATAAATAGACGGAAACATCACTGGTAAAGCCATATTGATTATCGATGGCGGTTACTGGGGCTGATGCAACTCGATGAGTATTCTAATTTTCTCTTTCAAAGGTTACTTATTGTGTATGTCACAAAAGAGTAGTTGTGGAGCTCATGCAATCGTAAAAATACCATTCCTTTAATAAATGCAGCAATTTGGTTGAAATAGTGCACTTTCCCTAATTACAGCACTTTTGCAGCAGCCGAATAATCTCATGTAAGGTGATTAAAAGAAATTTTACGTTCAATCAATAGGTCGCAAATTGAAATGTGGCGATTTTCTGGCAACATGTAACATTGATCATTTGCTCATTATTGAGCCAATTAAGTTCAATGCGCAAGAGAGACATATACATATGACATTAACTTTACACTACAGATATATGACACTTTGGGCTACTTTGTTGGTGACATTATTCAAACACTTACATTAAAAGGCCTCTAGCATAGAGATGGAAAATACAAGCTCCGTGGAAAGGACCTCAATGAATTTGTTACGCAATATTTTATATAAAAATTAACACACTTCATCATGTTCATGTTCCAAGTATTTTATGTTTTATGTTTCAATTGACTTTTTGACAATTTTTATAAGAAAATTCAGAATGCCGCTTAAAGGTTTTATAGCCGGGTCTTAGAAGCAATGCCAATCATTTTCTAATGAAAAATCACATATAGAATAGTGTTTATTTATTATTGATTTTTATATTTTTTTTACTTTTAAAATAAACGTTAGAACATTTGGAATGTTTCGAATATCGAATATAAAAATTCGAATTTCGAATATAAAAAAATATCTCCCTATATTTTTTTCTCTCTCATTCTCTCTTTTCTTTTACTCTGTTTCTCTTCCTTTTACCTCTTTCTCTCTTTATACCCCTTTCTTATTTTCTCTCTCTCTCTCTCTCTCTCTTATTTTCATTTTTCCCTCTCTATCTCTCTTTAACCCCCTTTCACCTGTTCTCTCACTTTTCCTCTTTCTCTCCCTACTTTTCTTTCTCTCCCTACTTTTCTCTTTCTCTCCTATTTTTCTCTTTCTCTCCTACTTTTCTCTTTCTCTCATAATTTTCGTTTTCTTTTCTTTCCCTGTCTCCCCCTATCCCCCTTCCATTCTGCCTATCTATCTATCTATCTCTATATATCCCTCCCTCTATCTCTCTATCTACCTATATCTCTATACCTCAATTTTCTTTTTCTTTTCTCCCTCCCTTTCTCCATTATTCTTCTTCTTTCTCTCTATCTATCGATCTCTATATCTCATTTTTATTTTTCTCTCCCTGTCTCTCTTTTTCTTCTTGTTATCTATCTCTCTCTCTTTTCTCTCTTTCTCTCTCTCTTTTCTCTCTTTCTCTCTCTCTTTTCTCTCTTTCTCTCTCTCTCTCTCTTTTCTCTCTTTCTCTCATTTTTCTTTTTCCCTCTCCCTGTCTCTCTCTCTCTCTCACTCACTTTTTCTTTTTCTTTTCGCTCTCCTCGTCTCTATTTTCTTTTCTCTTTGTTTCTCTCTCTCACACACACTTTTCTTTTTCTTTTTTCCCTTTCTCTCACTTTTCTATTTCTTTTCTTTCTCTCTCTATATATATATCTATCTCTCTCTCTCTCTTTTCTCTGTTATTTGAAAACAAACCAAAACCTCCAAAACCAAATCTTCGGTCATTCAAACTCTGAAACAAAATCTATCCGCAAAATGGTTTTAACCTATGGCCTAAAGGTCTCTGAGACAAGTGCTCTTCCAAAAGAATTTTCGGTCTATTAAAAAAAAAACTTGTAAAACATACGCATCAACCATTATTGAAAGGTAACTTTAAAAGTTGAAATTTAATAACGCAATTCTAATCGTATCGTTAACTAAAATAAATATCAGAGAAAAAAATCTAAAAAAAATTTGTTCAGCAGATTGGTGAAACATAATTCCACCGAAATAAAATTGAAAAATCTAAGATAAAATCCCATTTATGATTTCTCTTTCAAGGTCTATCCAAAACATCTGCGAACTGTAATGAGTCTTTATAAATGAAACGAAACTTTATACTTCAAAATTATTTTTTATTTGTGGAGGGAAAAACTAATTTCAAGTTTTGTTGCAACATTTGATCGGGAGCTGCTTAAAATACGTTATGAAATGATTTTTATGTGTCTGAGAGACTCTAGATGCTTAATCACACATAATATAAGAATCCTATAAATTTGTTGATTGCGTTAGGAAGTAGATTCGAGAATGTATTCTCAGAATATAAGAATGAGACAGAATAGTTGGATATCTAAAAAGTTATCTAAAGCAGCAATAAACATAAAAGGAAATAAAATACGATTAATAACTTTTTAACTATCGTCTAAAGCGACAAAGAAACGGTTGGATATAATAAAAAAAAATCTGATGTGGGCAGCACATGACTTTCCCTGCAGACTTATATTCACGTTCTCTTTATTTTAATTAAATTTACTTTACTTTTAATTCAATTTTCGTTCTCATTCGGTAACCGGGCTTATTTTCAAAGGTGGCGTAGAGAAAATACGAAAAACTAAAATATCTCGAGAACGGCTAGTCCTAGTATAATGGGGTTGGTCCTATTCTTTTCGTCGTTAAAAAATACGTATTAAACGAGCATTTATTGGATATATTTGAGTATACCTAGTTCTTTAGTTTAGATTTTGACGATTTTTGCGGGCTATTTTGCAAAAAAAAGCCGGTTATTTTTTCCGAATCGTACCAAAATCTAATCAGAACCAGGGTAACCCACAAGTGACTCATCTACCAAATTTTGTGAAATTCGGTCCGGTAGTTTTTCAGTTAGAGTGGATTCAAGCTTTTGCGGACCATTTCGCAAAAATAGGTGGGTTCTTTTATTCCAAATCGTACCCAAAACTAATCAGCACTAGACTCGCTAACAAGTGACCTACCTACCAAATTTTGTGATATTCGGTCCATCAGTTTTTTAGTTAGAGTGGATACAAAATCTGCACAGACAGACAGACACACAGACACACAGACAGACACACAGACACACACACAGACACACACACACAGACGTCACGCTCAAAATGGTTTTTTCGTATTCTAGAGGTCTTGAAACGTGTAGATCAGTCGAAAACTCGAGTTACGATTTTCGACATGATTCCAATATTTTCCCTATGCATTACCATGTATTGCAAGGAAAGTAAAAATCTGATGTGAGCAGCACATGACTTTCCCTGCAGGCTTATATTAACGTTCTCTTTATTTTAATTAAATTTATTTTACTTTTAATTCAATTTTCGTTCTTATTCGATAAAGGGACTTATTTTCAAAGGTGGCGTAGGGAAAGTACGAAAAACTAAAATATCTCGAGAACGGCTAGTCCTAGTATAATGGGGTTGGTCTTATTCTTTTCGTCGTTAAAAAATACGTATTAAACGAGCATTTATTGGATATATTTGAGTATACCTAGTTCTTTAGTTTAGATTTTGACGATTTTTGCGGGCCATTTTGCAAAAGAAGTCAGGTTATTTTTTTACGAATCGTGCCAAAATCTAATCAGCACCAGCGTAACCCACAAGTGACTCATCTACCGAATTTTGTGAAATTTGGTCCATTAGTTTTTCAGTTAGAGTGGATACAAGCTTTTGTGGGCCATTTCGCAAAAAAAGGCGGGTTCTTTTATCCCAAATCGTACCCAAAACTAATCAGCACCAGACTCGCTCACAAGTGACTTACCTACCAAATTTTGTGAAATTCGGTCCATTAGTTTTTTAGTTAGAGTGGATACAATATCTGCACAGACAGACAGACACACACGCAGACGTCACGCTAAAAATAGTTTTTTCGTATTCTAGAAGTCTCGAAACGTGTAGATCCGTCGAAAACTCGAGTTGCGATTTTCGGCATGATTCCAATACTTTCCCTATACATTACCATGTATTGCAGGGAAAGTAAAAAAACTGATGTGGGCAGCACATGACTTTCCCTGCAGACTTATATCCACGTTCTCTTTATTTTAATTAAATTTATTTCACTTTTAATTCAATTTTCGTTCTTATTCGGTAACCGGACTTATTTTCAAAAGGTGGCGTAAAGAAAATACAAAAAACTAAAATATCTCGAGAACGGCTAGTCCTAGTGTAATGGGGTTGGTCTTATTCTTTTCATCGTTAAAAATTACGTATTAAACGAGCATTTAATAGATATATTTGAGTATATCTAGCTCTTTAGTTTAGATTTTGACGATTTTTGCGGGCCATTTTGCAAAAAAAGGCAGCTTATTTCTTTCCGAATCATACCAAAATCTAATCAGCACCAGGATTACCCACAAGTGACTCATCTGTCGAATTTTGTGAAATTCGGACCATTCGTTTTTCAGTTAGAGTGGATACAATGCTTTTGCGGGCCATTTCTAAAAAAAAGGGGGTTATTTTATTCCGGATCGTACCCAAAACTAATCAGCACCAGATTTGCCTACAAGTGACTTACCTACCAAATTTTATAAAATTTGGTCCATTAGTTTTTTAGTTAGAGTGGATACAATATTTGCACAGACAGACACACAGACACACACTCAGACATCACACTAAAATAGTTTTTTCGTATTCTAGAGGTCTCGAAACGTGTAGATCCGTCGAAAACTGGAGTTGCGGCACGATTTCAATACTTTTCGGCACGATTCCAATACTTTCCCTATACATTACCTTGTATTGCAGGGAAAGTAAAAACAATAAAAAGACAAACGAATTCCCCTATAAGGAAATCATCTTCTCAAATCACCTGACACATTCAGAATTCAAATCATTTGATTAACTGGGAATCCTTATATACATGGGCGTCTATACGGGACGGCAAGAGGGGGCACTTGCCCTCCCCTGGATGTTAAGTGTCACAAAGATGGCTATTCAATGTTGTACATCTTATCTCTGAGTGTGTTACACTGACGTCAGCGGTTTGCTTGTTCCTGGGGAAAATTCTATGAGCGCCCATGCTTATATACCCCTCATTAAATAAGATTCAGAAAAACCAAGTTAGCTGGCGAATTTCTTAACCAATCGCTTGAAATTATGGAACTTTCACAAACTCACCAAATGTCGTCATTTAGACACAATTGTTACTTAGGTCGCCAAATTTGTCGTCAAGATCATGTGACCTGGACTGGACCTCACCGTACTGAAAATTGGTTTCTGCGTATGTGGCTTGCCTGCATGAAGGCTAGGAAAGAGCTTTCAAGTCATTACAAAGACTGTTGTATTAGTGTTTGACCATACGGTTATGGGCAATAATCTACGTCCAGAAGAACAGTATTGTTACAAACGTGTAAAATGTCTTCACTGTAATCTCTTTTAAGAACCGGAAGGAGAAAACACCTCTATAGACAGCAATTTATGTAACGTGATTTTAGGGTTGCCATGTGTTGTGTGGATAATTGCGGTTCGGTTATAGTTCTGAACGGTGTTGCCAGATAGATTTGGCGTTCTATCGCCTACCTGGTAATTTTTGGTGACTTCTTGGCTGTACTCGAACTTTTTTGAAATAACGAATATCCGTCGAGATACGAACCTCTTCTGGAAGTTTCTGCGAGGAGTATATAAAAGGAGTCATCACTCAGTTGGAGAGCAGTTGACGTGATAAGAGCTACATTGAATTGTGACATACGTCAATGTTTTGAGAATAGTGTCATAACGGGTTTCCGAGGACATCTAAAGTCGCATCGGATTCCCGCCAGACACGGCTGACCGAAAAAGTCTAACTTTCTCAGAGAAATTTTCAAATACCCAGGTTCTAAACACACCTCCCGTCAATTGGAAGAATTCCAATTGATGACCTGCGGAGAAGCCCAACAAACTCCAAAAATACCAAAGAATTACCTTTATCTTAAGGAACTCCACAGCAGCTGAAATACATAAATCAACAACTTCTACACAAATAAAAACTCAATTTAAATTTAAATTCAAATTTATTAATTACTCAAATATGGAGTTAACACATAAATTACACATGCTGATTTATTATCAGCTCTAAACCACTGGACCACTTCTACTAAAGAATCATCGGCTCTTTGCCGGAATTTAAATAAACAATTCTTAAATCCAATTTTACCAGAATTACATATTAATATCACATATTCAATTATTCAACAAAACATGGTATGGTCAGAGAGAATACACACTCGTGGAACGCTAAGAATTCGAATAATTTAAATTACCTTAGATGCATTAATTCTTAATTAAGGATGGTAGCTGAAGTTAAACAATATATAATATAATTAATGAAGGCAGCTGAAATCAAAGGCGAAGTGTTCTTCGGAGTCGACGCTCAAGTCCAGACGACTGCCAACGGCACGTCTAAATAATCAAGGCTTACCTCACAAACTTGAAAAGGACTCATGGTAGGAAAAGCGTAGGCATCCACTGGCAGATTCCCTCGGGGCAAACATTGCCCCGCTCCAGCAGGAACGACAGAACCGCAGTTTCCGGCAAGGTGCCGGATCAGGTAATCCAAGGGTCGACCAGTATCATAATTGCTCTTGCTAAACCCGGTGCTCGAATTCATGTGAGGTTCTCAATCATCATCCACACGGCGATCGACGGTCGGCGAGGGCAAGGCATCAGCAGTGGCGACGATGGCAGAGGTGGCATCTCTCTCGACCCCCACAGCGACCTGGGGGATGAATTCCGCGCAGTTCGTGGGTTCGAAGATGTTTCCAGGGAGAGAGCCCAGAGACCAGATTCACACAGCTTATAAACATTCCAGATGGATCCAGAACCCGTCCAATAGAAAATAACATGGGCTCACATCTTCTCCTTTCAGCCAATCGAAAATTCCTTCCATTTCAAATTAATCCACAGATCCGCCCAACTAACGGTAAAGTTCTAAGGCACGCGTAGCTGCCACGTGAAGTCAAGAAGAACGAAGACACTTGTCTCCGCCAGCAAACAGGTGCGACCCAGACTAACGGACGCCTTTCACCGAGTGTTGAAGACCCAGACCGTCCGACTCGTCCTGAGGACTTAGAGTAACTAGTTGGACGGCCGGGCCTTTCACCGAGTGTGAAAGAATTATATAACGAAATAAAAATGGCCACAATTCTGCACAGATTTAGATACACAGAGATAATAAAATATATACAATGACATGAGGGTTCCGGGACACAGATTAATTAAATATTAATATAAAAGTTTAAAAGTATCATAATTATATAATTTACATAAGAGTGACGAACTCCCGTCACGACAATAGTAGCAGCTGTTTATCGAAGTTAGTGGGGAATTTTACTTCTGTTTTACTGTATTTGACAGTTGTTTAGTGCACTTGCGGAAAAGTTATCGAGCTATTTGCTGTATGATGTGCTTGTTCTGTGAATAAACATGTTAGTTGTCCAGAGATTTGGACTCATTATGGTATTCTGAGTATACACGCAAGATTTCAAATTATAAGTCGTAGCAGTATAAAACTGTTGAAGTCAAATGATAAATCATGCACAAAAATGGAAAACTGCGTATAGGAAGTTCCGATAATATAAAATATTGCTTTTATTTTTAATAGTTAAAGAAATAATGCAACAATTTACATAAATGACTTAGGCATTTATAACGCGATTTAGTTTGAACAGATTTTTCATCGTTCATCAAGTATAAAATGAGCATTTTAAAATTTAATTTTAAAAATTAAAAAAGTAAATTTAGGATGTAACATGCTATAGACGAAAATAATACTATAGTTGGTTTTAAAAAGATTGCACATTTATTTAAGTGGTATAAGATTCACATTAATGTGGTATGCGATAAATTATCTTGCTGGAATTATAGGTATTGGTTATTCCATTCACATGAACGCTTAAAAGTTTAAAACTGAAACATGAAAGAAATTATCTGCAATGGAAAAATGGTTCCAACTTTAAAAATATCCCCTATTGACGAATACATTAAGCATGAATTGTTTTATCGTAAAGTTCATTTGACTTCATGTAAAGATATATAAAACTGTAAAAACTTACCTGCCAAAGACAGAAATCAGCAAATACTATATCATTAAACTCAATGCGGTAAACTAAACAAGACTATCTATATAGTGAGAGTTTGGAAATCGTTTTAGAGGTTATCGCACTATAATAGTTTTTAAAGGAAATAAACAGTTATACTATAACACAAGACTATCTCATATGACCCGAAATTTCCCTTGAGAAAGGAATTGTGCTGTTTCAAACAATTGAAATACTAGGCTTCTGAAATAAATTAAATTAACCTACTTGTATTAGTGATATTGCAATATAAATAAATATGAATAAATAATATATATATATATATATATACATACAAGGTGTCCCAAAAACATTGACCTCGGCTTTTAGTCCTTAAATATTGATTTTAGACATATATAATAAATAATAAAAGTGAGTAAAAAAGGTACAGAATTTTATAAAATCGATATTAAAATTTTCAAAGGAATTAAATTTTAAGAAATACAAAATTTAAATTATTATACGGCCCCCGTACAAAAACATTTCCAATGACTAAAATGTGCCCCATACACTAATAACGTAATGTATAAAATTTCAACATTTTATCATAAAAAGTCCCAGAGATATGAAAAGACAAAAGTGCTGACTTAAGCCACTTTTCGATGCATCGACATGGGTTCTCAGAGGGGACAAATCATGTCAGCAAATCGCGTTTTAGGTGTCATATACAAATTACTAAAGAAAACAATGATTATATAAACAAGAAAGATCAATCATGCATAAGCATTAATTATGAAACACTTTCCAACTGAAATGCAATATCATTTAAAAATTTCTAAAATGTGATACATTCAGTGGTGATATCTTTTACATTTTCACAGTACTACAGTAATTTATTATACTTAAATATTTAAAACTGTATCGAAATATAAATCATCTGATTCTCTATGCAAAATAAATGAATATTTCATTCATATAACTTGTATTCCAGACTCCAGAGCTAAATAATTTTGTGTGAAAAAAATCCAGCAATTCTTATGTAACTCACCTTACAATCGCTTGAGATATTTGCATTCTGCATAAGTTAAAATTAGGCTTCGTTGAAGAAATAATAAACGTTTAGGAATCATTTAAAATGACAACTATTGTAATTGCATAGGCACGGAATTTAGATACACAGATAATATATGTGTGTGTGTGTGTGTATGTATTCAAGGTATTGGAATCGTTCCGAAGATCGGAACTCGAATTTTCAAAGGATCTACACGTTTTGGGATTTCTAGAACACGCAAAAACTATTTTTAGGAAGACGTCTGTGTGTGTAAGGGTGTATCTGTGTATGTTTCTGTGTGTCTGTGAGGATATTACATCCACTCTAATTGAAACACTAATGGACCGAATTTCATGAAATTTGGTAGGTATGTTTTTTGTGGGAAATCCTGATGTTCATTAGATTATAGTACGATTCGTAATAAAAGAATCTGCCTTCTTTGCGAAATGGCCGGCAAAAATTGCCTTTATCCACTCTAGCTAAAAACTAATGGAACAAATTTAACAAAATTTGGTGTATAATATTTCAATAATCTACAAGTGAATTATATACCAAATTTAACAAAATTTGGTATATAAATCATTTGTAGGTTATTCTAGTACGATTCGGGAAAAAGGAACGGGCTATTTCTGCAAAATGGCCCGCAAAAATCGTTACATATAAAAAAAATCTGATGTGGGCAACACATGACTTTCCTTATATAATGAAATGAATTTACTACCTTTGCAGTAAAAAAATAGGTTTTTCTTATAGTAGATACTAATATTCTTTCCAAAATATTGAATTTTCGACAATTAGTCGTGATTTTCATTGATTTAGCATCATTTTTATCCATTTGGCGAGATTTTAATTAATTTGGCAACATTTCAAAAAAGTCGCTAAGTTGGCGACATTCCGCCAAATTCGTCGCTAAAATCTCGCCAAGTGTTATGCACTAAGAAAAAAGATATTCTTACAACAGATAAATGACTATTGGCGTTCAAATACAAAAGTATTATTCAAAGTATATTTTTTCATGAATGGAACGAGCTAGATCCACGAGAATGATGTCCCTCAATTTATCGCATGGTATTACATATGAAAAGTGAACATGTTTCTCAATAGGAATTTTTTTTTTTAAGTGACTTTTTCATTTTTTTTTTAAATGTACAATATCTCGAGAACGGTTCGTGTTAGCGTTCTAAAATTTATGCCAATCGTTTTCTAATAAAAAATTACATAAGAAATGTCTATTTGCTTAACTTTATTAGCGGTTTTGATTTTTTGACGATTTTTTCAACTTTTCATTCGAAAATTTAGGGGGGTTTTGAACATTCGATTACGTATAAAAACAATAGGCTTCCAGTGTTTACGGATTGTGATTTTTGTACCAAATTTGGTTCAAATCGGTCCATTCGTTCGTCAGTTATCGTCTCCACAGACTCACTGACACACACACATACTTTCACACACACACACACACACACACACATACACACACACACAGACATCACTTCAAAAATGTTTGATTCGTGATCAGGGATGCTTGAAACGTGCTCTCCCGTCGAAAACTCGAATTCGAATTTTCGACCCCGTCACAATACTTTCCTTATACATTATGTATATAAGGAAAGTAATAAAAGACTACGTGTGCTCAATTATATCAATTAAATTCCTATTTTATACGTGTTTTTTGACAACAAAAGGAAGAAGACTAACCCCATTATTCTACGACTAGCTGTTCTTGAGATATTCAATTATTTTCGCTTTTTCGCTACGCCACCTTTGACAATAAGTCCAGCTATAAAATGAGAACCAAATTTAAGTTTAATGTGCAAATTCAATGTCATTTAAAATACTTATGGCTGTTATTTTGTGCATATAAACTCAAATTATTATTGAAGAAATAAAGAGAACGTGAATATGAGTCTGCAGGGAAAGACATATGCTGCCCACATCAGAATTTTTAACAATATTACAACAATAATTTATAGAAGTAAACGGGGATTATTTCCAGGCCATTTCGAAAAAAATGTATGATCTGTATTTAAAGATTCACCAAATTTTTGTAGAATAAAATGTTCAACAAATTTAAGCTGTGTACCAAATTTTAACTCTCTAGGACTTAGGAAAGTTAATTAAAAATGTCATCAAATAATTACATCATGAAAAGTTATATAAAATTAAAAAAAAAATTGAAACATTGTTAACTACCAAATTTATTTTAAAATGTGAAGCCTCTCTCATCTTAAATAATAAAAGGCAATGTCTGTGTGTGTGTGTGTCTGTCTGTCTGTCTGTCTGTCTGTCTTATACACTATACGTTTCGCGACCGCGCGTCGGAGAGTTACGAAATTTGGCAATCGGAGACCCTGGGGGGTGGGAAGGGGACACGTGAAAACCGATTTTCAAAATTCTAATTATTTTTTTATTTATTTAATGTTTTATGCGATTTCGACCTTTTTTTGATCTTTTTGCCCTTTTTTCTCCTCGATCCAGACATCGTAGAAAAAAACAAATCACACCATCGGAAAGAGCAGAGAATTTCGAGTAAAAATATATCAATTTCAAATCTCCATTTCGATTTCTAATATTTTTTAAAGATTTTAAAACAAAAGTCACTTTTGGCTCAAGAAAACGATTTTTGGTTTTTAAATTCTCGCATCGTGAAAAGTACTCATAATTTCGACTAATAATTTACATTTTCAGAAAGGTCAAACATCTGGCATTCTTACAAGTCCAATCTGGTCCAGAAATAATGAAAATTGCCTTCAGGATGGCAATTTTAAAGACGCCATGATTTTAAATTTGTCGGCTACCGGCTCAGTTCCTCAACGGTATTTTCCCCCCACATTAGTTTCTTCCCCGTCTCCATGGAGACCGCGCTTTCGGTTTTAACTGAATTACGAGCATAAGTGTTGTATACATCGGGCGAAATTATTATATTTATATGATATTTTAAATGGATATTTTTAAATGGATATTTTAAATAATTTAAATGATTGAATTATGGTGGTTTGAATTGTGGTGATGTATTTGAAATTATTATATTTATGGATTGGTGGAACGATATGGTTGATTTTTTTATTTTAAATGGATATTTTAATTTATGGATATTTTAATTTATAGATATTTTAAATCGATATTTTAATTTTATGGCTATTTTAAATGATGGAACGATGGAACGAGGATGGTGGAATTAAGAGCCTAGCATATGGTCGTTATAAATTTAAATTAGCGCGCGGGAAGTTAGCGCGCGAGAATTCCACTCGGTAGGCCTGGGTTCGATTCCCGCCACTGATGCGGAGTACGATCACCTTAAACATATGGGTCGATAATTCCTTCCGAGAGGTTGGTGGCAGGGAAAGGAGGGTACGGTCTCTGTGGATGCCTCCCCCACTGGGTCCTGGTCCAAATTGGGTGAATAAAAAGAAAGTTATGGAGATTGTCGCGGAGGGCGCGGTAGCCCAGTGGTTAGCGTGCGGGAATTTCACTCGGTAGGCCCGGGTTCGATTCCCTCCACTGACAAAACTGCTGCCGTGTTCACGCGGAGTACGATCACGTTAAACATGTGGGTCCGTAAGTCCTTCCGAGAGGTTGGTGGTAGAGGAAGGAGGGTACGCACCCTGTGGATGACTTTCCCACTGGGTTCCGGTCTAAATTGGGTGAATAAAAAGAAGGTTATGGAGATTGTCGCGGAGGGCGCGGTAGCCCAGTGGTTGGCGCGCGGGAATAGCAATCGGTAGGCTAGGGTTCGATTGCCGCCACTGCCAAAACTGCTGCCATTTTCACGCGGAGTACGATCACGTTAAACATGTGGATCCGTAAGTCCTTCCGAGAGGTTGTTGGTAGAGGAAGGAGGGTACGGACCCTGTGGATGCCTCCCCTACTGGGTTCCGGTCTAAATTGGGTGAATAAAAAGAAGGTTATGGAGATTGTCGCGGAGGGCGCGGTAGCCCAGTGGTTAGCGCGCGGGATTTGCACTAGGTAGGTCCGGGTTCGATTCCCGCCACTGCCAAAACTGCCGCCGTGTTCAGGCGGAGTACGATCACGTTAAACATGCGGGACCGTAAGTCTTTCCGAGAGGTTGGTGGTAGGGGAAGAAGGGTACGGTCCCTGTGGATGCTTCTCCCACTTGGTTCCGGTCTAAATTGGGTGAATAAAAAGAAAGTTATGAAGAATATCGCGGAGGGTGAAGTACCCCAGTGGTTAGTGCGCGGGATTTGCACTTGGTAGGCCCGGGTTCGATTCCCAAAATTGCCGAATAAAAATAAAGTTATGGAGATTGTCGCGGATGGCACGGTAGCCCAGTAACGAGTTTGCCACGGTCAGAATTTTCAAGGGTAGCGAACAGGCTGGTCGCCAAAGGCGGCTAGTATACAAAATAATTAAACTCTTGGAAAGATATTTATTATATAATATATCTCTTTTTTCTTTCTGGAAGATATCCCAAAAGTCAGAATTTAATTGAATTTGTGTTTTTCCTTATACTAAATAATTTTTAATTAAAAAACTACTTAATATATTTTACTGAATTTTTTTTATATATTTTACGGGATAATATGAATATTTTCTAAAAATTTCGAAGCAATTTGTGAATTTTAAATTTGCTTAAAAAATGTTTGAAAAATTAGATCCCATAGGGTTCAATGTATTTCATTTTTTCAACCCGTGATCAATATAAAAGTAATTGGGCGATATTATTCATTTATATTCCCATAGGTCCCACAGACCGTCTGAAAAACATACAAAAATTTCATTTCGATAAAGTCATTTTTACGGCAGTTATCGTGCTAACGGACAGACAGACAGACAGAATGAACAAAGTCATAAACACTTTTCAGCTATGTTGTAAAGTGTTAAAAAGTCATAAACACTTTTCAACTATGTTGTAAAGCGTTAATAAATTATAATTTTGCTATTTATTGGTACAAAAGTACCTACACTGTATAAAAATAATAATTTTACACAAAAATTGCAAAGCTTGTTCAAAATGTTTTCCATCCATGTCAAAGATCCATTAAAGATAAGAGGCAGATATTATTTGCCTATGATGCATTTCTGCGTTGCGTCATTTGCAATCTTGCTGTAAACATTTGCATTTTAATTTGTGATTAATCCCTCACCAACTTTATTTAAACATATCATTGGGACATTTTATGATTAAATACTGAAATTTTGTACATCACCTTATTAGTGATGTACGAAATTTCAGCAAGTATGGAACACATGTTACTCATTAGAAATGTTTTTGTACGGGAGCCGTATAGAGCCTTCAAATTTAATCCTTTGGAAATTTTTATCGATTTCATAAAATTCTGTACCTTTTTCTTTACACAACTTTGTAATTTATTATATATGTCTAAGATCAATATTTAAGGAATAAAAGCCGAGATCAATGTTTTTGGGACTCCCTGTATATGTATATATATATAAACTGTAAGAATTTTAATTACTTGTATATTTTAATTCCCTGTGACTTATCTTTATTGCCAGTGGCCTGATGAGCACATATAAAAATAAAATAAAATTAAAATTAAATCAGTAAGTGGCACTAGATAGCAGCACTTCACTAATATTTATATACTATTTCACTAACACATATATATATATATATATATATATATATATATATATATATATATATATATATATATATATATATATATATATATATGTATATATATATATATATATATATATATATATACACTAGAAAATGTACCCGCCGTTAGTCAGGGATCGTGTCGTGTCGTAGCGCGCCCACGCAACAGTTTATTTTTACTTTCCTTATATACATAATGTATAAGGAAAGTATTGTGCCGGGGTCGAAAATTCGAAATCGAGTTTTCGACGGGAGAGCACGTTTCAAGCATCCCTGATCACGAATCAAACATTTTTGAAGTGATGTCTGTGTGTGTGTGTGTGTGTGTATGTGTGTGTGTGTGTGTGTGTGTGTGTGTCAGTGAGTCTGTGGAGACGATAACTGGCGAACGAATGGACCGTTTCGAACCAAATTTCGTACAAAAATCACAATCCGTAAACACTGGAAGCCTATTGTTTTTATACGTAATCGAATGTTCAGAACCCCCCTAAATTTTCGAATAAAATTTTGTAAAAATCGTCAAAAAATCAAAACCACTAATAAAGTTACGCAAATAGACATTTCTTATGTAATTTCTCATTAGAAAACTATTGACATAAATTTTTGAACGCTATAATGAACCGTTCTCGAGATATTACACATTTAAAAAAAAAATATTAAGAAGTCATATAAAATGAAAAAAATATATTTCCTATTGAGAAACATGTTCAATTTTCATATGTAAAACCATGCAATAAATTGGGTGACATCATTCTCGTGGATCTAGCTCGTTCCATTCATGAAAAAAGATACTTTGAGTAATAATTTTGTATTTGATCGCCAATAGTCATTTATCTGCTGTAAGAACAACTTATTTCTTCGTCCATAACGCTTGGCGAGATTTTGGCGAGGAATTTGGCGGAATGTCGCCAACTTGGCGACTTTTTGAAATGTTGCCAAATTAACGAAAATCTCGCCAAATGGATAAAAATGACGCTAAATCAATGAAAATGACGACTAATTGTCGAAAATTCAATATCTTGGAAAAAATATTAGTATCTACTATAAGAAAAACCTATTTTTTTACTGTAAAAGTAGTAAATTCATTACATTCTATAAGGAAAGTCATGTGTTGCCCACATCAGATTTTTTTTGTTATAAACTGGAGTATTGATAAAGCGTTTCCTATCTGTGCATTTAAAGGCTTTTTGTCTAGTTAGCAGGCCGCACAATTTGGGCCGAAGAAGAAGAAAACGTTTTTCTTTTTGTTTTTGAGAATTGGCTATAATTTCCGGTGAACGAAGTTTAGCTCTTTAGTAAAACGCCAGTTTATAACAACCACAACGACAGCGGAAGAAAATCTCGCCGAAGCGCAATCCTGAAGCACCTGTGTATCAAATTTCATGGCCGTACGCTTAGCATTCCCGATACAGACTAAACATACCTATATTTTTCTTCATAGTATTACAGATACTTTTAGTCTATTTCATTCCACGCTCGTTCTTTATAGTTTCATCATTTTTATTTTTATATTTATTTTATGTTTATTTCCTATTTTTTTCATATTTTTCTATTTCATCTAACTTATTTCCTGTTAATTCTTTGTTTTTATATTGTTTCTTTCTAGTTTAACGTAGAATTTTTTAAATGTTTGTTTTTCAACAATTCATTTAAAAAGCATTTCGCAATAAATTTAAGTTAATTCAAAACTTTAAATCCGCCTATTCAGTATTTAAATATATATAACAGAACGTCTGATAATGAGGTAATTTGTAGCAAATAATTTCTTTTTCCATGTTTCCACATTTGTCCTGTTTCTTTTCTTCCAAGAAGTCTCAATTTTTTTGTGTTCGTTTTTTTTTTCCTTTCCTCAATTTCTTTCATTTATTGGTATGCTTTCCTGCTTTCTTTTTCAATGTTTTATTCTCTTTCACTTGTTCTTTTATTCTCATTGTCTTTCTCTTTTTCCTTTACTACTTCCTATTGTTTATAAAAAAATTTCATTTTTCTTTAAATTCATTTTTTACTAATTCAGTTTTTTAATATCTCCTAACTAATTCATTACTAATTCAATTTTTTAATATATATTTTTCAGTTAATTTAAAAAGCATTTAGAAAATAAATCTAACTTTAAATGTAAATTTCCAAATTCTTTCAAACTTAAACCACAGAAGAAATGAGGCAATGCGAGTCAATTTTAATCTCAATTAATTACTTTCTTCAAAATATCTATATATTTTCTGTTTCAATCTTTTTCAATGAAAATGTACGATGACGATAAATTAAAATCTGATGTAGGCAGCACATGACTTTCCTTATATAATGTAATGAATTTAATACTTTTACTGACAAATAAATAGTGTAAAAGATCCACGGTACTGTGTTTTTAACGTTGAATTGTACATTTGGCGATTTTCCAAATGACAACATGTAAAACTATTTCAGAGTACAAAATTCACTAATATTTGGCACAACTCTAAATAAACAGCAATATATCATCCTCAATAAGCGATATAGTCCATATGTTGAAATATTTTAATAATTAATTCAACAATTAGGTTTGATTTTCATTAATTTAGCAACGTTTTTGCAATTTTGACGATATGTTTGTCAATCTGGGGTGAAATATCGATAAGTTGGCGATACTTTGCTAGATTATTCGCTAATTTCGCCAAATGCATCACCAAGTTTTACAGACAAGCGGAGAGAAAAGTATTTCTTATATACTAGACGGTATGCCCGTCATATGACGGAAATCAAAATTTGCGAAACATTACTTCCCATTTGGCGTCATTTATCAATTTGGCGACATTTTTGTCACTCTGGCAACGCTTAAAATAGTCGCCAAGTTGACGACATCCCGCTAAATTTCATGCCAAACGTTATAGACGGGCAGACGGACAGACGGAGAAATGGAGTATTCTTAGTCTACACTTATGTTCTTTCCAAGATATTGAACTTTCAGTCGTCATTTCATTGATTTAGCGTCGGTTTCATCAATTTGTCTAATTTTTAGCAACTGGGTGATATTTTCGTCAATTTGGCAAAGTTTAAAAAGTCTGCAAGTTGAAGATATTCCGACAAATTCGTCACCAATATTTTGCCAAACGCTACGGACGGAAAAATAAGTTATTCTTATAGTATATTCTTATACTCTTTCCAAGATATGGAATTTTCGTCAATTAGTCGTCATTTTCATTGATATAGCGTAATTTTTATCACTTTGGCGACATTTTCGTTAATTTGGCAACATTTAAAAAAGTCGCGAAGCTGGCGATATTCCGCCAAATTTGTCGCCAAAATCTCCCCAAGCATTATTGATGGGAAAATACGTTATTCTTATAGCAGATAAATAACTGTTGAACGAGCTAAATCCACGTGAATTATGTTACCAAATTTATCGTATGATATTACATATGAAAAGTGAGCATATTTCACAATAATTAATATTTGTTAAAACTTTATAACATAGTCGAAAAGTGTGTATGACTTTGTTCATTCTGTCTGTCTGTCCGTTCGTACGATAACTGCCGTAAAAATGACTTCATCAAAATGAAATTTTAGTATGTTGTGCAGACGGTCTGTGGGACCTATGGGAATATAAATGAATAATATCACCCAATTAATTTTGGATTGAACCCGGGTTGAAAAATTGAAATACATTCAACCCTATGGGACCTAATTTTTCTAACAGTTTTTAAGCGAAATTAAAATTCACAAATTGTTTCGAAAGTTTTAGGAAACATTCAAATTATCCCATAAAATATATAAAAAAATTTCAGCAAAATATATTCAGTAGTTTTTTAAATAAAAATTAAAATAATAATGACACCCTTTATATAAAGAGATCACGTGACCACCATATGAAGAGACCACGTGACACACTTTAAAATAAAGTGTAGCATCCATCTTTTTTTCCCAAAGTAAAAATCGTGATTTTTTAAGTTCTTTTAAATTTATATTCAATGTTGCATCCGTCCTAAAATCGCTTTATTTTTGCGTATTTTCTGTGCATCCTTATTTTGCGCCAACGCAATTGCAATATTTTTTAGTTTAAATGATCATCAAACATTGATTATTTCTACAACGAAGCCTAGCGTTAATGGATGCAGAATGTAAACAAGTGACTGTAAGATGAGTTGTATAAGAATTGATCAATTTTTTTTCACACAAAATTATGTAACTCTGGAGTCTGGAATAAAAGTGTACGAATGAAATATTCACTGCTTTTACTTAGAGAGCCAGACGATTTATATTTCGATGACGTCATTTGAATAATGTTCTAAGTTTGACGTTTTCAAGTAAAATAAATTATTGTAGTTCTGTGATAATTAAAAAAATATCACCGCTGAATATATCGCATGTTAGAGATGTTTAAATAAAATTGCATTTCAGTTAGAAAGTGTTTCATAATCGATGCTTTATGCATGATTGATCTTTCTTCTTTAATTTGATCTGTTGCTTGTCTGTCAGTGTTATTCAAAACTTTGAGTCCCTAAACAATTAGGTTCTATCATTCACAGTAACATGAGATTTGGTATACCGTCATCTTTTGCGGTACATTTTAGTTCCTTTATTATGATCCTTATCGAACTAGCTGCATACATTTAAGTTGCATACATTTTAAAAAATACATGTTTCATACATTTAAGTTACATACAAATAATTTAAGGGGTACTTTGAAAAACTGCTATTTTTAATGTTATTTGTTTACGCTGATGACATAGACGATAAATCTTTGCTTGAGAACAGTACCAGACCTTTTCTTGTTTCAGAAATTAATAAAACCACTCAAAATTTCAAGACAAACAAAACAGGAGTGTGATAGCTTAATGGTTAGCGCGCGAGATTGAACTTGGATTACCAGAGTTCGATTCTATGCCTAAACTGTCCCCGTGTTCACTCGAAGTACTACGGGCACGTTAAATATGTGGGCCAGGTAAGGCGTTCGTACAGGTTGGGGGTAGGGAAAGGAGGGTACGGTCCCTGTGATTTATATTATATTTTCTGTAATTACGTTTTCAAGATATTCGGACTTTGCGCATGAGCATAACAGCAGATATATTTTCCGTAATTGGTCGCCACTAACGCATAATCTCCTGCCACTAGCGCATAATGCTTGCTTACAGCCATTATTTCAAACTTTTAAAAAAAGAACAATTCAAATTTCAATAATATTCGAATAGTATTATGCAGCCATTTTTTTCCAAATTCCTAGTTAGATACTTCTGCAATGGCACAAACAGAATCAGTCTTCTAAATCGGAAAAACAACAACATTTCAGATACTTTCGTATTTTCAAAGAACAAAACAAAGTAGAACAAACAGGATGGAATACTGCCAGGGAATGCTTGCGGGCATTCCCTTCCTTGCAATTCTGAGAATTGAATCGTTTGTACTGTAAACAAAGAATCCTGCGAATATGCGACAGGCACATTTATTCTGATTTCAATTGTATTAAGGGCTTCTTTGTACGCCCATGAGCTATTCGAAATCCAATTTGAAAGAAATGGTAGTTTGTACATTGTGGAAAGAGTAGAAAATACTTGGAGATGAAATGGTTTCAATCTGAAAATATAGGTGAGTTTTCACTGTAAATGAAATATATTTCATGCCAATCTTTAAAATAACAACTTGTTACTAAATCTACACTATTTAAACGCGGCCACCATGTATATAAATTAATACCTTAGTATATATGTATGCTAAATGTATGTATGTATGTATGTTGAAGACCCAGACCGTCCTGAGGACTTGAGCATCTATTTGGACGGCCGGGTATGTATGTATGTATGTATGTTGTTGTTGAAACCCAGACCGTCCGACCTACCAGAAAGGTGTAAGGTAACTGTTTGGACGGTCGGGAAGTGCCACCCAATTTAGACCGGAACCCAGTGGGGGAGGCATCCACAGGGACCGTACCCTCCTTCCCCTACCACCAACCTCTCGGAAGGACTTTCGGACCCACATGTTTAACGTGATCGTACTCCGCATGAACACGGCGGCAGTTTTGGCAGTGGGTGGAATCGAACCCGGGCCTACCGAGTGCAACTCCAGCGCGCTAACCAATGGGCTACCGCGCCCCGTATGTATGTGTAGGAACTGATGTTACCAGGCCCAAACTCGGGACTTCGTGCTTACAAGACCGCCATTATAAGATTAGAGCAAAAACTAGCTTCGACTCTGAACTTATAATTCGGGTATCCTAGCATCTTCGATCGATGTCTTTGGCTGGAGCAGAGTCGTCTGCTGCCACACACTCCCCCACCTGATGAGAAGCCCCGGTCGAATTTCGGCGAGGAGGGGGGCCACCCAGAAAACCCTCTCGCGTGCCCATCCGAAACTCAGTCGAGGGGTTGAATGATCGAGAGGCGTGTCGTATTTCGGACGTGACGTCAATCGTGGTCAACCAGGTAAGGCCTCTGGCTCCGTGTGGTGCTGCCATCTCTTGTTGAGAAATGAGATAGTTGGAGAGAGAAGTTTGCGTGTTTCAAACGTCCAGGGTCATCATTGTAGGGCTTTTGATGTTGCCAGGAAAGAGCTCGGGACCTCGTGCGTACAAGACCGACACTATAAGATTAGAACAAAAGCTAGCTTCGACTCCGAACTTATAATTCGGGTTTCCTAGCATCTTCGATCGATGCCTTTGGCAGGAGCAGAGTCGTCTGCTGCCACATATGTATGTATGTACATGGGTTTTAATTGCTAATTATTGGCCAAGAATGTCGAGGGTTTTTTAAAGGCAGTTACGGACTTGGAATACACAAAAAAAATCCAAAAAACTGACCATAATCGCCCCCAAATAGTTGATTTATATATATGACATTAAGGCAATTTGTGTGGCTCAAAGTTATCATGCAGCGCGATCGAGTGCCAGACAGTGTCAGTGTGGCGGTCTGCCGTGAATTTTATACACCATTATTTCGCTGTGAAGGAAGCAAAGTCATTGCCATGGAATTAGAAAGAAGAAGATGAAACTCCTATGGGTGAAACGTTTGAAAATGTCATAATGTTTTAAGGATTATATCTAGGTGTCGTTAGTGTTAATAAAGTAGCTGCTATTGTTAGTTTGCACAAAAAAAAAAGGCGTAGTATTTTGTATGTGTATTTTTGATTATTTTTAAATTATAGGTTTCCTAATTATGAGTATAATTAACCAGTATTTTTCATAGTTAAAGAATAAGAGTACAGAATAGATGGAGATAAAAATACATTGTAAGGTAAAATAACTTTGAATACATAGGAATATTCTTTATTGTTTCGGTTCTACTTTGCGATAATAATGTAGTTTTACAAAATTGACAGTTTAAATAAATACTTTAAGCCTTTCGCCATAGAAATGCATACAATACAGAGCTACTTATCTTATTCCAGAGCTACCTGAATTATTGTCTCAAACGATATTGGCGTTTTCTTAATATGAAGTTTTAACTCCTTACTTTTGCCTCCATGGCCATTGTAATATGTAGGGAAAACATGTGCTTCACACATCAGATTTTTTAATTGGAACTTCTCTAGGAGTATGGGGTGGGATCAGATAGCCCAGATCTGGAATTCGGGATACGTTACGGGTCAGTAGGGAAAATCGTTCTACCCACAGAAGTTTATATTTGCATTTTCAGCTGTACTATTTAGAACACATTGTTCAGAACATGCAAAACGTCCTCATTGGAATCTCTTTCGGATACCAGACAGAGAAAACACCCATACATATATTCTTTTCCATGAAGTGAATCTAAAGTTTCCATATGCCAAAGTTCGAAGAAAAGTTTCCAGATTTGGCGATTTATCACCAATTTGGTCACTTTTAGCTATTTTTGAATGTATGAGAACTTCCTCAAAACAGCAAATATTCTGTGAGATAAGAGCTTCTTTTAGAAGTTTCTTCGAAGAGTATATAAAAGGAGTCATTGCTCAGTTGAAAAGTAGTTGACGAGATACTAGCTACATTGAACTGTGATTTACATCAATGCTTTGTGAATAGTATCGGTTATTTTGTGAAATGAGTGAAGCATTTAAGTGCTGTTTTACTGTATATTGTTCCTATTTACGCTATGATTGTGAATAAACGTCTTTGCTATCCTGAGAGCACACCCACAATTCCAGATGATAAAATCGTAACAATATTATATGTCATTCAAAACTGAGAATTCTGCTTCTTGTTTAGTTTTCTTGAAATCTAGAGTCGCGTTCCTGGTTCCATTTGACTCTAAACTAAACATTGCTTTTCATTAAACTGAAAACTGTAGTGTTCGGCGACAACTGTCATAAAATCCGAAATAAATTAAATATAAAGTTTGTTTTAGCCTTCTGAAATTCAAATATTTAAATGGAAAGTTTTCCCGAATCAACAGACTGTCTTATTTTTGGCACATACCAATGACGCGATAGGTGATCATAGTCGAGAACGCTACCGTAATCTTATTGAAATTTCTTCAAGAAGTTTTGCATCTACCACTAACAGTCTTATTGACTGTTCAAATATTTAAGTTGCTCAAGAATTGAGGTGAATTTCTTTGACTTACTGCTTCAAGCAACATTTTCCCAGTTTCTATTTGAAAGTCAAACTATTTATCTTTTGTTTCAATACCAAAACTTTCTTAGTGGAAACTTAAAGGGTCCTTTATAACAAAACTAGTTTATACACATAAATTTTAACACAAATTGAAAATTAAAGCATTTCGCTATAAAACAACATAAACCAAATAATTAAAGTTACCAAAGGATTTCGTTGTCACAAAAGGGCTTCCTTTGTCAGGATAAGTGAGGCAGAACAGTCATGCCGCGACTCAAAAACAGGAAAATATCCTTACAGATATTTAGTGCACGAAAAATATCGTTTCTACAGACATTTTTTGTTCTAACTTGAGAACAAACTTTTACCTCCAGTTCTTGGGGTAACTGCTCTATCGCATTCGTTTTGAGGGGGGAGGGGGGGCTCGTTTTTTGCCTCAAAAACTAGTTGATTTCTTCATTTATTTTTATAACGTTTTACTAACAAAATATTTAAATTTTCAGTTAATTTAAGCGACTGATTCGGAGAATTATTTATATTTAATGCAGAGTATATTCAATAAAATACAGAAATAGAGCCTCAAATGTTCAATTCCAAATTTGTCTTTCCTAGTTCTGCATCGATCGATAGAGGGCGCTCTTATAGCAGAACAAAAAAAGCTATTTAAAGAACATGGATGACTGACTTGCGCTGTCTTTAGCCGTTAAACTTTAACCCTAGTCACCTTTACCTAGATAAAAATGACTATATAGGTGGATATGTAACTTTAACGTCAGTATCTTGACACGGGGAAAGACGTTGTGCATATTTAAATGTCAAAGATCTAATAATTTTCGAGAAAATTGCAGCATGGAAAATGCCACCATTTTTTCGTCTGAAATAAAATAATATATAAATAATAATTATGTTGTAGCATTTTCTAGAAATTGGTTAAAATTGAAAATATGAAAGAAAAATGTGTTCTCTACCATTATCGAAGTATTTGAAACTCTGTCTCCCTCTCTCTAGCCATTTTGCGCACATTTCGAGTAAAATGTCCAGTCATCCCATGAACTGTGAAACGCTACATTCAGAATCAAGGATATTGAAACCATGTTGTTCGAAAGAATCTAAAATATGAAGATTTTTACCACACGCTCAAATTAAAAAGAAATTCTATGGTCAAGGGAAGATTTATTCTAATCAGGATTCTTTTGTTTCATTATTGGAGCTTAGCAAGCGTAGCTATTTTGTACTCAACTCTTATGCGAAAATGTTTAAAGTTCTTCTAAAAATCTTGATTATTTTTTTTAAGCTGTTAGAAAACTTTTATGAGAAGGATGGACATGATGTTGTCAAGGAATTATCCTTTAAAATGGACTGCTTACTGTTATAGTCCATCACTTTAGAATCGTCTGATCAAAATCACAGTTACTTCTCGCCTTCCTAGAGAAGGTCAGTAAACCTTGAGTCGCCTCTTCTAACAGACTATAATAACCCCCGTTATATTCCCCGTGTACCAAGCATAAATTAAATATAAAGTTTGTTTTAGTCTCCTGAAATTCAAATATTTAAATGAAGTGCTCTCAGTAATAAAAAGACTGTCTGACTTTTTGGCACAAAATAAATTACCCAATACATGTGTTTATACTTAAGAACATTCCTGTAATCTGCAATTGCATCAATAAACATACTATATGCCATAATTATCCAATCATCTATGAGAATTGATAAATTGTGGCATATAACAAATTTCTTGTTCTCATTATTATGTGATAACAAGCGCATAATAGAAACAAAATCGACTCATAGATGCTGTCTGGAGTGATAGTGTATTACTAATTAGAGTTAAACTTACTCTTATTGATTAAATTACTAACATCAATTTTAATATAGTATCAACGAAACTTGATGAACTGTACTCACGGCAAAACTAACTTTCATTGTTCATGCCGGCTAACTATTTAATTTTGTCTAACTAATTGCTTGCCATAGCCTGGATATAAATTTAGAATCTATATATACTAATTGCTAAGTGTCCTTCTGTCTGTCTGTCACGCTTTTTTAGGCACTTCCCAATTAGATACAGACTTACAATTTGATTCACGGGTCGATCATTCGATAAAAACAC
The DNA here is from genome assembly GCA_951213105.1 of Amaurobius ferox. NCBI lineage: Eukaryota > Metazoa > Arthropoda > Arachnida > Araneae > Amaurobiidae > Amaurobius > Amaurobius ferox. The sequence continues at coordinate 134,886,918 of OX578134.1, forward strand.
CTGGAAAAATCAAATTTTTCGAGAATGTTCTTTAAAGAAATTGCCCCCCCCCCCCCCCACCACCACCAAAACGTTCGAAACGTGAAATAACAGAAAAGCATACTTTGCGATGAGATAGAGATTTTAAATTTTGTGTACGGGTAAATTGTTCGAAAGGAAGAAAATCTGCAATTTCAGATTTCCAATAATTGCTATTCTAGGGGGTGACGCATACCAAAATGTTCGATTTATCGAATGAATGAGAAACGCCACCTTCAAATTTTTATAGAGGCTTGAAATTTGGTATATGGATCAATCATTTGATGAAAACATCCAAGACGAATATAGTTTTCAAAAATGTTCGTTTAAGGGGGTGTTGTTTAAGGGGGGTGACGTTCGAAAGGTGAATTGATAGAAAAACATACTTCGGGATGGAATAGAGATTTCAAATTTGGTGTACGGGTAGGTAGTTTGGTAGAAAGAAAATGCACAATTTCAGTTTTCCAATATTTTCTACTTTAAGGTGTCGCACACCAAAATGTTCTATTTTCGGAATAAAGAAGAAAACGCCCCTTTTCAAACGTGATAGAGACTTGATATTTGGTATATGGGCAAATCATCTGATAGTAAACCCAATCAGAATGGAGTTTTTCAAAAATGTATATTTAAGAGGGGGGGGGGACTGCACACAAAAACATTCGGAAAGTGAAATGATAGAAAAGGCGTGCTTCGCAATGACACACAGACTTCAAATTTGGTGCAGAGGTAAATAGTTGGAAAGGTAGAAAGTGTGCAATTTCAGATTTCCAATTTTTGCTACTTTAGAGGGTAGGGGGTGCCGCAAGCCAATATGTTCGATTTTCCAAATAAGTGAGACACGCTTCTTTTTAAATATGATATAGGCTTGATATTTGGTATATGGACCAATCATCTGATAAAAAACTCAAGATGAACAGAGTTTTTCAGAAATATTCATTTATGGATCTGCTCTACAGAAAAATATTCGAAAGGGGAAATGATAAATTAGAATGCTTCGGGATGAGAGAGACTTTAATTTGGTGTACGGGAGACAGTTCGAAAGGAAGAAGTGAACAATTTAAATTTTTCAATATTTTCTTCTTTAGATGGAGGGGGGGTTAGGGGATACACCAAAATATTCAATTTCCCGAATAAATGTGAAACGCGAATAATTCAAAAATTTACATTATTCAGGGGTTGCTTATTACGAGACGGTTGATTTTCGACGGGCATTCGGCTAGTATTTTTATTGAATTGTGGAAAAATATGAGTTGAATTTTGAATATTTGCTTTAGAAATCAATTGAACTCAAACCATCGGTTTTATGAAAATAATTTTAATTTCAATTATAAATAGAATTTATATAATGAACTGTATAACTTGGAGGAGGTTTAACAGTTTTTGCTATACCTCTGCATTGCCGTAAGTATATACGACAATTTAACTCGATAATCAAGGAAAGTATAATACAAATAATGCACGCTGAATTTTCCCATAAGTCTAATACTAATTTTTAGTGTTTATGTCACTCACGTTCTGCTCTTGATACGGTGATTGCAAGCATGTTATTGTGGAGAAACAGGATTAATTAGTTCGCATTCAATAGAATGATTTAACCCCGAAATTTGGGAATTGCGACCTGGGGAATATTGCTAATACTCTGGAAATTAGCAGAGATTGAATAACTCCTTAAAATATTCTGTGAGTAAATTATGTTACCGAACCGAGTTGTATAACAGTCACTTAGCGGATTACTGAAGCCCCGGAGAATGTAAAGTGTAACATTTTATATTAATTTAGTCTAAAGTGTATATTTAATAATAAGTTTAAAGTTTTACTGTTTAAGTTTAAAGTTTAATGTGTTGAAGTTTAAGTTTAAAGTTTAAAGTACTTAATAAGTTTAAGGTTTAATAATAAGTTTAAAGAGTAAATTTAAAAAGTTTTATTTTAGTTTAAAGAACAAAATTTTAGTTTTTGTGGGTAATTTGTCTTCTTTAGACATTTTTAAATAATTCAAAATACTAAAATTTCGAATTTAGAACCACCTTTATAAAAGAGTTCAAAATATAAAAGTACCGAAATTATAACTCCCTATATCTAAAAAACTAAGAGTCTGTTCTAAAATCCAATTATATATCCTTACAGGGCATTCAAAGGACTATAAATTACTTCTCATAGTTCATAGATAACACCTTTAATTTGCAAACATTACAAACTTGAAAATGACAATTTCTTAATCTTCGTGAACTTCACAAGACGATTTCTCAATAAATATAAGAGCTCTGTAAAGACAAATGATTAATCTAGAAACAAAAGTTCTTACTGAACACTTTACAAATTGTATCTATCGTTTATAGTTCAGAAGATACTTCAATTGGAAGTAAGCAAAGTAAAACAAAACCTCACTCGGAAAAGAAAGTTTTGGATTTTTCGAAAAATATGTTCAAAATATTAAAACATTGAAATTATTTTTATCTTCCACAATAGAAAAAGGCAATCTGTAGTGCGAAATCTAAGTGTCGTGCGATCATGAAATTTGGTACAAAAGTACTTCTTCACGTAAGCAGCTGCACCTCTGTGGTTTATTTTTCTTAATTTTTGTTGTTGTTGTTAATTCGAATTAGATTATAAGTTATTTTACCTCAATTTATGCCGATATTTACACAAATCGCTTCTTTAGCAAATAAAACTGTTATCACAGAGTTTCCATCTTGGCACAACTGGAAAGATGGAAAAATTCTCTTTCAAACAAACTTTGAACGGACTCCACACGTTGACTAGACAAATAGACCCCGGCAATATTTTGATACATCAAAGCAACCAGACGGCGTACGTACTGTACGTACTCCGAAGTCCGCACGGACTTCCGTACGGCGCCGTATGAAAGTCAAGAACTGTACATACCAAACGTACAGTTCTTGACTTCCAGACCTTCCATACGTACTTCCGTACGTACGCCGTACGGAACTTCCGGACTCCCGTACGTACACCGTACCGAAGTCAAAAACTATACGTACCAAACGTACAGTTCTTGACTTCCAAACCTCACAGACATACACACATATACACACACATACACATGTAGATATATTTTCAAAAAGAAACGAAATTAGAACATGCGATCCTAAAACGTGCTTAACCGTCAAAATCCTGAAATCGAAAATGTTAAGGAAAACTCTATTTTCTCCATGCAATAGTATAAGAATGTAAAAATATTAAATTGCATTCCTAAAAAATATCTGCTTTACTAAGGTTCATAATTAAGCTGGAAATTGATCCTTCACATTTCTTTATTTTATTTTGTGCTACATTATTAAAAAAAAAAAACATGAATTAAGAACAACAAGCAATATACGAAAGTATGGAGGTAGAAAATTTGAAACTACTCGGGCAAAATTAAATTGAATCAATCCCAGTTATTTTTATATCTTTTAAGACACCTAACCGTTAAATATAATTATTAAAAGACGGTCATTTTAGAAATATCTTTATAAAAATATATATTAATATTATACACTGGAAGATTCATATGAATGAAATTCTCAATATGTAAAATAGAAAATATATTCTGGAGATTAATCTTATCAAATTTCTTTCTTTAAAATAATTAATCTAGTTTTATTTTTCTTTGTCAATAGTAATATACAGGGGTGTCCCAAAAACATTGACCTCGGCTTTTATTCCTTAAATATTGATCTTCGACGTATATAATAAATTACAAAGTTGCGTAAAAAAGGTACAGAATTTTATGAAATCGATAAAAATATTCAGGGAATTAAATTTGAAGAAATACAAAATTTAAATTTTTATACGGCCCCCGTACAAAAACATTTCCAATAAGTAAAATATTCCTCATACACTAATAAGGTGATGTACAAAATTTCAGCATTTTATCATAAAAAGTCCCAGAGATATATTTAAACAAAGTTGATGAGGGATTAATCACAAATTAAAATGTAAATGTTTACAGCAAGAGTGCAAATGACGCAACTCAGAAATCCATCATAGGCAAATAGTATCTGCCTCTTATCTTTAATGGATCTTTGGCATGGATGGAAAACATTTGGAACAAGCTTTGTAATTTTTGTGTAAAGTTATTATTTCTACACAGTGTAGATACTTTTATCCCAATAAATAGCAAAATTACTATTTATTTATGTAATCATTGTTTTCTTTCGTAATTTGTTATGACCCCTGAAACGCGATCTGCCGACATGATTTTTCCCCTCTGAGAATCCATATCGATGCATCGAAAAATGGTTTACATCAGGATTTTTGTCTTTTCATATCACTGGGACTTTTTATGATAAAATACTGAAATTTTGCACGTCACCTTATTAGAGTATGGGACTCATTTCACTCATTGGAAATATTTTTGTACGGGGGCCGTATAAAAATTTAAATTTTGTATTTCTTAAAATTTAATTCCCTTGAAAATTTTAATCGATTTCACAAAATTCTGTACCTTTATTTACGGAACTTTGTAATTTATTATATATGTCTTAGATCAATATTTAAGGAATAAAAGCTGAGGTCAATGTTTTTGGGACACTCTGTATACACTTAATGTTACGAGAAAAATGATTTTAATATAATGATATTTTATTATATTTTGATATATTACACTATATAATAAAAAACCAGTTGTGGGCAGCACATGACTTTCTCTACATAAGACAATGATTTTACTTCTTTCAAAAGTACAAGATCCACCACACGATGGTTTTGGCATTGACTTAACATCAATATAACGGGAGACAGGACGCTTATTGTTAATTTACAAAGTACATGCTCGACAAACTCCTCGTCAAAATGCAGTGGACCTTTAATTAATATCCCGTGAAATAAATTATCATGGGCGAATTCGTTGGCGGATTCAAAATAACAAAACCACTGCAAGAAATAATGTGAAATTATTTTCTCTCGTGAGTGGAACGAACTAGATCCACAAAAGTGGTGTCAACAGATTTTATGCTTAATATTGTATATGAAAAGTGAATATATTGGATGATACTTCTTACGTTTAAAATTTTATATAATGTTTCGTTAAATTGGTTGAAAAACCGTACAATATCTCGAGAACTATTCGTGCTAGCGTGATAAAATTTAAGCCACTCGTTTTCAAGTGAAAAATTAAGTCAGGAATATTTATTTATCAGTACTGAAAGTTCTGATTTTTTAATGATATTTTTTATTAAAATCAATAGAGTTCCACCATTCACTGATGTAATAATCGCACCAAATTATTTTCGAAACATTTCATTTGTTCGGGAACTATCACTTCCACAGACTCATACACACTGACATTAACATACACACATAGACACTAACATACACACACAGACACTAACATACACACACAGACACTGACATACACATACAGACACTAACATACACACACAGTCACTAACATACACATACAGACACTAACATACACACACAGACACTAACCTACACACACAGACACTAACATACACATACAGACACTAATGTCCATAACACACAGACACTAACATACACACACAGACACTAACATATAGACACACAGACACTAACATACACACACAGACACTAACATATAGACACACAGACACTAACATACATAAGACCACAATAACATATATACACACACACACAGACATCACTTCAGAAACTATCGATTCGAGTTCAGGCATGCTTAAACCGTGCCCTTCCTTCGAGAGCTCGATTTCGAATTTTCGACACCTGTCACAATACTTTCCCTATACATCATACTATATTTGTAAGGGAAGTAAAAATACTTGAATTATTTTTAACAGTAATGTTTCAAATGTACGTTTAACACTTTTATATTTAATACATTTAGCACTTTCATATGCTTAACACTTTTATATATATTTACTTTTTACTTTTTGAACACATAAATCGTGAAATTGAGTTACCTTTGCAAAAATTGAATTATCTGTTCTCAAGACAGCAGAAACTTGTATCATGTAACTGAACATAACAAGGATTTTAGAAATTAAATTTGCTTTAGTTTTTACAAATGTCAAACATTGTTGTACAGTCTTTCTTGTTTGACCTACAAAAGGCTTTTATTTTAAAAAAAGTTAATGTCAAGTCTTATCTTTTCTCAGATGAACAAAGAGTAGTAGACTACATCGATGTTCGTTATAGATAAATCAAAATAATCTATAGCTATTTGAACCTTTATGTAAGACAAGTATTTTAGCCTGTCAAAAAGAGAAAAACTCTTAAAAAATTAAGCTAAATTTTTAATAAGTTTTGGTTTGTTCAACAATGTATGTTGCTTAACTTCGAAAAAAGTTATCTGTTAAGTTATTAGGTTATAACTTGTGGTTGAATTTCGGCCTTTTATGTCTTTTCCATTGCATGAGAAAAATAAAAATCCATCTCCGTTAGCAGCTAAAAAAATTAGAAAAATCAAAAACATCGGAAAATAAGATACATTAATATTAATGTTTTCAGTTTTATTTTCGCTAAAAAATTGTAACTTTAGCCAGTTTGAAACTACGATTTGAGCGCCCTTATAATGGTGTGTAGTGGTATTCCCGTTTATTCCTTTCTTCTATGAATCTCTTGTTTAGTAAGAATTTTCGTCTTTGCTTCATGTTCATATTCTGTTTTGCTTATACGGGTAATAGTCCTGTCTCCTGCTCTGACTCACTGGACGGGTCTAGGAGTATCGCTGTTCGTACTACCTCCTAGGTTGTATTTCGTCATGTTCATTCCGGTGCTTCTAGATATTTATTATACTGTTGAGGTTTATCGCATATACACCTGGTGAAAGAAGAAGGGTTCCTGCCACATGGTAATACAAATTTTCCTAACGTTTCTTCATTTTTTCATCTTTTAGTGCCTGTAGTCTGAGTTTGGACATTTATAGTAATGTACTATTGTCCAATCTGAAACAGGCATTTGTTTGGGTTAATTGGAATTAAATACTCAGACCTGAAGATGAATTTAATTCTTTTTAATCTTCGAATTTGGACCGGTGCTGATATTTTCTATTATCGGCATTATGGCAGTGTTTTCACTTCTATGGTGATGTTAATAATTCATACTTGAATTATTTTTATTATTACTTCTTTCTAATATATATATATATATATATATATATATATATATATATATATATATATATATATATATATATATATATATATATATATATATATATATATATATATATATATATATATACATATATATATATATGCGTGTGTGTACAAACATAAGAAAAGATTCTAACCTAAAAATATCTTTCAATTTGCATGATTATCAACAATGTATCACACCAAATAGTTTCCAAAAGAGAAATAAACCGTCATTTCATAGATATTTAAAATTAATATATTGCTTTCCATATATATATAAATAACCAAGTCAAGTATCTCAGAAATTTAGATGATAAGAACAGTTCGATATCTGTAAATACGACTATATAAATGCAGAACTCCTTTAAATTATCTCATCAACCGTTTATCTCAAGTAGATTTCCTTGGAGGGCAATTTGTGCTCTTTTATGTATAAAATCGTCTGTTTCCTCGAAATCTGAAATACATTTACATAAGTTCTTTATGGTTTCACAATAGATACAAAACACAAAATGTATTTAAAAACCTTGTTTTAATCTTATTTGCGTCATTTAAGTTTTGTTTCTTTAATGTTCTATATTTACATAATGCCTTGTCGGGGTATTTTAAAGAATGGTTCAAGCGCCAACCTGAATAAATTTTCGTTTAATTTCAACAGCACAGCCGTGTTGCCAAATATATCTTCTATATCAGTAGACGACAGGTACGAATATCTAGAATTTGAAGCATTAATCGACCTTCTCATATATGCATATCACATTCAAGTTTCTTTATATCGTGCTAGAAAATGCGCCCAGTGTTGATCGGAATTTAAAGTAAATATTCATTTATTAAATCTTTCAAAAGACGGAAGGGCTGATATTGGATAAATGAATCCCTGCTGCAAATTACAGAAAACGCCAGTTACACAATATATTTTAAGTAATCGGTCTTTTGCAGGTTTCACTAGAAACCAGACATCTACTAATCTTTTTCTTGGTTTCTCAGTTTCAGATTTTTTATATTGAGGTGTGAGCCCTCTTCCCCAAACCCCCCAACACGATGTAAACAAAAAATATCAGTTCCCGTTTACTAAAGGGAATTTAGTTTTGAAGATGATGCAATAATATTTTTTTATTTTCTAGGCGAGTAAAACAAATTAGAGAAAGAAATAAGTGCGTTTTCTGGTGATATAAAAAATCTGATTAAATATGCAAAATAAACCAATTAAAATCTAAATTCGATCTGAAAGAATACTAGAATTATCAATAAGTTCTTTGAACTAAAAATAATAATCAATTTTTTTTTTTCAATTTAGCGCCGTTTCAACATAGAATGTGCGTTCGGTGAAGCCCCGAATCGCCAGATTCAAATTACGCTTTGTTTTAGCATGAATCTAAAACAAAGTTCGTTTCGAAAAGCTTGTTTTTTGAAAAGGCTCGGCAACTTTTTCAAAAGCAACTGAAAAAGTTGCCGAGTGCCACGAGTGAAGGTTGCGCTTCTTATGTATCCTGACATAAACGGCTGTTTCTTGCCTTCGAAATCATCCGACGCTATTATTTTGTGTTGTATGTTGCTCTTAATGAAGTAATTTTAGTTTTATTGCATTAGAAGCAGTGTGTACAATCGAAAAATTATTTTAGTTTCAGCAACATGTAATAAATGGCACTACTAATCAAAATTTGCCTTTGTCTTGGGACAGGGCCAAATTTTGACTACTAAATCCGTAACTTTTAAATAAATTCGAATTTTCAAAAAAAAAAGGTATGAAAGTATATTCACTTGTCAATTAAAATTTTCTTATCCGAAACTTATTTTCATTACCAACAGATCTACTTTTTGAGCAACACTTTTGCGAATAAGATTCCAAGAAATAGTAATGAAATTGTAAAACGGAAATAAAAGTTTGTTGTCCTCAATTTCACAGATTGAAAAATACAACCTTAAAACAAAAAAGACGGAAAATTTCAATCAAACATTTTTTTTAATATGTATAATGAGGTAAATATGAAAAAAATATTAACGTTCAAAGCATAAACAAAATATAATTTTACTTTAATATTAGTATTTTTAACATGAAGTAATACTTATTTGTTTCTTCAAGGTAAACAATATTTTTTATGTCATTCCCAATTTTAGTTAATTGCTCAAAAGTATACTCTACTGATTGAAAAATTAAATAAATATTGTTTATCTTAACGAATGAATGAACTTATTAAGTGATGCTTATAACATGCAACATCCATAGACCTTAACCGGGGAATCCGTATTTGTACGTAATAACGAGATATCCATCTTAAACGGGTGTCGTCTTAACGAAAGTCCACTGTAATACAATGCGTACCAAAAGGAATGACGCAGTTTGGAAGTTGGTTATATTCGTAAGTATGTTGTACAAATTCACAAAAATCTGATGTGGGCAGCACATAACTTTCCCTGCAGACTCAAATTCATTTTTTCTTTATTTCTTTAATAATTCATTAAATTGAGTTTAATTGCTCAAAATAACACTAAATTTACATTTTTAATTCAATTTCTATTTTTATTTGGTAATTGGACATTTTTCTAAAAGAGGTATAACTAAATGCGAAAAATATCAAATACCTCTAGAACGGTTAGTCCTAGAGTAATAGAGTTGTTCTTATTCTTTTCCTCATCAAGAATTACGTATAAAACAAGCATTTAATTGATATATTTGAACATACGTAGCTTTTTTTTAGATTTTGGTGATTTTTGAGGGCCATTTCGTAAAAAAAGGCAGGTTGTTCTTTTCCAAATAATACCAAAATCTAATCAGCACACCAGAGTATCGTACACGTAACTTATCTACCAAATTTTGTGAAATTTGGTCAACTAGTATTTTAGCTAGATTGGATATATGAAATTTTTAAGGGCCATTTCGCAAAAAAAGGCAGGTTCAGTTTTTAGAAATCGTATCAAAAACTAATCAGCACCAGGGTCATACCCAAGTGACTTACCTACCAAATTTTATGAAATTTGGTCCATAAGTTTTTGAGTTAGAGTGGATACATACATTGCACAGACACATTGATACACAGACGGACAGACAGACAGACAGACAGACACACACACACAGACGTCTCGCTAAAAATAGTTTTTTCGTATTCTAGAGGTCTCGAAACGTGTAGATCCGTCGAAAACTCGAGATGCGATTTTCGGCATAATTCCAATACTTTCCCTATACATTACCATGTATTGCAGGGAAAGTAAAAATCAGATGTGGGCAGCACATGACTTTCCCTGCAGACTCAAATTCACATTTTCTTTATTTCTTTAATAATTCGTTAGATTGAGTTTAATTACACCAACTAACACTAAATGTGCATTTTTAATTCAATTTTTGTTTTTATTTGGTAATTTGACATTCTCCCGAAATCGGCGTAACAAAAATTCGAGAAATCTCAAATATCTTGAGAACGGTTAGTCCCAAAGCATAATGGAGTGCGTTATGTTCTTTTCCTCGTCAAAAATTACGTATAAAACAATAATTTAATTGATATATTTGAGCATATATAGTCCTTTTTTTTTTACATTTTGGCGCTTTTTGCGGGCTATTTCGTAAAAAAAGGCAGATTGTTTTTCTCCGAATTATACCAAAATCTAATCAGCAGCAGAGTATTCCACAAATAACTTATCTACCAAATTTTGTGAAACGTCAATTAGTATTTTAGCTAGTGTGGATACATGAAATTTTTGTGGGCCATTTCTTAAAAAAAAGCCAGGTCGAAAAGGCTTTTCCGAATCGTACCAAAATCTAATCGGCACCAGGGTTGACTACAAGTGACTTATCTGCCAAATTTTATGAAATTTATTCGATTAGTTGAGTTAGAGTGGAAATATACAATTTTTGAGGGCCGTTTCGTAAAAAAAGGCAGGTTGTTCTTTTCCGAATCGTATCAAAATTTAATCAGCACCAGGGTGACCTACAAGTGACTTATGTACCAAATTTTATAAAATTTGATCAATTAGTTTTTCAGTTACAGTGGATACAGGCAATTTTTGAGGGCCATTTCGCAAAAAAAGGCGAGTTGGTTTATTCCGAATATTACCCAAAACTAATCAGCACCAGGGTCACATACAAATGACTTACCTACCAAATTTTATGAAATTCGGTCTATTAGTTTTTGAGTTAGAGTGGATACATACATTGCACAGACAGACAGACACACACACAGACGTCACGCTAAAAATAGTTTTTTCGTATTCTAGAAGTCTCGAAACGTGTAGATCCGTCGAAAACTCGAGTTGCGATTTTCGGAATGATTCCAATACTTTCCCTATACATTACCATACATTGCAGGGAAAGTAAAAACTAGAAGGAATTTAAAAGTAACTCTACGAGTTTATAAAACGTATTCTACAAGTGTTTGATGTGTGCGCACTTGGTCACACGGCTATCCACCCAAACGGTAGTCTGATTCGTACCACACATTGATCAGCGTATCTGGATTGATATTTCACCACAGTCGTAGTAATCTCACTCTGCAAATCAGGTATGCTCGCAAGTAACAGTGACACAAACACTTTATCCTTCAAGTAACTCCAAAGGAAGTATTCACAAGGAGTTAGGATTGGAGACAGTTCGAATCATTTTGGTACACAATGTATGATGTCTGACCTTTTCATTCATATAGATGCAAAAATGGATAATGAAATCGGCTAGTTTATCTCTCTCTGTCTCTCTATATCAAAAAAATCTGATGTGGGCAACACATGACTTTCCTTATATAATGTAATGAATTTACTACTTTTACAGTAAAAAAATAGGTTTTCTTATAGTAGATACTAATATTCTTTCCAAGATATTGAATTTTCTACAATTAGTCGTCATTTTCATTGATTTAGCATCATTTTTATCCATTTGGCGAGATTTTAATTAATTTGGCAACATTTCAAAAAAGTCGCCAAGTTGGCGACATTCCGCCAAATTCGTCGCCAAAATCTCGCCAAGCGTTATGCACTAAGAAAAAGTTATTCTTACAGCAGATAAATGACTATTGGCGTTCAACTACAAAAGTATTATTCAAAGAATATTTTTTCATGAATGGAACGAGCTAGATCCACGAGAATGATGTCATTCAATTTATCGCATAGTATTACATATGAAAAGTGAACATGTTTCTCAATAGGAATTTTTTTTTATGTGACTTTTTCATAATTTTTTTGAAAAATGTACAATATCTCGAGAACGGTTCATGTTAGCGTTCTAAAATTTATGCCAATCGTTTTCTAATGAAAAATTACATAAGAAATGTCTATTTGCGCAACTTTATTAGCGGTTTTGATTTTTTGACGATTTTTTCAAAATTTCATTCGAAAATTTAGGGGGGTTCTGAACATTCGATTCCATATAAAAACAATAGGCTTCCAGTGTTTACGAATTGTGATTTTTGTACCAAATTTGGTTCGAATTGGTCCATTCGTTCGTCAGTTATCGTCTCCACAGACTCACTGACACACATACATACTTTCACACACACACACACACACACACATACACACACACAGACATCACTCCAAAAATGTTTGATTCGTGATCAGGGATGCTTGAAACGTGCTCTCCCGTCGAAAACTCGAATTCGAATTTTCGACCCCGTCACAATACTTTCCTTATACATTATGTATATAAGGAAAGTAAAAAGTAACTGACGCCGTCACCGCTGTTTGACAAATTTCGAGTAAGTCGAGATTCTCCACCACGTACCGCAAAAACTATAACATACAAAAATATGAAATTTGGCACATTTGTAGAGAAATATTAGGGGAATACACATATACAAACCGTTTTACAATTTAAAATTTAGTTTAGGAAATATTTAATGTTAAATTAAGAGAATATGAGCTGTGAGTTCGATCCTGGACATAGTAACAATAGCAAGACCTCGAATTATCGTAAGCATGTAACTACATAATTGAACTAAAAAAAAATGCAGCTGACGCCATCGCCGTTGTTTAACAAATTTCCTGACCCTGGAATTTCTTCATCACTGACCACAAAATCTATACCATACAAAAACATGAAATTTAGTACGTCTGTAGAGAAATATTAGGGGAACACATTAATATAAACCGTTTATCGGTTTAAAATCCTCAACTCGCGAAGCGAGTTATTGGGGGTGCCGATCAGAGGAAAGAGCCCCCTAATGAACAAAATAAAAGTTAGCTGAAATAAATTTTTCCATGATTTGTACCGGCAAATAAAACCTATTACTCCAAATATTTAAAAATATTTTCCATTCTTCCCACAATAAATGAAAAATATCCCCAAAAGCATGATATTCAACTATTCCAAGCATTCCGTTCCAGGAACCTTAGGATATTTATAACACACATTCTCTATCTTATAACCCAAATATGTCTTCTAAGAAAGACCTAATATAGAACGTTTACGTGCCAAAAGTCAAGTTACGACAAAAATTTATTTTCTCGTTCTCTTTCCGGAACTGTATTAGTCTAATTAATTTCGGTGAAAAGGCTGATGGGCTGGTGTCTCCCCCGTTGCAGAGATGTGTAACAATGGAAGTCTTAAATTGGTTTGTACTAGATCTATGTAACATACAGAATTAGGTCAGTATAAATAGGAATGTAATAAAAAAGTGATATGAACAGAATAAGACTTCTCTTATAGTCTAAAATTGTTTCTCTCTCATGTTACATGTTTCCATTAAAATCGTTTATCCCGAAAATGAATACTTATTTACAATTTCACGCAATTTGTAATTTTTTTTATAATAATTTTTCATTTGGCATATTAAAAAGAAGTTTTAACGCTAACTCGCGGATTTTCCAAAATCGAAATTCTTTGAGAAAATTTCATCTCAGGGTAGTGGAAGTAGTTTCATTCGTTTTGCGAAAATTTTATGAATAACAGCTAATTTTTATTTATTATACTTAAGCATAGTTATTCTTTAGTTTCAATTTTTGCGTTTTGAGCTCCATTACGAAAACAAATAGTTACTTTAATTCTATTGATGAGAACAAAAGTATAATCAACTGCAGGCTAATAAAAAAATCGCTTAATTTCCAAACTTCAAGAAATTCGGACGAATATTGTTGTAGATAAAATAATTACGAAGACACAGGCTCACACTGACGTACATAAGCACACACACACACACATACATGAAGACGTCGCATTAAAATAAGTTATTCGTAATTATACTCAAAAGTAAAATCTCATCCAAAGCATCAAATTAGAATTTTTAATAAATTACAATATTTTTATAAAACATGCATACACGCACACACTGTGAAATCAAATAAAGCAATATATGTTTAAAGTAATACGCCATGATGTAAAATAAGCTGAAGAACGATTCAGAGACGAATACGCACCAAGTTTGACATTTTAATTGAACGATGTTTACGACCCATAGATTCACCAATTTGTCCTGAAATCAACATGTTGAGTCGCAATGTGTACATGGTACTCACGCTGTAACCCACGCTCCCGGACTTTAAGCAAAGACTCTACGTCAAAAAAGTTGTAATCCAATCAGGACCAGCCCTAAACCATCATTGGGGCAACTCAAAGCCAATCAAGTGAGGGGGCACAAGGAAAGCGCGTTTCCCTGAAGCAAGGTAAAACGTTTTCTAACCGAAAATGAGTCAAAGCAGATTAGAAGGAATATTAAAGATGTGAGGATGAGAAATAATAGAGAAATGATGTTCGATAGGATGAGATATAAAAATATTCAGTGTATGAAAACGAAAAATAAGTAGTAGTCGTGTGAGTAGACTTCAGGTGAAATAGGAGTCGAACAAATTCGTTCCCTAGCAACAAGTTCCCCAAGTCCACAGCTAGACAATGTGTTTGCTCTCTAGTGCATTTAAAATGCATACAAGGTACATATCAACTTCATATTTAACAACTGGGTCGAGCGCAGAACTTGTGAATAATTGCTTGGCCTCACATATCCTCCTAAGTCTATATAATAAAATATTAAATGAGTTTTTGCAAAAAGTATTACCTGTAAATATTATGTTATAATCATAATATGCTGCCTAAATAAATATTACCATTTAAAAAGTTAAATATTGTAATCAATGACCAATAATTTACTTTTCAGATTAAATAATTTGACTGTCACTGTAAATACAAATTTGCAGGGTTATTCCCGGAAAATATCGAAGTGGCCCCGGGGCAATATTATGCAGTGGCGCCACTAAGTGTGCAGAAAATTAATAAAGCGTATTTAAAAAAGAATTCAAATAAATATTATTTTTTACACCACACACTCAAATATAAAGTACGTTGTAGAAATGATCCTAAATGTCTTGGCAATGAATTTGATAATAAAATGGGCAATTTAGCTTCAAAAAATGTTCCAAAAAATATAGTTGCAATTCTAATATGTCTATTGCTATCTCAAAGTTTCCATTTAGAATATTTTAGAAAGCTCTGTCCTTGGAGTTAACCAATCGTTATATCCCGTAAAAGACTATTTTCCTGAAAAGTATTATTAGTCGTATAATATGGTACAAATAACTTAAAAAGGCTTTAGACACATGAGCTATCGTATAGCATAAATGCATCTTAGAAAGATTTAATTCAAAACATACCATGCCAAAAATCAAGTTAAAGAAAACTTTATTTCTTCATTGCCATTTAGACTCTACACTAGTATAGTTAATTTCAGTGAAAGAATTTGTGCTCATTTGTTCTGCTGCTGAGATATGTCTTAACGGGAATGTATTTAATTAGCCAGTACCATATATATATATAATTTTCAGGAACGGCAGGAATAAGCATTAAAATCAGAAAATGTGTTAGCCATTTGTGTCAGACATTTGAAATAAATCTCTCGGACGTTTTATATTAAACTTTGGAATATAAGTTTTAAAAATCTTTAAAACTTATATAACAGTAACAAACTTATATTACTTAACTATATAAATTTACTATTACTTAACTATATAAACTTGTATAACTATTACAGAGGGAAGTCTGACCATCGATATCCGAATGCCCAGAAAACGTTATAGCTTAAAATTGCTCAAAGATGTCTTGGAAGTCATCCGGAAGTAATTCTGTACCAAATTCCGTATATGTAAATCGCTTAAATTTTTTGCTACGCCACACACAGTGAGACTGACACACAAACATAGACAGGCATTCTCCTTTATAATTTAAGTCAAAATTCAAAAATTAAATCAGAAATTATATTTTACGCCACACGAAATGTCTTCGATATTTCGCATTACTAACATAATGTATAATTTTTACTTTCTGATACTATGCAATATTATATAAAGTATTGTTTGTGTCACGAAAATTTTCGAATTCGAGATTTTGATGCCAATATATGTTTTAAGACCTCCTGAACTCGGTTTTGGCTATTTTGGGGCTGTTGTCCGTCTGTCTGTGGTCGATTTCTTATATACACGATAGCGACCACTAAAAAAGTAATGGATTTTCACAAAACTTTATATCCGGTTTTATTATAAAAAAATAGAAATAGATAAAAAAAAAATTCAAATTCGAGCAAAAAAATTCGAAATTTTATATTTTTTAACATGGCAGCATAGAACAAAATTTGACATAATCATGCATAAAAGTGTTTATTTATGGCTCAATAATCACTAGGCTTAATAGTTTCAATCATTGTTGCGAAAAATAGCCGTGATACATTTTGTTTTATTCGTGACGTCATCAACCTTTTGCTTACGGGTGGGACAGCGTGAATCTCAAACGAAAAACCTCTCAAAAAGGCAGGTATTTGACATACCCTATCCCAAACAGTTAGATCCCCCTTTGCAGGCATTGGCGTCCATGGACGCGTCCATGGGGGGGGGGGCAAGTTATCCTCACCCCGAAGGGTACATTGTCAAGTATAGTATTAATCGAAAGATTTATTTTCAAGCCCTTTAAAGTGAAGGGCAACACGCTGTAATGTAATCATTTAGACACATAATAGCGAATTTTCAAAATTTTCCTTCTAAACTTTGGGAAAGAAAATAAAAGAAACTAAAGACTTGGATCCTGGTATATGAAAATGAGATCAATCCACACTCAAGTTAATTAAAATATAAATCCAATGCATACCTTACTGATTCAATGGGTGATATGCAAGTAGAAATTCCTTCTCAATTTTTAAGAAATGTAGTACATAATTTCGATGCGTTTCTTTTTCACACCCTGAATACAGAAACAGGGGCGAAAAAAGATTATAAAACAGTATTAAGGAAGTCGCCATGTCATCACATAATGGCGTGATGAAAGATATTTATCTCAGTCAGAAGCTCGTGAAGATAAGGTAAAGTCTCTGCATCAGCACATCCCTACAAAAAATCTTATTCTTTGCAAAACATTTTACATCCCCTTCAATATATAGTATATGTACAATAAAATTCTTATTTTCGAAACGGGCGTTTTGGCGAGCAAAATCCTGATTAAATGAATTGAGCTTTTATGCCTGAAAATAAATTTAAAATGAAGATGCAGTTCTCGAAAAATAAATCAAATGGATGTACTGAAATGCAAAATTTAATTTTCCAAAGCTTTTGTTCTCATTTTAGCCCAATTTTTTGATGTTATAAGAAGAAATTCTTTTAAGAAAATTGGATTTTTTCTCCTTGTATCAACTCATTCAAGGTACCATAGGATAAATTTATTCTTATATTTATAACTAGCAGCATACCCGTTCTACGGAGTATATAATATAAAGAAACTTATAATTCGCAATCATGTGCAAATTCTGTTAAAATATTAAATTTATTGCTCCTAAAGAGAAGTTTAAGAATATCTATTCTCTCTATGAAAAATGATCTTCATGGGCAGATCTGAAGAATAAAACATCCTGGCAAATTTACATCCTGGCAAATTTACAAAAAAAAACGGAATTGAATCAATATATGCAAAATGAAAGCATTAAAATAGTATAGAACCCGTATTATTTATATACGCGAATATTAGAAGATATAACTTGTATTAGTACATTAAAAGATTACCCGTATTACAATATAAGTCTCAAAAATATTTGCCAAAATAAAAGAGATCACGTAATAAATTGAAAATATCAATAATACCCTTAATTTTTATACCAGAAGGTCGTAATTGATTCCAATACATGCCAACATATATCAAAACATATGCCAATATACCTGTACTACTTATATTCTCGTAGATTAGAAAATATATCCGTTGCTGTTGTTGAGACCCAGACCGTCCGATCTACCAGAAAGGTGTAAGGTAACGGTATGGACGGCCGGGAAGTGCCACCCAATTTAGACCGGAACCAAGTGGAGGAGGCATCCACAGGGACCGTACCCTCCTTCCTCTACAACCAACCTCTCAGAAGGACTTACGGACCCACAGATATACCCGTGTATTTCTAAAAAATTACTCGTACAACGTACAATATAAGAGTTTAAACAATTTTTGTCATAATAAAACAATGGCATAATAACTTGAAAATATCAATAACCCCCGAAAATATCAATAATAATAACGTTTAAACCTGAAGACCGTAATTGATATTATCCAATCAAAAACGCTCTAAGAAAAATCAAATCGTTCTTTTCTAAAATATAATTTTATATCCATTTATTTATTATTCAAATCGAAAAAATAATAATTAAAA
This sequence comes from Amaurobius ferox, assembly GCA_951213105.1. NCBI lineage: Eukaryota > Metazoa > Arthropoda > Arachnida > Araneae > Amaurobiidae > Amaurobius > Amaurobius ferox. Next base: position 134,905,594 of record OX578134.1, read on the forward strand.
TTAACAGACAGATTTAATTTAATTGCGTTTCTGAGCAACATGATATAAGATAGAATTTTCCGAATAAACTGCGAAATTAAATAACCATTTTGATTTCTTTATACTTTTGTTCAGTAAAAGCTTGTGAAAAATAAATCATGGAGATAGATTTCCCATTTAAATCATGTTCAAACAATTCATATTTTAGAAAGTGACTAATTAGCGCAAAAATCTCCCACCAAACTCAAAGATAAAGTTTTAATTCACTTTCAAACGATTTTTCAAGCTTTTCGTTTGGATAAACCACGGAGTTAGAGAGTAGAACTCATAACAAAAGTTTCGTTTTTCATTAATATCTCGACAACCGCTGGTCTTAGATACTCGAAACTTGGGCTAAATTTATGGAGGGCTATTCTAAGGTTATCCACAAAATTTCAACGAATTCGATTCAGCCGTTCTGTCGTGAGGATGAGACAAACGAAAATTTCGTATTTTACTAATTACTAATATTTCGAGAACCGCTGATCGTAGAAACTCCAAACATGGACTAAATTTTAAGTGGGACTATTTCCAGGATATCCACAAAATTTCATGAAATTCAGTTCAGCCGTTCTCCCGTGATGATGGGACAAACGGACAGATAGACAGACAAACAGATTTTCAATTTTATTTATATAGATTTGTCATACAGTATATGAATATATTAGAAAACAAAATCTTACTTTCATTTTCATTCTACAAAAAATTCATCTTCTCCTAGCATCTGTATAAAAAGGAATGTCATTAAATTACGGAACTGTTTCAAATTTCTGCGAATGTCATTGTTAAAATTTGGGGTTATTTTTATTAATCCAATTTTCTTAGCAGTGTATGGTTAGAAACTAAACCATTTATTATACGCCTTTTTACATTAATCTTGTCAGCTGCCCAGCCTGAGATCGGTGATTCAATTCCCCGCTGAGACAAGAGTTTCTTACTTTGACGCCCAACCAGCATCAGTCATCCAGTACAGACATCAGTCAGACATCAATCATCTATGGCAGGCTAGATGCAGTGGAAGATCGATGTCTAAATAATGCCGAAATTGAAATACTCTCCGGACCGTACGATTTCTGCCTGTAGTTGCAATTCACAGTGAGTATCAATTGAAGGTGAAAATAGCATCCTATCGCGTAAATAGGATACTATTCAGTATAAAGGGAGGAATCTAAAGAAATGAAGGCATCGTACAGACGTCAAAATTTGTATTTCAATCTGAAATCTGAAGGGCGAGGAGTTATAGCCCACTTCAAATATAGATAAAATAATAATCATCTCAGAAGCTTCATGGATAGAGCGGTGTCTGATCAGTCTGAGGTCGGTAGTTAAATTTTTCACTCAAACAACTCAATGTTTCTTTTATTCAAGCTATTTAAGCAAAATTGTTTTTGATAGTGGGGATTGAGAATTTTTCTTATAAAGTTTATGATCACATAACGGCTCAAGGAGGTAAAATTGTTATTGATTGCTTATGTGCGCTCTATGAATTGAGGTAAAAAATAAATAGTATGATTATAGCACAAGCATATTTTTATTCAAATAATGCAATTTGATGTGATATATGTAATTGTTCCATTGAGTTATTACTCATACTATTTGAGTGGCGATCTGTGCGAAGATCCCAAAGGGTTCGATCCCTACCTAATATATAAATCATCTATTTGCTGCACAAGTTTGTTTTAATGCACAAATATTTACATTTATAGGCCTTTCTTTTTTTTCCCTCTGCAATATCGCATTTCATATGTAGCAATATTTTAATCTTCATCTATTACGTGTGCATAACATTTATTATGTGTGTATCATCTTAGCCTTCGACACATGCACAAACCGTAGATTAACAAACAGTAGATTACTTAAATTCTTTGTTTTCTATTTCTTAGTTATTTATATGTAAAATTACTACGTAATATCACCCCTCGCCACATTTTACGAAACTTATATTGTCATTTCCTTTATCTGGATACCAATATGTCCTTTGTCTTAAAAAAAATGCATGTAATTTTATAATTTTTTCCAAAATTCGGTAAATTTAGTTAGCAGATTAATTTCATAAAGATTAAAAACTACATTTTACGAAACTTTAATGTTCTTACATAAATTTTATTTAAAATAAAAAGTATATACAAAATTAATAAGTACATGTGTGTTAATTTTAAAGTCAGATAAGTTTATATTTACGTAATTTTTCATTAAGAATAATTTCCATAAGAATTATATACCATATCATATACGTATATATCATAAGAAACTAATTTAAAGCCCCGCTCTCCACCCCTCAAAATTGATTCAATTTTGGTTGGGCTCCACTTTAAATACAATCCTGGTTACGCTGCTTTTCCCACTGAGTATATAAAAATAATATCATACGTATAACTTAACAAAGCAATGCATGTTTTCAAAAAAGACGTTTAAAAGAGTTTAAAGAGATACTGCAATTGCATAATGTCTTTAAAATATGTGGAATGATTTTGTTGTAAAATGGATTGTAAAATAATTTTGCTGAGATGTAGAAAATTAAAAGGAAGTCCCTGAGGTTTAAATGAATATATTATGCACGAAATTATGTTAGGCTGCGAAAGAATTTTATTCCCTCCCCAAGCTCTAATAAAAAGCGAATTGAGCGCATTGCCTGTAGCGAGTACTTTAGATCCTGCAGTTAATGAATCCATTGTGAATCATATTTTGATTATTTTGTCAAAAGATACTGAAAGTATTTCCTTTTTAAAATTTGAAATTGGATTTATTTTTAAGAAAAACTCGATTTTGATTTGTATGTATCAGCATTTTGAAAGCAATAAACAAGTGTATCTTTTTTTCAGGAATTTTTTTCTGATCCTGGATATTTTAGGTGCAGCAGTACATCTGTGATGTTTCAAATAATTTTTTTTTATTAAAAATGCTTGCTGTAGCAGCTTGACTTACTAATTTTGCACAATTTTATTTATAATTTGTAATTGATATATTGGAACAATTATCATAGATTCCTTATTTATATACTTGTTTTTATTCCGTTATTTTGAATGTCTTTTTATAAACTGTCTTTTGCAATTTATTCTATAAATATAGATTGTAAAAATTCTTAAATTCCATTTGTCAAATTATCAGCCAATTTGTTACGCATGTGAATTAAATACATTTTTTAATCTGAGATTATATATTTATACTAGTATATTTTCATTCCATTTACATCCACAGCGTATCTCTATTTTTTATGCAAAAATAATCTATGCATTAAAATAATCAGTTTTTCGCATGGACCATACATCTAACCCTTTGACTACGGTATGGAATATTGAATGACATTATTCAAAGTACTAAATCAATGTAAGTTATGGATATAAATGAACTCAAAATCAATGTAAATGACTGCCAATTGTCAACCAGAAAAATAAATATCAAAATTATTTTATAAATAATAAGTGAACAACTAGCAAATAAAAATACATGAAATAAATTCATATTTGTACTTATACAAATTGTCCTTAACATTATGAAATATAAATGCATCAGAACGTTCACTTTGATAACTTTTTTAACATTTTACAACATAGTTGAAAAGTGTTTATGACTTTGTTCATTCTGTCTGTCTGTCGGTTCGCACGATAACTGCCGTAAAAATAACTTTATCAAAATGAAATTTTAGTATGTTGTTCAGATGGTCTGTGGGACCTATGGGAATATAAATGAATAATATCGCCCAATTAGTTTTGGATTGAACCCGGATTTAAAAAATGAAATACATTGAACCCTATGGGACATAATTTTTCAAACAATTTTCAAGCGAATTTAAAATTCACCAATTGCTTCGAAAGTTTTAGGAAATATTCAAATTATCCCATAAAAAATATAAAAAAAACTTCAGCAAAATATATGCAGTAGTATTTCAAATATAAATTAAAATAATAATTACACCCATATCATATGAAGAGATCACGTGACTCACTTCAAAATAAAATATAGCATCCATCTTATGTCAAAAGCGTGGTTTTTAAAGTTCTTTTTAATTTATATTTAGCCCAGTATCCGTCCTAAAACCGCTTTATTCTTGCTTAATTTCTGTGCATCTATATTCTGAAACAGCGCAATAACAACATATTTAAATTTAAATGATCGACTCAATCCATCTTGTTGTTGTTGAGACCCAGACCGTCCGACCTACCAGAAAGGTGTAAGGTAACCGTTTGGACGGCCGGGAAGTGCCACCCAATTTAGACCAGAACCCAGTGGGGGAGGCATCCACAGGGACCGTACCCTCCTTCCCCTACCACCAACCTCTCGGAAGGACTTACGGACCCACATGTTTAACGTGATCGTACTTCGCATGAACACGGCGGCAGTTGTGGCAGCGTGCGAAACCAGCGCGCAAACCACCGGGCTACCGCGCCCGAAAAGTGTCAACAGCACGCGGTGTTTCAATCCATCTTGTGTCAAAATCGTGATTTTTAAAGTTCTTTATAATTTATATTTAGTGTTGCATTCGTTCTAAAACCAATTTACTTTTTTTCCCTGTGCATCTATATACGGCGACAACGCAATTACAATATTTTTGAGTATAAATGATCATCAAACTTTGATTGTTTCTTCAACGAAACCTGATTTTCACATATGGAAAATGTAAACACATCAAGGTGTAAGATGAATTGTATAAGAATTGCTGAATTTCTTTAACGTAAAATTATTTAGCTCTGGAGTCTGCAATATAGCTGATATGCATAAAACATTTATTGATTTTACATAGAGAAGCAGACGATTCTATTGCTTTTTTCGATGAAGATTTAAGCATGAAGTATTACAATACTTTTACCTCCATGATTTTAAGCTTTTAAGTAAAATAAATTATTGCAGTATTGTGATAATTTTAAAAATATCGCCGATGAATGAAAGGAATGGATAAAAGTTTATGAATGAAATATCAACTGCTTTTATATAGAGACCCAGGCGATTTATATTTCGATGACGTTATTTGAATAAAGCTCATTTATTTTGATGAGGTTTTCGAATATAATAAATTGTAGTATTGTGATAATTTTAAAAATATTACCGCTGAATTTATCGCATTTTAGGGATGTTTAAATAAAATTGCATTGCAGTTGAATAGTGTTTCGTTCCATAATAAATAATTTAGATTGATCTTTCTTGTTTTTGTTGTTCTTTATCCAGAAGATACAACAATTTCGTGAAAATAGTGGTGTATTAGATGCATGAGATTTTTTAATTTGATTTAAGTTTACCGTTATTTATCAACGAAACAACTATCCCAATCTCAAATCAGTTTTATGTATGACGCCGTTGATAAATATACAAAAACACATTCATAAATAAATAAATAAATAAACAAATATATCGGTTTCTTGAACATTTTTCAAGCGCAAAGATCAATTCAATCGGATAAAAAACTGACACTTCTAAATTAGTGAAAGCAATAACTTCCGAAAATTAAAAAAATACCTGTCTCTTATCGTTTTAATTTATCTTTATTAATTCATTGAATTTACTATCAATTTATTCTCTTTTGAAATATTGATTGGCCGTCATTTCTTCGTATTTTTCCAAGCAAAGAGTGTTTTTTATCCTAATCTATTTGTCAAAGGCTCGACATTTAATCCCGAATATTGAAAGATTTCATAAAACCTTTTCAGAAAAATTGAGTTATCTTAATGCTCAAGTAAACACTTCAGTTGCATGTCATTTTTCTTTTTTACTGATTTGATAACATTGATATATATAGTAAACATTTTTGACAAAGGGGGAGATGTTTCAAGAAAGCATTTAAGTCAGGCAGCATAGACATTATTAATATCGTATCTAAGTCGAACTAAGCTGATAGATTAATTTAAATAAAATACAATGTATTCAACACATGGCCTTCCTTAGAGATAAAATAAATCGATATTACAGGAAAATAAATTAGACTTTTCTTAAAACTAAATCTCATTGAAAATCAGTAAGATAATCGCTGTTACCTATGAAAACAAGCATACCAAGTTTTTTAAAAAGGCCCTAAATGTTTTCATTAGGTATTCACCTTCTGTAAAAGTACAATATCTAATATCTCAAGAACGGCCTGTGAGAAGTCCTAAACAATGGCATGCATTCCTTTCTGAATAAAAATGCTTACAACACAATTACTTATTTCTAGTTGTAAACAAATAGCTAATACTTCATGGCTTTCTTTTCTGTTTAATATCAAATACATGCAACGTCTAGGCAACGGCGCATGCTAGTGTCTCATAAAATATATTATTCATTTTCAAATAAAAAATTACTTATAACATGGTTGTTTTTCTGTCATTTCAATACTTTTATATTCAAAAAATAACGTTCGAAAAATTTCCCTCGACCCGATCTTTTTTAAATACAAGTTTATAGATCGAATTAATCAGTTAATCAGTACCAGCATCGCTTAATCTGTTCTAGAGACACAGACTCAGAAGGAGATAAGCACACTGGTAACCTTGAAAACTGGCTGATGGGTATTCATAAATATTCAAAACTTGAAAATCGGTCAAAATCTTTGATTCAGATTTGTACCCTGTACAATACCCTGTACAACACCTTTACTTATAAAATATGGATTTAGTTTAATGTGGTGGCCGAGCGATCAAAGAGGCAGGCGTTTCCTCGTGATGGCTCGGCTTCTAGATTGCGGGTTTGAGTCCCGCATGCGGGCATGGATGTTGTGATGTCTTATTGGGGCAGAAGTCAGACTTCTACTTTCGGGTGCCCCGGGTCTTTGACTAAACAGAAGCAGTGCGCACATTCTTCTTTAATAAATATGTTAGGGGCATGACACCAACCGACCTTAAGTTTAATGATGAGTATTTATTGACCTTCCCACTAATAAATTTATTTTTACCGTGGTGAGTTGAACTATACCTGGTACGCTATCTGCAGCGTCATAAATAAGAGTATTTAATAATCAATCACAACGCTATGACAATTGAAGATTCATATGTTTCGATATTTCCTTTCAAATTAATAAATTATATACCAATTAATAATAATTCGACTAACTAATCTATTCGGTACTTTTACATCACAGAAAGTAAATATGTTCTTCCATGCGTTCTACAGTGTATACAAATATCCATATCTATAACATTCGAGAAATCTATAATAAATTAGAAATAGAAATATACTCAGTACAGCATTCGTAGATCGAATTTGCACTTTTTAGCGCTCTTGTACACTAAATAGCTGATGACTAAACTGGCAGTAAGAAAACTTGATCTGCCTAACAAGTTTACGAACCTCTAAGGAAATCGATAGATTTAGTCCAACTGCGGAGTTTTTTTATATAAACAGAGCTCAAGATGTACTAGGCTGCAACAAGCAAGTTCAAGTTCACAGAATAAAGTAATTGATCGATGGGTACTGTTATCTGCATTACAATCTACAACAAAAAGTAGACACAACTTTCCACACACCTTCAAAATATTTCACATGGTTCGGTTCCTAACAAAACCACTGTCCTTTTCTAAAATTCCTTTTCAGACAAAATCAACAAAAGCCTCTCAGAATATTATTATGCATGTGGAATGCTGGGTAATTCAACGCATTACACTTTAGCTTGCCCATTAACCACAAAATTTTTCTTCGATAAGCCCTCAGCTAATAATGTGAGTAAATAGTAGATTAAAAAACTTCAAAAAACAACTTTAATATTAATAAAATAAACATTTATACGACTTTGTTAAGGAAATTGAAGATAACTTTTGCTCCATAATTTAAGTTTTATTTTTATTTTGTAACTTATATTGTTACTTTTTAGAGTATATGGTAATATTGTTGTGAAGAACATTAAATATAGGACTTTTTTATACTATAAATGATATTATGTTTTCCCATCATTACCATCACTGTACAGTTTTGTTATATATTGGATGTTATGTTATTCATCATTATTATATTTTGTATATTTTTATAGTATTCAATGCAAAAATTCTTAAAATGTCTAAATAAATCCACGACCATAACCAACAATTAGTAAATCTCTTATTAATAAATCTCTCGAGGTTTTATAGACATGGAATATGTGCATTGTGAATTATACGATTTGTCATTTGCAATGACAGCTTGTTCCTAAAACCTTATATTTTATCATTTTTTTCAGATTTCTAAGATCAAATACCACATTTAAAGCAACTAATACTTCAAAGTTTCCTTAAATATATTTACGAGTTTCTTCTAATTAACGATTAATCGTGTATTCAGATATGATCAATGTTTTCAGATATGTTTCCAGATATGTGTTCAGATATGTTTTCCGTATTAAATTCAGAATATATATTTGTTAACCCTTCTTTCTCCAATTACATTTATCTGTGAAAGGTCTGTCGGTATCTACATAGTTTAGGGTATGCTCTCAAAAAAAGGTCAAGATCAAAGCAATGGCGATACATATTGACCTCTGAAAGAATTTCCATGAAGATAAATCTTTTCAATCGGAATTTATTAGCAATCGCATTACCTTAGCAATTGGAAATCAATATAATGCCTTAAAATTACTAAAGGCGGAAACACATTACATTCAAATTGATTTGGATTAAATTTAAGTACTGTAAAAACATCGTTTTGCAGACGGGGGAATTAAAAGCAATCACTTAAATACAGTGGTTATTGTGAAATGTTTATTTCGCATTTTCCTTATTCTGACTACCATAAAGCTTTTACTGTTTTTAATTACTGTAACTTCAAATTGAATATTGTTACAACGCGCCTTCTTAGAGTGTAGGTGTACTCTTAGGATATAAAAATGAGTCTGAATTTCTGGATAACTAAAGCTTTTATTTAAAAGCACCAATAAGCGTAAACAGAAACAATTTACAGCTAATAACACTATAGCTATCTTACAAGAACCCTAAACAACTGTCAGGTGCAATACACCAAACCAGCAATTAAATGCTCCACTAATTCTGAAAACACTGACATACTTCTCAATTCATTTTGACTCGTATCACGCCAATTCTCGCCACCTCAGCGATGACTCCCTTATATACTCTCCATAGAAATTTCTAAAACGTGTTCGTATCTCCGAGACTAGTAGACATTTCGAAAAAATTCTAGTAGTTTCAAGAACTCGCTAAAAGTCACCAATTTGACAATATGAAGCCAAACATGGCATCATTGTTCCGAAAAGTCGTCGAGCTCTGGCAACCCTACTTTCATGCAATTGTGATGGTTGCCTGTAACAGTGTTTTCTCCTTGCGTGGAGGCAAAGCACAGTGAAACGTGTTACATATTCGGAACAATTGTAAAGATCGTGCCTTTAAATCAGATGGAAATAGTCAAGCTAATACCCTGATAGGGTGTTTTTGTAGAATTCTAATCTGTTTGGGCTTCATAAAGGATTTACTCTCTTTGGTTGAGTGATTAAATACCTATGTCAAGTAAAAGTGGCCTAACTCTAATCTTAGTAGAAATGGATATAAAAGGACCTTGAGTTTAGGGGCAATAACACACAAATACAGGAAGTTAAATTAAACACATTTATTATGCACTCACTCAAAATACAGCAGCTGGCAGCGTAACTACATATAGACAGATACGAAGCAGTCAGTATTACCCATGCCTATTATTTAATACAACAGATCATTAATGAATTTTGACGTACCTGTTGATATACTATTTTTAAGTAATCAGTGGAATAGCTAAAAATCATTGATGCTTACCCAACTTCTTCTTAGGACAGCTAAACCTTATCTTGGCCAACCAGAGATACTAGATCTATATGATCATAGTGGTATCATACTAGTACCTACTCCACCAACGTGCAAATTCCTCCCTTCTCACTCGCGCATCGACTCGACTCCTAGTTACTTCTCCTAGTTACTTCCCACTTCCAAACGAACTTTAGCAGAACTACCAACCAAACTACTATCCGGACTGTAAGCAGCTCATAACACTTCTCTCTCATTAGCGATCCGAAACTTATCCTGTCTCCAAGCAAGACCGCAGATGTTACTTGGATCGGCGATGGGTCTACATAACCGAACCAGTCAGAGGTTGTTAATATAAAGTCAACATAAAGTGAATAAAAAATTACCATAAAGTGAATACAACATAAAGTGAATAAAGAACTTCAAAGTGAATAAAAAATTACCTTAGTCGAACGTTTACTGAAATTTATTTCTACTTTTTATTCATACTGCAATATAATTTTTAACACTTTACAACAAAGTTGAAAAGTGTTTATGACTTTGTTCATTCTGTCTGTCTGTCTGTCTGTCTGTCTGTCTGTCCGTTAGCACGATAACTGCCGTAAAAATGAGTTTATCAAAATGAAATTTTAGTATGTTGTTCAGACGGTCTGTAGGACCTATGGGAATATAAATAAATAATATCACCCAATTAGTTTTTTATTGAACCCGGGTTGAAAAAATGAAATACATTGAACCCTATGGGACCTAATTTTTCAAACATTTTTTAAGTAAATTTAAAATTCACGAATTGCTTCGAAATTTTTAGGAAATATTCACATTATCCCATAGAATATATAAAAAAAAATTCAGTAAAATATGTTAAGTAGTTTTTTAATTAAAAAAAATATTTAATATAGGGAAAAAAACAAATTCAATTAAATTCTGACTTTGGGATATCTTCCAGAAAGAAAAGAGAGAGATATTATATAATAAATATCTCTCCATTTGTTTAAACGTTTTGCATATGGGAGTGGCTTCATATTTTAAAATAAATTTGGTAGATAACAATTTTTCATTTTTTTTAAATTTTATATAACTCTTCATGATAAATTTAATTGATGGCATTTTAAATGCACTTTCCTACGTCCTAGAGAGTTAAAATTTGGTACACAGCTTAAATTTGTTGAACATTTTATTCGACAAAAATTTGATGGATCTTTAAATATAGATCATACATTTTTTTCGAAATGGCCTGAAAATAATCCCCGTTCACTTCTATAAATCATTGTTGTAATATTGTTAAAAATTCTGATGTGGACAGCACATGTCTTTCCCTGCAGACTCATATTCGTTCTCTTTATTTATTCAATAATAATTTGAGTTTATCTGCACAACATAAGTATTTTAAATGACATTGAATTTACACGTTAAACTTAAATTTGGTTCTCATAGGATAGCTGGACTTATTGTCAAAGGTGGCGTAGCGAAAACGCGAAAAAACTAGAATATCTCAAGAACGGCTAGTCCTAGAGTAATGGGGTTAGTCTTATTCTTTTTGTTGTCAAAAATCACATATAAAATAGGAATTTAATTGATATAATTGAGCACACGTAGTCTTTTATTTTTATATATAACGATTTTTGCTGGCCATTTCGCAAAAATAGCCCGTTCCTTTTTCCCGAATCGTAGTAGAATAACCTACAAATGATTTATATACAAAATTTTGTTAAATTTGGTATATAAATCACTTGTAGGTTATTGAAATATTATACTCCAAATTTTGTTAAATTTGGTTCATTAGTTTTTAGCTAGAGTGGATAAAGGCAATTTCTGCGGCCATTTCGCAAAGAAGGCAGATTCTTTTATTACGACTCGTACTATAATCTAATGAACATCAGGATTTCCCACAAAAAACATACCTACCAAATTGTATGAAATTCGGTCCATTAGTTTTTCAATTAGAGTGGATGTAATATCCACACAGACACACAGAAACATACACAGATACACCCTTACACACACAGACGTCTTCCTAAAAGTAGTTTTTTCGTGTTCTAGAAGTCCCAAAACGTGTAGATCCTTTGAAAATTCGAGTTCCGATCTTCGGCACGATTCCAATACTTTGAGTACATACACATACACATATATATTATCTGTGTATTATCTGTGTATCTAAATCCCGTGCCTATGCAATTACAATAGTTGTGATTTTAAATGATCCCTAAACTTTTATTATTTCTTCAAGGAAGCCTAATTTTAACATATGCAGAATGCAAATATCTGAAGCGATTGTAAGATGAATTACATAAGAATTGCTGAATTTTTTTCACACAAAATTATTTAGCTCAGGAGTCTGGAATACAAGTTATATGAATGAAATATTCATTGATTTTGCATAAAGAATCAGATGATTTATATTTCGATACAGTTTTAAATATTTAAGTATAATAAATTACTGTAGTACTGTGATAATGTAAAAGATATTACCACTGAATGAATCACATTTTAGAAATTTTTAAATGAAATTACATTTCAGTTGGAAAGTGTTTCATAATCAATGCTTATGCATGATTGATCTTTCTTGTTTAATATCGGTTTGGAATTTGTCGTTTTGACGGAAATGCACGAAGACATCCATGTGGAGTATTTCTGATCCCTTTGAACATATTTCGAACTTTTTTGGAATAATGTCAGACTGCTTGTGCATGTGTGTGTATGTGCTTGTGGTGGAATGTTTATGAGGTGTGCAGAGATTTGCACAGGCTTATTTTTAACACTTTACAACAAAGTTGAAAAGTGTTTATAACTTTGTTCATTCTGTCTGTCTGTCTGTCTGTCCGTTAGCACGATAACTGCCGTAAAAATGATTTAATCAAAATGAAATTTTAGTATGTTGTTCAGACGATCTGTAGGACCTATGGGGATATAAATGAATAATATCACCCAATTAGTTTTGCATTGAACCCGGGTTGAAAAAATGAAATACATTGAGCCCTATGGGACCTAATTTTTCAAGCATTTTTTAAGCGGATTTCAAATTCACAAATTGCTTCGAAAATTTTAGGTAATATTCAAATTGTTCCACAAAATATATAAAGAAAAATTCAGCGAAATATATTCAGTGGTTTTTTAAATAAAAATTGAAATAATAATAACACCTCTTATATGCAGCGATCAAGTGACCATGATATGAAAAGACCACGTGACCCACTTCAAAGGGATATATGGCATCCATCTTGTCTCAAAATCGTGATTTTAAAGTTCTTTTTAATTCATATTGAGTGTTGTATCCGTCCTAAAACCACTTTATTTCTGCTTAAATTCTGTGCATCTACATAGTGAAACAACGCAATTACAATATATTTGAGTTTAAATGCTCATCCAAATTTGATTATTTCTGCAACGAAGCCTATTTTTCACCTATGTAAAATATAAACAGCAAAATATGTAGAATTAGTTGTATTAGAATTGCTGTATTTCTTTAACACAAAATCATTTAGTTCATGGAGTCTGCATAGCTGATATGAATGAAATATTCATTGATTTTACAAAGAGAAGGACGATTTTTTTCGATGAAAATCTACGCATAGAGTTTAATTACTTGTAGCTCCATGGTCTCAAATTTTAAATAAAATAAGTTATTATAGTATTGTGATAAATCACATAAATGGGAAATTATTTATGAATGAAATGCTGCTTTTATAGAGAGCCAGGCGTGTTATTTCTTCTATGACGTCATTTGAATGAATTTCAGTTGTTTTCGATGAAGTTTTCAAATATAATAAATTATCGTAGTATTATGATAATTCTAAAATTATTACCCAGGAATGTATCGCATTTTAGAGATGTTTAAACCAGGCAATTTATCTTGCAATGCCGTCATTTGAATGAAGTTCATTTTTCACAATGAAGGTTTAAGTTTTCAAATATAATAAATTAATGTAGTATTGCGATAAGTTTTAAATTTTACCAAGGAATGTATTGCATTTTAGACATGTTTAAATAAAATTGCATTGAAGTTGGAAAGTGTTTCATAATCAATGCTTTAAGCATGATTGATCTTTCTTGTTTATACTTTATCCAGTCCTATCAAAGAGCAACTTAATCCAAACTTGGCCCGGGTCCAAGGACATTATATAATCTAAAGTCGATGCTATATATAGTTCTTCACTTTATCAGAAAAATTCAAAATCATCAATCCATAATAGATGAGTCATTTACATGCCATTTCCGTGCGCATTTACATGCAGTGAGCCATTTACATGCCATTTCCGTGCACATTTACATGCAGTGAGCCATCTATGTGTACATTTACATGCAGTTATTTACGTGCACTTTTACGTGGTTTGAGCCATTTATATGCATATAATTATATAGAAATATTTTTTTTAACTTTCTCTCTCCACATTGCTGAAATTTAGAAAAAAAAAGTTACACACCTTGTGCTAATAATATTTTTAACTTTCCAAAACGTACCTTTCGTCCTGCCTGGACCAGCATAATATTTTTCGAACTCAATCGATCCTGGCCCCACAATTTCCTAATGCTGGCTGACATAGTCCGTTAACTCGGGCGGGATAACTCAGTAAGCTCTACATCAAACCGTGCATCCAAATTGTGAAACATATTCTTTACAGGTAAAACAATACTCTTGCAATTGTGCAAGTTTGATAAAGTGGACTTTGAACTATTATAATACACAATTATATTAGCACACAACTGGACCTAAATAATAAGAACAGTTTTATTTTTTTTAAATTCCACTTCAAACTCCGATTAAATCTTGTGATTTCGTGACTTGGAATCTTTATAAATTAAAAATATTCAGAAAATTCTGGAGTTTGGAGTGAGATTTAAATCATGGCAGTACATTCTATTACTTAAAAAGGCAAGATAGGGTTTTGTTTTGATTGCATTTGTTTTCGTTCTAAAAGATTGATGAATTGATGATTGATAATTGTCCTAAAAAGTTATAGGATCTTCTTAAAAAATATTATACAGAAAATATATTAAAACATTATTCAAGATAAATGATGAAGTTAAACTTCATGCCTAATAAGTAACATTTGTTATTTAATATCAAGTCTTAACTTGATTCAAAGAACTTGATTTATCGTTTATATTTATCAAATTATGAACGATTTTGTTCGGAATAGAACGGAATAGAAAAAAATTAGACTATAAGATTTTTCACCTCAAAATAATAATTGTCTTGAAGCGGAAACCGAATCCGGGATTCCTAAATTATGCATAGTTCTTCTGTGTGTTACACTTCTCCAGATATTTAAGGGGATGGTGGACGTTGAAATGAGCAAAAATCGACTAAAAAAAGTTATTTTTTTTTTTTAATATATAGCATTATTTTACACATTTAACCTTTTGCTTGCGGGTGGCACCCGCTGCAGCAGGTGCAATGCAACCAATGCAGGTGCAATGTTTCTGTCGGCGATTTCCATGGACGCCAATGCCTGCAAAGGGGGATCGAACTGTTTGGAAAAGGGTATGTCAAATACCTGTCTTTTTGGGAGGTTCATCGTTTGGGATGGACGCTGTTCCGTCCGCAAGCAAAAGGTTAAATGCATTTCTTTCAAAACGAAATTTTCAAAGGTTTTACAATTTTAAAATGCTCCATGCGTCTTAATTTTTGTTTGAGATGCATAAAATTTAACAAGAAGACACATTTCATACTTTTGAATGAAACTGGATATGCATTTTATAATTGGACTTCATTAAGGTAATTAAAAGCGATAAAAACCTAATTAAATGATGAAAATTAAACTTCAATGCAGAAAAATATTTTTTTTTAAATTAACTTTCTGGGGGATTTAAAAATAAATACCCCAATTTGTTCGTAATGTGTTTTTGAGTGATCATAATGCAAAATATTAATCAAAAATGTGAACAAATGGCACGCAAGGAGCATTTTCAAATTTTTGTTACAAAAATTAGATTTTAAAAAAAAATACAAAATTATAACAAAATTGAAAAAAATTGAATGGTATTTTATATAGTAATGTTAAAAGGAATATTTATACAAATTTTAATGTTTCAAAGTCAATAAATAAATGAAAAAAATGTCAACGTCTACCGTCCCCTTAAAAACATCCTTGAATTAACTTAATGCACTATAGAAACAAGCCCAGCCAGCCACCCCAATCCCCTCCTCCCGGCTCAACTTCATAGTTTAGCATATATTAGACTGATTTTGAGAATTATACTGGCATTCATCTGAATGCATTACTCGACTGAAATCAGGAATTAAAACTGCTCCTTTTGATTTGAAACAGTTTAAAAACATATGGTTCTATGTAACTCTCCTGTAAATATTTTTGATTCTTTAATAAACGCTGCTGGACCGTAGGACGAGGGCATTGGGAGTTGGTTCCGGCTAACTCTTTCCCGGCCGTCCAAATAGATGCTCATGTCCTTGCTGACGAGTCGGACGGTCTGGGTCTTCAACACTAAAAACATATGGGTATAAACACACAGAAACCTGGGTTTGGCATTAGAATGATACTTTTAAACAGCTAGATTTCCAGTTACGCACTTAAAAAGATAACTATATCTATATGAATGTGTTATTTTATTCATTTATATGAAAATTACACGGAATAATGGGTATATTTTATTTGGCGCCAAAAAGACCGTTTTAAACAAGTAAAGCGGTAACATGAGATGTTCATTTTACGCACATGTTTACCTGCTTAAATAAGTTCCTTTTAAAGAACCCTTTTAAGCGGGTAAGAAAGTGAGTAGCAGGTAAACAGATATGTAAAACGACCTGCTTAAAACGAATTTTTCAGCGTAAAATAAAATATACAAATTTTTCTCTTATAAGTCTCATGTAAATGAATAAAATAATACATTGATATATATAGATACAGTTACCTTTTTAAGTGTTATACTAGAAATTTTGCTGTTTAAAAGCGTCATTCTAATAGCAGTAAATCCAGTTTGTTGTGTGTGTTTATCCACATTTTTTTAGTGTATATTTACACCATTTTGACCATGTAAGAAATTCCCTTTGATTATTATTCTTCTTCGAAACAGAGCCCTGAAAACCTGTAGTAGGTACCGCAATAGTAGGTAAACCCCTACTATTGGGATGTATGTCTATTTATCGTGACGTACAATGTCCCATCTACCACAAAAAACTAGCCCACCTTTCTTTAGGCTATTTCATTGAGTAAATCCTGCATTACCCAAATTCTCGTTAGACTTGGTACAATTGAAAAAAATACATATAATGCAACATTTTTAATATACAACAGAAATTAAAAATTCTAAATAAAAAATACATATGCCGTTCCAGGGAGACTTTATTTCAAAACTTTAAAATGCTCCAAGTCGAGCAAAAAAATTATTTTTCTACCCGCATCAAATAATTTTTGGCGCTTTTTCTTACAAGAAAAAAAATCTGTTGTGAGCAGCACATGACTTTCCCTGCAGACTCAAATTCGTTTTTTCTTTATTTCTTTAATAATTCATTAAATTGAGTTTAATTGCACAATATAACACTACATTTACATTTTTAATTCAATTTCTGTTTTATTAGGTAATTGGGCGTTTTCCCAAAAGTGGCATAACTAAATGCGAAAAATCTCAAATATCTCGAGAACGGTTAGTCCTAGAGAAATAGAGTTGTTCTTATTCTTTTCCTCATCAAAAATTACGTATAAAACAAGCATTTAATTGATATATTTGAACATACGTAGCTTTTTTTTTAGATTTTGATGATTTTTGAGGGCCATTTCGTAAAAATAAGGCAGGTTGTTCTTTACCGAATAATACCAAAATCTAATCAGCACCAGAGTATCCCACAAGTAACTTATCTACCAAATTTTGTGAAATTTGGTCTATTAATATTTTAGCCAGAGTGGATATATGACATTTTTATGGGCCATTTCGTAAAAAAAAGCAGTTTGTTCTTTTCCGATTAATACCAAAATCTAATCAGCACCAGAGTATCATACAAGCAACTTATCTACCAAATTTTGTGAAATTTGGTCAATTAGTATTTTAGGTAGAGTGGATACATGACATTTTTACGAGTCATTTCGCAAAAAAAAGGCTGGTTCTGTTTTTACGAATCGCACCAAAAACTAATCAGCATCAGGGACATACCCAAGTGACTTACCTACCAAATTTTATGAAATTCGATCCATAAGTTTTTGAGTTAGAGTGGATATATACATTGCACAGACAGACAGATACACATACAGACGTCACGCTAAAAATAGTTTTTTCGTATTCTAGAGGTCTCGAAACGTGTAGATCCGTCGAAAACTCGAGTTGTGATTTTCGGCATGATTCCAATACTTTCCCTATACATTACCATGTATTGCAGGGAAAGTAAAGATCTGATGTGAGCAGCACATGACTTTCCCTGCAGACTCAAATTAATATTTTCTTTATTTCTTTAATAATTCGTTAGATTGAGTGTAATTGCACCAAATAACACTAAATGTGCATTTTTAATTCAATTTTTGTTTTTATTTGGTAATTGGATATTCTCCCGAAATCGGCGTATCAAAAATTCAAGAAATCTCAAATATCTTGAGAACTGTTAGTCCCAAAGCATAATGGAGTGTATTATGTTCTTTTCCTCATCAAAAATTACGTATAAAACAAGAATTTAATTGATATATTTGAGCATATATAATCCTTTTTTTCTTAGATTTCGACGCTTTTTGCGTGCCATTTCGTAAAAAATGGCAGGTTGTTCTTCTCCGAATTGTACCAAAATCTAATCAGCCACAGAGTATTCCACAAGTAACTTACCAAATGGTAACTCTACCAAATTTTGTGAAATTTGGTCAATTAGTATTTTAGCTAGTGTGAATAAATGAAATTTTTGCTCTTTTCCGAATCGTACCAAAATCTAATCAGCACCAGGGTCCACCACAAGTGGCTTATCTACCGAATTTTATGAAATTCAGTCGATTAGTTGAGTTAGAGTGGAAATATACAATTTTTGCCGGCCATTTCGAAAACAAAGGCAGGTTGTTCTTTTCCGAATCGTATTAAAATTTAATCAGCACTAGGGTGACCTACAAGTGACTTATGTACCAAATTTTATAAAATTTGATCAATTAGTTTTTCAGTTACAGTGGATACAGACAATTTTTTAGGGCCATTTCGCAAAAAAAGGCGGGTTTGTTTATTCTGAATAGTACCCAAAACTAATCAGCACCAGAGTCACATACAAGTAGCTTACCTACCAAATTTTATAAAATCTGGTCCATTAGTTTTTGAGTTAGAGTGGATACATACATTGCACAGACAGACAGACTCACAGACAGACAGACAGACACACACACACAGATGTCACGCTAAAAATAGTTTTTTCGCATTCTAGAGATCTCGAAACGTGTAGATCCGTCGAAAACGCGAGTTGTGATTTTCGGCATGATTCCAATACTTTCCCTATACATTATCAATGTATTACAGGGAAAGTAAAAATATGACAACGAAATTTAAATTGTTTAATTTCTTATATTAGTTTGATTACTTACAGAATAACCAGAACGCAACGCCAAATGGTTAGAACAATGATCCCTACACCACATGAATACAGACCGCTATTAGTAAAATTGAAATTCTGAACAGGCTGTAGTGACACTTTGTGCGTGTTTTGTTTTCATGGTTTTCAAAACATTCAATATGAGAGACCATGTACCGCAAAAACAAATATCTGAATACTTATATTTCCAACCTATTCTACAAATCTAAGAAGATAAACTTCAGAGCTTTCCTTTCGAACAATAACCTACCCAATTTGTTATAACAAATAGATCGCGTCAGCCAAGACAAAAAAAAAGCGAATATTTTACGAAATCAATACTCTCAAAACCTTTGCAAGAAGAAACGACTTCAAGAAAAACAAATTAACTTTTTATAGAATCTGGCATGCATCGATATGTCTTATTTTTTCGAACCTTTATGCCTAACAGGCACATACAGAATTGGTACGATGGATAAATATGTCTGAATCCATATTTTTGCATATGGATAAAATAAATATTCATGCATTTTCCAAATTTTCCACAATAATTTTATACTTTTGAAAAACGCTGCAGATGACTATATATTTTATTTTCGTGTCTCTTTATTGGCAACCCGAAATCCTCGCTAATGCTCCACGCAAGCCATAAATAAAATTAAAATGTTCAACTTGCAAATGTGCATAGCACATTAATTTATAAAGCGGTCCACAGGGTGTTTTCAGAACTGTGTTTATAAATTGTTACAACATTTAATCTCTTCAAAATAATGTTTTGGCGCTTTTTAAGCGATCAAACATTTCTGCAAAACTTGCTAGTATTTAAGCCAACAAACATTTCTGCAAGACTTACCAGTATTTAAACTAACAAACATTTCTGAAAAACTTGTCGGTATTTTAAACCATCACATATTTCTGTAAGATTCGCCAATATTTAAACAGATAAGCATTTCTGCAAGACTTACCTATATTATACCAAATATTGTCACTACCTATTACGAGTATTTGCGGTATTTAAACCATTACATATTTCTGTAAGACTTTCCAGTATTTAAATAAATAAGCATTTCTGCAAGACTTGCCGGTATTGTACCACAAATCGTCAATACGTATAACGCGTATTTGCGATATTTAAACCGATAATCATTCCAGCAAGAATTGCAGGTATTTAAACCAGCAATTGCCACTACTTATACAGGGATTGCGAGTATTGGCGCTATTTAAACCAACACACAGTTCAGCAAGACTGATTAAGCAAAAAACATTTCTGTAAGATTTATCGGTATTACAACATACGAACATTTCTGTGAATTCTAGTATCTAGTGAATTCTGGTACATGTTATTTAAGTCTGGGAGGCATTCGTTAATCCAGGTGTTATATTCAAAATTTAAACCCACGTCTGTGCATCTATACTATTTTGTCTCTGAATGTGAGTGCGTCTTTTTATATTATTTTAAAATAACTTTATTCTATTTTAAAGGTTAATATTTAGCTTACCTTCTTGATAATGGATACGTCTCTTCTAAGCTTGTGGTGCTTCTTCTCGTCACAAAATATACATTTAATAAAAACCATACAAGATGGTTTTTTCCGAAATTTCTAAGAATAAATTTCAATTAAAATAAGATATTCCAAGCACACTGTTTGAATACTTAATACCCAAAATATTTAAGCACACTCTTGAAAAGTGCGATATATTACCGATATGCGATCTTTTCACATAAATCAGATAAAATAAAAGTTTGTAGGACGATTTAAGTAAACTTTGAATTAGTTTTTTCTTCCATTACATATACATTACATGTGTTAGGACAGTGTTGCGATGCATAAGCAATTCGTAAGATCGTGATTTGCATACTGAAAATTTCGTGCAGAGAAAGTGTAAGGTCTACTTCTACTGTAAGATTTCATAATTCAGTCCCAGTAGATTAATGGATAAAGAAGGCGTCAATTGGCAACATCCGTGATTGAACCCCTGTCGGGACATGAGTTCTTTATATTGACGCCCGAATAACTTAACACCACAGGTTAGATTCAGTGATCATTATAGTTTGAAAAAAAACAAATTTTGAGTTTTCTGAAGACCGTACGAATTATGGCGGAAATTTCAATTCATAACCAATTCGTAAGATCGTGATCTGCAATTTGCATACGGAAATTTTAGGGATGAGAAAGTGTAAGGGTCTTCTTCTAATATAAGATTTAAGAATTCAATCCCAGTAGATTAATGTATAGAGAAATCTTCATCTGGCCAATTCGAACATCCGTGGTTGAATTCCGGTTGGGACTTGTGTTCTTTATATTAACGCCCGAATAACTCAATCCCACAAATTAGATTCAGTGATCATTGTGGTTTTGGTTTGAAAAAGACCAAATTTTGAATTTTCTGAAGACCCTGCAAATTATGGCGTAACTTTCAATTCATATGCGTTACAACCTACAGGATACTGGCCTGTATAAAAGTGTATAAAATGGGGTTGTCGTTTAGATCGTAAGTTTTACTTCTATCTGCAATCTTAAGGAAGAGAAGGTAGGGTCTTTGCTATCAGAATTAAGAATTTCATCCCAGTAACTTAAAGGCAAGAGCGCCGTCTGGTCCGTTTGATGATACGTGGTTCGAATCCTATTGGGACTTCAGTTCTTTACACAAAACTGTGCCATCTCTTCATCTCTGAAAAACGATTCGCCAACAGTTTATGTGTCAATGAACTTCACATACTCCTACTCCAAATTTGCATTCCATGCACAAACTCAGCTCCACATTATTTTTTACATCACCATGAAAACGCCGCGTTAGTTAAAAATTAATTTCCCCCTCAGCGGTGTTTATTCTAAAATACTGTGTAATAGCCTTGTATTTTCACATCCAAAAATCCTTTGTTTGTCTATCCGCCTGTAATGGTCGGCGATGCACTTGGGTGCACTTTGACAAAATACCGCCAGCTTGGCGACTTTTTAAGAATGTTATTAAATTGACGAAAATGTTGCCAAATTGGCAAAAACATCATTGAATTAACGAAATTGACACCAAATTAAAGAATGTTTCAATATCCTGGAAAATGAAGTTCAATTTATTTGATAATTCTTGTCGCTTTGGGGAAATTAATATTCTTGATTCAAAATATAGGGAGTTTTACGGTTTGTGTAGCAGGTACGTTTTGTTTTGATGGTCTAGAGGGTTGTGTGTTAATTGCATTTATTAAAAGGTGATATAGTAGTTATTTTAGGAGTCATAAGAATTATTCAGTATAACAGGCATGACGTCCAGTTAATTTATGCGCCAATTTATCTATATATAGATGGCTGTAACGAAATTCCCCTTTTCCAAATTAAACATCAAAATGTTAAATACAATACTGGCATATGAAAAACATTATCAAAATTGTAGTTTACATTTCAGGATTGGAACTCAAACCATCTATTTTGTATAATAAAATATTAGTTTCTAACTGTTATAATCGTTTAATATATGAACTATATTGTTTCACGGATGTTACCAACATTTCTAATTGTTGTCAAGTTAGATTTGCGCAAAATAAAAGTTAATTCTGTGCTTCGAAATAGATTTACATGTTGTCACGCAGAAAAGCGCCCAATATTAGTGTGCAATTCAATGCTTAAAACATTATGTTATGGATCTTGTACATGCTTATTAATCTGTAAAAGAAGCAAACTTATTGCATTATGTAAGCAAAGTCATGTGTTGTCCACATCAGATATTTTTAAAGTGTAATTACTTTGATATCTAACATAATAAAGGAATAACATGCCTGTCTGTCTATGCAGTCTGTAGCCCGAAATCTAAGAGTTGTACAATCATGAAATTTGGTACCCAGGTACTCCTTGACATACGCAGGTGCACCTCGGTATTATTTTTTTTTTATTTCGCATGAATTTATTTTAGATTTTAGTTATTTTATGTTTTAACCCGATTTTGGCCAAATCGATTAAGGAATCGATTTACACAAATCGATTGCTTAGCGACAAAAAAATTGTTATCAGAGATTTTTTCTTGACACCAACAGAAAGATCGAAAAATTCTCTTTTAAACGAACTTTGAACGGAGATGAATGACACATTTTAATGAATATTTAAAAATATATTATTTTTTCGTGCGATTTAAACCTCTCCGATATTTATATTACGATAAACAAAATTTGACAGGCCATCCACTGTTCATATTTTAGCAATTTCTAAGTTTATCACAGACTGCTCCAGAAAAACATACATAAACCCATCAGATAATTAATTATAATTTTTTTAACCAGCTCATGTCATAAATAATTTGAATGATCCGAAGGCTTCTCGAACCCTACTGCTGAAGCTGTTCTATCAATTAAAACCATTCTCTACACGCCGGGGAATTGTACTCATTTTTTCCGGCTGTTCTACCACTAAAGCCACTCCCCACGGAACTGTGCCCCTCACGTTTTCATGAGCGGTATGTTGAAGGATTAACCGTGTGAGTATACGATCAATTGGGATTCTCATTATTTTTGCTTTTGCGGAGAACGTGTGCAATTTTCGAATCAAAGCCATATAAAATTGTATTCAAATGTATTATTTAAACAGCGGTCACTTAGTTAATTATTACTTTCCTTATATACATAATGTATAAGGAAAGTATTGTGACGGGGTCGAAATTCGAATTCGAGTTTTCGACGGGAGAGCACGTTTCAAGCATCTCTGATCACGAATGGAACATTTTTGAGGTGATATCTGTGTGTGTGTGTATGTGTGTGTGTGTGTGTGTGTGTCAGTGAATCTGTGGAGACAATATCTCACGAACGAATGAAGCTATTCGAATGAAATTTGATACAAAAATCACAATTCGTGAATACTGGAAGCCTATTGTTTTTAAACACAATCAAATGTTCAGAACCCTCCTGCTCATTCATTGCATTATATAAGAAAAGTCATGTGCTGCCCACATCAGATTTTTTTTTACATAATGGACACTTATTTAGAACCCGAGAAACGTCAAGTAATTCTCTCAAGTAACATATAAAACATGATTTCAGACTTCCTGATTGCCAGTCGAATGGAAACCATTATCAATGAAAAAAGTTACCGTTTAATCGAACATCCCACTTAAAAGAATACCTTGCTATAAAATGGGTATTTATTTAGGCCGATGTGAATGTATGATAAACTATAAAGCCTGAGTTTAAAACTATCCTTAAAACTTTAACGTGTTTAACTATTAAAAGTCCGAAATTTCCTATCCCAAAATATACCCTTCTATATTGAGTCCTTGAATGCAATCCTAAAATTAGCAAAATCTATCGATTCGTCTCGATGGAAATGGCGGTATTGAATAATGCATTAGTTCTTCCGATACTTTTAAAGGCTTAATCAACCCTAACTATTATTAGATCCCCCGTATTAGGAATATTTCGAACACGCGCGTGAATATAGAGTACTTACCGCTTCTGCTTGATTTTCCTGGTTTGTTGTGTGGGTTTGTAAAGTTATCCACGTATGTATTAAGGAATGGGGCATTCATTCCCTTAATACTTAATTTCTTGTAACAAGTTTGTTGTGTTAAAATGTGAGCAAATATTTTAAACTACAAAATGACTAACATTTTAGATCCTGATAAATAATTGGGATATTACTTCAGGCAATGAACGACCAAGAATGCGTTTTATAAGCAATAATGGAGAAAAAGCGTTAAGATATAAGAATGTGTAGTGGTTATGTTGAAATTTGAGAGTGTGTTAGAAAACAGAAAGCTGACCTTAAAAATGTCAGAACAATTAACGGCCAATATCCCAAACATGCTGAGCAACATACCGACAAACAGAGATATGTGCCAATCTGCGCATATATTAGGTCAAATATATGATTTTGGAAATATAGTATAAAGACCTGATCTCACACAGTGTATTTTCACCTCCTTAAGCGTTTATTAAGGGGACGGTGGACGTTGAAATTTTTTTATTTATTTATTAACTTAGAAACATGAAAATTTGTATATATATTCCTCTTAATATTATTATATAAAATACCATTGATTTTTTTTCAATTTTGTTATAATTTTGTATTTTTTCTAATTTAATTTTTTTTAACTAAAATTTGAAAATGCTCCTTACATGCCATTTGTTCACATTATTGATTAATTTTACATTATGATCACTCAAAAACACATTATGAACAAATTTGGGTATTCATTTTTAAATCCCTTAGAAAGTTAATTTTTAAAAAATATTTTTCTGCATTAATACTTAATTTTCATCATTTAATTAGGTTCTTATTCACTTTCAATTCCCTTAATAAAGTCCAATTATAAAATGCATACCCAGTTTCATTAAAAAGTATGAAAGGTGTCTTCTTGCCGAATTTCATGCATCTCAAACAAAATTAAGACGCATGGAACATTTTAAAAATGTAAAACCTTTAAAAATTCCGTTTTGAAAAAAATGCATACAGCCTTTAGCTTACGGGTGGGACAGCGTCCATCCCAAATGAAGAACCTCTCAAAAAGACAGGTATTTGACATACCTGCCTTTGTGGGAGGTTCTTCGTCCCGTGTGTAATGTGTGTTCTTCGTCCCGCGTGTAAAATAATGCTACATATTAAAAAAAAAAACTTTTTTTAGTCGATTTTTGCTCATTTCAACGTCCACCGTCCCCTTAAAATTAATATAATTTTAATCATAATAATAATATGCGTGGAAAAATAATATTTATTTTAAAAGTTGAAAATATGGATTTTAATGTGAAGTGTTTTAATCAATGATTATCTTTTAGGAACGCGTAAATAGAGGTAATGGTGGGCTTTGCGGCCACGATAGCAATGTACCGACTATTTGATTCACGGTCACTTTAATTAAGAGTAATAATTCAATCCAAAGATTCATTTTATATTTAAAAAGTAAACCAACGTAATGTTATTTTCTTTTCACCACAATTACATCGAGATAGATTATTGCTACGACATATCCTCTAGAATCGTGAGTGTAATGTCAGAGTACAAGAA
Source organism: Amaurobius ferox (assembly GCA_951213105.1). Classification (NCBI taxonomy): domain Eukaryota; kingdom Metazoa; phylum Arthropoda; class Arachnida; order Araneae; family Amaurobiidae; genus Amaurobius; species Amaurobius ferox. The sequence continues at coordinate 134,931,741 of OX578134.1, forward strand.
TAATTACAAATTTTCTGGATAACCAACACTTTCATTTAAACGCACTCATAAGCGTGAGCAGAAACAACATACAACAAATAGCTCAATACATGTCTAACAAAATCGCTAAACAACTATCAGATACAATAAAATAACAATTAAATGCTCAGCTAATTCACAAAATAGCAGATACTGTTTTCAAAACAATGTATCTCATAATTACAATTCAGCTCATATCACGTCTACTACTTTCCAACTGAACGATGTTTCCTTTTATACTCGCAGAAACTTCCAAAAAAAGGACTCTTCTCCCAGAATATTCGTTATTTTGAGAAAAGTTCTTGTACATTCGAAAAGTCGCCAAGAAGTTATAGTTGTAAATCGCCAAATCTGACAACCCCGCACCAAAATATGGGAACACTACATTCACGTAATATGAATGGCTGCCTGTAAAAGGGGTTTCTCCTTGAATAGAGCAAAGGTCTTAAATAGAAGCAAAGGTCCACTGTGTATTATTTGAATAGACAAAGCTCATTGAAACATTTTACATATTCATAACAATATTTTCAGAAAATAGATCCATTCATGGACAGTGGTGAAGCTTCAGAGGGAATAAGGTAACGATCTCTACACAAATAATTTACTATCAAGTAATTTTTATTTTTATTATATATTATACGAAATAAATGTATAAAATGTTTTCTGTGCAAATAAACGGAAATGTAGACAGAATTATGCTTCGACGGACGCCTAACACTCTAAGGGCCGACAAATTCTTCAAAAAAGACGTAAGTCCCTCTATATCTGTCTGATCATGAGAATTTGCATTGGTAATGGTATCGGAATAGCCGAGGAACTGCTAGATTTAGCTGTGTCTTTTATAGTTTCGATTCCGCAAATAGAGTGTTTATTGTCTGGGACTCTGGGGAGTCATTTTAAAAGTTGATAATCAATTTAATTTAGAGAAATGCTAGATTATTGGGGTTTTGCCATTTTTGATACATTTGGGATTTTTTTTATGTGAATCATAAATTAGACTTTTAAAAAGTGAAAAACAAAGCTTGGTGTGTTATATATTTATATTTTCTTACTTGTATTCCTTGATTTTTATATACTAATTATAATTATTTTTATATTTTTAAATTGATAACATTAGTTTATATTGTTAAAATTATTTTTAGATTTTTATATACTAGTTTTATATACTAGTTTCCCGTGTATTGTATTTTCCGCATATAATGCTCTTATCATCGGTTCCACTAAGAAGGTAATGTTGGGGTCCCATTGTACAGAGGGTGTTCACTGTAACGATTTCGACTTTCTCCATTAATTAAATTTAAATGAAAAAAAACCTGATTGGCATCAAGTCGGAATAGGGTTGAATTATCGTCTGCATCATTAAAAATATCCTTTTCTTTAAAATGTCGCTGGAAAATAAACAATGGATCGAAGGATATATTTTTGCTTTTAAGAAGAGAAATACTCTTGTTCGATTATTAAAAAAACATGTGAAAGGCATGGTTTTAATATTTCTACACGTAAAATAAGTAACATAATTAATAAAACAAGAAAGAAACGTCAAATTTACATTTGATAGGGAACAGGGTAAAAAATGCATACCCAACAAAGGTACGTACACCTCTTATCTAAAATCGCATATCATGTTTTAAAAGAAAATCCAACCCCCCAAAGAACTATCGCAAAATCTTTAAGCATCTCTATAAGAACTGTAAACAAAATTATAAAATCTGATTTAAAGCTATTCAAAACAAAAAAAAACATGATGTTCATCGCCTAAAGACAAAACATGCTTCTCAGTGTAAGACTATATGCAGATTGTTGAATGAAAATTATTTGGTAGGTGAAAAATGGAAATATGTAGTTATAATTTATGAGGCTTGGATAAATTTATTTATCTCATTGCAACAGAAAAAGATCGATTTACTACCGAAAAAGAGGAGAAAAAAACCTAAAATGTTGGTTCAGAGAAAACAAGGAAAGTTTTGCTAAAGGTTTTATGGTTATTACTGGATTCTCTTATAACGGAAAACTTAAAATAAGGAAAGTAGAAGAAATGTCAAAATTAACACGGATTACTATTAGACATATGTTTTAAGACCTATTTTCAAAAAAGACATTCCATCACTTTACCTAAACAATCTTCACTGTGTTAAGTTCCATCAGGATAAGGCTACCAGCCATATCTCTAAATCTACTGCTATATTTTTTGAAAAAATGAGAAATGAAACCGGAATTGAGGCTATTCCATTTAAATGCATCCCATCCAAGTCCACTAACATGTCTGCTATGGATTATTGTGCATTTGAACTTTTAAAACAAGATCTTTATGAGCGGCATCCCAAGACATTGGATGGACTCTGGAAGATTATGGTGGCGGAGTGAAAAGAAATCAATCTTGATATTTTAAGAAAAGCTCTTTTATCTTTGAAATCAAGATATAATATGATAGTTCAACAAAAGGGCTACAGATTGAACATATTAAAAAATAAAATTCTTATCTTTGCTTATATATATATTTTTCAAAATCGTTACAAAAATGTGTGAACCCTCTGTAATAACAAAATCGCAAAATGCTATTAATTTATTTTCATTAAAATAAGTTATTATATATTATTTTATTTATAACCTTGTTAAAATATACAGCATAGAACTTTAAATTTACAAATTTTGGTTCCTCCTTTTATGTATCTCCCATTTATTTTATCACTCTTCGTCACTGTATAAAGATTAGATACGAGTATCAAGTTCCCATGCATTTCAAAATGTGTCCAAACCACAACTTAAACCTCCGACTGCTTCTTCTCCTGACAACACCTCATCAAATGATCTATCTGGTCTTCTGAGAGAACATTGCAGGCTTCTCCTAATTTGAGATCAGTATTACATGTCTACCTCAACCAAATTCACTCTCGTTTTCTGTATACTTCTTGTCCATTTTTATTTTCAGATAAAGGTAGAATATAGCGTGATGGAGAAAGAAATCCGACTCCAATTTTAATGGATTCAACTGCTTTGAGCAATTTTAAACACAAATCAACCGTGTCTTTCGAATACGACCGAGTGAATGCACACGCATACGCACACACACAAACATGTATACACACACACAAACGCAAATGCAAACACACATACTTATTCAGAAACACATATACTTACAAACACATATACTAACTCACAAACACATACTTACTCACAAACACACATACTCATAAACAAGCACACAAACACACACACAAACACGAACATGTACACACACAAACACGAACATGTACACACACAAACACATACACAAGTACTCAAACATACACACACAGACACACCTAAATACTGAAATTTAAGATACTCTGGTTGCGTTCTAGCGCGCCGAAAGCATGTAAATTCATTAAAAAGTCGAACTTGAATGTTCGACCGTATTGTAATACTTTACCTATATCTATGTGTGGTAGCGAAAACAAAATTGGTCATTTATATTTCTCAATATTAATTTGCAGACAAACTTAAGATCCCATGAATCCATATCTATTAAAATGTGAAACAGAAAAATCTATATTGTATCCTTCAGTATAAGAATAAGAGAAACACAATATATCCATTCTTATCGGCAACAGTAGCGACAGATATTCTAGATATTGAAGAATTGATTAGTTAACTTAATCTATCCTAACTTTGCCCCTGAAGTATTTTTAGCATATGTACTTGCATGTGCGTTTTTCTTATTGTTACTTAGTTTTCTGATTTAATGAATAAGATAAAAATTTCTAGATGACAATCTTCATTTTAATATGCACTTTCTTTAGCTAATTCCTTTATACTTTTAAAGTTTTATAAATTTATCCATGCACCAATTTTACTAGTTATTGAAATTATATCTTTGTACAATTTTAATTCGACCGCCATTTTTAACGCTTTACAACATAGTTGAAAAGTGTTTATGGCTTTGTTCATTCTGTCTGTCTGTCTGTCTGTCTGTTCGCACAATAACTGCCGTAAAAATGACTATCAAAATGAAACTTTAATATGTTGTTGAGGCGGTCTGTGGGACATATGGAAATGTAAATGAATAATATCACCCAATTAGTTTTGGGTTGAACCCGAGTTGAAAAAATGAAATACATTGAACCCTGTGAGACCTAATATTTCAAACATTTTTTAAGCTTATTTAAATTCACAAATTACTTCGAAAATTTTAGAAAATATTCAAATTATCCCATAAAATACATAAAAAAATTTCAGCAAACATGTTCTGTAGTTTTTTAAATAAAAATTAAAATAAAAATTGCACCAATATTATATAAAAAGATCACATATCTCACTTCAAAATGAAATATGGTATCCATCTTGTGTAAAAATCGTGATTTTTAAAGTTCTTTTTAATTTATATTTAGTCTTGCATCCGTCCTAAAACCGCTTTATTTTTTTCTTTGCATCTATACACTGCGCCAACGCAATTACAATGTTTTGGAGTTTAAATGATCATCAAACTTTGGTCATTTCTACAAAGAAGCCTAACTTTCACGTATGGAGAATGTAAACACATCAAGCTGAAAAATGATTTGTATAAGAATGTCTTTAACGCAAAATTATTTAGCTCTGGAGTCTGCAATATAGCTGATATGAATGAAACATTCATTGATTTTACATGAAGAAGCCAGCGATTCCATATTATTGCTTTTTTGATGAAGTTTTAAGCATGGAGTTAGAAAGTAATTTCACCTCCATGGTTTTAAGTTTTTAAGCAAAATAATTATTGTAGTATTGTGATAATTTTAAAAATATCGCCGCTGAATCAAGGGAATGAAAAAAAAGTTTATGAATGAAATATTCACTTCTTTTATATAGAGAGCCAGGCGATTTATATTTCGATGACGTTATTTGAATAAAGTTCATTTGTTTTCGATATAAGTTTTCAAATATAATAAATTATTGTAGTATTGTGATAATTTTAAAATTATCAGTGCTAAATGTATCGCAATTTAGAGATGTTTAAATAAAATTGCATTTCAGTTAGAAAGTGTTTCATAGTCAATGCTTTATGCATGATGGATCTTTTTTGATCTGTATGATGTAGAATCATTACTATAAACATAACATTCGATTTCAGCCAAATATGATACGTCGATTAAATATATTTTGCGGTAGTATTTTTTATTACTGTCTATCTAATACACAAAATAGAAATTGTATATACACACTTCTATTTATATAGTGTTCCCTGAACCATACGATGGATTTTGTTGAAGTATTTCTATGAAATGAGGTTGAGTCCAAGGAATATTTGAATGTAAGTTGGGGTGAAAATGCAGAAGAACAAAAATTTAAAACCTATTTCGATCTAAACAAGACCACTTCTATCTCAAGAATGGATTAACATACGCATTTTACTGGACATGAAAACTGTTTGTGGTCATCAAAACCGGTTTATACTGGTTAGGCTTTTACTAACAAGGTATTTTATTTTCAAATTATTTGAAACAGCAGGATGAGTGGATTACGAGATTACAAACGATCATTGATTTTGACAAATCTCGGTTCATAGCTAAACTATATACATTTTCGGATTTTTTCTCTGCATTCATATTTACACAATATAAAAATCCTGTCACCCAAATTTGATATAAAGGCCTTCAGTGTTTGTTTTAGATTACGCAGGGCCATTCATTTAATACACACACACACACACACACACACTCAAACTGATTTTGACAAACTCTCGTTTTATATCTAAAATATATGCACTTTTCGACAATTTTTCTGCTTTCACATCTAGATAATATACCCCGTATACCACCCAAAATTTGTTTAAAAACACATAAGCGGTTTTGAGATTTGGCAGGTCAACGATTTTGACAAAATCCTGTATCTTATGATTTTTTTCTGCTTTCACATCTAAATAATACATAAAACTGCCCACCCATATTGGATACAAATCGCTTAAATGTTGTTTAATATTACGAAGAGCCAACGCCTTGACACACACACATACAAACAAAGACACCCACACAGACATACACACATACCAACAAAATTCATTTCTGGTATCTAGGAACCATGCCGATGTATTTGGGGTGAAAATTCGACTTATGATAAAATTACGATCACAAAATTTCGATTAAAGTATAAGGATCGCAATCCACTACTAAAAGCATATCCACCAAGAAAAGTGGTACAAGTGTGGAAAATTTTCTCACCATGCTTTCCTGTAGCTGAGCGTGAGCAAAGTAAGGCAATGATAACCGATATAATGTGTTTTACGTGAAAATTCTATGTGTATGTATATGTGTTTACCCTGAAAATTCGAGTTATGATAAAATCACGATCACCAAAATTTTCTTCGACATCGATTGCAGTATTACAGAATTAATCGTCTGAAGTATATTTTGAGTAAGTCTGAGTAAAAATTTCCATTTTCTAAAGAATTCTTTTACTATATAACATCACAAACAGGATTAAAGAGAAAACTAAAATTTTAAACAAAATTAAATATTCCATTTCAAAACTCCCATATTATTTCTCTTTCTATACAGTTGTACCTTCATTAAAAATTTATTTTCAGGAAGGAAAGTCCAATCCATTTAACCTTAGTCCTATTTTCCAAAACGTTTTCAGATAATCTATAATACTGGAAAAGAAATTGCTGAAATAAAACACTCAACGATTTTGCAGGGGCCATCGTATACGATGTATTCCTTTTATAGATAAGAGATTAAAAATTTACTAAAAAATAAAAAAAGAAAATTGAGAGTATTCTTTGGACTTTCTGGTGTAAAATTTTTGTTTGTTTCAATCGTGCTTGCTCGTTTTTAAGTTCTACCAGCATAGTTTCATAAGCTTTTATACTTTGTACAAAAGGCATCTTTGGAAAGTGCAAAAATAGAAATGGTTCGTACTGGGTATATTTTTGAGTCTGTTTTTGATGTGAACGATCTTACGGCGCGAGGTAGGGGCGGAAGAAACCATAAAAGAAATGATACGTAGATGAAATTAAATTATGCATTGTAAGTATATACTTGCACTACCGAATATCCCTCTGAAATCCATAAAGTCTGGCTCTTCCCAAACTATCGTACGCGGAGTACATGTACATTAAATCTGTGGGTCCAAACGTCCTTCCGAGAGGTTGGTGGCGAGGGGAGAAGAGTGCGGTCCCTGGGAATGTTACCCCAACTGAGTTCGGGTCTAAATTGTGTGGCACTGTCCCTGCAATATTGAAAGCATCATTTGGGCAGGTTCTGCAAATAGGTTGGACGATCTGGGTCGAAAGATGCAATTTTTCTTCTGATTATATATACCCTTTAAATTGGATTATAAAACAATTCTGGTAACTTTTTTTTATTTTAGATCTGCAACATGTAAGCATAAGCATCTGCGATATACACTAGCATGCCCTTATCATTTGCGCCGAAAAGACGCTCGCCCAGTGGAACGACTGTAAAAGTTACATCCGAACGATTGATCGTCAATAACTTCGTTTGTACTCCGATTTGGACGAAATAAAACTGCCTTCTTTTCATTGATCGAAACTGTAGAATTTGTAGAGATAAGAATTACTGAATAGCAAATAAATGGCCTTCTATTCATTTATTTTATTTTATTTTATTTTATATTATTTTATTCAATTTACGTGGCAGCTACAGATGAAATCCAGTTACAGTAGCCACACAAGAAATTAAGAAGCACAGAACATAGGATACAAGAATACTAAGTAGTAAACATGTCAAACGCATTGAAACAGGCTCTTTTAAAACAGGCAGGAGTCAAGTTGAATATATCAATATCAGCCAATAGGTATTATATAGATCAACAAATTTATAGATAGAATAGCATTTAATGTAGTTGTGTTTAACAGCAGTATTGTGACAAAGAGTTTTTTTCCTGGTATTATTGACAGGTATGTGAAATTCCAGGCAAGAAAGTAAAATAGGGCAATCAATAGTATTATTCAAAACCTTATAATAAAACAAGAGGCGGGACCAGCTTCTTCTTTTTTTAAGAGACATTAAACTATATTTCTGTCTGAGTTCCCTTGTATGCATATCATAAGGATAATAGCCAGTCAATCTGTAATCAATAGTACGTAATAGTTTATTTTGCATGATTTCTATCCGTTGAGAATGCAGATTGTAAACAGGGATCGAAACTGTAGAATTTGTAGAGCTAAAAATTACTAAAAAATAGCAAATAAACTGTATTCTATTCATTGATTGAAACTGTAGCATTTGTAGAGCTAAAAGTTACTAAAAAATAGCAAATAAACTGTATTCTATTCATTGATTGAAACTGTAGCATTTGTAGAGCTAAAAGTTACTAAAAAATAGCAAATAAACTGCCTTCTATATTCATTTATCGGAACTATAGAATTTGTAGAGCAAAAAGTTACTGAAAAATAGCAAATGAACTGCCTTCTATTCATTTATCGAAACTGTATAACTTGTAGAGCTAAAAATTACTGAAAAATAGCAAATGAAAATGGAAGGAAATCTTTTCCATGCTATGGAATGAAATATGGCTAAATGGAATGAAATCCAGCATGGAATATTGACTTTTGAGAAAATCGAGTGGAACCATTTATACCAGATATATTTAACATTTACACTTTGCATGAACCATCATTAAAAATTTATGACAGAATATGACAGAAAAAAACTTACGAATAATTATTTTATCACCATGGAGTTTGAAATTCGATCCATTATCTAATATGTATGTTAATGATATATATTCCTGCAATTAAACCAGAATACTTCGAGAAAATATTTGCGTGTCAAATTAATCTTATATCGAACATCCTATTCGTGATGCCAGAATTCTTCCCTGGAAGCGGAAGAAATTCCAAATATGTCAAGAAGGCATTGCGTGTGGTTACATATTGACTTGGCAAATTTCATTCTGTACGGAAATTCTTCTGAATACTGGAAAAGTGCACGGAAAACTTTTATACTTTAACGGTTTTCTGACACGTTTGTCATCTCATTTTGTTTTGACTTTTTGATTTCCCGGAATAAATAGTAAAGGCTTTCTTTGAATTCAGAATTCTCTAAAAATTCTCTAGTGCTACGTGCTGTTGAACACTAAATGAGATTTTAAAAATCAGGGTTATACTGATGTTATTTATATATTATTAGACTTTTAGTCACGTATTATCTGCTCAGGAGAGATAAAAAAATAGAGCGAATTTTATCTTTCATTTAGAAAAATAACTTTTGTGGAAAAGGAAAAAATTCGATGAAAAATGGGAGAAATCTGTTTCCTCAAACCTTCCCTGTAAGCACGTGTTTATTTATATGGAGGATTACAAAACAAATTATATTTATACTAGAAAATGTACCCGTTGTTGCTCGTAATTTAAAATGCAAACCTGTTATTAAAATCACGCCGGAACTTTCAGAGAATTCTCAGGATCCGAAAAACGCTTTAACAATACTCCCGATTATAGCAAGAACCACAGGTACAACAAAAAAAAAGAGCTGCGCCAGTGGTGTTAAGGTGGAAACTTTGCGAGAACACTTCGGAGTTTTGCGAGATTACGTTTTCAATACACGAAAATTAAATATATATTTTTTTTAATTCACAAAAATTCGTATACTAATCGTATAGATTCTGCTCGAAATTTGTTTGAAACAGAATTTTTAGATCTGTTTGATGTTGTAAACTTTACGATAACATTTTCGGTCGCTAAGGAACCTATTTGTGTGAAAATCGCTCAAAATTATGCTAAAACATAATGATGATACAGCCAGCTTCCCTTAGGCCTATGATACGACATCGCTATAAATCCGGCAATTGTTGGTAACGCCGTTGAGTACGTCATAAAGGCATCTTCATACACAACTTGGAGTATCAAATCAGAAAATCCAGTTTCAATTGCACGTGAGTGAGAATACCAGTCCTTTTAAGTGCTGCACGATGCGTCGTTCTCTTGTGCGTTGTATGAGTCCTATAACATCATTGGCCCTGACAGTTTGATAATTTTCATAACTCTTAAAACAACATATGCATGCCAAGTTCGCGGTTATTTTTATGGGTACATATATTTTTTTGCAATACAGTGTACATATATATATATATATATATATATATATATATATATATATATATATATGTGTGTGTGTGTGTGTGTGTGTGTGTGTGTGTGTGTGTGTGTGTGTATATTTCTTGAAATCGCACGGACAATGCATATGAAAATGTTAATTGAATGTTTTTCATTTGAAAAATCTCTCAAACTTCTGCTAAAAAAGAAATTGAATGATTAAATGTCTTTGTTAAATAGAGAAATATATTCTGGTTCTAAATATTTATGTAATAATGCTGTATTTTAACGAATAAATTAAAAAATCGATTCATTTTATTTTCTCTTTTCAGAGCTCATCAACACCGAATAGCCGTTAATTAAACAGTAAGGAAGCAAAATAGTTTTCTATATGTTACATTTTTACACTCATTACTACATTTTTGAATTGATTGCTACATTTCTGCATTGATTGCTACATTTTTGCTCTGATTTTGCTCTAAAATCAGCCTATGAGTCTGGCTTTGCAGTATTGTGCAGTTTTAGCTCTATTTTCTATAAATTCGAGACTATATGCGTGATAAATGTTTAGCAATCACTTCTAATTGGCGAAATTGGGGTACATATTCTAGCTTCAGTATTTGTTACTCACTATTCGGTGAAGAACAAAACTATCCCACAAATGTTATTTAACATTAAAAATCTGCACCATAACTACAATTTTCAAACAAAAGTTGCCTCAAAATAATAAGAAAAGTTTAAAAAGCATATTTGATTTGCCAGAAATACAGTCTTAACATTAAAATATGCCCCCAAATAAACCATTTTCCATTCTGCATTTTCAAATATGTACGGCAATTTCCAGGAAGCAAATAATACTCAAAAAACAAATGTTTAGTGCCTAAATGCATACCCATATTGTTGTTACTCAACGGTCTCTATCAGTTTACCATTTCTTTGAAAGAAAATGAAATGTTCGATTCGGAAAACACAGATCCTGTTCTATAAATTCTTTTTCCATAAAATGTTCCATTTTATTCAACAGAAACAGCTCATTTAATAAGGCCGATATTGGATGGAAAAAATATTCGATGTAAAATCTAGGACTTTGAGGATTCTTTTGGTGTCTAATAACTTCAAAAAGAAAAAAATCTTTGGAAATTTTCTTTAGTATCAATATAGTCACATAAAAGTTGTTACTTTTCAAGAATTCGAATTTTAATAGTAGTTACAGAAAGAATTTTTGATGTGAAATATTTTTACTCAGTTTAAGAATTTCAATGTGACGGAAACACGTTGTCGTGGACCATGAGTGTCAAGAAAACCGTTGCAGAGATCAAGTAGAATTTATGGTCTCCACAGACCATACAGGCAGTCAATCTGTTCATTTCCATATTGAGAAAGGTGTAAATTTTGTGGATAATTGGGCAATCATGAAAAAAAATGAATTTTTTTCCCTTTAACCTCTTGTGATTGTCATGGTCCATTTACATGTAAGAATCTGTATTGGAAATGCAGGTGACTTTAAAGGCCTTAAAATTATATGAATGCCTTATAATCAGTGTATTGTGAATACGTCAATATTCACAATACACTGTGCACGATTTTGATGTTTGTGTAAAACTTGAGAATTTTAATTTCTGTTTTATATGTCTGGCTAATGTTTTGTGAAAAGATATCAAGAAAGTTACTGCCTATGGTGTTCTAGTTCATGTTTATTGTTGCTTTTGATAAAGTTGTATTTATCCAGATCTTCACGCTCTTTTTTACTTTCCCTGCAATACATGCTAATATACAGGGTGTCCCAAAAAGATTGCAACGCGCTTTATTTCTTTACCTGTTGGAGATAAGTGGGCAATGTAAATTGCAAAAATCTTGAAAATAAAGTAAGAAATACGACTACGTTAATGAAATATTCCTCCCATTCATTTTCAAAACGTTACATTTTTAAAATTTTTATACGACCCCCTTAGACAAATTGGGTCAATCAGAAAATTTTTATTTTTAATGCAACAAGATCATTAAAAAAAACCGCATATCTGTATCTTTAAAATCAACTGAATTATGATAAAGGAAAAAATCTGACTTATGCCACTTTTCCGCACCATGTGAAAGGCTGTTTCATCAGTGAAAATAGGGATCTTAAACATATTGACGATGGAAATTGTTTAGATCAAAAATACGTTAATATATGTCAAAATTTTATATATGTCAAAATTTATCACAAATGCATCTAAATAATGCATTCCACAGACAAAGACCATATAAAGCAGTGGTACTCAATACGCGGTTAGGTATCCTATGTATAATCATCCGGTTTTATCTTTTTTGTGATATGTCACAAATTTACATTTCTAATTTGATATATGGTCCCATTCACAATGTTCAATTTCCTATTAAATATAATTCGCTCAATTTTAAAGATACAGATATGCTGCTTTATTTTAATGATCGTGTTGCATTAAAAAAATCTGATGTGGGCAACACATGACTTTCCTTATATAATACAATGAATTTACTAGTTTTACAGTCAAAAAATAATGTATAAGATCGACGATAATGAATTATTTTTATAGTTGAATTGTACATTTGGCGATTTTCCGGATAACAACATGTAAAACTATTTCAAATTACTCAATTACCATACACTTCGCGCAACTCTAAATAAACGGTCATCAATATTGATAGCATCCTCAATAAGCGATATAGTCCATATATGAAAATACCTTAATAATTACGTCATCAATTAAGCCTAATTTTCATTAATTTAACGTCATTTTTGCAATTTTGACGATATTTTTGTTAATCTGGGTAGAGCCATCGCCAAGTTGGAAATACGTTGCTACATTATTCGCTGAGTTTGCCAAATGCATCACCAAGTGTTACAGACGAACGGAAAGAAGAGTATTTCTTATATACTAGAAGGTATGCCCGTCATATGAAATCAGAATTTGGGAGACATTACTTCCCTTTTGGCGTCATTTTTATCAATTTGGCGACATTTTTGTCATTTTAGTAACATTTCAAATAGTCGCCAAGTTGGCGCCATCCCGCTAAATTTCTTGCCAAACGTTACGGACGGACGAAGAAATGTGTTATTTTTATAGTGTGCGCTTATGGTCGTTCCAAGATATTGAACTTTCATCATCTAGACGTCATTTTCATTGACGTATTCTCAAATGTATGAGTTAAATGCTTATTTTATACGTAATTTTTGACGAAGAAAGGAGCATAACAAATTCCATTACTCTAAGACTAACCGTGCTCGAGATATTTGAGATTTTTCGCATTTCTGTTACGCCAGATTTGAAAAAATCTGATGTGGGCAGCACATGACTTTCTCTGCAGACTCAAATTTATGTTTTCTTTACTTCTCTATTAATTCATTAAATCGCAGTTTAATTGCACAAAATAACACTAAATTTGCATTTTTAATTCAATTTTTGTTTTTATTTGGTAATTGGACATTTTTCCAAAGGCGGCATAGCAAAAATGTGAAAAATGTCAAATATCGCGAGAACGGTTACTCCTAGAGTAAAGAAGTTGGTCTTATATTTTTCCTTGTCAAAAATTACGTATAAAACAAGCATCTGATTGATACATTTGAGCATACGTAGTCCTATTTTTTAAATTTCGACGATTTTTGCTGGCCATTTCGCAAGAAAAGGTAGATTATATTTTTTCGAATAGTACCAAAATCAAATCAGCACCAGGGTAACACACCAGTGATTTATATACCAATTTTTTTGAAATTTTATCAATTAGTATTTCAACTAGAGTGGATAAATGAGATTTTTAAGGGCCATTTCACAACAAATGCAGGTTCTTTTTTCCGAATCGTACCAAAAAATAATCAGCACCAGGGTCACGCTCAAGTAACTTACCTACCAAATATTATGGAATTCGATTCATTAGTTTTTGAGTTAAAGTAGATGCATACATTGCACAGACAGACACACAGATACACAGACTCACAGACACACACACACAAACGTCACGCTAAAAATAGTTTTTTCGTATTCTAGATGTCCCAAACCGGGTAGATCCGTCGAAAACTCGAGTTGCGATTTTTGGCATGATTCCAATACTCATCCTATACATTACCACGTATTGCAGGGAAAGTAAAAATGTCTAATTCCTATATAAAAATTAAAATTGAACTAAAAGTGCAAATTCTGTGTTATTTTGTGCAATTAATCTCAATTCAATGAATAATTAAAGATATTAAGAAAAAATGAATTTGTGTCTGCAGGGAAAGTCATGTGCTGCCCACATCAGATTTTTACTTTCCCTGCAATACATGGTAATGTATGCGGAAGTATTGGAATCGTGCCGAAAATCGGAATACGAGTTTTCAACGGATCTACACGTTTTGGGACCTCTAGAACACGAAAAGACTATTTTTGGCTTGACTTCCGTGTGTATGTCTGTCTGTACAGATTTTGTATCCACTAAAAAACTAATTGACCGAATTTCATAAAATTTAGTAAGCAAGTCTCTTGTGGGTAATCTTGGTCCTGATTAGCTTTTGGTACGATTCAGGAGAAAAGAACCTTTTTTTGCGAAATGACCCGCAAAAATTATCTATATCCACATTAACTGAAAAACGAATGTACCAAATTTCATAAAATTTGGTAAATAAGTCATTTATGAGTTACCCAGATGCTGATTATATTTTGGTACGATTCTGTAAAAAAGAACCCCTTTTCTTCCGAAATGGCCTGCAAAAAAACGTCAGAATCTAAAATTAAATCCTCCGTATGTTCAAACTCATTAATTAAATTGCTTGTGTTATATGCAATTTTTGACGATGAAAAGAATAAGATCAACCCCATTACTCTAGGACTAAACATTCTCGAGATATTTTAGTTTTTTTTTTTTGCATTTTTGATACGTCGGTTTTGAGAATAAGTCCAGTTACCAAATGAAAACGAAAGCTGAATTGAAATCGTGAATACAATATATCTTTATGTATGCGTGTCATTTAGTGCAATTAAACTACATTTAATAAATTATTAATAAAATAAAGAGACAATGAATTTAAGTTTGCAGGGAAAGTCATGTGCTGCTCACATCAGATTATTGTATCTGAAACTACACTCTCCGATTCAGAAGATGTAACATTACAGTATATGCAGTCATAAATATATCCAGTAATTTAAAACTTCCAAAATGATAATTAATAATTGTCGTTTATTTTTATGAGAATACTTAGCATGAAATCTAACATGCTATGTACATGGCTTTACCTACTCATAAATAAATTTCATTTTGTTTTTTAACACTTTACAACAAAGTTGAAAAGTGTTTATAACTTTGTTCATTCTGTCTGTCTGTCTGTCCGTTAGCACGATAACTGCCGTAAAAATGACTTAATCAAAATGAAATTTTAGTATGTTGTTCAGACGGTCTATAGGACCTATGGGAATATAAATGAATAATATCACCCAATTAGTTTTGGATTGAACCCGGGTTGAAAAAATGGAATACATTGAGCCCTATGGGACCTAATTTTTCAAGCATTTTTTAAGCGGATTTAAAATTCACAAATTGCTTCGAAAATTTTAGGCAATATTCAAATTGTTCCATAAAATATATAAAAAAAAATTCAGCGAAATATATTCAGTTGTTTTTTAAATAAAAATTAAAATAATAATAACACCTCTTATATTAAGCGATCACGTGTCCATGATATGAAACGATCACATGACCCACTTCAAAGGGATATATGGCATCCATCTTGTCTCAAAATCGTGATTTTTAAAGTTCTTTTTAATTCATATTGAGTGTTGTATCCGTCCTAAAATTACTTTATTTTTGCCTAAATTCTGTGCATCTTCATACTGAAACAACGCAATGACAATATATTTCAGTTTAAATGCTCTTCCAAATTTGATTATTTCTACTATTAAGCCTATTTTTCACCTGTGTAAAATGTAAACAGCAAAATATGTAGAATGAGTTGTATTAGAATCGCTGTAATTCTTTAACACAAAATCATTTAGTCCATGGAGTCTGCTTAGCTGATATGAATTCATTGATTTTAGAAAGAGAAGGACGATATTTTTCGATGAAGTTTTACGCATAGAGTTTACTTACTTGTAGCTCAATGGTCTTAATTTTTAAATAAAATAAATTATTATAGTATTGTGATGAATGACATGAATGGGGGAATTATTTATGAATGAAATGTTGCTTTTATAGAGAGAGCCAGGCGTGTTATTTTTTATGACGTCATTTGAATGGATTTCAGTTGTTTTCGATGATGTTTTCAAATATAATAAATTATCGTAGTATTATGATAATTCTAAAATTATTACCGAGGAATGTATAACATTTTAGAGATGTTTAAACCAGGCAATTTATACTTTAATGCCGTCATTTGAATGAAGTTAATTTTTTTCGATGAAGGTTTAAGGTTTCAAATATAATAAATTAATGTAGTATTGTGATAAGTTTTAAAATATTACCGAGGAATGTATTGCATTTTAGACATGTTTAAATAAAATTGCATTGAAGTTGGAAAGTGTTTCATAATCAATGCTTTAAGCATGATTGATCTTTCTTGTTTTATATCCTAAGAAAATGCGCCCCGCGTTACACGGGATTTAAAGCAGGGATTCGATGTATTCATTAATTTAAATTTTTCAAAGAACAGCAGGGCTCAATAAATAATGCATCCCTGCTGCAAATTACGGGCAAAGCCTGTTATAAAGTAAATTTTAAATAATCGGACTTTTGCGGATTTCTGTAAAAACCAGACTACAGGTCTGTTCTTGGTTTCTCAGTTTGACATTTTTTTTAATTATTATTCAGGTGCCTGCCGTCTTCCTCAAAACACCTAACATAGTGGCAATGAACAATAAATATCAGTTCCCGCTTATAGTAGGGAATTTAGTTCCAAAGTGACGCATTAAGCATTTATTTTCTAAGCGAGTTAACAAAATTTAAAAAGAGACACATCGTTAAAAAATAATTGTACGCTTTCTGATAACATAAAGATTTGATGAAATAGGCAAAATAAACTAGCTAAAATTTAAATTCGGTCTCATGATGCTTCTGCGCGTTTTAACATTATAGATGGCGCCACCAGCAAAATTTAACGCAGTCGGAAAAGTTGCCAAGTCTGAGGAGGGAAAATTAGGCTCGAATACTGCCAACGGGATCGCTGGAGATTTCCCGGGTAGCCTGGGAACGTTGAACTTTATTTTTCTCCTTATCGATAATGCGTACGATAAGCCGATATAATCCTTTTTGAGCTTCATGTAAAATCTAAAAGCAGATATTGTTTCAGAAACGTGCATTAGATGGCGCTATCAATCAAAATTGGCTGCTCTAATAGAATTTGACCGGATTTAATCAGGTTATTAACTTTTAAACTAATCCGAATTTTAAAAAGATCTCGACAAGGCATTTCCTTTCCTTCGGGGAGTTGTGGTACCTCTATACCAAATTTTATGTCTGCAGATTGCTTAGATTTTTCGCTACAAACAGCACAGACAGACATCTTATTTTATTATTATA
The DNA here is from genome assembly GCA_951213105.1 of Amaurobius ferox. Taxonomy (NCBI): domain Eukaryota; kingdom Metazoa; phylum Arthropoda; class Arachnida; order Araneae; family Amaurobiidae; genus Amaurobius; species Amaurobius ferox. The sequence continues at coordinate 134,949,271 of OX578134.1, forward strand.
GACGCAATTATCCTGCGTAATAGGCGAATATATTAATTTTTTCCCAAAATATTATATTTATAATGAAAATACTTAATATGAAAATACTTATATATACTTTGAAATAATGTATCGAATCTAGCAATTTTTCTCAAAGTTGGCGCAGTTTAAATTTTGCTCTCCAAATAGTTTGTCAACATTTCATAAACTTATTATCTCGCGAATGATAAAATGAAAAATGGAAGAGTTTGCATCCACATTCTTCAGTAAAATAGCATATTAAGTTAATGGTTTTTCCATAGCAATGCATAAAAATAAATGTTCTACGCCTAAATACATGCCCATTCTTTTTTAACTGTCTGGTTTACTATTGTGTAGAAATTTGATTAAAAATAATTCGAAAATAAAACACAAAACTCGCCAATAAGGGGGTTTTCCCGAAAATATGGAAGACACTCCCAATGATTCTGGATGCTGGTAACTGCAATGGGAGTGTAGTGGTGGTGGTGGTGGTATCCTGTCCACACGAATCAGTCGCTTAAATAGATCCTTGAGCGAAGACCACAGCTCTGGCGATCCCAATGATGCTATGGGAGTAGAGCATCTCCTGTGGAAATTCCACGATGTTTTGAAGTGCTGCCAAAATGGCAGCAATGGGAGTGTCCGCTATAAATAGAATTCTATATTTGTATTGAATTTATTAGATCTTTGATAATCATTCAGAATAACGCAGTTGGCAGAAAGCATATCATCGCAAGATCAAGAAATCACAGGGTTTCAGCCTCTCTTCGGGAAACGGACCTTTACGCTTGCACTTAAACGATAAAAGGTTATACAATATTTTTACTTTCTCTTTCTTATACAGAGAATGTAATTATTTCCCAAATGTAATTGCTTCAATTTCGAGATGGTGACAGAAAAAAGTTTATCACCTCCTAGACATAATTGAAAAATTGTATTCTATTAAAATTCTGCATTTAAAAGAATCTTTCAGAAGATGTGGTTCGATTTGCGTCGCCTCGCATTTTTAAAGAATGAATCTCCGGCACAAAACAAGATCTAAAGTGACGGATAAAAAAACTGTTTCACTTGTTACGCATTTTTGTTGTCGCTGTTGTCGTTTAATGCAATTACAGTCAGAATGTGTGTATGGTAAAGATGCGAAACCCACGAACTTGGACTACTATATAAGAAGTTTATTCAATCTATGCCAAACATTTGTGAGGCTATAATTGCAGCTCAAAATATTGTAGTGTTATTTTTCTTTTTTGATACGTATATATTACTATTACGCTAACTTATAATGTCCTTTTGTACACGTGAATTTATTAAAATTTATGCACGGTTGTCCTGATTAACGTTTGTACAACTTCTCATATTTTCACCAATCACGCATTTCACACTTTGGGAAACTATTTCTGGCAATTAGGTATATCAGGTTGAATCTTTCTTATTGAAAATATACACTCAAGTGCCAAAAGTCATAGGATATCTCTCTAATATCGAGTTGGGTCTCCCTTAGCTCGGCGAAATGCAGTAACTCGAGGTAGCATGAACTCAACTAGTCAGCGGAAGTCTCCAGGAGAAATGTTCAGCCATACTGTCTCGATAGCAGTCCATAATTGAGTGGTTGTGGTAGGTGCTGGAATTTGGGCACGAATGGCCCTTTCTATCATATCCCAGATATGCTCGAAGGGGTTCATACCTGGCGATCTAGATGGCCGAATAATGTGCTAGAATTGTCCAAAATGCTCTTCAAATCAATCGAGAAGCAATATGGACCCGGTGACATGGAGCATTATCATCCTGGAACATTCCATTTTATTGGCGTATATGAACGTCCATAAACGGCTGCAAATTATCACCAAGCAGCTGAATATAGCGATTTCCTCTCAATTACCGGTTCAATTTGACCAGAGGACCCAATCCATGCCAAGTAAACACTCTCCACACCATTACGAAACCACCACCAGCTTGCACAGTGCCTTGTTGACAAGTTGGATTCATAGCCTCATGGAGTTTGCGCCACATCAGAAAGCGACCATCAGCTCAGCTCGTAGCAACTTTAAACGTGACTCGTCGAGCCACGCTGCCTTCTTCCAGTCATCGAGGGTCCATTGCATGTATTCGCCAGCCCAGCTGATGCGCTGAAGTCAGTAATGTGATATGAGTAAAGGCCCTCCAGTCGGTCTTCTGCTGCCATATCTCATCAACGCTAAAGTTCACTGCACAGACCTCACAAATACCCTTCTAGTGCGTCCCACATTGAATGCGGTAGTCAGTTGGGTAGCCAGCCTTGATCATTCAGCAGACGTGGCCGCCCACTGTGCTGTCCCTTGTGGGAGGTAATGCCTTCCATGTAGTAATCTACACCCTTAACACTGTTGAGCGTGAAATTTTCAAAGTCTTAGCAACTCTCGAAATGCTATGCTCCATGCGTCGAGCTTCAAATATCATTCCACATTCAAACTCGGTTAATTCACGTCGGGTAGCCATTATCACGCTATTTAACGTTTCACAAGATATTCAAGAGTCCAACAGATAACCATATGACTCTTTACACCCTTTTAGCGCGATGCGATCGCCGCTTGTCTAAATTACATGCTGCTATCCCATGAATTTTGGAACTTGAGTGTGTACTATCCCATCTAATATAAAGGAATTTTGAACATTTCTGTAACTCACAAGGCAACGTATTTTTTTGAAATCATTTTCATGAAATTCCATTTACATGAGCCATTTCCATGTGTAAAGTTCATACTTCTAGTAAAAGTTCCGGCGTCTTTATTCTTTTCCATATGCTTAACCATTTTCATAAATCAAACAACACGATGAATCAAATGTTTACTGTCTAAATACATGCCTGTACTATTGTTGCCTAACAGTTTACAATAGCGTCGAAAGAGAATGAAATGCTCGATTTAGGAAACAAGGATTCGATTCTAACATTTTTCTTTCTGCAAAACGTTCCCTTTTATCCGAAGAAAACCATAAATTTAATGGAGTAGTATTCGATTTAGAAGCGAAGACTCCGGGGATTATTTTGATCTCTACTCTTCAGCAAAAGGAAAGAATTTGCAGAAATTACTATTGCATTCGCTTAGATAAAATATATATGTTTACGTTTGGTATATTCTTATCCCGAAAAATACTTATTGCAACCATTTATATTTCTCACACTATTGTATAGAGAAAGTATTATTTTCCCAAAAAATTTTCAATTGAATCACCTTGAATAAAGTTCTAAATCAAGCTCCCCAGGGAGCGATTTTACTTTCGAAAGGTGAGGTTGGGAGCGTTTTCATGTTCTAAATATCACGCCCAACCCTCTTCTATCAATACTGATAAAGGTATAAATATTATAAATAATATTTCAATGCGTGTTAAACCATTATATGATTTCCTGGAAATCCAGTGTTTCATCACTAGTGTTACGTTTATGAATTGGCTTGATTTATTTATGCACATGGGTTTTGAAACGCATTGAATTGAATTATTTTGCTTGAAATTATTTATAATATATGTTAATTTTAGTACCGATTTATCCAATTTACCCGATACAAATTTGTAACGATCACGCTGTCCGTTTGTATAAAAGCTCGTGTCTGTCAATTCCTTATTATCGCCACTGATGATGGACAACACTATGTTGTTCGAAAGCGCTATGGCATTTTGAAAAACTTTTCATGTGCCTCATGATGACGTATTAAATAAAGACGGTTTTACAATATTTGAAGAATTTACTTAAAATAGTATAAATATTAATTTATATTTTTAATCAGGCATAATTTTGTGGTTTTAAAAAAATCACAAATTATCACATATCAAGAAGATGAAGCTCTGCACTCAAAAGCCAATGAAACTTCAATCGTGTTTACTTAACGGCACGTTCTCATTGGTCATTAGCATACTTCATAGCCGGACATAGCCTCTTTCTTTCTTCTACCCAGTCCGTCCGTTGTACCCAAAACTGTAAGGTATCTGTTAAGAAAAAAAAAATTCTACAGCGTATTCAAACCAACCATACCAATTCTTAGTGCAATTTACAGTCAGTGACTCAAAATATTTATTAAAATAAACTTTCTCCAACAATATCTGGAAATTTAAAATTATTTAATATGGCCAACACAGGACTTTCTCAACAAATTAACAAATTTCGTGACGCTGGAATAAAAATAACAAGAGTTACAGTTAGCTTTCTTACTTGATCTCTCTGAAAATCCACAGACATATTATCCTCACGAATATCACTTTACAAAACATTTAAGCGTCTTTGAGAAAAGTATATATCTAATATCAAGAGAATGGTTAGCGATAATTCCCAAATGAGGGTGCTTATTTATTTCTGCTTAAAAACACTTACAGATCATTCACTCATTTAATAATAGGGATCATATTTCTTCTATATTTTTTACAATTTAGACCTGAAACGTACAACATATGGAGAACAGGGCATGTTAGATTCATATTTTGAAACTAATTTGAAATAGGGAATTATTTAAAACAATTTCTTTAACATAATTATTTTATAATACTTTTTTTTTCCATTTTAACATTTTCGAAAATAACGTTTGAACATTTTTTGCCTCCCCCCCCCCCCCCACCACCACCACCATCTTCTCTCTTTTTATCTCTCATCTTTTTAAAAGTAAATAGTCATCTTACAGATGAAAAGTGGTGTCCTACGTACAAAATCCATTGAAAAAACGGTTAATTTATATTCAAAAATGCATAAGCCGTCTAAATATATCGAATTAAGAGTTCGCTTTTTTTTTGTCTCATCATAATACTTACACTTTGCATATATTATGAATTCTAAGGAAAGTAATAGTAAATAATTTACAATTTTCCAAAATTTCTCACACATAATTCATACAAACGAAATTCATGACTCCCACAATATATGCTTATTTGTTACTGAACATTAAAGTTGAATTTAATGCGATATTTTTTTACGAATTTTTTAATACTCATGTCACTTTGAAAATTACATCAATATTCCAATAATATCCATTTTAATTTAGATAATTCTGTGTTATTTTTACTTAATCGTTTTTCAAAAATTCAAAATGGATATACTTTTTTTAAGAGATATTTGAACCATTATTCCAAAACTACAACTTTCTACAACGTTTATTCATTATTTATACTCTACCTCATTAATCGAAGAAAGATTGTCTTATCCCAGTGTAGGAGCAAGTAACAGTAAAAGAGATTATGGAGGAACGTCAATTAAGTTTCGAAACAAATAAACATTTCTTACAATCATCTATACCAATTACAGCACATTTCGAAATAAAATGAAATGCATCTTTCAGATTTTATATATATATATATATATATATATATATATATATATATATATATATATATATATATATATATATATATATATATATATATATATATATATATATATATATATATATATATATATATATATATATGCATATAAATATAAATTATTAAATCCAAAGTTAGAATGTATGTAGTAACTCATAATACACTATTCCAAAATTTTCTAATATATATATATAAACATATATATATATATAATAGTAAATACATTATCAAATAGAAAAAAGGGGGGGAGGCATAAAGGAATGGGGGAAAAGAAAGGAGAGTGTTTACAGGAACAACAGAAAAAAGGCCGGGGGGGATAGTGACCCCCTGTTCCCGGTTAAAGCGCTTTTACTCTAGAAACACTCCCGGTGCCTCTGTCTTCCCGAAGCACTCCTCCGTCCGAAGAGCGGCATGGCGCCTTAATGTTATGAAGTGTTAAGATTATGTTTTTTGTATATCTTATTTTTAAATATTTTTCTTATATATATATATATATATATATATATACATGTAATAAAATGCATACATATAAAGAGGATCGGATTAGGCATGATACTTTATTTATAAAGGAAGCTTCAGCGCAAAGTTATCCTTTTCTTTTTATAAGACAGTGTTACAATGTTGTGTACAGTAAATTTATAGATGCATTTCAAAAAGATTTTGGCAACACTGTTGTTTACATGTAATAAATGGCAACGATGCTGAGCGGGATTATGCGTTGGTCTTATCGAAGGTCTAGGTGCTTTGATAGGTTGATTGGAATTGGTCAGGTATTTTATTTATTATTGTAATTCGAGGTTTTAATTCAAATCAATCTTTTTTAAACCTTTTATTTCTTTATGGAGGCATTGCCGTCTACGGATGCACGTTCTTGTGTGATTTGCGTCTTCTACTTTGACGTTATTCTGAATTAGGACCACAGGTGATATATGGCTCCGGGAGTGTTTCCTAAGGTGTAAAAAGTCGACTTGTAACCGGGAACTAGGGGTCGCCATCCCTCTAGGCCTTTTATATATGCCCTGTTGGTCTTTTTCACTTTATTCATTTATTCACGTTCTTGCAATTTTTGACTTGTTATATATATATATATATATATATTTCATTTTGGCATATGGCAACATTGATCCAGTCATATTTTGTTCGTCATGGTTGCGCTGAAGAGGTGAGTTTTGAGGTATTTATGTTTCCTTTATTGTTCCAATCTATATGCTTGTCGTCCATATAACACAAGTTTATAGATAAAATCTATCTTGTGTTTCAGAAACAAGCATTTTTGTGTTCATTTCGAAAGGATATATGGACCCGACGAGAATTTTTTCGAAATGAACTTTTCGTAAGCCTAATCTCGTAAGCCTAAATCTCCTCCATGTGCAAGCTTTTTTGCTTGATTTTTTGTTTTCTTATTTGCATTCCTCATTTTTGAAATTTGTTGATTGTCTTTGTCCTTATGACTTGCATTATGCTTTATTATTTCCTCCTTTTGTCTTAATTTCTTTTATTTCTTTGTATTTGTAGAAAATTTTGGAATAGTGTATTATGAGTTACATACATTCTAACTTTGGATTTAATAATTTATATTTATATATATATATGTATATATACATACATATATATATATATATATATATGCATATATATATATATGAATATATATATATATATATATATATATATATATATATATGCACATATATATATGCATATATATAATATATATATATATATATATATATATATATATATATATATATATATATATATATATATGCATATATATAATATATATATATATATATATATATATATATATACACATATATATATATATATGCATATATATATATACATATATATATATATATATATATATATATATATATATATATATACTTTTTACCATTTGATACTTGATTTTATTTATGATTCACATAATCATTAAAAATATAATCCCCAGATGATACCATAGGATCAATTTTCACACACACACAATTTCAGACAAATCCATTTGCTCAGGGAAATTTGGAAAACACTGCGTACGAAGTACCAAAATAAGTTATTATACGCTCATAAACAATTTGCTACAAGTAATTAATTTGAAACCGGGCAAATTAATTTGAAAATCATATATATATATATATACAGGGTGAGTCAGAACTCTTTGGCCAAACTTTAAGAGGTGATAAATCACATCTAAACAAGCAATTTTTGTCATACAAAGCAAGGTCGTAACGCAAGAGGTGAACCGCTAGACGTCGCTGACATTGAACGCAGTGACGACTGCGTCAGAACTAGCCAGGGTTTAAGCTGAGTTTAAAATTTCTTTAGAGATCATTTGATTGGCCCATATCTTCTACCATGCCGTCTGGACGGCAGAACATACCTCCTATTTTTACAGGAGGTATTGCCACAGTTACTGCAACATGTTCCTGACAACATTAAAGCATGTATGTGGTTCCAAGACGACGGAGCACCACCCCATTTCAGCGTGAATGTGCGGCACACCTTAGATGCTACATTCTCAGGGCAATGAATTGGTCGGGGTGGTCCCATAGCTTGGGGTGGTCCCATAGCGATCGCCTGATCTCTCCTGTCTCGACTTTTTCTTATGGGGCCATATGAAAAGTCTCATCTACGATAGCCCCATCGACTCCAACGAGGACCTTGTTGCTAGGATTGCTGTTGCTGGCGGCGTTGTCCAAGATATGCCGGGTGTTTTTGCTATCGTGCGCCACTCGCTACGTCGCAGATGTGAAGCCTGCATCACTGCTGGTGGTCGCACTTTTGAGCAGTTTCTGTAACTTTGCCCATGCATTCTGCCATTTCTGTCAGTAAAACGTACTTCGTGCTTACTCTGTCATTTTTGTTTTCCTCTTTTCACGAGAGAGTCATCATTTTCCCATTTCATGAGCTACCACCTAGCGGTTCATCTCTTGCGTTACGACCCGGCTTTGTATGGCAAAAATTGCTTGTTTAAAATGTGATTTATCACCCCTTAAAGTTTGGCCCAAGAGTTCTGACTCACCCTGTATATATATATATATATATATATATATATATATATAGTTTAGAACTGATTATATTTATATTGTTAATCATTTCTTTTTATCTTGTAATATCCTACTTATTACATTTTATTAGGTTTTACATGGACTTAGTTGTATATATTTTTATATATAAGCAATTATTTTATTTTTATTTATATTATTTATAAATGTTAATGCTATTCTCTTTATATTACTTTAACTCTTATGAATTACACATCTTATTTGATTTAGTGACTGGCAAATATATTTATTCTTGTTATTATATAATTTGATAAATATTGCCCGGTATTTTCAATTTTGTTGGGAATTGTTTAGACCGATATCCCATTACCAACTTTGTGCCATGGATTGTTTTGGATATAATAATTGCCCAGCTAAAAATTATAACTTCAATAAATGTAAGAATAAAAATTGTAAAACCTGCCCATATGCTTCTAACTCACAAATTACTAATCTAAATAGTCATAAGACTTTCTGTAAAATTTTTAATTGCATCTACAAATTATCTTGTAATATATGTAATATATCTTATATAGGACAAACCAGTAATCCTATTCATCTACGTATGAATGTACATAGAGATCATGTTAAAAAATATATCCACAATAATAATTTTCTTCCTACTTCTAATAAAATCGAATATAAACACTTTGCTCATCATGGTTTTGAAAATATAACTATACATATTTTGGACATTAAAACAAATACTGCTGATAGATTATTCTTTGAAAACTTCTATATTAAATCACAATGTACTCTGTTTCCATATGGATTAAATCAGTTATATCTCAATGGTAATATTGTTAAGAATAATTTTGTAGATAATAAATATTCTATTTTTAATCACCTTTTTTTTAAACCTCTTTTACATAATAGTAAATTGGCTAAACTCAAAAGATTTAAACGCGGTAAAGGAAGCTCCTCCCAATATGATATTAAAGCGGAGATTAAAAGTATGCATCAACAATTCAATAACACATATCAATGGAAATTTATTAAATCATGGGTATTTGCAGTTAAGAAAAAACAATTAAACACAGTTTATGCTATTTTCTTACTAATGAATGAAAATATGATTAAAATGTTCATTAGTAAGTTAAATATTACTAATGAACATTTTAATCATATTTTCTATGATTTGCTCATTACTAGATCAAAATATTTAAAAATAAAACTTAATCAATTTCATAATAATAACTGTTCCAATTCTTATTGTGTAATATCATTTAAGCATCCTATTTATAATTACATAAACTTTAAGAATTTATTTAATCAATTTCATCATTTATTGCCTGTAAAGGATTTGAATGTTACTAAAACTTTTAAATATAACAAGCCTATTGGAAGAACCATTTTTAATTACAATGCAATTTCAAAATCTCTCTCAGTCGACATAGATTCCTCAACAAATTTAGATGGTGAATGTATTTGTAGTGCTGATAATTATGCTGAATTTATAAATCCACACTTGGGTCATATAGTTACTGGAGACTTAGCCATTGTAAAAGATAAATCTTTAAGAACTATAATGTCATTTGGCACTAAATTCAGGTTACCTTCATGTAATAATTCTAAACAAGTGTTAAAGTCAATCAATCTGGACCTTGATAAATTTATTTATGGATTAGCTTCTAAATATGCTCAGCCTTTAGAGGCATTTAATATGTGGAAATTAACTATTTTAAGATCTATTAAAAATACCATTTGTAGTATTAATTTATCTAGATCTATATATAATATGGATAATATAAAGCATTCTGTTAATGATTTACATAGATCTTTTGTTATTACTTATGTAGATAAAGCCTCTAATAATTATGCTATTATTTGTAAAAAATTCTATATTCAATATCTGCTAGATTATTTAAAAAATAATAGTCTTTTTAAAATTGATTCACACTCTCTTAATAAGGGCGCGGTAGCCCATTGGTTAGCGCGCTGGAGTTGCACTCGGAAGGCCCGGGTTCGATTCCAGCCACTGCCAAAACTGCCGCCGTGTTCATGCGGAGTACGATCACGTTAAACATGTGGGTCCGAAAGTCCTTCCGAGAGGTTGGTGGTAGGGGAAGGAGGGTACGGTCCCTGTGGATGCCTCCCCCACTGGATTCCGGTCTAAATTGGGTGGCACTTCCCGACCGTCCAAACAGTTACCTTACACCTTTCTGGTAGGTCGGACGGTCTGGGTTTCAACAACAACAACACTCTCTTAATAGTATCAAATTGAAAATTATCAATATGTATAGTGATTTAGATATTAATAATAAATTTTTGACATTTCCATATATTGTGCTTATACCTAAATTTCATAAAAATCCTATTAAATTTAGAACTGTTACTAGTGGTCATAATTCATACTCTACTACTGCTAGTAAATTATTACTAAATTATTTAAATGTACTAAATAGCAATTTACGAGATTCTGGTGATAGCTACATTATTCTAAATAACAGTAAGGAATTAAAAAATAAATTAAAAACGCTTGGTAAAATAATAGGATTTCTAACTTTTGATTTTAAAGATCTATTTAATAATATTAAGATCACTGATCTATATGATGTCATTTTAGCTTTATATAATGCTTATATTACTAAACATTCTAATCTTACAAAATTTACCAATTTTCCTAAGCTTCTCCATTTTGTTCTTTTCAATAATTATATCTTTCAAGGTAATAAATTATACTTACAAGTCTCAGGTGTTCCACAAGGTGGCTGTAGTAGCAGTATGTTAGCTAATTTATACCTATTTCATTATGAAAAATTCTTTATTTCAACTGATTATAAAATTTATAGATATGTAGATGATCTGATTTGTCTTGTATTTACTGATAACTATGTCATAGATATAGATTTCTATCCGGATAATTTGGAATTAATACCTAATGAAACTTCTATTAGTAATAATGTTTATTATTTGGATTTAAATCTAATTATAGAACCTGCTCATGGGATAGTTACTAAATTATATGATAAAAAAGATTTTTTTAAATTTAATATTAATAAATTATTACCTTTTAATTCCTGCAACTCGATTCAATTGTTTAGAAATATTATACTTAATCAACTTTTTAGAATTTATAGATTATCAGATAAAAAATTTCATGCTTTGCACATTAATAACCTAAAAATTACCAGTAAAATGTATCAATATCCTGCATATTTAGTCAATAGTATAGTTAATAAGTTTCGATTAGCCTAAAATTCTCATATTCTCCCCATATTATCTTATTTTAGCCGTACTTCTTCATTCTCCTGCAATTATATTTTCATCTTTTTATCTCGAAGCTTTAACAGTTGAATAACTCGTTTTATTTCATTTTATTGCTTTTGCGCAGTACAGTTTTTATTACTCTCTTTGGCAACAGCAAATCACATCTTTTCATTTTGGCATATGGCAACATTGATCCAGTCATATTTTGCTCGTCATGGTTGCGCTGAAGAGGTGCGTTTTGAGGTATTTATGTTTCCTTTATTGTTCCAATCTATATGCTTGTCGTCCATATAACACAAGTTTATAGATAAAATCTATCTTGTGTTTCAGAAACAAGCATTTTTGTGTTCATTTCGAAAGGATATATGGACCCGACGAGAATTTTTTCGAAATGAACTTTTCGTAAGCCTAATCTCGTAAGCCTAAATCTCCTCCATGTGCAAGCTTTTTTGCTTGATTTTTTTGTTTTCTTATTTGCATTCCTCATTTTTGAAATTTGTTGATTGTCTTTGTCCTTATGACTTGCATTATGCTTTATTATTTCCACTTTTTGTCTTAATTTCTTTTATTTCTTTGTATTTGTAGAAAATTTTGGAATAGTGTATTATGAGTTACTACATACATTCTAACTTTGGATTTAATTATTTATATTTATATATATATATATATAAATGTGAAACATTTACAGGAGAAGCCTGTCACACACACACACATATATTTATATATATATATATATATATATATATATTATATAATATATATATATGTAAATATATGTGTGTGTGTGTGTGTGACAGGCTTCTCCTGTAAATATTTTTAACGTAAGTCCATTTTATTTTTGTATTAAGATAAAATTTATGTATTTTACTATTTGCTAATTATATTTAAATAGTCTGCTGATAACATGAAATAACTGCTTATTAAATTTTGATGTTTGTTATCAAAATATTATTGAAAACTCTACACATAGCAATAAAGAAGTGGAATTAAAATATTTCAAGGAAACCTCTCAGAATTAAATTTATTATGTGAAACTCCCTTTATCACTGATATGGGATTTCATTTCTATTGAATAATTGAATTTTCAGCGACGTGGAACAGGAGAAATAATCACATGAATGCTTTATTTGATTGCTGTCTTTAAAGTGGATTAGGTTTATTGACGCTTTTCATCATCCTATTTTTCTATTTTCTGAGTTACTTGGATGAAGAGAATGTTTTGCTTGTTCACAGCTGTCTTATTTTAAAAATCGAAATAATGGAAAAACATCGGAAATAAGTATAATTTTCTAAATATATGTTTCTATTAAATTAAGAAAACAATTCTGGAATATTTTATGCAATTATGGTAATATTCAAACACCTTGAATTTTATTCTCTTCATTTACATTCCATTCTCTTACTAAAACAAAACACAGCATATCTCCGACGTTGTCCTATGAATCTAGTCAGATTGCCAAATTAAATTACTTGGAGTGAGACTCAACTGCACTTCCTCATACCTGAATCTTTTTTCTTGTAAATATTTTCTGTTTTTTTTTTCAAATTTTACAAAATAATTTTTGAATAAGCTGTATTGTTGTTCCAAATGATACCCATTGTAGAGTGCTACCCTTTATTTTAAATGGCGTAAAGTAAATATTTCGATTGATAAGTTTGATAATATAACCCCTGGAGGGTAAATCCCCCCCCCACACACACACACACACACAAACACCAGAGGAGGGACTAATAACGAAATGAACACAAAAATGGTATCGCAGCTATTTTTCACTACAATTATTGAAACTATTAGGTTTCGTGATCTTTGAGCCATAAATACCCTTTTAATGCATGATTTTGTCAAACTTTTTTATATGTTACCATGTTAAACATATATAAAATTTTGAATAAATTTCAAAAATTTTGCCTCGAATTTAAAAAGAATTCTATCAAGTTACCCGCTCCCTAGGGATACATTTCCAAGTATGGTATCATTCGAAATATTTTTCAAACCCTTTAAAGTGAAGAGTAACACGCTATAATTGTAACCATTTGGACCCATGATACCAATTTTTCCAAATTTGAAAAGGAAAAATCTGATGTGGGCAGCACATGACTTTCCCTGCAGACTTATATCCACGTTCTCTTTATTTTAATTACATTTATTTCACTTTTATTGAATTTTCGTTCTCATTCGGTAACCGGGCTTATTTTCAAAGGTGGCGTAGGGAAAGTACGAAAAACTAAAATATCTCGAGAACGGCTAGTCCTAGTGTAATGGGGTTGGTCTTATTATTTTCGTCGTTAAACATTACGTATTAAACGGGCATTTTATGGATATATCTGAGTATACCTAGTTCTTTAGTTTAGATTTTGAAGATTTTTGCGGGTCGTTTTGCAAAAAAAGGCTGGTTATTTTTTTCCGAATCGTACCAAAATCTAATCAGCACCAGAGTGACCTATACGTGACTCATCTACCGAATTTTGTGAAATTCGGTCCATTAGTTTTTCAGCTAGAGTGGATACAAGCTTTTGCGGGCCATTTCGCAAAAAAATGCGGGTTCTTTTATTCCGAATCGTACCCAAAACTAATCAGCACCAGCCCCGCCCACAAGTGACTTACCTACCACATTTTGTGAAATTCGGTCCATTAGTTTTTTAGTTACAGTGGATACAAAATCTGCACAGACAGACAGACACACAGACAGACAGACAGACAGACAGACAGACACACAGACAGACAGACAGACACACGCACAGACGTCACGCTAAAAATGGTTTTTTCGTATTCTAGAGGTCTCGAAACGTGTAGATCCGTCGAAAACTCGAGTTGTGATTTTCGGTATGATTCCAATACTTTCCCTATACATTACCATGTATTGCAGGGAAAGTAAAAATCTGATGTGGGCAGCACATGACTTTCCCTGCAGACTTATATTTACGTTCTCTTTATTTTAATTACATTTAATTCACTTTTAATTCTTCGTTAAAAATTACGTATTAAACAAGCATTTTATGGATATATTTGAGCATACGTAGTTTTTTATTTTTGATTTTGGCGATTTTTGCGGGTCATTTTGCAAAAAAAGGCAGGTTATTTTTATCCGAATCATACCAAAATCTAATCAGCACCAGAGTGTCTCACAAGTGATTTACCTACCAAATTTTGTGGAATTCGGTCTATTAGTTTTTCAGCTAGAGTGGATACAAGCTTTTGGGGGGGCCATTTCGAAAAAAAAGGCCGGTTCTTTTATTCCAAATCGTACCCAAAACTAATCAGCACCAGACTCGCTCACAAGTGACTTACCTACCAAATTTTGTGAAATTCGGTCCAGTAGTTTTTTAGTTAGATTGGATACAAAATCTGCACAGACAGACACACTCACACAGACGTCACGCTAAAAATGGTTTTTTCGTATTTTAGCGGTCTCGAAACGTGTAGATCCGTCGAATACTCGAGTTGAGATTTTTGACATGATTCTAATACTTTCCCTATACATTACCATGTATTGCAGGGAAAGTAAAAGTACTAAAATTGGATTCTGATGTGAGAAAGTCGGGTTGAACTACGCAGTTAATTTCCTTTGGTTTTACACTTTCAATCATTATTTGATTTTTCCGATCGAAAACAGACTTTACGTGCAATGTGTATTCCAATCTTACTAACTCCTTAAAATCTGGAAGCGCACGTTGTTACGCTGTAAAAACCTTCAAAAAGTACTTATAAGAAGTAGAAAGTAGAATAAATTTGAAACACGTAAAAGCTTCTTACCTGTTCACTGATGTTCCCCCAAGCAAAACGTATGGAATAGTCTTCGTAAGAATCTTCATAAAGAAAATGGCTCAATTTTTGTCAAGTAGATTCTCACTAACAGTCACTTTTGCTTCATGATGTGGATCATCAAACCAAACTTCTCGGTTCAAAGCATGACAAAATTTTCTACCTTTTATGAAATCTTTGCAGTAATAGTTTCTATTTTCCTAGGTTCTTATTGCGAAAGTCATATTTTATCTATAAAACGTCCAATTCAAGGAGTTGCTGGAAAGAAATTACGTAGCCATTTTGCGAAGAAGTTGCAGAGTTCTTGACAAACTGACTAAATCAGATTTGCTGAACACATGATCTTCTCTAGACTCAAATTTATTTTTTCTTTATATAATTTTTATCTAACTTGTAATAGATAATCGTTTTAAAATCACTTCGGATTTGAAATGTTAATATTATTACTTTCCTTATATACATAATGTATAAGGAAAGTATTGTGACGGGGTCGAAAATTCGAATTCGAGTTTTCGACGGGAGAGCACGTTTCAAGCATCCCTGATCACGAATCAAACATTTTTGAAGTGATGTCTGTGTGTGTGTGAAAGTATGTGTGTGTGTGTGTGTATCAGTGAGTCCGTGGAGACGATAACTGACGAACGAATGGACAGATTCAAACAAAATTTGGTACAAAAATCACAATCCGCAAACACTGGAAGCCTATTGTTTTTATACGCAATCGAATGTTCAGAACTCCCCTAAATTTTCGAATAAAATTTTGAAAAAATCGTTAAAAAAATTAAAACTACTAATAGAGTTACGCAAATAGACATTTCTTATGTAATTTTTCATTAGAAAACGATTGACATAAATTTTAGAACGCTAACATGAACCGTTCTTGAGATATTGCACATTTTTCAAAAAAATTATCAGAAAGTCATATAATATGAAAAAAAATATTTCCTATTGAGAAACATGCTCACTTTTCATATGTAATACCATGCGATAAATTGGGTGACATCATTCTCGTGGAACTAGCTCGTTCCATTCATGAAAAAAGATACTTTGAGTAATACTTTTGTATTTGAACGCCAATAGTCATTTATCTTCTGTAAGAACAGCTTATTTCTTCATCCATAACGATTGGCGAGATTTTGGCGACGAATTTGGCGAATGTCGCCAATGGCGACTTTTTGAAATGTTGCCAAATTAACGAAAATTTCGCCATATGGATAAAAATGACGCTAAATCAATGAAAATGACGACTAATTGTCGAAAATTTAATATCTTGGAAAGAATATTTGTATCTACTATAAGAAAAAACTATTTTTTTTTACTGTAAAAGTAGTAAATTCATTACATTATATAAGGAAAGTCATGTGTTGCCCAAATCAGATTTTTTTCTTTATCATTTGGCATCGAATATACATTTCATAAAATTTTTCATTTAATTTTCGCATTTTTATATAATTTTAATTATCATTCGGCTACTTGATGCATTTTTTAAAAAAAGCAAGGATCAAAAATTCTGTAATTTATTCTTAAATATCAATGGAACGGTTCTTCATAAAGTAGTGGGAATACTTATCCCTTTTATATCAAATATTACGTGTACAACAAACATTTCAAATGAAATATTCAAGTGTATATATATTTCTAAATTTCAGTGCTTCGATTTTTTCGAGCCCATTTCAGAAACATCTGGAATGTGCGTGACGTTCTTTTGTCAGTGTTTTCTTCATACGCCCATTATGCGTACATTGACTGTATGTACATTGTATTACCTGTATGTACATTGTATTACCTGTATGTACATTGTATGTACATTGTATGTACATTGTTGGACTGTATGTATGTGTACATTGATTGTATTACCATAGTACAAGGTTCGAAATACAGAGGTACACAGATGTGTCCACGTGAAAATAAAATAGTAGATCCATTTTTATTAACACTTTCTAACATAGTTGAAAAGTGTTTATAACTTTTTATTCTGTCCGTCTGTCCGTTCGCGTAATTACCATAAAAATGACTTTATGAAAATGAAATTTTAGTATGTTGTTGAGACGGTCTGTGGAACATATGAGAATGTAAATAAATATTATAACCCAATTAGTTTTGGATTGAACCCGGGTTGAAGAAGTGAAATACATTGAACTCTATAGGACCTAATTCTTCAAAAACATTTTATGTAAAGTTAAAATTCACAAATTGCTCCGAAAATTTTAGGAAATATTCAAATTATCCCATAAAATATATAAAAAAAATGTCAGCAAAATATTTTCGGTAGTGCTTTAAATAAAAATTAAAATAATAATTACACCATATTATATAAAGAGATCAAGTGGCCCACTTCAAAATAAAATATAGCATCCATCCTTTTTCCCTGTGTAAAAATCGTGATTTTTAAAGTTCTTTTAAATTAATATTTAATGTTGCATCCGTCCTAAAACCGTTTTATTTATTTTTGAGTATTTCTGTGCATCTATATTCTTCGCCAACTCAATTACAGTATTTTTGAGTATAAATGATCATCAAACTCTGATTATTTCTAAACGAAGCCTAATTTTAATGGACTCAGAATATAAACAAGAGATTGTAAGATGAGTTGTATAAGAATTGTTGAATTTTTTTCACTCAAAATTATTTAGCTCAGGAGTCTGAAATAAAAGTGATATAAGTGCAATATTCATGGCTTTTACATAGGGAGCCAGATGATTTATATTCCGATGACGTCGTTTAAATAAAGTTCATTTTCTTCGATGAAGTTTTAAGTTTTCAAATATAATAAATTATTGTAGTACTGTGATAATTTAAAATATATCAGCGATGAATGTATCGCATTTTAGAGATGTTTAAATAAAATTGCATTTCAGCTGGAAAGTGTTTCATAACCAACGCTTTATGCATGATTGATCTTTCTTGTTTTTATCTGTAAAATGCATGCATTGCACCTATTTTTTCTTTTTAATTCGTCAAAATATACCAGAAATTCTGATTTGTCTGGCAAGAAATTCTTAGCAAGACTTAAAATTGCGCTGAAAAAGATCGGTTGTATTTTCTCGAATTATGCCAAAATTTAATCAATATCAGAATGACCTTCTAGGAACATAACTACTAAATTTTAAGAAATTTTATTACACAGTTTTTTACTACTGTAAAAAACATTTGCAGTTCCCCAAAATTAAAAATTTGAATACTTGAGAATGGTCCCTCTTAGATTAATGGAGTTGGTCTTATTGTTTTCGTCGTCAACAATTACGTATAAAACATGCATTTAATTGATACATTTGTAGTATTTTATTTTAAATCTTGACGATGACTTTTGCGGGCCATTTCGCAAAAGAATGGCAAATTAATTTTCAATCGAATCGTACTAAAATCTAATCAGCTCCACGGTAACCCGCAAGCAAGCTATCTACCAAATTTTGTGAAATGTAGTCTATTAGTTTCTCGCTAGAATGGTTACATACGATTTTTACGGGCCATTTTGAAAAATGCAAGACAAGTTTTCTTATCCCGAATTATACCAAAATCAAATCAGCACCAGGGTAATCGACAAGTGTACAAAGTTTCATGAAATTTGATCAATTGATTTTTGAGTTAGAGTGGGTGCGCACACACTGACGTCACTCTAAAAATAGTGTTTTAGTGTTCTGTGGTGCTCAAAATGTGTAAATCCGTCGAAAACTCGAACCACGATTTGCGACACGATTTCAATACTTTCCCTATACATTACCATTGTATTGCAGGGAAAGTAAAAAAACCATGCACGCAATTTCGTAACACACTTGCAGACTGAAGCTCGGAAAGTTTGCTGTTCCTTAAAAATAACCAGAAATGTTTTTGTTATCAAGAAAAATACATAAAACATGTTTTAAAGAAGCTAAATCCACAGCATATACCCATTTGTAAAAATGTAATAATTTTGAAGATGTCGGATTGTATGTTTATAGTTTTTACTGTTGAGAAATAATAAATTGTTTCTATAGCGTATGTTTAATGTTTGTATTGACATTTATAAAAATACAACCCCATTAATTTGCAAATTGTTCTAATGTTTTGAAAATTGTACTAATTTTTAGAAAAATTCCACTAATTTTAAAATTGGAATGTTGGCAGTTATGACCTAATGCTCTTATAATATAATTTTGGAAGTGTGCACCTAAAAATGAATTTGAGCACCCAAATTTAAAACTTAGTACGGAAAGTGCATCTAATTAAAGGCCTGACATAGTGATAGATTAACTTTCGAATTTCAAACAAAATATATTTTACTGAAATATAAAACTCAAGTAGAACTTTAAATTTTAAGTTTAATAATCCATTGATATATTCTTTGTTATTTTAAAATAATTCATAATTAGGAACACAAAGTGTTTATCTAGAAACACTTACATTTTCTACCGTCAAGAGAAATGCGTAAAATTTGCATATTTCATGTCTAGTAATTTACAGGAATTTCTTATTTCATCTTTACTGTTGTTTTGAAAGTACTTTTAGAACTTTGCTGTTCTTCATTATAGCTGAGAAAGAGTTTAATGAACTCAAAATTTATGAAGCCAGTCTTCTGGGAATCAACTAAAAATCTTTTACTTTGATAGTAAAGAGTGTTACGGAGCATAATCCTTTTCCACGAGTTTCTTATGCAAATTTGTTGCCGCCGAAAGTTCCATTTGACTTTCAAAGGAACAGTCATGGGATGGATGCAAACTTCATAAGGTGGTCTTTTTATACCTTTTATACCGAGTCTATTTTATGAGGAACTTCATTATCGGTTGTGTTGATAAGTGCGGAAAGTTTAGTATATTTCAATACAAACATGGAATACGTCTGACCAAACCCTTAGAAAATATATTAAATTGTAATTGTCTCACATGTGTGCTCTTTATTAATGACTTTTTGGGGTAAAAATAAATGCTCAACTGATAGTTTTCTGTATTAGAATCGCGCTCCCATTACAGATAGAAGCATCTACGTACGGTTTCATGCTTATTATGCGCTTATTAGTATAACTAACTAATATCAGCATAAGCAGCATAAATAATGGCAGAAAAACAATATTTGCAATAGCAGCAAAAAAAGTAACCAGAATGGTTCTTATTATCAACAAACAGAAATAGATAAAATGGTTCTTAAAGGTATCAAATCCACAACATGCACCCATTTGAAAAAATGTAATAATTTTAAAGATGTTGTAAATTTAAAATTTTACTGTTGAGAAATAATACATTCGTAGCTTAATGGTATTGTAGCTCATACTTTTATTTTTTTCCACTGCTGCAGGTATCGGCTATTCCATACTGATATATATCTATATATTCCATCATAATAAACTCAGAGCTCATTCATGGATGCTATTTATATGCGATAGGAGCGCTATCATAAAACAGAAAACTATCAGAAGACCATTTTCTTTATACAAAAATTCATCACTGAAGAACGTATATATGTAAGATAATAACACTTTAATATATTTTAAAGGTTCATTCAGACATTGCAAATGTCGGAATGTGATACACCAAACTATCTAATCATTAATGCAATCAATAAGTGTGTATACACGCAATAAGTGTGTATACAATGGAAACACGATCCTAACTTTGAAAACGTTCTCTAAAGGAGAATTTTGTGGGCATGTTTTGCTAAAATTGATCCCTTTATATACTTTTTAGTAACTGCATGATAAACCTAGTCCAATTACTATTTGTGCAAATCGTACTAAAGGGAAGATCTTTAAAATATTTTTTTTTAATCAAACAGTCATGATTTTATTCATATTCTTAGTTTTAAAGTTTTATCAAGTGACACATATAAACTTCTCCCGTTAACTTAATTTTGAAAGCACAGTAATAGACCATTTTCATATAGTAGTCGTACAACATGTTGATATCAAGCAGAACGATCGGCTTACAACAACAAGCTAAAAGAGTGAAACGCGCACTGAACGAAATGAAGCTATAGCAATCTCCGGCCGAGCGAACCTCTGCTTATAGTTAAGTATTCTGAACAACAAGCCCAAGTTGAAGTCCTTCCGTAAAACATGGAGTAACTTTTGAACTAAGCATTGCACGAATTTAAGTCAAAATTATATGGATAGAGTTGTAAAATAGAACATTGTGTCTAAAACATGCTGTGACATCAAATTGCTAAGCTTTTATATTTTTAATTCTTGTTACTTTCCTTATATACATAATGTATAAGGAAAGTATTGTGACGGGGTCGATAATTTGAATTTGAGTTTTCGACGGGAGAGCACGTTTCAAGCATCCCTAATCACGAATCAAACATTTTTGAAGTGATGTCTGTGTGTGTGTGTGTGTGTGTGAAAGTATGTGTGAGCGTGTGTGTGGCAGTGAGTCTGTGGAGACGATAACTGACGAACGAATGGACCGATTCGAACGAAATTTGGTACAAAAATCACAATCCGTAAACGCTGGAAGCCTATTGTTTTTATACGCACTCGAATGTTCAGAACCCCCTAAATTTTCGAGTGAAATGTTGAAAAAATCGTCAAAAAATCAAAACCGCTAATAAAGTTACGCAAATAGACATTTCTTATGTAATTTTTCATTAGAAAACGATTGACATAAATTTGAGAACGCTAACATGAACCGTTCTCGAGATATTGCACATTTTTCAAAAAAATTATCAAAAAGTTATATAAAATAAAAAAAATATATTTTCTATTGAGAAACATGTTCACTTTCCATATGTAATACCATGCGATAAATTGGGTGACATCATTCTCGTGGATCTAGCTCGTGCCATTCATGAAAAAAGATACTTTGAGTAATACTTTTGTATTTGAACGCCAATAGTCATTTATCTGCTATAAGAATAACTTATTTTTCCGCCTATAACGCTTGGCGAGATTTTGGCGATGAATTTGGTGGAATGTCGCCAACTTGGCGACATTTTTAATTGTTGCCAAATTAACAAAAATCTCGCCAAATTGATAAAAATGACATTAAATCAATGAAAATGACGACTAATTGAAGAAAATTCAATATCTTGGAAAGAATATAAGTATCTACTACAAGAATAATTTTTTTTTTAACTGTTAAAGTAGTAAATTCATTGCATTATATAAGGAAAGTCATGTGTTGCCCACATCAGATTTTACTTAATTAACATTTCGTAATAATTAATTTTTCATATATGTAAATAAATTATATAACTTATTAATTATAGTCCTTCTAAGTATGAATACATTAGAAAGTGTTTCTGAAAATGAACATTATTACATTTTATACACTCGGCGCTTGGCTTCCACCTTTAAAATACTAATAATAACAATAATAATAATAATACACACTCTGTTGCAAAAACTACATGCACCCATAGGAAATTGAGCTAAGGCCGCGAAACTCGGCATGTATGTATCGTTTGAGGAGATATGCAAATGATTAGAATTTGAGAGCAAATAAATGTTTTATTAAGCAATGGTGGCAACAAGAAGATGCCATTATAAGTGGGAAGTATTTGGGGCTATTGAACTCAATTTAATGGATTATGAAAGAGAAATTGAATTCAAGTTTGTAGAGAAAATCAAGTGCAGCCTGCCTCAAACTTTCTCGCAATCGTTGAGAATTTCACTAAGAAAGTTAAAATTATGATAACATAAGAGTATATGGATAAAAATAATATACAATATCCATATATCAGAAGATCAAGAAAATCTCCCCAACTTATACTTTATTTTGCTTCAATTTCCGGTAATTAGGCTATTAATTACCCCATTTAGTCTGGATAATCGAAATTTTATTGTACTATGCATTGCATGAAAAATAAATGATTTTCTGCGGCGAGATTTAATTAGTTTATTCTTATTAATATTGAATCACAGGGTACCCCATGGAGAAAGACTTCGTTCGTTTATTGATCCACATTCTGTTCCAAAAACCTGGCAACGATCGATTTTCTCAGGTGAGCGAGGCCCTTAGAGATCGAATACGTCAGATTGGAACGAATTTTGCTGCCTTTCTTCCAGAAAAGAGGAACTGCATGAAAATACCTTTATGGCGGAAATATTTTCTTGGAATAGAATCCGATGTTGTTGACAAATGTTGTGAGTAATAACTATATAGACAATCTGTCCCCACGCAGCTTTCTCGGGCTTTCATGCTTCACAGCGTCCTTGTATCATAATTAGAAATCAAAATGAAAAGTATCTTTATATACGCTTTCATTTGGAAATGTTATTAAAGTAAATGTAATTACTATTTTGAGTAATAAGGAAGACTAACCGGAGTATAGATATCAAGAGTGACCGTAGCTTACCATATGCAATCAAATATATATGAATAAAATTGAAAATGTGTTTATTTATTTGTGTGTTTGTCTCATCACCACGGAAAAACGGCTGCACCGAATTTCATGAAATTGTGTGGCTAACCTTGGAATAATCCCACTTAAAATTGAGTCTATGTTTCGAGTTTTTAGAATCAGAGGATATTAATAAAAATTCACAATTAAACCTTCTATAGATATAGCATTATGCATCAGACAATCTTTTTCCCGCCAATTTATTTGAAGAAAATTATATCACGTCGCTTAACAACGGAATTAATTCTAATGTGTTCATACGACACACAATTTTTATTGAAACTTTTCGGATTTCAATAATAAGTAAATGTATTATATAAAATACATTTTATCCAAATTGCTCTTCTCACTGGATTCTATCAATTACGGCCGTCGGGTTTAAAGATTACGGAAATTATTGATATTTTCAATTTTTTACGTCCTCTGTTTTATGTTAGCAAAGATTTTTCAAACTCATATATTGTAATACGAGTATTTTATCCAATACAATTTTACCGCTTTCATTTTGGCATATATTGATTCAACATCATATTTTTTGTAAATTTGTTTACAACCGGGACCAAGATGCTTTATTCTTCAGATCTTTGCATTTGAAAACAATTTTATAAAGCGAGAACAGAGATTCTTAAGCTTCTTTTTAGGTGCTTTAATTTAAATAGTTTAATAGAATATTTTAAGTGGCAATGTAATTTTAAATACTGTAAGAATTCGCACGTAACTGTGTATTTCAAGTTTCTTTCTATAGTGTATTCCGTACAAAAAACGGGCATACTGCTAGTGCTAAATATAAATAGCTAGCCGTCATCTTTCAGTGATTATACCACCATTGATTAAATGGACTGGAAAACTGTGATTTCGCTTAGAATTTTGAAGTTTGTGGTAATCTCCACATCAGTTTTATACATTCTCTTACTAATTGAAAATTATATTAAAATAATTGTAACAAATATGGAATACGTGAATATTTTCTTTCTGCTATCAAGGTGAAGTGGTTTATTGCAGTAAAGTGGTTTTGAGTTTTTTTATTATTATTATTTTGCATCGTTACCCCTAATTCGAATTTTCAAATATTAGATTTTTTCGCTGACATCCTCGACGAATCGAATGAGACCAAAACCGAGACCAAAAGCTACTTTTCAAAATTATCGAGTTCTTCCATTCTTGCTAGAGTGGAAGTGCTCGATAATTATGAAAAGTAGCTTTGAGTGTTTGGTATATCTCTTCGAAGTGTCATCCGTATTTCCAATTTCAGAAATTTTACATTCTTTCCTGGGTCTCGAAGCTTACAAAGACAGCGACTTTGACGATAAAAGCTTGAAATTGCGTCCCAATAGTTGGGGCAACAAAGCTCTTTACAAGGACTCACGAACAAATCAATCCTGTGGGTCTCTGCAAAGATGTCGGCAGTCTGAAAATGACCCTAGTGAGACCAACACCAATTTAGTGGACTCTGGGATATTGAGCGCCGATTTCAAGTCGGAAGGACAACGACTGCGCAGGAACCTTACCTCGAGGATAAAAATAGCATCAGAAGGCTAACCTGATGTGAAAATATTAAGAGGTGGTCCGTCAGCTTGTCAGTTGCACGACAATCTATTATTAAAGATTGGAGAGTGTAGAGTCCACCTCAAGGATAAGAGCTTGCAATTCCTTCCCAATAGCTCAGCGGTAGAGCATCGACTGATCAACACGAAGGTCCATGACTCGATTTCCGATTGGAGCAGCAAGGCTCTTTGCCATAGACCCCGAACAAATCATTCCTGTAGGTTATTGCAGAGACGCCGACGGTCTAAAAATTAGTACAAGTAGCACGAATTCAGTGAATTCTGAGATATTGAGCACCTATTTTAAATCGGGAAGACAACAACCATGCAAGAAGCTAACTTAGAGGATAAAAATGGCACAGAAGTCTAACCTAAAGTAAAAATAGCAGAAGGTGATCAGTCAGATTGTCAATGGCACGCCAAACTGGCATTGGAGGGTGGAGAATATACAGTCCACTTCAAAGATAAGAACTTGCAATTCCATCTCAGTAACTAAATGGTAAAGCCTGACCAGTACTAAGATCCATGATTCGATTCCCCGGTTGGAGCAGCAAGGCTCTTTAGAAACTGGGAGGACCAAATGATATCAAAGCCAAGATTCTACTTATAATGGAAATGCTTAATAATGTTGATATGTCACCCAATCAGAAAGTCAGTTCATATTATTATGATATTATAAGTCACTTCATAAATGAGAACTGCACTATATATTTTTAAATTCAACCATAGTATTTGGAAATTTTTTGACACATTTTCTCTTATTGGCATTTATTTATAGGCATTTATGTATCATAGTCATTTTTAACGATAGTTTTGCACGTTTTACCCTATGAAAATACTAGTTTACACTTTATGAAAATGTTAATTGTGGGCAAACGAGTATTATACGTTTTTAACTGAAATTAAAATAGCATCAAACTGTTAATTTAATATGAGCCAACAGAAGACGTTTCAAACACACATTCATATTAACTCTTAAGAGATTAATCGCTAAAACAATCATTTTTTAGTCTCCAATTCCAAAAACTACGAACAAAAGTTTGCCCTGTATTAATTTCACATTTAATTACTTAGTAATAAATAAACATATTGACTTCAAAGAAGTGAAGGGTTTTTGTTTTTCTCTTTTCGATACGTATTTTTCTGTACTTCACTAAAATACACCTAATTGAAATTTTCATAATTAATTAAGATGAGTTTGGTATCGCATTAATAAGTTACAAATTTTCTCTAGCATTTTTTTATAAATTAAACATTGGAAGTTATTTTATTATTTTATGTTAAAAATTAATGGCTTTCTTCACGATTATTAAAATCGCAAGTATTTCCTTGTGCAAACCGAGATGCCAGTGAATATGCAAAAGCCATTTTCATATGAGAACTAATGCAACTTTATTTTAAAAATCTGATATATTTAAAACATAACATTCACGACGTATTTACAGGTTTGTACAGTATAGAAAAATGAAAACACAAATTAGAACATTCTTAGGACTCAATCTTGCTAGAAATTGATAGAATTATTGATGTTACCGACTAAATAACGTATACTACATTTCATTGGAATTGCGCTTCAAAACACATAAAAATGAAAAAATACATAATAATGAATAATAGCAATAAAGTTTAGTTTTGCAGCCTAGAGTAATTTTTATTACTGTTTAACTTTCTTATATATATTTACGTGCAAAATGTCACGTTGTAAGTTGATGAAGGCATGTAGTATATTTTATTTTCTTGCAAAATCAAATCAATGTTAAAAGTAATTTCTTTTTGTATTTTAAAGGATTTGTTATATTTTTAAACAATTCTTATGTGAAGTGATTCATTGTTGCAGATTAGTGAAGCTGCGTAGAATATTTTGTTTTCTTGCAAATTCGAGTCTATGTTTAAAGTGATTCCTTCCATTTTGGGGGAATTCATATATTTTTAAAGCAATTTTTATGGAAAGTAATTTCTCTACAGTTTTCTCACTTTATTGCTTCTCTTTAAAATTGTAATTAGGGGTTTCTAACTGTTATAAATATGCGAACAAGTCAATCCGTCAAATTAAAACACTCCAACAACAAAAAATTCTCATCTCAATCCTCAATCAAGAAAAAAAAAATTCCTTCCTGCAATTCGAAAACAAAAATTGTATTTGCCCTAACCGCATTTTCTATCAATATTAAACAAACATATTTAAATATATATTCTGTATTAGAAACTAGAAAACACCATACTCCAATCAGGTTCCCGCTAAACGCAATTAGCTTCTAAAGTGATATTTTTTTCCATGAGAAATGCTATCACACAACGCAAAAATTAATCGAAAATGAACGAAAATTATATTGCATAGCATCTTTTACCAGTAATTACCTGTATTAGTCATTAAAGAACGGTTGGAAATTCAAGAATTTACTAAATTGCATTAGCATTATTTAGAACCAGCTCTGCAAATCAGAGCTCATCAAAGGAAACTAATTACTAAGATTTGAATTTTGCTGTTTCTTAACGACTGATAAAGGGGTTTTGCTTTTCTTTGACCATCTATCACACCTTAATGAGTTGCGATACTTTGTTGATAATAATCTGTGAGAAACATTTATCGTTTCAAAGTAATGAAATTTCTTTCATTAGGATGTACTCTCAGGATACAAAAATCAGATGTGGGCAGCACATGGCCCTCCCTACAAACTCAAATTGATTTTCTATTTATTTATTTCTTAATTCATCAAATTGAGTTTAATTGCACAAAATTATTTACATTTAAACTGAATTTGCAGCTTTTATTCAATTTTCGTCTTCATTTGGCGACAAGGCTTATTTTCCAAGGCGACGTTGCAAAAATACTCAGAAACAAAAATATCTCGTGAACTGTTAGTCCTAGAGTTATACAGTTAGTCTTATTCTTTTCGCCAGCAAAAATTACCTATAAAACAAGCATTTAATTGGTACGTTTGAGCATATGTAGTCTTTTATTTGATATTTTGTCTATTTTTGTGGGCCATTTCGCTAAAAAAGATAGGTTCTTCTTTCCCGAATTGTACCAAAATCTAATCAGCACCAGAGTAACCTACTTAAGTAAGTTATCTAATTTCTACCCAATTTTGAGATATTTGGTCATTTAGTTTTTGGAGATAGAGTGGATACATGCAGTGTACAGACAGACAGATCCCTATACATTTCCATGTGTCATAGGGAAAGTAGAAAAGAGTCCGAATTTCTAAATAACTAATTTTTTTAAAGCCCGAATAAGCGTAAACAGGAATAATATACAACTAATAACTCTACAGCTATCTTGTAAGATCACAAAACAGCTATCAGGTGCAATGAAACAGCAATTAAATGCTCAAATAATTTACAAAATAGCCGATTCTGTTCTCAAAACACTGACATATCTCACAATTCAATATGACACGTATTACTCTCCAACTTAACAATGGCTTCCCTATATACTGTTTACAGATATCTCTAGAAAGAGGGCATATCTCCGAAGACAATGGAGATTTCGAAAATTCGAGTGCCTTTTCAAACTCGCCAGAAGTCGCCACATTGGTGATATTTCAAGATATTTTAAGCCAAGGGCAAGCAACTCGTTCCTTCAAATAAAGCAATAGTTTTGTTGTAAATGTGTTTTCTCCTTGTTGAGAAACGGCACACTAAGAATCATTTTACACATTCGTAACAAGAGTGTGAGAAAGCAAAAAGAGCAGCAATTCTCAAAAAATATTGTTTCAGAAAATTTTTGACGAAAAGCATGTTTTTAAAACAGCTTTAACACATTTAAAACACTTCCGGAAATATATTCGTCTGTATGTATATGTATAATGTATGTCTGTGAGGAGTGGACAGATAACTCAAGAAGAAATGAACGTCTTTCTATAAAACAGTATACACTACCCGACATAGAATGTATACAAATGATCTGAAATGCAAGTAGGTCATGTGATTAGAGCGCGGGATAAAAGATATGGAAACGGTAGATGATCCAACAGTTGTTACTGTCTGTCGCCTACGGAAATCCGTTTTTCCAGCTGCTTTTCATTTCAGAAGACACGTGTTGTTGAAGAGATGCCTGGTCATCGACTCCGAAGTCCATTCAGCATGTGGACGATGGTACGAGGGGATTCATTTTAAGCCTACGTACGGTTGAGTGGTCGTACCGGCGTATCACCGCTGAAACACGTATAGATGAGTTCACTGTGCAAATGATTGAAGAAGGGCATGTGAATCGTCGCAGTGGTACAGGTCCATCCAGATGTGCGTCAGCACGAGTTCATTGACACATTCGGAGGCATGCGGTGGTTGCCCCACAAACGACGACTGCCGATATTCTGCAGAATTTACAGGGTACATTGGATGTTCCAATATCAACGAGTACAGTTTCTCGACAATTGGCCGAAAACGGCTTGCACTCAAACCGTCCTTTACGAAGACTGCCATTGACGACAAGACACACACCGATGTGAGAGTGCAATGGTGTCGGAGTTGAGCCTCTTGGACGACTGAATGGGGCAGGGTAGTGTTCAGAGACGAGTCGCGGTTGTTTCTCGAAAGTCTGGAGGTAGCGTAGAAACAGATTCAATCCTACTGCGATTGTTGAACACCTTACTGCTCAACAAGGCGGCATTATGGTGCCATCGGCTTCGATAGCCAGTCACCTATGGTTCGTATCAGAGGCATAATGACAGCACGACGATATGTGGATGAGGTGCTGTGACCCGTTACACTGCCCTACCTTCAGTGGTTGCAAAATGCTGTTTTTCAACCAGATAACGCGCGACCGCACACGGTAACCATCAACAGACAGGCCTTGCAAGGTATCCAGGTGCTTCCTTGGCCTCCGCTATCTCCAGATCTCTCACACGTCGAGCATGTATGGGACATCATTGGCCGTCCTTTGACTGTCCTGCCACGTCTCAAACAAAGGACGATCTGTGGATGTTGATTGAAGGCATAGGATCATCCATCCCTCAGGAAACTATCCGCATGCTCATCGCATCTGGTCCTCGAAGGGTTGCTACTTGTATCGCTGCAAGAGGCGACCCTACTGCATGCTGATCACCCTGTATATGTTATTACTGTATTGCATTATCCTTCTGGAATTAACATCACTTATTTATATATGCCATTTATATGTGTAATGGATCTTGCAACAAAGTAAGAAAAGCCTTGGGACAAGTTAAGAGGCAGTGAAAATTCCCATGCCAAACATCAAGCAGGAGTAGATGGTCCCATGACAATACTCCCTGCATTTGAAATAAAGGCAAGAAACATCAAGCGAACACTTTGAAAACGCTCTTTTCTTTTTCCTGCCGTTTTCCGAGAGACAAGGGAAGGGGGAGAGGCACTTGTGGCGGCGAATAATACATAATGGTACGGACGCGGAAGGATACAACGGCAAAACTTGATCAAAGTGAAGCCTGAGCACGGCTGTATACTTACGCAGTTGTGTACATGTACATATAGCATACGCCATGTACCACGACACACTTGACTTACTACTTTAATTGACACTTGACTCTTGTTTCTTGAGAGACACTTGTTTTTCTTGAGATTCACGATATACCTTAGTTGTTTCTTGTTACTTGAGATACTTACTTGTTACTACGCAGATAGAGAGGTCTTGAAGAAAAACCCTAGTGGGGTGAGGTCATCTTTTGGACCTCACCTTACAATTTTAATTTTATTTTGCAACATCAACTTGACGGTGACTGAGGATGCTAAAATGAACGGTCGTGCGCTTTTTAGCTACGTAGATGGATGCAGTACACAGATTGATTAAGTTTTTACATTTAAGATGCAGCATAGACTACAGCATTCTGTTCTACGAAATTTTTGCTTCTGACAAATGCTTCATTTAAAGACTGGCACGAATTTGACTTAAAATTCCTGAATTATTACAGAATACACTGGATGTGCCACAGTGAATATTACCTGATCTGAGTATAGAGGACTTTGCGAATAAATCATGCATAACTAGCTGATTAAAGAAATACTATAATTAGCGAAGGCGGAAGAATTCAAAAATCCTGATGATCCATGATACTGATGCTGAGATCCCTAACAACTTATTCGACAGAAAGAGACTCAACAAATAAACTTTTCGCAATGGAAGAAGGGCCACACTACATTGTGAATTTAAAGAGACTATTTAAAAATAGAAAATGTTTTGAACTCTAGAAATAAGTGGACTATGATTTCTACAGGATTGGGGTGAGTTTTTTTTATAAAATTGATTTTTGTGAGTATCTACTCAGGCCATACCATTAACTTGCAATTTTAGATTTAGAATGGTTCATAAAAGCAAAAGTTGATGAACTCTAACTCTGGAATTAATAATGATTAGAATTAATGAATGATAAATTAAAATGCTAGTATCTGTGATGATGTAAATTTGTATATAATACTAAAAGGCCTGATATTTAGAATATGTAAGATTGAATGTATGTGATGATATATATATATATATAAACTGCAATATTGAGTAAGAAACTGAATAATGTTATTAAATTAAGTGATACCATAAAAATAGTGTTAGCAATTACAATTGGATAATCATATTAATCATGATATAAGTTTTATATTAATAATTAATATATTGTGTTTGTCATGTATAAAAATTGTCTTCATTTTATAACGGCCTAAATTTAATATATTTGTCATCTCACGAAACCAGAAAATCTCTGGCATGCACTCTTATGAGTGATTTAAACTCACAGACGGTGTGGCAATAAGTATAGATTTATTTAAACTTCATCCAAAATTGCGAGATTTAGTTTTAAACTAATCTCTGTCTTTTTAGGACTTAATTGGAACTGTAATAATTAATCTATTCATATACTTATTGCCACACTAGGATATGGAGGCTTTACTCATTTAAGAGGTCTCCCCATACACTCTATTCGCTCTTTTATTGTGTTTAATTTTCTGTGTCGGGTAGTGTATGTATAGTTACATTATGTAAAATACTATAACAATTAGATAATTTTGTATCCAGAGATTTTTTCAGTACCCTGGATTTGAACTAAGAGCATAGGCGCCCATAGAGGAGGGAAAGAGGGAGCACGTGCCCTCCCTGGACATCCAAGGTTACAAAGGTGAGCATCAAGCTAGTCGATATCATGTATTTTATACTCAAGTTTGCCCCACTGACGTCAGTGATTTGTACCCTCCTAGGAAAAGTTCTATGGACTCCCATGACCAGTTGCTTTTGAATCCAAAAGCCAAAGCGCTAAAAGCTCTTTCACTGTGATAAAGTCAACGAATTGGATGCACTATACATTAAATTTGATTGCTACCTATACAAATTTTTAAAAAATCGCGTGACAAAAATCGTCTGTCTGTGAGCAAGTGTTCTCATTTTCTTGGACATTTTAAAACTACCAAAACAACAAACTTATTATTCCAATGAAAACACCGAAAGACAAATGCAGAACAAATACCTCTCCCACTTATCAAAAAATTCCTCAGAAAAGTTTATTCCCAAATACTTCTTTCTTGGGATTTTTATTTTCTTGTAACAGCGCTTTTAATTTTCTTCTAAGCTGACAAAAACAAAAGGTGTCGTACTGCATACATTTTTCTTTCTTATATATATATTTCAATTTTCTTTAATAGCAAAAGCTAAAATAATCACGACTTTCGCGAATTATTCCATTAATTTACACAGCAATAAAATAACACTTTCTCGTTGCCTAAAGTATACATAATAAACGAAAGTGAATTCTGCAGAACATTCCAAGAATTCTTTACGATTGTTTTCATTGTTAGAAAATTTTCATGCACGATAAAAAAGAAATAAAGTTTTCATTAAGCGTTTAAATAGTTTTATATTACTTTAAGTTTTCATTTTTAAAACCCACGCGCTGAATGCTGTTAATTGTGAAAGACAAAAATCTGATTCAAAGATGATTGTAAATTTTGAACATACACTCAATAACAAAAAAATCGACGAACAAGAAGGAGTTGTCCGATTGTGATAAAAATTAGTGGATATGAAGAATATACATAGAAAAAGAAACGATTAAAATTTCAGAACAATTTAATGATTTAGAGTTTGACCGTATACAAAGGGAGGAAGTCAATAAGGCGTTGGTCCACCTCTGGCCTGGATGCAAGATGTCACCCGGTGTGGCAAAGACTGATAAAGTTCACGGATGGTGTCCTGCGGAAGGTCTTGCCAAATTGTCTCCAACTGTCGGGCTAAATCGTCAACATTCCTGGATGGTTACAATCGCCTTCCCATAACGTTCCAAAGGTGCTCTATAGGAGAGAGATCAGGAGACCTAGCTGGCCAAGGAAGTGTTGGGCAAGCTTGAAGACAATTCATAGCAACACGTGCCGTGTGCGACCGGACATTATCTTGTTGAAAAGTAAATCCAGGGGTGTCGCAAAAGGAACGGTAACACAACCGGTCGTAGAATGCTGTCTATGTACCGCTGTGCTGTCAGTGTGCCAGAAATGACTACCAAAGGGGTCCGGCTATCAAAGGAGATGGCACCCCAGACCATAACGCCCTGTTGTGGACATGTGTAGCGTGCGATAGTAAGGGCAGGATCCCCACGCTGCCCTGGACGTCTCCAGACACGTCTGCGGTTGTCGTCAGGACACAGTTGGAAACGGGACTCGTCACTAAAGACTAAATGTCTTTCCATACGAAATTTCATTACAATCGGACAACTCCTTCTTGGTGCGTCAATTTTTTTGTTATAGAGTGTATTTTTCATGAAAATGGACGTTTTCAAGTAGATTTAAAACTGAAAATAATATGAAAATAATATAAATGGTCCCTCTTTCTGTGGTATGTTATTTGATGGACATTATACTTCAAAATAATGTTGAAAAAATTCTTAATGGGGAAAACTTAAGACTTCTTTGAATGCAATGAACTGAAGTGCCATTGAATTAGGGATGGCTACATAATAACGTGTTGGGCCCCTCTAGCCAGGACCGTCCCGAAGACCAAGCAATCCAAGCGCCTTATATTTTGAAGGGGCCTCAAAATTGGAAAGGATTTTAATTTCTTTTATCCTAAACCTTCCTTAAATTTTGTTCCAAGCTAATTAATGCCACCTACCATCTTACTCCTAATTTACTCCTACGTTTTTCTTTATTTAGTTTGTGTATTTTATTATTCCGTATTTTATCTTTAGTCATTCGTGCTTCAATACTTGCGAGCATGATTTGATTCTGTTATGCAGAATCTGTAGCATTTTTTGCACGCTTTTAATTAGCTTGCTCTGTTACATTCAAATGTTGTGATGGATTTTGAACCCAATTCCTAATGTTCAGTAGACTTGAAATTTTACATGCTTACGTATGCCTGATGACAATACAATATTCTGTCATATTTGAGTTTCCATCCACTCACCACTTCCCGAGATTTTTGTCCTTAAATCAAATGTTTTGACATAGCTTGTAAGTCTCGTCGTGTCAAACTTCATCAAGAGCTTCTACAAGTTGGGTATGTATGTTATTCGCTTAAAGTCCTTGAGACCAGTAGGTGATTAGATCTTAGGGAGTATGTAGATGATCTCGTTGTAGAACCATTCTTCTGGCTCAACCTCTGTCCTTATGATATTTATTTCTTTTGCTGTGAAAGGGTGGATTGTTGTACATTCCTTAATGAAAGAATTGTACAGGTTACAAATTAATTCTAGTATTTCTGCATCCTTCAGCCCCAGTTCTTGATGTTCTACTCCTCAAAGACTGACTATCCGATAATTTGCAAGTACAAACATATTAAAAATAACCTTTTTTAAAAAACCACGCTTTTATTTCAAAATTCACTAAAAAGTAGAAAATAAATTTTTACTTCAGTACTAAAAATTTTTTTCATACACACATAACTAAAAACAAAAGCATGGGTGCTTTTCACTCGTACCTCCAACTTCTAAAATCTTATCTTATCGATCATCGTTAGCTTCCAATAGTATTAGAAGTACTGAAATTTACTATGAATGAATTAACGTTTTCAATAATTGCTTAAAGGAAGCAGACATATGCAATCTGCGTGACAACAATTGTTTGGAGTTTTGTTTGGGTTCGAGTGCTGTTGAAGTTTTGATCCCTCTTCATCAGAGCAAAACAATATCGTTACTTCACAAACGCTGGGTAAAAACTGTTCCTGCTTAGCGTTTAGTAAGTAAAAACACTGTTTTGAGCTATAAGTTGTCGCATAATATGTTTATCTGATTACAAATTTTCGAAATAGTGACATTGTATTACATTTATTATTCAGGTGAGGCCTCTTCAAAAAGCTCGCTTCGAGACTCAAAAGACTTCGGACCGCTATTGCCTATAGTAATTTTTTGCTATGATTCATAGCTATATGGTTCATCCTATTGCCAAGTCAACAC
This sequence comes from Amaurobius ferox, assembly GCA_951213105.1. Classification (NCBI taxonomy): domain Eukaryota; kingdom Metazoa; phylum Arthropoda; class Arachnida; order Araneae; family Amaurobiidae; genus Amaurobius; species Amaurobius ferox. The sequence continues at coordinate 134,984,807 of OX578134.1, forward strand.
TACGTGGAATATTGAATGTCCTGACTGCAAATGGCCCAGTTTTCATTCGGATTATGCATGGGTGCAAAGAAACCCGCACTCAGATTCACCATAATGAGATCAATTTTAATGAGTTTGCTTCCACTGCTTTCCATATTTCTCGAGAGAAATTATTTCCAGCGTGTCTCAAGAGAAATAATTTCGCATGTTTCTGGCAGGATTCGAGATTGAGGTTGGAAATAAATGGCAAATTAATAGCATTTTGCAGCTTTAATCACGGATAAGAACAAAATACAAAATTTGAGTATTTTAATTTCACTGACGATATTTGTTCTGTCACATCACAATATGCAGAAAGCATTTTTTCCCGAAAACTTTCCAGTTCGAAATGTTAAAAGCCCGTTTTAAAACTGACATTCAACATATTTGGAAATATGTTTGAAATGTGTTCAGGTTCGTTCATCCGTACATCAACCTCTCTGTATGTTGATGCATGTATGTGTCTGCAGTGTTTCTTTCAGGCGTGCATCCGGGCAGTAAAACAAAATTTATTGAATTTGAAAGTATTCTTGCAAATTTTACTGAGAAAAACAAGAAAATGTTATCAAATCTGATTATACTCCCAATTTTCACTTCCTTATACATAATTTACATTACTCCTGAAATTACAATGAAAATCTTTATTGCAGAAAAAGTAACTTTGAAACCAGCATATTAACTATTTCAACAGTTAATGTTGCTCCAAACATGGCTTAAATTCCGCACTATATTTATTGCAACGAAACGTCAGTAGCAACAATTTTGCAACTTTAAGTGTTCACACCCAACCAGGAATCCCATTTCAAAATTCCTTATGAAACAAACGCGTGAATTACCTAGCATTATAAATATCCGAATTCGTACCCGAATTATGTATTGGTGCAATGAGCTTTTAAAAAATTTACTACATCCAGAGTCATTTAATGGGTTTGTTACCTACTACATCTCGTGTTTCCCGAGAGAAGTTATTACTTGTGTTCCCGTCAGGATGTAGATTCGAAGTTTGAAATGAGTTTCGAGGAATCGTGTTATGTGGATTTGAGGTTGGGGGAAAACTAATTCTAAATATGCGCCATTTTAATTTCGCCGAAGTATTTCCATATAGTGACTGATTTAAGCTAATGATAGGCCCCTTTCAATACAAGGACCTAGTTTTATATATGGAAATATTCTATTATTAACACTTTACAACAAAGTCGAAAAGTGTTTATGACTTTGTTCATTCTGTCTGTCTGTCTGTCCGTTAGCACGATAACTGCCGTAAAAATGACTTTATCAAAATGAAATTTTAGTATGTTTTTCAGACGGTCTGTGGAACCTATGGGAATATAAATATATAATATCACCCAATTAGTTTTTTATTGAGCCCGGGTTGAAAAAATGAAATGCATTGAACCCTATGGGACCTAATTTTTCAAACATTTTTTAAGTAAACTTAAAATTCACGAATTGCTTCGAAATTTTTAGGAAATATTCACATTATCCCATAGAATATATAAAAAAAAATTCAGTAAAATATGTTAGGAAGTTTTTTAATTAAAAATTATTTAATATAGGGAAAAAAACAAATTCAATTAAATTCTGACTTTGGGATATCCTCCAGAAAGAAAAGAGAGATATATTATATAATAAATATCTTTCCAAGTGTTTAATCATTTTACATATAAGAAAGGTTTCACATTTTAAAATAAATTTGGTAGATAATAATTTTTCATTTTTTTAAAATTTTATATAACTCTTCATGATATACTTATTTGATGGCATTTTTAATGCACTTTCCTACGTCCTAGAGAGTTAAAATTTGGTACACAGCTTAAATTTGTTGAACATTTTATTCGACAAAAATTTGATGGATCTTTAAATATGGATCATACATTTTTTTCGAAATGGCCTGAAAACAATCCCCGTTCACTTCTATAAATCATTGTTGTAATATTGTTAAAAATTCTGATGTGGACAGCACATGTCTTTCCCTGCAGACTCATATTCGTTCTCTCTATTTCTTCAATAATAATTTGAGTTTATCTGCACAAAATAACAACCATAAGTATTTTAAATGACATTGAATTTTCACGTTAAGCTTAAATTTGTTTCTCATTTGATAGCTGGACTTATTGTCATGTCAAAGGTGGCGTAGCGAAAACGCAAAAAAACTAAAATATCTTAAGAACGGCTAGTCCTAGAGTAATGGGGTTAGTCTTATTCTTTTTGTTGTCAAAAATCACGTATAAAATAGAAATTTAATTGATATAATTGAGCACACGTAGTCTTTTATTTTTATATATAACGATTTTTGCGGGCCATTTCGCAAAAATAGCCCGTTCCTTTTTCCCGAATCGTACTAGAATAACCTACAAATGATTTATATACAAAATTTTGTTAAATTTGGTATATAAATCACTTGTAGGTTATTGAAATATTATACACGAAATTTTATTATATTTGTTCCATTAGTTTTTAGCTAGAGTGGATAAAGGCATTTTCTGCGGCCATTTCGCAAAGAAGGCAGATTCTTTTATTACGAATCGTACTATAATCTAATGAACATCAGGATTTCCCACAAAAAACATACCTACCAAATTGTATGAAATTCGGTCCATTAGTTTTTCAATTAGAGTGGATGTAATATCCACACAGACACACAGATACACCCTTACACACACAAACGTCTTCCTAAAAATAGTTTTTTCGTGTTCTAGAAGTCCCAAAACGTGTAGATCCTTTGAAAATTCGAGTTCCGATCTTCGGCACGATTCCAATACTTTGAGTACATACACAGTACAGTTTGAGTAGACACATACACACATATATTATCTGTGCATCTGTGTATTATCTGTGTATCTAAATTCCGTGCCTATACAATTACAATAGTTGTGATTTTAAATGATCCCTAAACTTTTATTATTTCTTCAACGAAGCCTAATTTTAACATATGCAGATTGCAAATAACTCAAGCGATTGTAAGATGAATTACATAAGAATTGCTGAATTTTTTTCACACAAAATTATTTAGCTCTGGAGTCTGGAATACAAGTTATATGAATGAAATATTTATTGATTTTGCATAAAGAATCAGATGATTTATATTTCGATACAGTTTAAAATATTTAAGTATAATAAATTACTGTAATACTGTGATAATGTAAAATATATCACCACTGAATGTATCACATTTTAGAAATTTTTAAATGAAATTGCATTTCAGTTGGAAAGTGTTTCATAATCAATGCTTATGCATGATTGATCTTTCTTGTATTATAATCTTATGTTAACGTGTTTCTTTTTGCTTTTCTAATCTTTTTTTAAATAACATGTTTCCATTTCTGTATACCTTAAACATTTATAAGAATCTAAATATCCGCTCAAACTGCTGTTTTAAATAATCTGAAATTTAAATAATTCGTTTTTAATTGCATAGCAGTTTATTAAAAGTATTAGTCAATTTCCAAGTCAAGACTGCGTGGGATATTGAATATCCTGAATGCAAATGGCCCAGTTTTCATTCGGATTATGCATAGGTGCAAAGAAAGCCGCCCTCAGATTCACCATAACGAGAGCAGGCCAACGGCCGTACCGTGCTGAAAACACCGGTTCTCGTTAGATCACCGAAGTCAAGCAGCATCGGGCGCGGTTAGTAACTTGGTGGGTGACCACCTCGGAACGCCGCGTGCTGTTGGCCATCTCGGGTGCGGTATCCCCGTGGTTTGCGCGCTAGATTTGCACGCTGCCACATATGCCGCCGTGTTCATGCGGAGTACGATCACGTTAAACATGTGGGTCCGTAAGTCCTTCCGAGAGGTTGGTGGTAGGGGAAGGAGGGTACGGTCCCTGTGGATGCCTCCCCCACTGGGTTCCGGTCTAAATTGGGTGGCACTTCCCGGCCGTCCATACAGTTACCTTACACCTTTCTGGTAGGTCGGACGGTCTGGGTCATCAACATCAACCATAACGAGAGCAATTTTAATGAGTTTGCTTCCACTACTTCCCGTATTTCTCGAGAGAAATTGTTTCCAGCGTGTGTGTCTCAAGAGAAATAATTTCGCATGTTTCTGTCAGGATTCGGAATTGGCCTTGGAAATGAATGGCAAACGAATAGCATTCTGCAGTTTTAATCACGGATAAGAACGAAATACAAAGTTTGATTATTTTAATTTCACGGACGATATTTGTTCTGTCACATCACAATATGCAGAAAGCATTTTTTCCCGAAAACTTTCCAGTTCGAAATGTTAAAAGCCCGTTTTAAATCTATAACATTCAACATATTTGGAAATATGTTGAATGTTATAGTTTTAGAGGCAAAAAAATCTTCTCCAGGGGAAAAAAAATAATAACTGAGGAACCACCACACCAGCAACGTAAATACAGATAGATGCCTTTCTGAGAGAGTCGGTCAACCGAGAACCTTTTCCGAGAGGTTTGGCTATCAAAAGATGGATGAGTTTTCAGATTGAATATTTCAATAAAAATTGTCTAAAATGGCTAAGGAAACACAGAAGCCTGAGAACACGTATTAACAACTCAGCTAATATGGTCTGCCCTAACGGTGCATGCGCATATTGAGAATAATTATAAGTTTATAAGAACACCATATTTAGTAAAGAAATTTGAGAACAGGAATTCGAAACTTGGGTTAATTTTAGTATCACGTGACAACATCGGACTTATAATGTGGATGCTCATTTTGAAAAATACGTAGTATTGTTATCGGATTTAAAACACTGTTCTAAGATAACGTAATGCAAAAAATTAAGAAATATTGATTTCTTTTTACATGAACTTGACTCCATCTCTGCAAACTGTAAACGTGCAATTTATAAAGTAAATTTTAATTTGTTTAACACCAATTTGAGGTATTAGCGTGGTATGTGGCAATAATTTTGAAAGTAAGGTTGAATTTATTTAAATGTTTAGATCGAAATTAGCCAAACTATGCAAAAGTGCAAAATTGGTCCTCGGGTGCTGATATCTGTGGATTTTCGGCGGTATTAATTTTCGTGTGTAACAATGCCGAATCATAAGAAAGCTGCTCTAATTTAATTGTTTTTATTGTTTTATTAAAATTGTTAATATCTAAGGAAAGACATGTCAGATACGGATTTATCGTTTTTCACATCTTTCTTCAAACCAAAATTGCAAATTTAAATTTTAAACATCATTGAATTTGAGAAAAAAAAATCTTTTAATTAAAGCTTGAGGCTTTATAAAATGGTAGAATTTAAAAAATGCTAATTTCCCCCCTAAATTACATTCCCACCTTAGTCGGATACCTTAATTACATCGTTGACTGTTTGCTTAGATTTTACAGTTGTTTGCACCATTTTAAAACTTCATTTTACATTCTATAAACCATTAACTCAGATAAATGAACGTACAGTAACACAGCAATCAAGTCTGAAGTGTCAAATTTGAAATTAGTTCTCAAGAAAATTCAATTTACGTTCTCGGGCAAATATTGGGACACTTCATATTCTCCACGAGCATTTATGAAATTTTCCAGATTTGAGAGAGATGTTCAAGCTTAGCTCTGATTGCACCCAAAATGCACAAATTAAAGCTTCACGCGTGATATTTTCCTAATGAAAGCTGATGCAAGTAAAGGGCTGATAAATGAATTAAAAGAATTCGTGAAATTTCTAAATACATAGGATAGAATATTGAAACAATTGAATTAAGGTGAAATGCGGTTTATGTTCCAGGAGTTCCGACCCCGTTGATTTATGTTTTTCAATAGCGAATTTGTACTTCAAGGATGATTAATCTTGAAGTGATATATTAAGATGAGACGCATTGCATTTTCTGCAAGAGTCCATTTGATTTGCATGACTATCTTCCAAATAGAATTATTTTCAATAGAATTACATGTTCCATCCGGTTATTTTCACACCTGTTTCTAAATTAGGTATTTACGAGTTTCGATATTTCTCGTAAATATAGTTTTTCAAGGTTTCAAAAATTAACCATTTACGGAGTGCCCAGACAGCCGAAGACTGCCTTTAAACTCTAATCTGAGGGTCGGCTGTGAAATAGTAATAAAGATAATTTACAGAAAAAGAAGTTTAAAAAAGAAACGGGCGATGCTCGTTGATCCCCATTGTGACGAATCACAATCGAGATCAGTCGAGTTGCAGAATTTGGAATAGGAGGAGCAATTTTCCTCGAAAAGTGAAGTTGGGGGGGGGGGGGGTCTAGCTGTGCTCTGTGAGTCTGTGGAGACAATAACTGACGAACGAATGGACCGATTCGAACGAAATTTGGTACAAAAATCACAATCCGTAAACACTGGAAACCTGTTGTTTTTATACGCAATCGAATGTTCAGACCCCCCCCCCCCTAAATTTACGAGTGTAATTTTGAAAAAATCGTCAAAAATCAAAACCGCTAATGAAGTTACGCAAATAGACATTTCTTATATAATTTTTCATTAGAAAACGATTGACATAAATTTTAGAATGCTAGCATGACCCGTTCTCGAGATATTGCATATTTTTCAAATAAATTTATCAAAAAATCCCATAAATTAAAAAAAAATATTAACTGTTAAGAAACATGTTCACTTTTCGTATGTAATATCATGCGATAAATTGGGTGACATCATTCTCGTGGATCTAACTCGTTCCATTTTATGAAAAATATACTTTGAGTAATACTTTTGTATTTGAACGCCAATAGTCCTTTATCTGCTGTAAGAATAACTTATTTCTTCGTCCATAACGCTTAACGAGATTTTGGCGACGAATTTGGTGAAATGTCGCCAACTTGGCGACTTTTTTAAATGTTGCTAAATTAACGAAAAACTCACCAAATGGATAAAAATGACGCTAAATCAATGACGACATGGAAAATGACGACTCATTGACGAAAATTCAATATCTTAGAAAGAATATAAATAACTACTAAAAAAATAATCTACTTTTTTTTTTTTACTGTAAAAGTAGTAAATTCATTGCATTATATAAGGAAAGTCATGTGCTTCCCACATCAGATTTTTTTTTTCTCTTATTAGTTGTAAATGCGCTATGTATAAAATGAATAAAAAGAAATTAAAGAAAAATTAAAACATAAAATATTGATGTTTTATGTTTGATATAATGATAATTTTGCACACTTTACTTACAAAATAAAATATTTTTTATTGGAAAAAAGCAAGATTCATTAAATTCCCATAAAGCTATTTCCTATTAATTTGTCCTCAGGATATTTTGATACACTGATAAGAAAAAATAAAAAAAATGTTTTAATGAAAAAATTCCCATTTTATATGCGTGACTTTATGTATCAAGCACTATAAATTTAAAATTTATGTGCAGCTTCTGAAGGCAAATTAGTTAACATTATAACACTATAGATAAACTACCATGAATTACCCAGCATTGCCCGGGGTCCTAAATAACCTCCCGCTACGTAAGTGATACAGATAACTTTACTCAATTTCCAAATCGTCTGTTGAACTAAAATTAGTCCAGCGCTCCATTTATCCATGCGCAATCATGTCAATTGTATAACGTGGAAGTAATACGCCCTAAATAAACTCCTCTGGTACACCCTAAATAAGTGCTCGATCACCGACCGTTGGCAGAGCCCTGGGTACACATACATACTTGTATTCAGAATACCCCTTTAAACTGTAGCTCCCTGTCAAAGTAGCTCACATGTGCATAAGAACAGAAAAATCTCAAATATTCCAATCCAGGGCCGACAGCACCGACTATAGAACGTTTTTATTAAAATATTTATTTAACTAAAAACTTTTAACTTCCAGCATTGTAACGTGTCTTTCTTCATTCTACAAAACAGATGGGAGCATATCTTTTACAGTATAATTAACATTTAAACAGATCATAGTACAATATTTACAACTTTGTAATTGATTTTTTTTTCTGTCTATCTCGCGTTGTTGCCGAATTCGTTATCATAATTTTTCAAATTTTCCGCTAGGGACGCTGCAATATTTTTTATTCGATCAGACATGCTCACTTTACTGTACATAAGCTCAGCGTGTACACTTATGGACCTTTCCTTACAAAGTTATTAGGGCGCGAACTTACCTGGAACCCTCTATAATTATAATATGGGAGTAAAGGTGGAAATAAAATGCTGTACTGGGAACGCTATTGCTAAAATAAAGGATTCAGAAACCCAGCCAAAACAAACCTTGAAAATTACAAATTCTGCAAAATTTCTCAAGAAAATGAAACTACCGTCTCTGACAAATATTCGGTTACTTAACATTCTACAAACATTTGCAAAGTTGTACCTTGGAAGAGAAACTGCCCCCACCCCCATACTCTGACTGCATTCAAAATGTACAAATTAACTCTTCGCCAGTAGTTTTCCTCCTAATGAATGATGATTTCTTCCTTCAGTGCCCGTAAAGGGTTATATCTAATTAAGTAAATTCTCTAAATATCCAGACAATGGTGAAAGGATAATTGAGGCAATTGGAAATCGCTGTGCAATGCGATTTATTTTTGCCAGATTCTCGTGGCGCTGATTTGTTTTTCTAATATGTTGAACTTGGAAGGTAATTAGTTTCGTTGTGATATATGGAGAGGACGTTTCCGTTGCGAATAAGAGTCCTGTAGATTATTAAATTTAACATCGCGCGCCTGCTGCTAATAACAGCATCCACGGACTGGTTTCGCACTTCTTATGTGCTCATCAGCAGTCGCCAGACGTGCATACGGCGGCAATGTTTCTTTCAGGGCTCTTTGGTCAGGGGAACAAATGAAATTTTAGGGGGACCAGTTTCCTATTTCCTCCATCTAAATATATCTAAATGTTGTGCCACATAAATAGAAACTAGGTTAACGTAAAATATCTCCTAGGGGAGGGAGGGGGGCGAATGGACGTCTGTCGGGGATGCTTCGCTCCACCCCGGAAGTATGCCTGAAAGAAACACTGTACGGTGGTAGTAAAAAGTTTTAAGGACAAACGAAATGTCATGATGTTGATGTGTTTGTAAAATTAGCTTCGAAAATCAATAACAATTTATTGATAACAGCTCGTTTATATTTTGGATTCATTTACCCCAAAAATAACAAACTTCAATACAAAGCGTTGATACCGAAAATAACAAACTTCGATTCTCATTTCTGGCATATTTTTCCACCTTCAGAACAAAATCTTCTCCATTGGTCATTTTTAAAACTGTTATTTTCATACTATTACTTTCAACTATTATTTTCGAACATACTTACATTGATATTTTTGACATTCTTCAGCCTTTTTATTGGGTCGTTAATATAGACGTTAAATAGTGTGCAGCTACTAACTGCACCTTGTGGAAGACCTACTCTTGATTGGCCATATCGTGATTTCATTTCACTCCAACGTATTTTAACCCATCTTTGAGCTATGGATCCTTTAATTCAATTTAACATATTCCCTCCCCCCCCCCCCCAACACCCTAAAAAAAACATGCATCTTCAATTTTGGCACAAGCTTGCTCCTCCAGACTGTGCTGTAGTATCCCTTGAAATCAACAAATACAGTCAAGGAGCTTCGCTTAGAATTGAAGACTGATTTGATTCCATGTACAAACTTCAAGATTGAGATATATGTAAACATGTTGTTCCAAATTCATATCCACTCTTCCCCATTGATTTCCCACGACTCTAAGAAATATTGAAGTTCATTGGTCAGCATTTTTTAAAATGTCTTAGCCATTATGGATGTCATCGAAATCGGTCTATATGAACCAATATCTTCGCACGGTTTCTCCAACTTAATTGATATTACTGTGACCCTTACCCAATCAGTTGGGAGACTTAGAATTTTAGTCCGGAATTTGTTGTATATTGATAGAAGAATAGTTCTTGCTTTAGCTCCTAAATGTGTGAAGAATGCTGGAAAAATATTTTCTGGTCCTGGGAGTTTTTTAATCTAAATGTCCTTTATAGCTTCCTTTAATTCCTTTATGGAAAAGTCCTCAATGACCAATGTCTGTAAATCTGTTCCCATGGGATTTTTCCGTCGAAATTTCCTCTCCTGCCTCTTTAGTCTCTTATTAATGATATATTGGTTCAGATTGTATTTGTTGATCTCTTTAGCTATTATCTTTGGTTCAACAACCTTTTTTCCATAGGATGACTCTTCCTGTATTCTCTTGTATTATTCGGGGTATTTAATAAGCAATATGCTTTAGCTCCATCAGTTCTACAATCTATTTTACCCAAGAACTCAATCAAGGTTTGACTTTTGACTTCATTTATGTTCCATTTCATTATTACTCTTTCCTTCGTCATTTGCTAACATCTTATCTAAGTCTTTCCGACAATTTTTCCTCTACATTTTCAGTCTCCTCTCTAGCTCTTTCTTTAATTTCTCTTTCATCTGAAAGATTATTATTCCAATAAGGTTTAAATGTGTACATCTACCCCCTTGGGATATTCATTTTGGCATTCTACTGTACAGATGCTGAGAAAGTTAAGAGTTAATTGAAGGGAAGCATCATGGAGAAAGTTTAAAACTAATTGTATTAAGTAGAAAGTCTGAAACTAAAGTGTAGGTGAATTCAGTCCAGTTTGCCTTTTTAAAATTCCACATAACTCATGCCTCTTCCACATCTCATCTCCTGTGGTTTCATTTCAGTGATTACTACTGTCTTTGTCATTCTGTGGCCACTACCTTGATCTCCAATCACTAATTTTTGCAATTATAGACAATGTTGGCTGATATTATACAATCTGGATTCGTGGAGCAAGTAGTAGTAGTGGATAAAGATCCTAGTGGATAGATATCCTGAGTAGTGGATAAAGATTTTGCATTCATTTTTGTTCTATAGCACAAACAGAGCATTACTGTCAATAATATCTTCTATAATTGACCTGACTTGATTTTAGTATGCATATCCTCAATAGGATGAAGTACCATTAAAATCTCCAACAAAATTGTATTTCTTGAAATTGTTATTACGTCAAAATAATGTTTGTTATTTGGAAGATTATATATATTACATATATCTTAAAATGAACTTCCCCATTCCAAACAGAAATGGTCACTATCTTTGAGCTATCATGATCATTCATTAATCTCCTTCATAACTTTGAGTGTTAATGTCAAGTTATCACGGTCTGCAACCAGTATACCACTGGCAATCTGCCTTTTCTTGTAGAGTCTTCATATTATAGTAATTTAAATTATTCTCAGCAATATTTACCTCCTGTATTATCATAATACTGACCTCTTAGACCATAGTTCTTTTGATTTCAGTAAATTTCGAACGAGATACACTAGTATTCCATTGAAGAATGTTTACGGTAAAATTTTTTGCCCTTAAAAGAGCAGTTTTTTGTTTGATGTGACATGCCATAGATACTAGCCGTTACTCATTTAGCACCACCCAGGAGGCACGTGTGACTTAAGGTTTGTCACGGACGCGAGTAACATTGCCTCCCTCTGAATAAATGTTCAATGACAAAAACTATGAACCATACTTTAAATAAATTTTATTTAAAACAATTCAAGGCATTATGTATAAACATCTTTCATTTCAAAGAATCAGGCACACAACACATCATAGAAAGTTTGTATGACAATTTCAAATTTTTAACACATCCTTTCATGGGTTTGCATTTTTATAATAAACTGGATGATAATGTAAAATACAGCACAAATAAAGATACAGAAACATACGTACATTTTGAAAATCAATTGATTTAATTTTTCAGTGCAGCAAGCCTGGACCAGAATGCTCAAATGAAAGCAGACCAAGTTGGTCAAACAGAAAATTGCTAAAAGATAGAATTCATTAGATTCCGTTCTTCAGCTGTTTTCTGTTTGACCAGATTAGTCTGCATTCATTTGGACATTCTGGTCCAGGCTTGTTGTACTGGGGTGGACTAGCCCAGTAGTTAAGACACGATTGCACTTTGAAGATTCGAGTTCTATTCTCGGTTCTATCCCTGTGTTTGTGCAGAGTATGGACACATTAAATCCATGGGTCCGAAAATCCTTCCAGGAAGTTGGTGGCATGGGGAAAGAAAGTATGATCCCTGTGGATATTGGCCCTACTGGGTTCTGCTCTAAATTGAGTTGCATTGTCCTGGCCTTCCAAAAATAGATGACTTACACCTTCTGGTAGATCGGACAGTCTGGATTGAAAAAAAAAAGAAGGCTTGTTGTATTCAAAAAGGAAATCCACTGATTTCCAAAATAGATGTATGCTTCTGTATCTATTTGCACTGTATTTTATTTTGTGATCCAATTTATTATTGATTGTGCGCAAAGTCTTTACATTACCTTCACTTATCAAAAATAATCACTTATCTTATAACTTATCTAAAAACTGCTGAATTTTTGAAGTAATATCTTTTACCAAAAATGTTCGAAAATTTAAATTCTCCATTTTTTTAGAGAGTTCATTAGCACATAACCTATAATGTGGTTGAACTTGCACACAAGGTGATAGAACCAACACAACAGTTAACAGCTGACTTATTTGTAAAAGTTCATGGTCTATACATGCATCCAACAGAGGAGATACAGAAAATCGAGTCAAGAAGCAATCGATAATGGAATTGGCTTCAGAAATGCATAAGGTTATGATGTCACTCAATTTTAATCTTGTGTCATTTTTTTCTTTCCAGAATGTTGTCCTTAATACCACTAGATGATCTTCAGGTGATTTCTGACTTTTTAAATATGAAGACAAATGCTTTGACATTATAAATGTCAGATTCAAATCTTCTGAAAAGACATTCATTTCACCTTTGTCAAAAGGTTGTTCATCATTCTAAAAATAAACAAGAACACATTGTTGAAATAATAAAATAAAGATATACAACATTAATAACATACAGTTGTTATGAGCAGTTTGGGAATTTCTAAATACCACAATATAGTAAGATTTTGCATTTGAAATTTACATCTTTAGGCCACAGAGAAGGGAAAGAATTGCTACTTCTGTTGGTTTGGAAACCAGAAGCATCCAGGAGTAGAAGACTGACTAAACCAAGAAGGTTGCCTGCTAGCATTTAGCTGGGCATATTGGAATTACCTTCATGTCTAGGGTGACCCTACCAAAAGCTAGGCTTTCGACTTACTTTGAACATTTCGTTCAATGACACCTCCTTCCACAATGAGGCAGCATAGCAGGACTTTAGAAAAACTTGTTCCAGATTAACAAGTGGCCATCTGAGGCCCTTAAGGTCTGTCAGTGGAAACAAGATTTTTCCTGCTTGCACGAAATGTCACAGCACTGAAACCACACCAAGTTATATACGCTCTTGTGTTGGGTTGAACAGGTCTCTTAATCAGTCATCTACAGCTTGTGACTTGCAAACTTGAGAGGTATGGTCTTCTAGACCTGGTTAAGTAGTTGGCTAATCTGTATGGGATTAGCAAGAACAGCAGCACATTTAAAATATAGAGATACTAACTTTAAAAATAACTTTTCTAGGGGGTGGGGAGAATTTTAATAATGAGGTTTAATTAAAAGGAATTTAATTAATTGAGGAAATTAATTAAACTAAGAGATTCACATTTTTATATTAAAATATCTTATAGCTGATATATTATGCTACAAAATAAAACTGTCACCAGTAATTAATATTGACTATAATACATAAAATTTTATCTACATTTTACATTGTATATAAAATTAGGTTTTTAACAGATATTTAGCATAAGGTATTTACACTTTATAAAATATTTAATAACTAATACTTTTATGCTATAGAGATATAAATGCCAGAATAAAAGAAAATCTATTAATAATTAGAGCATTTTTCATGTAATTTAAGTGCACAGGTACTTGATGTGCAAATTTGTCATGTAAGGGAATTTTTGAAGAAGATGGTAAAAGATGCAAAGTTTTAAAATGAACTATCTCTTCAGTTTAAATACACTTATAAATGTTAATTAAAAAATGTCAATTTTAAACACATACTGTGTTATATTATTTACTGATTCTTACCAGACTATTTATTCTAGGTATGCTACTAAAAATATGTGCTACATATATAGAACTCAACAATGAGCTTTAGCTGTATTTGTAGGAAATATTACTATAGCCACCTGATTACAGATCTGACACAGCGAGAATAACCAAAAAATTTACAAAGCCATATTAAAATTGTAGTACTACTTTGTTAGATAAAGAAAGAAATAAAGCTGTAGTGTTATAACAACTGGCATGTCCCCCTATACATCAAATTGGCCATACAGCTCCATAAAGAAAAATTATCCTCTCTTAAAGTCTGTTAGCGCTAGTTTTGTAATTCTGGTGAATATAGGCATGTTCAGGAACAAGTTTAACATTTTTTAATAATATAAGCATAGTTTTCTAAAGGAAGTTATAATCCCCATATTGCCTTTATTTTATATGTAACTAAATAAAGAAGTACAAAACATGAAACAAAAACTTAATTTCTCTTTCAGTAAAATGATAGAATTAATGATATAAGAAAGAAAAATAAACAATCAAAGAATAATCTAATATATTTAAAGAACTATAGAAATCAAACAATGATGCAGTTTATAAAATTCTACGTCTGTTACTATGCAAACCAGACATAATTAACTACTTCAATGATTAAAATAAAAATCATCTACAATATACCATGGACTCTAAAGAATCTGTATTTGATGACATCATCCAATTTAATAACATACTAATGCACTCTGATGGACTATCACTGTTAGCTTCAACATATGCTTCAACCATTAAATCCAGAGCCTTCAATGGAACAACTGACAAAACACCATTGCCTAAAATATGAAAATTTGATAAGAAATCACACTTAAGGTGAAGATTTTAATATGCAAATACAATACTCTCAATATGCCAAACTTAAAGAATTAGCAGAAAAGTTTGATTTAACAAAAGTTCAAGATATGTAAGCATAATTTTTTATATATTTTCCCCACAAGTCCTAATATTCAATAAATGCTTACATTACGCAGTTTAAGCATGTAATGTAAAAAATCATAATTATCAAAATAGTCCAGAAAATATTAAATCATTATAAAATTTGAATAAAAATGACAAAGAGCTTAGATCCCAAAAGGCAAAAATTCCTTTAAATTATATGTCTCATACCATACAACTGCTGCACTGTAGGTTATAATAAATGACCTTGAGATAGAAAGACAAAAGAATGTCAGCAGACTCACCAAATGAGACTGCAGAGGGAAAGTAATTTAAGCCTTTTTGGAACTGAGTTCTTCAAATATGTTCTTGCAATCATATTTTATTTATATGGCTACAAAACCTTTGCAAAAAAAAAAAAAAATCAAAAATGTTCATTACATACACACTTTTTAGCAATAGGTATATCAATACAAGAGTATCAATACATGACCTTATAATACACTGTTATTTAGTAATGATGAATTTATATACTATACTTTTTATATATCGATAGAATAAGTTTTGATACGTTGTATCAACAATTTTCCTCAATTTGCAATCTTATATGACTTTCAATATTTCTTTTATAATTTTGAAAAGTTAAAAGAAGTGATTTGGTTATAATGATAAAAATAATTTGATAAATTATCATTTTGAATAAAAAATAATTTTTGGGGCTAAAGATGTTGTAACATGTTCTAAAAGTGATGGAAGTTCTGAAAATAACTGTATCTAAAACAAAAGATGCTCAAAGTAGCTTAATTAAATTTTCTAAATTAATTGAATGACTTTATGAATTTCTGCAAATAAGAGTTATATTCATTATTGTAGAATCTTGCGTAATAAAAGAAGATGTCTGTGTCATCTATAGCAAAAAATTGAAGCTTTGAACAGTAACAAAATTTGGTACAGAGATACAAGGTCCCCAGACAGTACGGTTCAGCAAGATATTTTTTAAATTCAAATTAGTTTAAAAGTTACAAATCTTTAAAGTCGAAAATAGCCCATTTTAAGCCATTTCATTACATTTATTTATCCATGAGCTGCAGATGATATTCTGTGTTCATACTCCAAACAGATGAATGAAGACTTTCTGCCTTGACATGGACTGTAATGAATATTGTGATTTTCCAAATTCATGAATTTAAAAGATGAAATTTCAATTTTTGGAACGTAGAATTATTTCAATAATAATGTGCTCTTAAAATTCGACTGCCAATCAGATGAAAACAGAGAGATAGCAATTAATTTTGTTAATTTTACTTCTAGGATAAAAGAACTTTTATCTCTTTTGCAACATCAAAGAATTTCAACATGCTTATTTAGATCATATAAAAAAAAACTCTAAGGAAATCAAAGGTATATCTGTATTATTTAAGTAGCAGGCACTTATTTAGGACCCGGGTAGAATCTGTTACATTTTCTAGTTATGTATAAAATAAAACTAAAATTCTTATTTTGTAAAAAAAAAAAAAATTAAACTAGCCCATGGATAAGCACTTTGAGTATTAATTCTTACCAAAAATTCTTTGGCTGATATGGAAGTACATACAATATATAAGTATACATTACTAGAACTTAATTTATAACTCTTATTCAAAAAATAATTTACATAATTCAACTTATGTTAAAATTACATTTCAAAACCTATTGCAGAACCAATTTCAACCAAAGTTATTCAAAAAAATTATTTTTTAACACATAGAGATATTTGATCGTGGTCTAGGTTCCAAAGTAATGTTACAGTACTTTAATATGCCTCTCAAATTCACTCATAGGTGTTTGTATCAATATTCATTAGCTTCTGTGGTTCTACTTTCTTAATGTGCAAAAAAAACTTTACATATATACATACATATATAGAATACATATTAAGACATTTAAAGCTTGAAAACTGACAGAAATTTTAATTTTTATCTTTAAATGGTCTTAGGACAGTTAGAAAACCAAATTTAAAGTGCTTAGCTTCATCAAAATATCAGAATTTAATATATCAATAAGTATACAGTTGCAATAAATGTAAAACTGTTAGGAACTATTAAATGCCCCCTTAAAATTCAAAAATTGGATTTTTTTTTATTGTAAAATTAAGTGATGTTTTTATTTTTATCAAAAAAAAAAATGACTCAGAATAAAATTATAAAAAGGTAAAATTTCAAGCAACCATTAGGTCAAAAAGATATAGTTAATATTTCAGGCTGAACTTATTTCTTATCAGAGTATCTAGGTAGTTCATGCTTATTTTGCTTCTAATTGCTTTTGGATATTTGTTGCTCATGTATATTTATGAACAACATATTCAAATAAGTAAAAACTGCTTTTCATGTATAAGATTGACACTTCAATCCTATTAAATAAAATAATTACCTTGGTTAACAGGCAATGTTATTTTAACAACAATCTCAGAGGCTAGATATTTGATTTCTGGTTCATCATCAATAAGAACCAGCAAGAGAGATTGCCATACATATGAATTACAAGAACCTAAAATAAGAAAACAGACATTAAAAAATAAAATCATAAAATAACTTTTATATGGGGAAAGTTTTGTAGTTCCGATAAAAAAAATACTACTTATTTCTTACTCTTAAATGGGAAGCAATAGAACCATTCTAATAATGTTACTAAAAGACAAGCATTTCCTTGCATTCTAAAGTTTATTATTTACATGGTTATAGATTTCATAATTTATTACAAATAAATATTATTGTAGTCTGGAGCACTGGTCCAAACTAAAAGTTGTATGTATCTTAGAAAATAAATAAATAAAAAACAATAAATTACTTCATTTTCAAAATTTTCTAATTTAATAAAGAAAACAAAATGACAATTTTCACATTATGGAGTTTATAATATAGTCGTGAGATCATTTCATTTTCAGTTAAATGAACTGAAAAATAAATTGATACTACTGAGTTAGGCCAACTCAAATTAATTTTGTTTCATTAACTTTGTTTTAAAATAGAACAAAATTACCAAGGAATTTTGATTTGGGGAATATCGATGAATCTGCAAGCATTTGCAGTATGGAAACAACAGTTTCTCGCAGCAAAATACTGTTTTCAGGATGTGAAGCTTCTTCCAATTTTTGAAGCCACCTTTCAATGATATTAAAATCATCTTCACAGAATTTATCCTGAAAAGTATAAAAAGAAAGTATAAACAAGAAAAATTTGTTAGAAAAATTATCATATGGAAGCACATATACTCCTTTCTTACCTCATCATCTTTTTCAAATCTTTCATGTATGCTAACAATTATGTAAGTTGAATACATTAGCATTTGACAAGTAACTTCATCTCTAAAATAAAATAGTTTAAAAATCTATAACCAAAACAATTGCACATATAAATCACATAAATTGGAACCTACAGAAAAATTCATATATATTTAAATGTTCATAAATTGAAATGAATGACACAAGAATTCGCAGAGCAATTTGATTAGAATAACCTGAACTCTAAAAGCTTTTCTTCCATCTTGTAAATTTGAGAGTGGAAAAATTTAAATGGTATTTTCACTACACCATATATAAAAAAAAAATCCAAACATACATGAGAAAACTGATTTGGTTTGTTAAAGTGATGCATATTAAGAATCACTAAGTAATAAATAATCAAGATAATCTTAAAAACAAAGATAATTTAGTCACAACTGAGATAATTAGAAAATGACAATTATCTAACCAACTAATTTATAGGTCATGTAATAACAGTTTTATAATACATATCATTATACAGCATATCACAATCCATTCTTTATATACTAATAATTAAACTTGTCAAAACTGCCAGAAATTTTTTTTTTATAAAAAGACCAATTAGACATGTGACATTTAATATTTAAAGCATCAGTTTATTGCTATGCCAGTTGCATACACCACAGGTTCACAACTGTCTGTAAACATTTCTTTTTAACAGTAGTGTATTTTATGCTTGCATATGCCATGATTTGGTTGACTAAATAGTCAAAAATGTCACCTGATGAAATATTGTACTCAATCAGTAAGTAAACAACACTTTGTGCAAAGGATAGGGAAGACTTGAGCAATCATTTAATCACAAATAGAATAATAATGCAGCCTACAGCTATTATGAGAATATGCTGAATCTCCTTCATCAGTACCAACAAACCTGAATTCAAAAAAGTGAAATAGGAAAACATAGAAGAAATAGAAAAGTATATATACCCAAGTCATAGATTAAGATTTCTCCTGAGAGAGTCAATCATAAAGCGAATGAAGAACAGCTCAGCTATTTTGAAATATGCTTCATATTTCCTTCATTCTGTTTTATGATTGGCTCTCTCATGTTAAATCTTAATCATATGCCCCTTTGTGTTCTTGTATACGTGCCCATTTCGTCTTTCTGACTTCTGGTTTCTGGGGATTTAGCAGACCCTTGAAAGAGCTGCATGTTGCATTATTATTCTACCTGTGCTTACATACATTGCTCAAGTCTTATTGCATCCAATATCAAAAGTGTGCTGACTAACTGCCCATTTGTACAGCTGATTCAAAATCACTTATCCATCTTAATGCAGGCAAGCATAAAGTGGCCTATTTAACCAATATAAATCCAAAAATGTTAGTTATTACCTTTGATTGATACAAAGATAATTCGCATAAAAATGAAGTCTAAAAATCTTAATAGGGATAACTCTTTACCTGTGATTGGCACTTGACTTGCTATTTAAAGAGGTTAAAAATATTAAATTCAAATTTTGATATGTCACACTTATTGATTAAGCATTTAACACCACATGTAGTATATAACCTGGCATTTTTTCACCACACAACCAAGTTTAAGATTCATGTTCTGTTCACATATCCAAATTTTAGAAAATTTGGTTTAAGTTTTAGAGGAGCTATCATTGAATCATATAGAGATAAGGTGCAGCATGTGCAATTTTTATGCAACAACATTCAGTGACAAACTGAAACTATAAAACATTTATCTTCACTCTATATTCAAAATTTAAAAAGCTTTAGAAGAGTTATTGTCAAACAAAATGTCCATACAAGGGACATGGCACAAGCAATTTTGCCTAAATACATTCAACAATGAGCTTGATCTGTAAATTATTAATTTACACCATACATCCAAATTGCAAGTCTTCAGTTTCAGAGGAGTTATCATTAAACAAAGCAGGTATATAGACAATAGCAAATTACATCCATTTCCCAATTGCTTCAACTACAGTTTTTTGTTTTGTTTTTTATCCTATGCCTATCTCCGACCTCTCGGTCATAAGTCGACAAGCAGCCCAATACAAAGAAGAACAATAAAAATAGTCACTAAAAGCCTTGTCAGTAACACATAAAGGAAAACAGTCCAGAACAGCAGGGCAAATGTTGAGGTGCTCTCCAGTCATGGGAACGCCATGGTCGCAAAGAGGGCAGACATCTGTATCTGTCAGTCCCATTCGATACAGGTGACTCTGTAAGTAATCATGTCCCGTGGCAAGTCTAAAGCAAGCCACGCCAACTGCTCTATGCAAAAAACTGGGTTTTCTTGCCGACTTATTTAACAGGGAGTTCCACTTTTTGCTTCAACTACAGTCGTACAAATTTAAGACAATTTATGCTAGATAATGTAATTAAGTAAAAAAAAAATGGAAAGTAATATAAATACACAGAAAACATAAGTTCTTTGTACTTATTTAACAAAAAGCAGACATATGAGAATTAGGTGTCTATAATTGTTTCAAAGACCTACTTCATCAGGTTAAGAACAGTGTGTACTGATCGAAAGATTAAATACAACAGCTTATATTACAGCTGCATTTGATTTTTGATCAGTATACACTATTCATAATCTGATAATAATGGCTATGCAGTCATCTAATTTTATATGTATGCTTTTTTTATCAAGGAAGCATGGATAATTTATATTCTATCAAACATCACTTATATTAATTGTGATACAGAAAACATACCTGCAGCAAACTTCCATTTCATTCAAAACATATTTTAGTTTCTGTTGGGAGAAAGTAAGAGAACAAAATTCTTGTCAATATGTAATTTATTAGCATAAATACAGATATTGTAAATAAATATGAAAATTAAAAAAAAAAGAGAGAGAGAAAATCCATAAGAGGGCTTACATTTAACAAATCCCATGAATATGATTTTTCAACAAATATCCAAGGAATTGACACAGAACAAGGAATACTGCTCATGAGTTTGTAAATCTGTAAAAGAAGTGTCTTCATGTGAAAACTTAGAATTATATTTTATACATGCCTAAAATACTGTACAAAAGAGAAATACAATTACATCAGATTTAAGTTGCTACAAGGCTCAGAATTACAATTTGCAATTACTATTCCATAAAGTATCAAGAATTATAAAATTCAAAAATATGTTTTCCTGTCTTGAAAAGTAAAACTGCATCATACAACTGTTTTGAGGAGACTGTGTCACAATTAAAAAGACCAACACACCTAAAGTAGAAAGATATAACAGGTAAATTATGCACAAATCATTTTTTTAAAATTATTTCAAGATGTAGTATATGTGTCAGTTTGTTGAATTATTTAAAATATATGTTAATTATATAATATTGATCATATATTTGTATATTGCCATCTAAGCTCCATAACATGCAGAATGGCCGAGTTATGAGAATCAATTGTCAGCTGTCGTCGTTTGCAAATATTATCAAACTTTTCAAAAATATACTCAAACAGCCAGAGGACTTTTATGCATGCAAACAAGCAGAAACCATTATTCAGAATATAAGTAAGATGATATTGCAGCCAAGAAATATGTGTTGCTGAATTATTAAGTATTTCCTGAATTGTGAAGTATTTATATTTAAAAATGCTTGATTACATTTAAACAATTAAAATTTCAAATTTATTTTGTTTATTCTTTCAAATTTAGTACACAAAAATAGAATATGCATAAATAGTCAAACAATGGCATCACAAACCCAAAAAGACATGATAAAGTATGTTTAGACAATATTGCCACATTATAAAAACTACAGGATAAGAGAGTAAACATCAATTAAAACTATAAACATTGTAAATATCAGTATAATTTACAATTAGAGATTTATTTTTTCCCTAAAAGCAACTGTATGAATCTTCAGGAGGGTTTTGAACTTTTGTTTTATATAGTCAAATTTTTTATAGAAAAAAGTGTTTTTAAACAATACAAGAAGTCAAACTTAGGTATACCTGTTTCAAAAATGATGGGTCATTTTCCTTTTGCAACAGTGTCACTAATTGCAGACAAATTTCTGATCCTTTAATAACATCTCTAGAGTGAAATTTTCTTCTGTCCAGTAAATGTGTAGCTTTCATAACTCTTTGTAAGATAACAATATCGTCAGAAAATTCAGAACAGTATTTATGTATTTTATAATCATCAACAAACCATAATAAAATTTCTATAGCTGTAGACCTGACAATTTTATGAGGACTTTGCAAGAAATGTTCCAGAAGTTCATTAACTGAAATATTGCATTTCGTTTCTGGGTACAACACCTTGAACAAGTGGTTCTCATTCATTTGCAACATTTGAAAAATCAATATGGAAACAGAAGCTACTAGATAGCTATCTCTATCAGGATGAGAAAATGTTCTTCCAAATTCAAACCATAGATCCTCATATAATTTATTAATTATATTAACATCTGAAAAGAAGAAAAAATAAATAATATAATGAAATAAATCATAAAAAAACATGCATATAAATAAAACCAAAAACATTTTTGCTTAAGAATATATATATATATATATATATATATATATATATATATATATATATATATATATATAAATATATATATATATATATATATATATATATATAAATATATATATATATATATATATATATATATACATTATTTGATTGCATAAAGATGCTACTTAAATTTATATACCATAATACTGAGAATAAAATTGATATCAAAATGTTCACTATACAACTAGATTTAAGACACAAAAGATTTCAGAAAAAGCCCTTACATTTCCATATATAAACCAAAAATTATGATGATTTGAAAATAATTAAAACCCTCCAAACAATTTTTCTTTGAAATTTAGTTACTTGAGTTGAGTTTTAAAACCAAAACATAATGCTTCATAACTTTTTCAATATACAAATAAACAGTATTTAAATATCTGCATATAAACTTCCACTTTTAAAATAAAAATGCATGTTCTTGAAGAAAGCATTGGGGAAAGGGGTATCAATTTTTCAGCAATTGACATAAAAGATACTAATTTAAAGTAGCACAATCTAGTATTATTAATTAAGAAAAACTAGATGAATATAAGAAAAAAAAACATAACATCTTAATAAGTGGATAATTATGAAAGTTGTTATAAATTAAAATAAAGAATTAATACAAAAAATTTAATTTGATGAACTTTTTTGCAAGAAAATTAATATGAAGATTTTATATATATTACATTATAAAACAGATGCAGACAAACTTGGATAAAACATATAAACCCCCCGAAAATATGCAAGATAGCTAATACTCTTACACTTAAATATAATCTAATAAAATACTTCAAATTTATATAACACTTTTTAGATTTCAGAAACACATAATTTGTGGGAATATTTAAATATTTACCTGGATATATATCCAATAATATTAGAAAAAAACATAATGCATAAGAAAAAAACATTAAGGAAAAACATAACATTTTAATAACTGGATAATTCTGAAAATTGTTACAAATTACAATAAAGGATTAAAACCAAAAAAATGTTTGTAAAAACGTTCACCAAAAACTTAATTTGATGAACATTTTTACAAAACAAGTAATATAAAGATTTTATATATATTTATATTATAAAGCAGGTGGAAACAAACTTGGATAAGACATATACCCCCCCCCCCAAAGAAAAAAAAAAAAATATATATATATATATATATATATGCAAGACAGCTAATACCTTTACACTTGAATATAATTTAATAAAATACTTAAAATTTACATAAAACTTTTAGATGTCAGAAAGACATAATTTGGGGGAGTATTTGAATATTTACCTGGATGTATATCCAATAATATTAAAAAAAAAACATTAAGAAAAACATAACATCGTAATAACTGGATAATTCTGAAATTTGTTATAAATTAAAAAAAGAATTAACACAGAAAATGTAATTTGATGAACATTTTTACAAGAAAATTAATATAAAGATTTTATATATATTTACATTATAAAACAGGCGCAGACAAACTTGGATAAAACATATAAACCTCAATGTATGAAACAGCTAATAACTTAAATATAATTTAATAAAATAAAAATTTATATAAAATTTTTAGATTTCAGAAGCACATAATTTGTGTAAGTATTTAAATATTTACCTGGATGTATATCCAATAATATTGAAAAGAGAAGTATTTCTAAATATGCAGATTTCGTACTTGAACATTTATTATCCCTACATAAAGAAAAGAGAAATAACAACAGTTTACTGTAAGGGGGAAATAAAACCGTTGCAAATTCTGAAGCAATGTCATAAAAATGCATGTGTTAAAAATTGAATTTATAACTAAAAGGAAACAATCAATGAAAAAGTAGCAGACTTAAGCAATCATGCCGACTTAAACAATATATAGAAAAAAATTATAAGATGGTCAAATGGAGCCACACACTTCAATTTTTTTTTCGAATGGATTCCGTGAGATAAATCTTGGGACTCCTGGAACTAAAATGCAGTATCATTATTTCTAAACAAAACTGTATAGAGTTAAAATGAGAAGAAATGTGTCCATATACTATAAAGGATAGATCTTTAGTATTAAGTAGATATACCATATTTTATAACTTTCAGAAAGAAATTGGGCCATACATGCATTACATTCTAAACATCCAAGAGAACCTAATGTACTTAATAGAACTAATTTGTCCAAAGATTAAAGTTATACAAAATGCAAAAGCATATTTTACAAAGTACATTATTGCTAACAACAATCAACAATTTAACAAAGTACATTATTGCTAACAGTCAACAATTTAACAATGTACATTTATTGCTAACAATCAATAATTTAACTTTAAGTGCATTATTGCTACAATGTGAATATAAAAAATTAAAGGTAAAATAGTAAAATAAAATAAATGTTTTACCTTATATACAAATCGAAACTTGAATTAAACCAAGACTGAAGTATACTTCTAACTGAATTCTCTTGAAATTCTGGTAAATGACAAAATTCCTCCAAAAGATACAAAACCTATTAAACATGCATAATACTAATTATTAAGAGAAAACACAAAACATTTAATTCTTCATTAAGTATTGAGGAAGATAAATTTAATACAGAAAAAGTCATAGTCTGCAATTGTGATATATAATTTCTATATTAGCATTGTATTGGGACAAAAAAGATATGAAAATGTTTTATTCTTAGCAGAACTGGACTAATAAGATTTATGAGAATTTGAGTTATGCAAACTTAAAAGTGTGATATAGAAAAAAATTTTAAATTCAAACACAAAAATATTTATTCTTTTGCCAAAAACTATCTCCAATTATGCAAATTTTACATTGTGTGTCTTTAATAAAGCCTCATTTTCAATAATAATAATAATAATAATAATAACAACAATAATAATAAAAGTTTAAAATGCCAACAGCAGTCTTTAAAATATGAATACTTGCCTGCAAAAGATGCCCATGGACTTTATTTTGAAAAAAATTAGCTTGATCAGAGGGCAAGGTATCAATAACTGATTGTAGAGTCGATGCAACATTTTCATGAGATGTGAAAGAGACAAAAGCTTTTGCTGCTAAAGAACGGGTTTTCCATATGGGACTGATGGCACACATGTTTAGAAATGGAATGAATGATGATAAACATGAATCCTTTTCTCCTGGAGCTGGGTATAACTTCCCAAGAAGCAGCAGAATTGGATACAGACTAGGTTGAATAGAAATTCTAAAGAAAGAAAAAGTTGTAATAAAATGTTAAATGTAAAATATTTAATAAAATTTAACTTAACATAAAGTATTTGACAACCTGAAATCTCAATTCTATGCTTCAATAAGAAGGAAAAATTATTTACTTTGCTATATGAGCCAATTAATGACACAACAATATTATATGGTTTCAGAATTTAAAATTTTATTTATTTACAAAATCATTGCAGAAATGATATACTAAACATACAATATATGATGCATGTAATAAAAAAATAAAGACACTTGAGTGAATATTATTATGTACAAACATGCCCATAAATCAAATTAGGAAAACAAATTTAGAATTTTTCTATATCTTTTTAAAAATCAGATTTTAGTGATCTTTCTATTTTCAGGCAATTTCATCAAGTGCCAACTACCAAGTGTAGAAATTGTATGAAACGATGTAGCCGATTGGCACTGACAGTTTTGCTTATGCAAATGAGCTTTAGAACTACTGAAAAGGTTGCCAGATGAGGTTTTTGAACTAAAATTGTTTAAAATATGTTCTCTCCAAGTTCTCTCAAAGTTACTCTCCATAATTTCAAATACCTAAATCGAAACTACATGTACACATGCAATACACTCTAAATAAATGTAAGGGTTCAGAAAAGGACAAAATAAAAACAGAGTTAGATATCAAAAGTAGGTAAAATAACCTTTTTAGATGGCCTTGCTTGTAGTAACTAGCAAGCAAGGTCAATTAAAATGGTGAAAGAAAGGAAGCTGAATGTGCCAGTGAAAATGCACGCTAATTGGATCAATAAGGACTGAAATAGATAAAAAGTAGTTTGGGGAAGGGTTGATAGCTTAAATAATAGAGGTCCAGGGGATTAAATGCTAAATTATTTTTTAAGCGGGTTGGCATACGGGAAAAAACAATTTAAACTCTTTTTAATCAATATGTTTGTTCTCAGATACACTAATTTCCAAGAAATGACACCACCTTCAGGATGGCCAAAAAATAAGGGAGAGAGGGCAGTAATTGAAATTTAAAATTGTTGCCAGATCATCACTGGTTGATTAGATTGGTAATTGATGAACCATCTCACAAAAGATATCAAATAATAAAAGCTTTAAGTAAGAATTTCTATAAATGTTAGATGGTGGGTCAAATCAAAAACTTATTGAAACACTTACTTTTCCCCTTTACTTTCATATAAGGACAAAGCACACTGTTCCAACTCAAGATACAGGAAATAATATAAATCTCTGTAATAAGAGAAAAATGATTTTCCTGTTAGCCTATTTTTCTTCCCTGTTTCATCGTGAGATCTGTTAACACCAAATATCCTTGTCATAAGAGCACTAAATAACAAGGTTGAAGAATTGCGAACCTTATAAGAAAAGAAAAACATTATGCAAAATTAGATAGCAAAAATTATATTAAATGTAAACTGCAATACACTTGTAGAAGAATAAAAGGGGAACAACAGAGTCATATTTACATTTCAAGGGGGAAAAATGAAAGCCTAACATTCACAGCATTTCAATACCACCTGAACAGAAGCTCAATCTCACAACTTGCAACTTCACTCACCATAATGCAGTAGTCCTCACTATTTGACTATAGGAAGGTCCAGTTTATACAGAAGAATAAATTACTCACATAATAGTAGTCAAGACAAATGTAACAAAATAAGAGATGAAATACTGCATATTCTACTTACACCCCAAAGGTGAGATTTAAATCCTTGAATTGAAATCTTAAGACCATCAGAAACAAATGGCATTACAGCTTCACCAAGACAAGCATCTCGAAACAAAGCTCGAAGAACATTCAATGCATGAATCTAAAAAAAACATGGGCTCTTAAATGCAGTTTTTAAAAAACAGATCAGATGAAACACTTTAAGCAAATTCGCCAAATAAAATCAATGAAACTGCTATTAACATATACAGTCATAAAACACATGATTATTTTAAGAAATCTGATGTGCCTAACACATGACTTTCCCTACAGATTAAGAAATTTTTATTTTGTTTGAGGGGGGGGGGGGGGGGGGAGAATACAAATTAGAGCTTAAATATCACTGGATCTCATGAAAAGTCAATAAGGCTAATTGATGTTGCTGATTAAACTATCATGCTAAATTTTATAATAATTATAATAATTTAAATTATTTGGAGAGATACAGTCTATAAAAATTAAAATTTCTAGTACCTTGAGAACATGTGAAAACTAATAAATAAAAGAATAAATCCATTTTTTGTTAAAAATACTTATAAATCATCCAGTCATTTGTTAATAGTGGAACTATTTAATTTCTTCATAATTTGCCTCAATTTAGTAAAAGAAAATGTGAAATATCTCAAGAACAACACTAAATACCAATTTGTATGTTATTGCATTCACTTCTAAATAAAGAAATTTACTTCAAAAATGACTGTTTGCATAACAAATGTAATACAATTTTGTTTGTATAATCTATTTTTAAAAATTGAAAATTTTCCTTTAAGCTCCTAGACAATAAACAGGCTTTTTTTATTTGTAATTATGTTTTATAACATTTTTTTTATATTTGAAAAAATGTTCGAATAATTGGTGATCTTCTTATAAAAATCCAGAGGCCTCTAGCTTCACCAATTGAAATAATCATACCAAATTTATTTAATTTTATCAACTTATTTGAAAGTTATTATACCCACAGACAAACACTCACTCAAACATCAATGAAAAAATGATAAAGTCATATTCAGAGATGCTCAAAACATATAGATAAATCAAAACTCATGGGATAGATTCTTGACCCCCATCACAATACTTTCTCATTACATTACTATGTACGGTAAAGAAAGTAAAAATATAAATTAAAAAGTAATAATAATTATAATTTTTTAACTAAAAGTGAACTGTATAATCTACATTAATTGTTCCTGATAGCCAAATAGCTTTTAGGTTATTTGGAGATTGTCATATATATATATATATATGACAATCATATATATATATATATATATATATATATATAAGAAAAAAAGGGGTTTGAAGATCCAATGAAAGAAAAGAGAGAAGCTGTAACACAAAAATTCAACTATCTAACAGGCTTACAAAACAAAAGTAAAAATCAACAAATTCTCCAGCAAAAGGGAGAAAAAAAAATAAATAAATAAAATAAATATCGAATTAACAAGTCAATGAAAAGTATCAAAATACAAAGGTATGGAATCGAAAAAAAAATAACAAACGAAATCTACACCACAAACACTATACACGTGGACGAGGCTCTAAGCCTAGATCATGAATTGTTCACCTCTACAAAAATCTAATCATGTCCAAGTTTTTGTAGAAGCAAACACAAAAATGTATGTTTCTGAAGAAATAGATAGATTATATCTATAAACTATTTCTACTTGGACGACATACATAAGAAAAATATAAAGGAAAAATGGATACCAAAAAACGGACTGAAAATACAAAACTGCCGCCATGTTCATGCGAAGTACGATCACGTTAAACATGTGGGTCCGAAAGTCCTTCCGAGAGGTTGGTGGTAGGGGAAGGAGGGTACGGTCCCTGTGGATGCCTCCCCCACTGGATTCCGGTCTAAATTGGGTGGCACTTCCCGACCGTCCAAACTGTTACCTTACACCTTTCTGGTAGGTCGGACGGTCTGGGTTTCAACAACAACAACACTAACCTAGTAAGCACGGGAACACAGAAAGAAGTGACAAGTGTTGCCATTCACTAAGGAATAAGATATACTGTTGCCATTCGTAAGAAATAAATAACAGTAATAAGAAAAGACATGTACAAGGGATAATATACCATCAAGAGGGGCAATAATAGAAAGGCTAATGTATAAGTGGATGAATAAATAAAATATAATTAAAGCAAGAGAAGGGAGATGTCAGGCTAAAATTTAAAGCAATATTAATAAAATTCAAGAAAATCCAGCTATTCTAAATTTTTTAACTATACCATTTACAAAATAAGAGGGATATTTATATAAATTGCTGGTAATTTTTAGATTATCAATATGTAAAGCATGGAATTGTTTATCAGATAATCTATATATTCTAAAAAGCTGATTAAGAATTATATTTCTAAACAATAGAAACAAGTGGCAGGAATTAAATGGTAAGATTTTATTAATTTTAAAATTAAAAGAGTCTTTTTTATCATATAAATTAGTAACAATTCTATTAGAAGGTTCAACAAAAATATTTAAATCCAAAAAATTAATATTTTTACTAATAGTAGCTTCATTAGGAATTAATTCCAAATTCTCAGGATAGAAATCTATATTAATGACACAATTTTCAGTATGTACTAAGCAAATAAGATCATCAACATATCTGTATATTTTATAATCTATAGATGTAAAAGACTGTTCAAAATGATAAAGATATAAATTGGCTAACATACTGCTACTGCAACCACCCTGTGGAACTCCTGAAACTTGTAGGTATAATTTATTTCCTTGAAAAATATAATTATTGAAAATAACAAAGTGAAGAAGCTTAGAAAAATTAACAATGCGGGCTTTAGATGTAAGATTAGTAATATAATCATTGTATAGGGCCAAAATGACATCATACAGGTCAGAGATCTTGATATTATTGAAAAGATCTTTAAAATCAAAAGTTTGAAATCCTATAAGATTTTATATATATATTGGTGTCAACTGTTTTATTTTGTATTACTTTTATGCCTCATATACTCCACACTTTGATCCTCACATACGCCAGATGCATTCCTACTACCACTTCTCAATTTATAAATATATTTTCTGCTTCAATTGTATTTAAAAATAATTTTGATTTAACAAGTAAATCAGTGGGTCCCAGGATTCTCATTATATCGGAGTCTTACTGTAAGTAGAATTTATCATTTCTAATAAATATTAAGGCTGTTTAAACATTTTTCAGAATAATTTTATTGCAAAAAATAACAAAACTTAAAATAATTTTTAAAAAATTCTGGCAACAGCTTATTCTATGAAAGCTAAATTATCATTTTTTGTAGTTAAATTTTTTTTATTCTAAAAATAGCGTACGTAAACAAACTTTGGGTTGAAGGCCACATGGCCATATTGCTCTTTCCAAAGAGAAATACTCTTATTTTGTAATTAAAAAATGCTGTAAAAATAATGAAATTTACATTTCTAAATACAAAATAAGCAATATTATACCGGGAAAAAGCGTCAAGCATTACTTTTAACTGTAAAAAGAACAACAAATGAATACCCAAAGAAAGTACATACATTTACAAATATTTCAAAATATTTCAAAAAGACCATCCACCAACTCAACGAACAATTGCAGTGTCTTTAAATGCCTCTGCATCGACTGTAAACAAGATCATAAAGATTTAAATCTTTATAATAATATAATCTTTAAAAAGGATAATGTTCATTGCTTATGCATGTGGCTGAATGCAGAACATGCTGTAGAATTCTCTATGAAAACCATTTAACTGGTGACATATGGAAATATACTGTGACAATTGATGAAGCATAGATCTATTTAAATGACTGTAATAAAAAAAGATCGATTTACTATCACAAAAGAGGAGAAAAAGAACTAAAATCTTGGTTCCAAGAATTACAGGAAAGTTAAAGGATTCATGATTATTACTGACTTTTTGTACAACTACAATGGCAAAGATAAGTAACAAAAATGTCAAGATATTACCAAGATAACGTTTTAACTCCTTTATTTAAAGAAGAAATACCATCCCTTTATCAACGGAGTCTTAATAGAGTAGAACTTCATCAGGATAAAGCTACTAGTCACACATCAAAATCTACCATTAAATTTCTGACAAAAGATACGATTAAAGATATACAGCTATACCCTTTACTCATATTCCTTCAAAATCCTGTAGTGTATCACCAATGAATTATTGTGCTTTTGGATTGTTAAAAAGAGCACTTTCTAAATGCAGACCTGAAACAATAGATGAACTATGGAAAACTGTTAAAGAGGAGTGGAATAAAATACCACTCATAACTTTAAGAAAAGCTCTCTTATCTTAGAAATCAAGATATAGAACGATTGTCCAGAGAATGAGCCATCAGATAGACCATTTAAGAAATAAATATTATTACTTCAATCCTTAATTGCTTTAAATTTGTTCTAAAATTGTGTGAACAACCAATATATAATAAATAATTCTTCTAATAATATTCTTTTAGGTAAAATTATATGTGCATATTATTTTAAAAAATAAATTTATTTATTTTGAGTATACATTTTGAAAAGTATTAATGCTAAATAATATTCAACATTATCACTACATATGCATTATAAATGTAACTAAACTGAGATTGGCAAACATAGGCACTGCCTTGGTTTCTAATATTGATGTCTGAAATACTTCTTTAGATTTAAATAATTCTTAATTTCAGTTATCTTTTTAATATTTGGTAAAACAAACATAAAAATAATATCTAAGAATGCATAAAAATTAAATTATAACATCAATGTCATCAACCATCAAATTTGTTACACTTTATAACAATTTTGTGAATATACCATTATCATAAAATGTTCCCCTGAATACAAAAATATTAATGCTGAATTTAATCAAAGTTTGAATTTTACTTTGTTGCCAAATCCTCCTTTTGTGAACAAATAATGTTACTTTTAAAAATCCATATTGGTTAATTGAAACAGGAAACCAACATAATATTTGTTTAAAAAGATAATAGTCATATAAGTGAGATTAAAACAGGTGCATAATGCAAAAATTTTACACTTTTATGTACAAAACTATCTGCTATCTGTTTTCAAATAAAAATTTGGAGAAAACATGATTGGCTTCAAAGCACAGGCTGATACCAAACTGAGGTTGTTTGTTGAGTTTCTACAAATTATTGCCAAAGTATTACTTTTGGTTAATTATAAAAAAAATTATAACTATTTCTTACATCAAGATTAAAATACAATATTAACTGAAAAATAAAGGACTCAAATAGCAGCCATATTTCATGAAAAGTAATGAATTCTGTAAGGGGAAAAAAAAACTGAACAAATTTGAATTTAAGGCACTCAAAATATACAAAATCTATTTTGAAATAAATATAACTTCAAATAGAATGTTTCCGCAAAGCCTAACAGAATGAATGATAAGTCATTCAGTAGAAATTTAAATAATAAATTTAACTGACAATTTCAAAAGATATTGAAAAAAATGTTAAAAACAATTTTTATAAACTAATAAAACATAATGAAAATCCAAACAGCAATAGAGATAAAATAAACTTAATATGGTATGCACAATTTCATCTATTTTTATATACAAAATATTGACACATTTAATCATTCATTTTATTGCTCTGTTAAGAGATTACATTAGGTGATTATGTACTTTACACTTGTATTCTGCAGTAACCAAATTATATTTTTAAAAAGCTATTTCTGTTAGGATAGTTGTTATTTTTAGAAAAAGCTAATCTGCTTTTAATAAATAACAAATATTTTAATTTCACCACTTTTACAAAGCAAAATAGTTTAAAGAATATAAATTTATATTTTCCTCCAATCAGATGAATGAATGCTATCTAGTAAAATACATATGAAATTTTAAACCCATAAACCAATTATTTTTTATATACGAATTTTCCAATTTTTTATTCGCTCTAATATTTAGTTTCTTTACAGAAACATCTTACAAACAATACATCAATATAATTTGCATATTAAAATTACAACTTACTTGAACATCACAGCTATTGGATTCAGAAGATTGGGCAAGAGTAAGAAAAGTTATCAGGCTTGTTTTAAAAAAAGAAGTGGCAATACTTGGCTCAGGTGTTAAAAGACCCTTAAATATTAAAAAACATGAAAATTAAAATTTGCAAATGAGCTTCATCTTACATTATAATTAAATAGCTTCTGGAAATATATAAGTAGAATTTAATACATCTTGCTTGTATAGATTAAATGTTAAAAGTTATCTTATACCAGGAAACTTGTATGAGATGACCACTAGTAGCACTTTAACTAATTTTTAATTTTTAAGATCTGCTATGAACAACATTCACAGTGAAAAACATAATTTTTATACAGCATTATACTCTCGAAATGCTAATCTATAACAATAAAGGAAGATGTCTGTGCATGTCTGCCTGTATCATCTGTAGCAGTAAATCTAAGCACTGTACAACCATGAAAATTGCTACGGGAGTACCTTAGATTTTGAAAGGAAATACCTTAATATTGAGATTTTTTTAATTCAAATTAATTTTTAATTATTAAATGAAGCACTATTTTACGTGATTTTCGCACAAATCAGTTCCTTAGCAATAAAAAATATTATAAGAGTTTCCTTATTAATATCATTGGAAATATTGAAAAATTCTCTTTCAAACACATATTGAACAAAATCCCTACTATTAATACATGAATTTTCATGAAGTTTTAAAAAATATATACATTTTGTGAATCTATCTTTTATTTATAATAATAAAGGAAGATATCTGTATGTGTACATCTGTCTGTCTGTATCATCTGTAGCAGAAAATCTAAGCATCGTACAGCCATGAAATTTGTTACAAGGGTATGTTGGTTCTTCAGAGAAGAGGACCCCAAGATGTTGTTGCAGAGTTTCCACCTAAACACCATTGGTGCAGAATTTTCTTTTAATTTTCTTGCTGTTGTTGTGCTTATCATTATAAGTGGGTGTATTGGTAAAGTGTTCTTTAGGTTTTGAGAATTTGCTGTGAGTTCCAATGCTATTTTAAACACAGATTTGCATTTTAAATCCTGGGCTATGGCGAGTGCACTTTCTCTTAAACTACAAACACATTTAACTTTATAAATAAAGAACATTGTCAATTAAGTGAGAAATCTAGACTTGAAAACATAATAATTATGCACAGATGAATAATATATGAACAAAACATGCAAAAATATTAGTCTTATTTAGTTGCCTTTTATACTTATTATATTTATGACTGTTTTGTTCTCTATGACCAAACTAATAAGAATAATCAATAATATTTTCCTTGTGAATTTATTCTTTATTGAGTCTACCTACTAATTAGAAAGTGATAATTTTCACCCTCTTTCTTAATGTTTGGTCATCAAAGTGAATATTAATTTGTAATTACTCTTTGCCATAGCTTTTTGCTGTTATTTCACCAATAATTCTTGTTATATTCCTAATCAAAAACTTGCAGCTTAAATAAGTATGTCTAATATGTCCCCAATTTATGCTCTACTACTTATGGTTTAGTTTAAGCACAGGCTGTATTCTGCTGACACAAAATCTAATTTCATAATTGAATTTCCCATATGAAATTTCTTTAAAAGGCAGACATGCATGCAAATAACTTACACATTAGGCACTTACAAAATAAACATGCATCATAGCTGACACATTCAAACTTAAAAAGAAATTGCAGTGACATTTCAAATCCATTTAGTAACCTTTCCTTTTACTAAATTTCTTTTCAATGAGTTGAACAGTTTTAGAGAATAATCAATTATGTGAATTCACAGAATTGCTGATAAGCACTGTAAAAAAACTTAATCGTTTCCAATCAGCATTCTTAAAACATGTAAATTTTAATTCATTGTTTTTGACTTAAAACCAGGGTTCATGATTTTATTTTAGTTAAAAAAAAATAAAAAAGCAGATTTTTTTTTTTATTTCAATTGGATTCCTTTTTTTTCTTGAAAACTTTTCAAATAATTTCATAATTATTTCATAATTATTCACTTCATAAATAATTTAATTTTATACCCATTTTGTGAATTTTAGAAACAGTTTCTGAAAAATTAAAGTTAATTTTGGAAATGAAGTAAAGGGGTTTTTCACATTATTAAAATATATAAACAATTTAAAATATGCATGTAAAGGTTCTTATTAGTTACACATCATACTTATATAATTAGAGGCATAAGCTGTAATGTTGAAAATTATAGTTACAATTCAAAATGCATTTGTGCAATGTACTTTTCAATGCAATATACTTTTCAAAATTACATGACTTTAAAAGTATATATATATATATTGCTGTTGTTGTTGAGACCCAGACCGTCCGACCTACCAGAAAGGTGTAAGGTAACTGTATGGACGGCCGGGAAGTGCCACCCAATTTAGACCGGAACCCAGTGGGGGAGGCATCCACAGGGACCGTACCCTCCTTCCCCTACCACCAACCTCTCGGAAGGACTTACGGACCCACATGTTTAACGTGATCGTACTCCGCATGAACACGGCGGCATTTGTGGTAGCGTGCAAATCTAGCGCGCAAACCACGGGGATATCGCACCCGAGATGGCCAACAGCACGCGGTGTTCCGAGGTGGTCACCCACCAAGTACTAACCGCGCCCGATGCTGCTTGACTTCGGTGATCTAACGAGAACCGGTGTTTTCAGCACGGTACGGCCGTTGGCCCATATATATATATATATTGCATAAAAGTATTTTGTGAAGGATCCAATATCTAATATCTTACGAACTTTGTACACGGTGAAAAAAAAAAGCTTAGATCAATGTTGCATTTTCAAGTTTTAGGAAAATTAAAACATAAGAACTGGATTTCTTCTAAGACTTGAAAAATGTGATTAGTTCTAAAAATTGAAATATACTTTAGATGTATATAAAGCTCAGTTAATTAAAAAAATAATAATTAACAGTTTTTTTAATTCAGTAATATATTTGATTTTGTGAATATATATTTCACTAAATCAATTAAAATAAACTAATATTTGATAATGCAGGGGTTTTTTTTTCTAGTGAATAATGCCTGATTTAAATCAATGATTATTTTAAACCAATTGATTTAAATCAATGAACCTTGCCCTAAACAATGTCTTAGCAATGGAAGTACAAACTTTAATTTACTTGTACAATAAAGGGTACACCAGCACTTCTTCTAGTTGAGCAAAGCTGAATATCTTGTTTTAAACCTTTAATTGCAAGAACAAGATCATCCAACCAAAATTTAGGAAGTCCATTAAGTTCAGATAAATCACTCCTAGAAATTATACATTTTATTAATAAAAATAAAACACATCACAAGGTAACTTTTAAATATGGTAACTTTTTAAACGTGGTAACATTTTAACACTCTTTTTATATAACTTGTGATATTTTAATTTATATATTAATTATTCAATGTATTTATGCCATTCCATACCCTCCAAAAGTCCTAAGCACAAACAGGACTGAAAAGTTGCACATTTACAGCATCGAATACAAAAAAGAACATAACAGAGCCGGATTTTTATTTTGACCTCCGGGGGTAAAGAAAATGGAAGGTGATTTAAAAAGTGCTTCCAAATCCTTCAGAAGTGTTGTCGGGGACCTAGAAGACCATTTTAACACACTTATAGTACTGACTATGATGGGTAAGTACTTAACAAAGTCAGAATTCTTATTTCCTCCCTGTGGAAAAAAGTAGATTTGAAAAGCTTTTTAAGATCCACCTAAAGCCTTCTAGTAACCTAAATGACTGAATCTTTGCACATTTATAATATCAACCATGAAACAGAATCTAACTAAGTTGGATTTCCATTTTTTCCTCCAAAGACAGAAAAGATGCTAGTTTCTGAAGCACCTTTCAGGATACCCCCTCCCTCTCAAAACCTCCTAGTAAATTAGAAGGCTGAATCTTCGCACAAGTATAGTATCAATAAATGAGACAGAAGCTAGTGGAACTAAATTTTTGGGCATACATTGTTAAACAATACTTATTAAAAACAGTTGCAAATTAATTGTTTAAGAGTGTTAGTCTCCCTGCCTTTGATAGGCTTAAATACTAGTTATTAATAAATTCAATTGCTAAAAATCAGATGTCCTAATACCTAAGTCCCATTGTCAATCACTAAAATATACTGTGCAAGGCTTGTTGGATCTGTAACCACATGGTTTTCAATCTTCATTCAATAATTCAATGATTAAGATTCATATTTTAATGGGAAAACATGTGTTACCTTTTGCAAGTACATTAGCATCTATATAAAATCTACTCATTGTATTACACAAATGTAACATGGAAGCAATATTATTTTAACAATAAAATTATGTTAACATCAGGCTTGTTTTAATCAAAAGCTATAAGAGGATAAGTTTTCGTTTAGAACATTTTAGAAGAAATTGAACAATATGAACATGGCATTCTCAGTAAACTATGGAATTCTAACACTTAACTACGCAATTAAAAATACACTTTTAAATATACATTATTGACAATGCATTATTTTCGTCATTAGTAGAATATATTAAAAAAAAGAATAATAAAAACATTCCAGATTAAAATGTTTGTTAATCATTAAAACTTTATTAAATATTTAATGAATATTTAGTCTAAATATATATTTTATTGTACACTACATATGAAAGCGAAAAATATATAGAATTGGGATTTAACTATAAAATAATTTATATAGAAAAAAGATTTTTCTTTGCTAAACTACTCAGTTATAATTAGATGTACTGAAATTTAAAAACTACCTCATAAAGGTATATTATTATAATTTAAAAATTGGCTGCTGTCACAAATAAATTAAAAGTAGAGAAGTAAATTACCTCCAGAGCCTATGGCTCAATTTGCTGAAACCAATGTACGCTTGTTCAAAAGCTCCTTTATGTTTCACCAAGCTCATTTGATAAATGAAGTACTTTCCAATTTCTTTCACCTGCAAGATTAAATATATATATATATTTCAACATACAATGTGATTTGAAACTTATACAAACCGAAATAAGGATACTTATTTTTGTCCAACTGAACAAAACTAAACTCATTGCAACATTCCAATCCTCAATCATTGGCAGGGGTGTATTGAAAGGGGGTTTAGGGGGTTCATCCCCCTCCCTCCCTCGAAATTGAAAAGTTTCAAAAATTCCTCCTAAGCAGGCAGGTGAAAAAAAAATACAGAATCCCTATTCAATTTGTCATTCTAAATTCCTTGGACTAAAGAAAAACAAAAAAAAACTATTTAAACCTCCAATAAATAAAACAAGAAAGATCAATCATGCTTAAAGCATTGATTATGAAACACTTTCCAACTTTAATGCAATTTTACTAAAACAAGTCTAAAATGCAATACATTTCTCGATAATATTTTAAAACTTATCACAATACTACATTAATTTATTATATTTGAAAACTTAAACCTTCATAAAAAAAAATGAACTTCATTCAAATAACGGCATTGAAATATAAATTGCCTGGTTTAAACATCTCTAAAATGTTATACATTCCTCGGTAATAATTTTAGAATTATCATAATACTACGATAAATTATTATATTTGAAAACTTCATCGAAAACAACTGAAATTCATTCAAATGACGTCAAAAAATCGTCCTTCTCTTTGTAAAATCAATGAATATTTCATTCATATCAGCTATGCAGACTCCATGAACTAAATGATTTTGTGTTAAAGAAATGCAGCAATTCTAATACAACTCATTCTACATATTTTGCTGTTTACATTTTACATAGGTGAAAAATAGGCTTCGTTGTAGAAATAATCAAATTTGGATGAGCATTTAAACTCAAATATATTGTAATTGTGTTGTTTCAGTATGTAGATGCACAGAATTTATGCAAAAATAAAGTGGTTTTAGGACGGATACAACACTCAATATGAATTAAAAAGAACTTTAAAAATCACGATGTTTAGACAAGATGGATGCCATATATCATTTTGAAGTGGGTCATGTGATCTTTTCATATCATGGTCATGTGATCGCTTCATATAATAATTATTATTTTAATTTTTATTTTAAAAACTACTGAATATATTTTGCTGAATTTTGTTTTTATATATTTTATGGAACAATTTGAATATTACCTAAAATTTTCGAAGCAATTTGTGAATTTTAAATTCGCTTAAAAAATGTTTGAAAAATTAGGTCCCATAGGGTTCAATGTATTTCATTTTTTCAACCCGGGTTCAATCCAAAACTAATTGGGTGATATTATTCATTTATATTGCCATAGGTCCTACAGACCGTCTGAACAACATACTAAAATTTCATTTCGATTAAGTCACTTTACAGCAGTTATCGTGCTAACGGACAGACAGACAGACAGACAGAATGAACAAAGTCATAAACACTTTTCAACTTTGTTTTAAAGTGTTAAAAAATATATAATAATAATAAAAAAAGAATAAGGAGTTTTTAGGAATTAAAGAAGTGCCCCAGCTACTGGATCACTGCAATACGGGGAAAATTCTCCTACTGCAGTAAAACCGGTTTCCAAATTTGAAAAAATCCTGGTTCCTGAAGCCCGCAGAAGAAGCTAAGATCAAAAGTTAGTTTTTTAGAGACTAGAGGTCTGCAAGGGTCTAATTTCAAAAATTTTCAAGCCCATATATAATAAGATTTGTTTTGGCTAAAGCCCCAGAATTTTTTTAAACAATTCACCCCAGCCTGAATATTTTTGCAATACATGGAAGCATATTGACTCGTATGATGATCCAAATTTGCCATTTAAGGAATTAAATACAAGTTATATTATATATAGCTAGCAACAAATCAAAAAGAACCCAAATTTGAAAAATATGTACAAATCAAGAATGAGCATTACTATAAAGTATGTTTTTATTTATTATTTTAGTTTGATATCAAAGATTAAATGAATAAACGACTCTTCACTGAGATTATGTTTAAGGGTGAGCGTCAGTAAATTTTCTGCCCTATCCGAGCTTTGTTAATTTTTGCAGAACACAATTTTCGCCAAAATTCTGCTCAAACAGCTGCGAAATATTTTTTGAAAAATAAAATGCAATGCTTAGATTATATTAAAACTAAATTTCATACTCAATAAAATATAGTATATATTTTTCATTTTAATCCAAAATACTTTGGTGCTGCCATCTCGTAATTTAATTCATACCGACTATTTTTATTTTTTAATGAACAGTTTTAAATGTCTATTCCTTCTAATACAGTATTAAATACAACCACAGATCATATATAATAATGCCATAATCACAGAAAGGTAATTTCTCATTCTATAAATTTGATAAGGGTATCTGAATGTACATCACTGAGGACTGCAGCCTTGTCTTCAAGTCCAAGTTCAATTACCTTTTCGTGATTGTGGCATTATTATATATGATTTGTTGTATTCAATACCGTATTAGAAGGAATAGACATTTTAAAATGTTCATTAAAAAATAAAAATAGTCGGTATGAATTAAATTACAACAACAGATGGCAGTACCAAAAATATTTTGGATTACAATAAACAATATATTCTATATTTTATTGAGTATTAAATTTAGCTTTAATATAATCTAAGCATTGCATTTTATTTTTCAGAACATATTTCGCAACTGTTTGAGCAGAATTTTGACGAAAAATGTGTTCTGCGAAAGTTAACAAAGTGTGGATAGGGCAGAAGATTTACTGACGTTCACCCTTAAAATAATGCTTTATTCACCTATTTACGTTATCAGTGAATAATGCAATGCATCTCTTGTTAGAGCTCATCAGCACCATATATTCTTGACTGCAGTGGTAGTAAAACAAACATGTCATATGCCCCAATTGGTAATGTTTTTAAAAACATTTCAATGTGATTAAACTTCTATGTAAGTATACATATATATTATTTTCTTTGTCTATGACACAGTTATAAATATTTTTGAAATTTAATAATTTTAAATTAAAAATATAAGATGTTTAGAATACAAATATAAATAAATTCAAGGACAATAATTCATTTTATTCATATATTAATTTTACATTATAACAGTTTGATCAAATAAATTTTCATTCAATATTTATTATCGGAAAGAAATCGATGGAACAGTGTTTCAATTTTAAAATATAATTTATTTAATTTCGATAATTTAGAAATATTCGGAATCTAATAATTGAAATAAAAATCACAGAAGAAATTGAAAATAAAATATCAGTGTTACATTTTAAAGTAAATAGTATCTATCAGATTTATAGAAAAGATTAATAAAAAATTTTAAATTACATATTTTCTTTCATATGTAATTTTAAATTTTCTATTTCACCTTTGATCTATTTTTGTTTTTTTAATTTATTTTGACCAGGCCCAACCTGATCCGGACTTAAACAAATATGGCCCAAGTTCAGCCCCTGAGCAATGTGGGGTCCAAGCCCATAGGCCAGACCTGAGTCTACAGACCTCTAACTTAGACCCTTTGAAATTGATATTTAAAACTGACCCCCCCCCCCTCCCCCCAAATTGAATTTCAAAATATTTGGTACATACACAGCTGCTTAGTTGGATGTTCTAACATTGCCAGTTTAACATTAACAACATGCAGTGTACTAAAAACTATGAAATATTTACCCACTATAAAATTTGCTCTGTCAAAGAGTTTCTATAGGCATTCTATCGCCCTGGCTATCAAGTTTTAAACAGCAAATATTTGGAACCAAAATAGTGAACATATCTTTCATTTGACACAGTGACTTTTTAGTTGTCAGTTTTCAATAAGATTAAATTAAACAACTATGAAGCAGTTTGCATGATCTTAAATACTCCTAAAAATATAGCATATCCTCAAAATATCAAGAAATAAGAACTTTAACAATAAAGAGCCTTATAACTTTAACAATATAATATGCTTTTTTGGTCACCACACACGACAATTCTTTTAAAATATTGTGCAAAAATAAGCCTTTTGCGGCAACTCATAAAAAATCCATTAGG
Organism: Amaurobius ferox; assembly: GCA_951213105.1. Lineage (NCBI taxonomy): Eukaryota > Metazoa > Arthropoda > Arachnida > Araneae > Amaurobiidae > Amaurobius > Amaurobius ferox. The sequence continues at coordinate 135,027,235 of OX578134.1, forward strand.
AAAACACTGAATTAAACTATTTTTTCCTGGCCATCTGACCTACCCTGTTACTGTTGTAGGTAACTACAGTACGTGACCTCTTATCCGACGTCCCAATATCCGGACACTCCCAAAACTGGAATTCAGCAAAATAATGCCAAATTCTGCACCAACAAGCGATTATTTGCCAAACATTACGCCAAATAGAAATTTTTTGTTTAAAATCCCGCCAAATGCTTTTTTGTCTTAATTAGCAATATTAATTTAAAAAAATGCCTTGAAATCTACATTTTTCCAGGGTTTGGAATTGTTAGAAAACTTTAGTGTAAACAAGCAACATGTGCATCAGTTATAGTACTGTCAAAATCCAAAAATTACTGTGTGCTGATTGGCTAATCACATTAGGTCAGCTTGTCACTAAGTTTTAACCCCATGTTGTGTATTCCTGCAGATTGAGACATCAACATCCGGATTATGCTAATTTTCTACTTCAACCCATTAGAGATTAGTATACTCCGGAAAAACTTTAACTTCTACTTCACAAAACATTAACTTCAACTTCAAAAACATTCACTTCAACTTAATATTAACATCACGCAGCACTATTTAAGCTGGTGGATGTGTCAGTAGAAATGGTTCTGTTCTGTTGTCTGTGTTCTGTTCTCTGTATTATGTGGTCTGTATTCTATAGTCTGATCTAGTGATGTTACTGTTCAAACATTACCTATTTTCTAGAATGTTTTAGAATGTTCTTAATGATGATGTGTACGTTTCAAAGTGTGATTGCCGGTAAATTGGCAAAGTACATGGCCGGTTTGGTTAGGCTTAATTTTCTGTCTGCTATAGAATTTCAAGACTCTGTTGTTATGACCAGTACAAACACAGTATCAAAGTAAATGATACGTGTTGTGTTTATGTTTTTTATTATATTACTTTCGTGAAAATAAATTTAGTTATTTTTTCACGTATCGACTCTTCACTGACGTGTCTAGATAAATCCACTGCTACTTCTGCAAAAGTCTTCATGGCAACGTGCAATATTGAATTTTTAAATATATGTGAAATGGGATGCGCGAACCGCGCAGAAAAAAATGCCATGAGGAAATTCGCATGCACTCGTTGCCGCTGATCCTTCTTAAATTTCGAAAATGAATATGAGGAATTCCCGTGAGAGCGAATGAAAAGCAGGAATGAAAATATTCCGTGGATCGTGCTTTTTCCGGAAACTTCCACATCTCCATAGAACAACTCCACTTTTCCGAAAAACATCCTAAGTAGCACCATTTTCCCCCAAAATTTCCTAAGCAGCTGCATCCAGAATGAGTGAGATGCGTCATTCCATTCTTCACTAGTTACAGATAAGGCTCCTGTATATATAGGAGCCTTAGTTACGGACAAGTCGCAGCAAGGTGCTTTTTTAATGGTGTTTTATTTTTTATTGGGTGTATAGGGCAGAGCACACAAGGCACAAAGTTTCCGATTTTTCCGAATTCGTTACATTTTCTCTTCTGCGCTTTGTTCAGGTACTTTGATTTTCGGTAAAAGTATTCCAACTTTTTCGCTAGAAATATTCCGATATCGCTAAAGAAATCTTATTTGCTTTGTCTACACCCTTCAAATGCGATGTGCCACACAGAATTCACACTATTTTGCAAAATTTAATAAACATTTATTGGAAAAAATGAAAAAAAAAAGTCATCAGCCCATCCGCGAGATGATAGAAAGTATGTTTAAGTAAGGAAATCCCGAAATTAATGAGAGTTAACTTTTGCCAAAATGCGAAGAAAAATATAGCAGCTATAAAATGTCATTCAGGACCTTCTGATTGATCTTTTTAACACTTTACAACAAAGTTGAAAAGTGTTTATGACTTTGTTCATTCTGTCTGTCTGTCTGTCTGTCTGTCTGTCCGTTAGCACGATAACTGCCATAAAAATGACTTAATCAAAATGAAATTTTAGTATGTTGTTCAGACGGTCTGTAGGACTTATGGGAATATAAATAAATAATATCACCCAATTAGTTTTGGATTGAACCCGGGTTGAAAAAATGAAATACATTGAACCCAATGGGACCAAATTTTTCAAACATTTTTTAAGAGGATTTAAATTTCACAAATTGCTTCGAAAATTTTAGGTAATATTCAAATTGTTCCATAAAATATATAAAAAAAAATTCAGCGAAATATATTCAGTAGTTTTTTAAATAAAAATTAAAATAATAATTACACCTCTTACATGAAGCGATCACGTGACCATGATATGAAACGATCACGTGACCAACTTCAAAATATAATACGGCACCATCTTGTCTCAAAATCGTCATTTTTAAAGTTCTTTTTAATTCATATTGAGTGTTGTATTCGTCGTAAAACCTCTTTTTAATTTCGCTTAAATTCTGTGCATCTACATACTGAAACAACGCAATGACAATATATTTGAGTTTAAATGAGCATCCAACTTTGATTATTTCTCTAACGAAGCCTATTTTTCACTTATGTGAAATGTAAACAGCAAAATATGTAGGATGAGTTGTATAGGAATTGCTGTATTTTTTTAATGCAAAAGAATTTAGCTCATGGAGTCTGCATAGCTGATATGAAAGAAATATTCATTGACTTTACAGAGAGAAGGACGATTTTTTGCGATGAAGTTTTAAGCATAGAGTTAAATTACTTATAGCTCCATGGTCTTAATTTTTAAATAAAATAAATTATTATAGTATTGTGATGAATGACATGAATGGGAAATTATTTATGAATGAAATGCTGCTTTTTTAGAAAGAGCCAGGCGTGTTATTTTTTCTATGATGTCATTTGAATGAATTTCAGTTGTTTTCGATGAAGTTTTTAAATATAATAAATTATCGTGGTATTATGATAATTCTAAAATTGTTACCGAGTAATATATCACATTTTAGAGATGTTTAAACCAGGCAATTTATATTTCAATACCGTCATTTGAATGAAGTTCATTTTTTTGGATGAATGTTTAAGTTTTCAACTATAATAAATCAATGTATTATTGTGAGAAGTTTTAAAATATTACCGAGGAATGTATTACATTTTAGACATGTTTAAATAAAATTGCAGTGAAGTTGGAAAGTGTTTCTTAATCAATGCTTTAAGCATGATTGATCTTTCTTGTTAAATACTTAACCTAAGCAATAAACTTGTCATTTTCTCGGGAAAACCAGATTTTTTTTTTTCATCTCCGTGGAAATATACACATCTTCAATATTTTAAAAAACATTGATGGAATTAAAACATCAAAATCATTTTCAATTAAATCCTATTATTTAGATGAAGATGGCTATTTTTTGACCGAAAATTGACCCCTAGCAAAAAGTTCCATCGAAGTATATTTATGGGGTTGTAGTACAATAGACCTCTGGTCGATGTGCTGAGCTCTTTTGAGCTACCCGTCTCTCATTTTATTTCATATTTATGGGGTTTAACGTGTTATATTTATTAATTAGTAATTTATAAAAGACAGTTTAGCAATATCGCAGAATTTTTTTATTTAAACACGATAGCCGGTATATTTCATTTTATTTTTAAATATTTTCCATTTTTTCAATCTGTTTCCATCCACTAATATTTTTATATTTTTTGTGCTATTTATGTTGGGATATTATCTTTTAAACATATTATAGATGAAATTGAGATATATGTTTAGGATAAAGAAATTAAATTTTTTTTAATTTATTCAGGCATTTAGAATTATAAGGCTTATTAGAAATGCATTTGAAGAGCATAAATTAGAATTTGATATATTTGCATCCATAGTTGAATCTCTCATTTTATTTAAAAATGAATAACCTTCTCATCTTAATTTTATTAAAAGTACTTTAAAATATTTTGAAACATATGAACAAAGGTGCTCCTGCTAAAATATTAGATGAATATGGTGAGGGCCCACTTTAGTTGAAATGTTCCAAGAAAAAGACTTCTAATAACTATCCTGTATAATCAACTTTTTCCAGAAAATTTTTTCTTTCAAAAAATTTCTTAATCACTAAATTCGATACTATAATGCATTTTAGTTAACCAAGTATATCTTTTCATATGGATTGTAAAAAATATTTATTTAATACATGTTTTTAAAATGAATTATAATTTTCTATAACATTTTAGACCATTCCAGTAAGTTTTAGAAAAAGTGTTCCGAATTATGTAAGAATCCCTTATCCAGATTGCCTGACTGCCTGAAGTCCCAAGCAGTCCAGATAATAAATAGATCCGGTACTGTATTTAGTAACTGTATGGTAAATAGCTGGGAAAGTATCTTTCAAGGGGTGGCAACACCATGCATATTCTTTCCCTAACCAACCACCTCTTGAACTAAGTAAACCATTGTCAATATGGTTTAGTATTTATTAAAAGGATCCCCATGATGAAAATGAAAAAAAAAAAAAAAAATCTAATATAAATATCACATCACATGCCATCAAATAGATGTTTGGTAATTAAGATAATGTAAACATAAAAATTATAATTTCTACAACTACAGTTTGTTTTGGCTAAATACAATAAACAAATCATTATAACTGGTTTTAGGTATGGTTGAAATTTTGATGCATCAATGTTAACATCATATCAAAATATCAATTAATAAAAAACTAAAAATACATTAAAAAATAAAAAATATAACTCCTTACAACAGTCTGAAATGTGTAACAAAAATCAGAGTATTTAAAGCAACACTACATGGCTCACCTGAGAAATGTGAAGAATACCATCTGATGCATTTGAATGAGAATTCACAAAAGGCAATTTTTCACAAATTTCTCCTAAAAGTAAAGACACTTCTTTATGGGTTCTCCAGCAACACAAAAGTAAGATCTGGGCTGTTACTGCATGAGTTTTTACAATATCTAATACAACTGTATCAGATTCCCTTGATGGATCCTCCTGGACTACAGCAGATTGAAATCGGCAACCAAGAGCTCTCCGGACAGCTGCCTGAAGCTGGGCAATGCTATCTATCAAAAAAACATTTTATAAATACTTAGTTTACAACTTGTAACAATCACAAACATAAGTAGACACTATTTTATGCTTTTCCCACATGCATATTATATGTATAAAAATTGTTACAAAATTGAAAATTCAAAATTTAGTTTTTAATGATTTTTTAAAAAAGCACTGCAAAAATAATTAAATGACTGATAAAATTTAGAATTATTGCTATAAATTAACAAAGCAAAAACATTTTCTTTAAAAACACGGAAAAGCTGTTGACTTATAAAAAAAATTTCTCAAATAATATAAGAGAATGTCTGTATGTGTGTGTCATATGTAGCGGAAAAGTGACCCACAGCTGTGAAATTTGGTATACATGGGTGCCTAATATAGGGCAACAATACAACAAATTTTTTTATTTGAATAACTTTAGTTATGTAACGTTGAAAAAAAATTTTGAGTGATTTTCACACAAAACAAATTAGTTTCTTAGTGTTCAAAAATATTATTGAAGAATTTCCATCTTATACACATCATCTACTTTATTACCTGATTAACATGCAATTTTCACCCCATGCATACTCAACTTCCTTTCCTTCACCTTTTTAACTGACTCTGTTTATGTGACAACCAATCATCCTTTTTATCTCTAATTTTGAACTCTTTTATTCCCTTCTAAACAACTCTTACAAAGAGGGCAAATGGGCAAAGGCATGGTTAGTCATTTATTTAGAGTGTATTATGCCCATGCAGAGGCATAGTCCTATGTATGCATTTTTTTAATTTATTCATTACTATATAAGGGCACATCATTAAAGTGTTGTTTGAAATTTTGCTGTGAGTTCCAGTGTAATTTTAATCAGATCTTTACATCTTAAATCCCAGCAATGCAGGGTATTCGTTCTAGTAACAAATAAATAATCATGACCAATATTAAATAAATAACCATAAAATTACTTTTAGAATACTGGCAAAAACCATTTCTGAGATACTGCATGTTTTCTAAACCAATTAATCAAAATTATATAGAATTCAAATGCATTAAATATACATAGTGTCCCAAAAAGATTGAAACACGCTTTATTCATTTTATAAAAATGTTGAAAGTGAGGTAGGAAATAAGACTATGTTAATAAAATAGTCCTTCCATTAATTTTCAAAAAGTTACACTTTTTAAATTTTTATACGACCCCCTTAGACAAATTTGGTCAATCAGAAAATTTCTATTTTTAATGCAACAAAATCATTAAAAATAACCACATATCTGTAGCTTTAAAATTGAGCTAGTTATATTTAATTGAAAATTGAACATTGTGAATGGGGACCATATATCAAATTAGAAATGCAAATTTGTGACATATCACAAAAAAAATAAAACTGCTGATAATACTACATAGGAGACATTTTTGTGAATTCCACATAGGCTCATGATACAATCACAGATTCTTAAGTACTTTTCAATAACTAAGTATTTTTTCAATAATTAAGTACTTTTAAGTACTTTTTTTTATCTAAATTTCCATCGTCAATTTGTTTATGATCCCTATTTTCACTGATGAAACCAGCCTTTCACATGGTACGGAAAAGTCGCATAAGTCATATTTTTTCCTTTATCATAATTCAGTTGATTTTAAGGATACAGATATATGGCTCTTTTAATGATCTTGTTGCATTAAAAATAAAAATTTTCTGATTGACCAAATTTGTCTAAGGGGGGTCGTATAAAAATTTAAAAAGTGTAACTTTTTGAAAATTAATGGGAGGACTATTTTATTAACGTAGTCTTATTTCCTACCTTACTTTCAACATTTTTGCAATTTACATTGCCCACTTATCTCCAACAGGTAAAGAATTAAAGCGTGTTTCAATCTTTTTGGGACACTGTATTCAAATGAATGGAATTTTATACATGATTTTATACATCAATTGATATGAAAATCCCTAAAAGCAAGCATGTGAAATCCTCATGATGTAATACTATTTATAATATTAGAGGGTAAAATAGTGCCTAAATAATGTTTCAGAAATCTTCTTCATAGGATTTCTTTCTTCAGTGTGAACAAACTTGAACTTAAACTTCCCCTCCCCCCTCCCTATTTTTTTAGACTGAGTTTTAGTTGTTTCAGCAAAACTTATTGATAATTCTTTTTTTTTTAAAAAGCATTTCAAAGATAAAAGGTAAGGAAAATCCAAGTAATTTTACACAGGATAATTTAAAGAAATCAGATAAATGAGACCCAATTCTCTGAATTGCATAAAACAATCTATATTACCATTACTGGTATCCATTGGCAAATGTCCTTCAGGGGAAGAATTGCATACAATAGGCTCAACCACATAGGCAACATTCATACTCAACACCAGAAGCTGTTCAATTAAATGTTGCCAGTGAATAACAGAAAGATCCTCCATGTCACTGAAAAGAATATGTCATGCTCAATGACCATATAATAAAAAATACATGCATAATATAATTAAAATAGAGAGTACATATTTTATACAAATATGTTAAAAACATAGTTTTAAATAATACCTTAAATAATACAAATAGTTTAAAATAATACAAATGGAATATCTCTGTAAGCAAATGAAATATCTCTATAAGCAAATGGAATATCTCTGTATAAACAAATATTAAATATTACTAAGGTAATAAATAGCTACAATAGATACATGTTCAAAATTAATATAATATAATATTCTACATTACAATTTTGGTAAAAGAAAGGTTAGTTTTATTTTTAAAAAAGACCAAGAAGTGACCTCTATTAAGATGCATTTTCAATTTTAAAGGAAAACTAAATCATATTCAAGTGGCTTGTATGAAGTTCTGCTTAAAGCAGGGATCGAAACTATTACCTTTAAAACTCAAGACAAGTGCTCAAACTGAATAAAATGGGTTGTGAGAGAAACCCACATTATCTTCATAATTTGAGATTGAGGTTTCTATGTAGCTTAAATAAATATGTCCATTTATTTATTTTTCAAGTTCTCTACCACTGACTGGTATGGAGAAAAATACTCAAACCAGAAACTTCTTGAACTCAAGAAACGTGCTCAATTAATTGAACTACTCCAAACTGTGAGGGAACCTCGCAAATACTATACAGAGTGACCATATAATAATCTATATCTTAGAATATATCTTATAATCTATTATCTTAGAAACAGTTTAAATCAATTAATGCATTTCTGAAAGAAATATGAAATATAAATTTTTATACGATCCCCCAGTCCTACCAATTATATTTAGGAAAATCTTCCTCATACAATTTCATGCAAAATAAAAAAAAAATCTTCCTTTTATGACCAAAATTCATAGAGTTATGAAGTAACATTAAACTTTATGACATTAAACTTTATGACTTAAGTGACTTTACCATGCATACAAATGTCCTGTTTCAGGCAACCAACCAATCAGGGACAGGGTTGACCATTTCTCCAGGCAACCAACCAATCAGGGACCGTATTGACCATTTCTCAGCACAGAAAGTGCTCCAACTTTAAGTAGCTATAAGTCGGTCAATTTTGGTCATAAAAGGATGACTTTTTTTTCTATTTTGCATAAAATTATATGAGGATGATTTTCCTTAATATAATTGGTAGGACTGGGGGACTGTATGAAAATTTATATTTCGTATTGCTTTCAGAAATGCATTAATTGATTTAAACTGTTTCTAAGATAATAGATTTTAAAATTTAAAACATTTTTGCAATTGGAAGTGTATCTCTGTGACTAATGGTTGAGGAAATAGCCATTGGGCACCGATAGCACTGGACACCCTATATATAATCTGGTACAAATTTACAGGCATTTATCTGTTGTTATATATTTGCTAGCTGTAACATAGATCTACTTGTTAAGTGTAAACTGAACGCATTACATGTAACTGTAACTTTCACTCCAGTGATGCTTTTGCCCATGTTCCACGCTGCTTGTTATGCTTATATGATGTCTGTTGAGTTCTAATCAATTACTAATCTGGGAATGTACCTTCATTAACAATGCAACATTTATAAACTCTTTTTTCATATTATAACCCAAATGAATATGGACATAGTATATTTTACAAGAACCATAGATATAAAATCAATTGCATTTAACATTTCACAGACACACCTAGATTCTAGGTCAAACAAATTAATCAATAGAAATCAATAAAAAATTTAAAAATATTTCATGCCCAACAACTTACGACACAATGAATAAAAAATTACAATGAATAACCACTTGAACTGATTATTAAAAATATTATGAAAAATACCTACATTAGCTTTCTGTTGCATAATATAATTCTTATACATGTCAAAATTCCATACAAAGGTGCATGAACAGCAGCTTCTAACAGACTCTTCTCTGCATATTGCTGCTGCTTTTTCAATTCATACATCAACATCAAAATTGTACAAAAATCAGCTGCATGAGTTAGTTCTGCAGAAATTGGCAATGTGAAACTCAGTGAGGTATCTTGTTGTGACAACAGTAACAAGCGTCTTTGCACAACAGGCTGGAAACTGGGACACTGAACCATGAAAGCAAACAAGTATGCTGCTGTAGCGGTGTCAGGGGGTTTTGTGCTTGATGCGAGAGTTAGAGCAGTTTGGAGCAGCATGCCATCCTAAATATATGAAATCAAATATATAACTAAATATAGAATGGCTAAAATATTAAAAGAATGAATAGAAGTAAATACTCCCAATAGAGAAAATTAGTGTTTATTAAAAGATAAGATAATGGACAAATTTAATAATCACACATAAAATTAGATTATGGCTGATTTGGGGATATGATGGATCATCATTTTTAAAGACAGGCAGATTAAAAGAACAGAGAAAAAATGAGCAAAAAAATATGAAACAGAACACAGTAAATAGCCTAGAAAGCAATATCATTGATTCAGACCCAACCAACCAGAAAACAATATTATAAATGAATTAGCAGCAAACTGAGAAAGCAGCAAAACCGAACTGAGACAGATGTGATTAAATATCTTGTTGGTTAATTATAGAAAGGGACAGGGAACAAAAATTAAAATAACTCTAAGAAAAAGCAAATAAAACGTTATTATACAAACTGCTAAATAATAGAAAAAAAGTTCAATCAAAGTGTCCATCATATGATTTTTCTTATGGAGTAACAAATTTCAATACTGCTGTGGTAAAACGATAGCATAAGTTAGTTTTCTTATTACTAGAACTCCCTGAAAATCAATGAGCTTTTGGCAATTACCAAATAAAATAGGAATATAAAATTTGAAGTAATTTGACTGATTATTTTGAGATATTGCGCTGCATGTGGAAAAGTAAAAATTTTAATATCTTGAGAACATCTAGTCATAAGTACTAATCACTTATGTCCATTTATTCCTGAATGAAAGTACTTATAAAACATTTACTCATTTTATAACAGTGAAGATATTTAATTTATTATGATTTCTTCGATTTTAGATCATAAACATGCAATATAGAGTAACAAATTTCATATCTTAAGAATGGTGCATGTTAGTATTCTGTAAATTATGCAATGCTTCGAAATAAAAAATTATATATAAAATAGCTATTTTTGTCACAAATATTAATATAATAATTATTTATAATTTGTTTTTGAATTTCCTAAAATAATGTTTGAAACATTATTATTCCTGGTTGCAGGTCCTACTTACAAAACATACTATACACGTAACATGATAACATTGCAAAACATACTTACAGCTCATTTCATAATAGTGAATATATTTAATTTATTATGACTTTTTTTAATTAAATGCAGTGTTCCTGTGGTGAAAGCTCTTCAAAAATTAATGAGCATATGAAATCAAATTGAAATAATTGAACTAAATTCTGTTCAATTTTATCCAATTTGCTCAACTAAGTGCTCTATGTAGAAAAAAAAAATTCTAATATTTTGAGAATGACTTATGATAACTCTTAAACAATAATGTACATTAATTTCAAATTAAATGCACTTACAGGGAATTTGCTTATTTGATGTTAGTGAGAAAATTTACTTTTTTATGATCTTTCTTATGTTAGATTACAAATGTGAAATTATAAAAATGGGGCATCTTAACAGTCTATAAATACAGCCATTTGCATTTAAATTAAAAGTTCCATATAAAAGAAATTTATTGAAGTTTTTAAAATGCAATTATGTGCATAAAAAGTTTTCTCAATTTTTATAAAAAGTGCTCAGAAAATTGAGGGTATTTTCTTGATTTACTGACTCCAAAAATTAATATGTTTCTGACAATCATTGATTGAAATAATCATACTAAATTTCTTCTGAATTCACAAATTTGTTCAAGAGATATCATGAGCACAAATAGATGAACACACGGGCATAATTTTAAATGATTAATTTATATTCAGGGTTTAGATGCTCTAAATGTCTAGATCCATTAAAATCTAAAATTTCAATTTTTGACCTCATCACAAGGCATTCCTTCTACATATACTATATGGAAAATGTAGATAAGGAGCACTGTACTAATTGTAAACAATATTATTTGAATACTTCTGGATATGAAGGACTTAAAAAGAGAAAATCATGAACCTACAAACATTTTTAATAATACTAGTGAAAGAAAAATGAAACCAATGATTAGAATTTTAATTGCTAAGCAATTGATGACCTTTAACTTCCTGCATTATACAACACTGAAAAGTATATTTAGTTTAGTCAAAGTATGAAAGATCACATTGGCAAAAGATCCTACAAATGCTCTAAACAATTAGAAAGTCCATTGAACCTATGAGATCAGAAAACTTGAGCTTATTACCAGATGTATTTTTTTTTTTCAATTTGCTGACTGACTTTTGGCAAGCATTAACATGCACAATAAAGAGCTTGAAAAGTTGTTGACAGCATAATTTATTACTTTAAATTTAATTAACTATGCATACAGGGTGGACCATAAGTTGCATTGGAGTTATAAAAATCAATAAAGTTAATTAGGTTCTTATTTTAGATTTAGAAAGTTACATTTCTGAAAATTCATAATGGAAAGATACATATCAACTAAGTGAGTTAAAGTGATAGAATTTTATTATGTAAACAAATGAATACTCTTAATGCACAGAGCATATTATCAACATTGTTTTTAATGAACTGGTTGATGTTCCAAGTATGTGATTCCCGTGAAATAGAAATACAACTCACACTGCCTATCAAACTATAAAACTTCTGAAAATGACTTTTGAAGAATGAATCATTTCTAAGAATACCAAAATTCAGTGGCTTCTTTGCTCATTCGATCTGCCTACAACAGATTTTTTCCTGTAGGAATACCTGAAAAAGTAAGTGTGCACAAACAAGCCAGCAACAATCCAAAACCTAAATAGCAGCATGCAAATGGAAATTAAATTACTAACAAAAGAAACTTTGTGCTGTGTTATGTTCTGGTTCACATAATAAAATTCTGACTTTAGCTCACTTTTGTAATGTATATAATGAAATAAAAAATCTAAAAAGTTAATTAGAAAAAAGTTATTCATTTTTATAATAACCCCTATGTAAGTAATAGCTCACCTAGTATAATCAATAAATGAGCAGATATATATCAAAAGTTAAATAAAATATCACCTCTAAATTTATGGACAAAGGCCGTTCAGATGACAATATTTTCAGGGCAAGAACCTTGTTGTTATCATAGGTGTCTTGAAGACTATAGAGTAAAGTTTGAACAGCAACTTCTGAATCCACTAGAGAAGATATAATTTTCAAAATAAGCATAAAAAAACTCAAAATAACTCTGAAAAACACTGGTTATATGATGGTCATAATAACAAACAGGTTCTGTAAGTAAATAATAAAGTAATAACAAAGTAACTCATAATAAATATTTTAAATACTATGCTACACTTGACGTTCTCATACATTCATATTCCATATTGTTCTGGGTGAATCGTATCATAATATATATAAAAATGAATGTATCAAAATTATATATATGTTTTATGTGAATGAAAAAAAAAATTATATAGAAGATTTTGTTTTCCAATTAATTTCTAAATTCAACATTGAAATTTTTTAAGTTTATTTTTTAAAATGAGCAACAGGTTAGTCATACTAATGAATTAGCTGCATTTTGAAATTGATTGGTCTTAATAAATACTATTTTATTATTTATCACAAAAACAACTATATTTACCTTAAGTTAAATAAATGATAAATCACTAAAAAAAAAATAATCTACTAGCACTATAATATTTTCACAAAGTATCATTGTTTAACCAGTGAGAATGAGAATGTTACAAATTTCTTAACTTTTGAATAACTTTTAAGTTTAATAATGCAAATTACAAAATATCCTATCTCCTAGTTAGAAATTCTTTACAACTTTAGTTCTTCAAGTTAGCAACAGATAAATTACAGTAAAGCTACTTCTATGCTACAACAATATGTTTCACAAAAGCTAGAAAGTGTTCTGACTAATCATCGCTCATCACCCATGCACCATGGTTTCACAGTTATTGCCATTTGTCAGCATGGTGCAAATAATGAGATGATCAGTATGTTAAAAAATTCCTTGAAGCAAGGATTTCTGAATTTTTCTGGCAGAAATATTTACGTTGAACCCAGTAACAATGCATGACATTATTTTAGCTCTATATCATTAACAAAATAAGGATTACTTAGGATTACAATAAAGTAACTTCTGCTTTATAACAAGGTGTTGCACACAAGCAATAAAGTGCTCAACTAATCACCCATCACCATCAATGGAATATGCTTTCACAGTTATTGTTGATCGCCAGACATTTAATCGAATCTAATTCCCTAATTACATACTATTTAAATACCCTTTACATATATAATATACTTCAAACTCATTTTTCCATAAAAAAATCTACTACAATGTTGTAAAAACTATTTTTCTTTCTGCATAGAGATATTGTAAAAAATCTTAAATTTGGAATAATTCGTATTCTAATCATGCAATTTACAAATAATTCTATCTGGTTTTAATTTTTCACCTATTTAACTTAAATATAAAATTTCTGTTTTGATATAAATTTTTGCAGTTATCATACTCACGTATCACAGACATGCACACAGAGGTTTTAAAAAGTCTTAAAAGTGTATTTCAGTCAAAATCTTGAATTCAAAGATTTATAGAAAAAGAACCCTTTAACTAAACTATAATATGAGAAAGCAAAAATGTCTATTTTTAACAACAATGATTAAAAATGAAGTATAAAAGCATACCTATTTGAAAGCAATGGGAAAATAACTTATGAACAATATGTAATAAATTCAGAGAAGTAACACGTCGAGGAAAATTAGCTCCAGGATGTAAACAGCTGAAAAGATAATCCTTCAACCATAATAAAAAGTCCTAAGAAAAAACAATTCAGAAATTTAAAAAATAATTTGTTTTTATATAACATAAATAGTAAAAAAGAGGTTATTATTAAGCTGACATATTTTAGATGCATAAACATTTTCAACATGTATTAGTCGCCAACCTTGTGAAATGAAAAATGGAAATCGCTAAATACTAATTTGAATTCAAAAGTCAAAAAGCCAAAATAGCAAAATTGAAAATTTTTATCAAATAATGGAAATAAAAATTTTATAGCAAAAAGTAGACTTTTGAGCACTTTCCTTATATTTATTTTGAAATAATTGAATAAAAATCACATAAGATTTTATCAAAATAAAAAACACTACTGAAATTAAATATTAAATCTGCTAAATAAATTAAACATACAATGGCAAAATATAAAGCATACAATAGAATTATAACTATATTTGGCAAAACTAAAAAGTTTCTCCAAAATTCCTAAATCAGGGAATATCTGTAAACTATAAGCCGAGAGTTGGATGAATATTGTATTGAAAGATCTTAACACAAACCTAAAAAACCAGATATTCTATGATGCATTTAGAAAAGTTGGCAGCATTGGTTTATTTTATTTAAACAAGTTTTAATAAATTATAACAATGACTTCAGTTACTGAAGGTACATTTTGTGCCTTAAAAACTTTCCCAGTAATCTGAAAATCAAGATTGTTCAATGCAAGTTTATTACAAAAAACAAATTTTACCATTTTATCCATTCATGATTTGACATAAAAACTACCTTTAAAACTATTCAATCAAAACTCAGTTTGGTAGAACATTGGGTAATAATAAAAAGACAAAATCAAACTAGTGATTCTTAGTATGACATTGGGAAACATTCACATATTTTCCCAATTTACACTGCATTTAATATACTATGGAAATCTGACAAAAATTAACATTTCACAAATGAAGTTAGATGAAGCATCAAATGACCACAGTTATTTTTAAACTGTGCATGTGCATTTTTTAAGACCTATTAGTTATTCAACTCATATCAGAAGCAGCTTGCAGAGTAATTAAGATAACTTGATATGAAGAATTCAGATTTAATGTCATATGAGCATATATCTTAGGGATGGATTACTGAGGTATGCTGTTGTTGTTGAAACCCAGACCGTCCGACCTACCAGAAAGGTGAGGAGAAAGGTGAAAGGATTACTGAGGTATGCAGAGAATTGCAGTCTAATGGAACAGTTGCAGTTTACGGCATTTGCTGGGTTAAGTAGGTACTCAAATTGGTTGGTGCCTGATAATACTACAATTTAAATTTATTTTTAAAATTTATCTAAATTAACTTCAAAATATAACTCCCCAAATATGGGCAACTGGTTGGAGAGGAAGGTTATGGATTCAGAAGCAAAAGATCTTCTTGAGGCAGGATACAGTAATAATATAGAAATTGAACTAGCATCAGCAGCTCATAATAAAAAAAAAAATGTATCATGAATCATATTAGCAATTTGGATTAACATTTTCTACCAGTAATTTTGATGAACAACTACTGTTGTGCTTATCATGTAATGAAACTTTGGCGGCCAAAAGTAAGAAGCCCACAAAATTAATGAAACATATTAATATGAAACATGCTGTTTATTCAAGGAAGTCTATAGAATATTTTGAAAGACTAATAAACTGAATAAAACACAGAAAGGATTCATTTAAAAAATATGTTTGATCAGAAAAAATATTTTTAGCATCTTATGAAGCGTCATTTAACAGTAAAGGCTAAAACACCATGCACAATTAGTGAAGAACCTGTTTAACCTATCGCAGTACACATTACAAAATCCATTCATGGAAAGAAGAATGCAGACAAATTAGAGATATCTCTCCAATAATACAATTGCTAAAAGAATTTTAAATATTAGCAGTAATCAGCTTCAATTTATTCAGAAAATTAAAAAGGAAGGCCTAAATTTTCAAATTCAACTGAACGAGCTGATGGATATTACAAATTTGGCTCATGTCTTTGTTCATGTCAGATACTGTTACGAGAGTAATATACATGAAGATTTACTGTTTTGTCGGCCAATGAAAAATCTTACAACAGGCACAGATATTTTTTGAAAGGTTAATGATATTTTCGAGGAAGAAGGACTGGATTGGAATAATAGCGCTAGTTATGTACAGATGGCACAGAAGCAATGATGGGGAAGCACATTGGATTTCTAGAAAAGTTAAATCTATTACAAATGGACATATCACCTTTACACATTCCATAAATATTATCAACTTAATAAAATATTGTAGATTTAACAATCATTAATTTATGCAAGGATATAGGGTCTGATTACCAATAACTTTTACTACATACAGAAGTTAGGTGGTTATGGAAGGGATGAACATTGAAATGATTAATAAGAGTTGAAAGATGAGGTAAAGATATTTTTATGAAAAAAAAGTGTAACTTTTCTAATCTTTTTCACAATGCAACTTGGGTTTGCAAATTGTGTGTTATGTCAAATACATTTGAAAAATTTAATGAATTGAATATGTCCTTGCAAGGTAAAAATACAAATATATTAATTTAGTGCGATAAAATCCATGTGTTTATGTGCAAAAAATAAACTTATGAAAGTCTAGGTTAGAAAATGGCGTATTCAAATTATTTCCAAGTACATATGAAGTGATTTTATCACTGAAAGTAATTAGATAATATTTTGATTACGAAGAACATAATTGGTCATTTGTAAGCGTGACAGAATAATTTTTGGAAATATTATCTGTCAGATCTCAATACGGAACACTTTATCTAGGTACAAAAACCATTTATGGTACAAATGACAAATGTGTAACATTTTCCACTGAATGCCCAAAAATTTTCCAAACTTAACAGATAAAAAATTTACAATTGAGTTTGATAAGCAAACCTTGAATACTTTTGACTTAGTGTGAAAACATAATATCCACTACTCTCTGAATTGGCAATAGCAATTTTCTTACCATATGCCATTACTTTTTTATGCGTATCAGCATTTTCAGCAATTATTCACATTAAAACAGAACAGAGCTCTCGTCTTAACAATATAGAAATCGCTATGAGACCAGCACTGATAAAAATTAAGCTAAGGTTTAATTGTGTCAAAATAAGCAAGTTCATATATCACATTAAATTTACTGTTTCAACTTTCTTTTTGTAAATTTTGAATTTTAATTTATTGTGATATATTTTTTTCTTTATATTTTGCCCAAAAATGTACCAAAAGATAGGTTCATAATTTTTATTATAAAAGATGTATTTTGTACTGAAAAATAAATCTGTTAGCAATCAATATTATGAGCATTTAATTTAAATATTATATTTGTTAGTACTAATAACTAACAAATGTAATATTGATATTACATTTGTTAGTGCAATTTTCCAGAAAATAAAGAGTTTTTCCTTTTTATGGCCATCAGTTACAGCCACAAGGTGCAGTGGGTCCTCTGCAATTTTCAAGTGTGAAAGACAGTTGTGAGAGCAAAAAGGTTAAGAAATACTGATATATGGCATACTGGGGCATTTTGAAATGCAAAAATTTATATAGAATATTAGGCCCTGTACAACAACTACATTTTAGATGAAGTGTGTGTACACAGTTTAACAAAAGTAAAATTTTCATTTGCTATAGATATCAAATTAAAACAGTGGTTTCACACTGGTCACTTTTAACCACAAATTTTGAAAGGTATCTGTTTGACAATCTAACATATGAATATTTAACATTAACAAGCCCAATTTTGTGACTCCAAAAAATTATCTCACAATTCTAGGGTTAAGATTCAATAATCTAAAAGTCACAAAATGACTGTACTATTCTACTATTTATTGTCCAAGTTTAAAATTTATTTTATATTTCACACAATCATGGATAATTTATCTACTTAAAAAGACTGTAATTAATAACAATATTTGCAATTTAATCTGAACTATTTACAGAAAAATTTTAGTGTTAAAAAATACCTTATATAACCCAGGAAGCATAGATTTTGATTTATGACTTTTTTCTGAAGGACACTGCTGATTCTTCATTATTGTATAGCCACTTTCAATCATTCTAACAAATAACTATAGGAAACAGCAAATTATGTATATGATTAACAAAAATCTATAAATCAATAAATTTGGCTGAAAGGCATAATCAAGCATAATAGCACAGTTCCTAAATAATAAAATAATAATCATAATAGTGGCAAATAAATAAGCATAATTTACTTTGAATAAAAAGAAAAAGTAGAAAAATTAAGTACGAAGAAAAGGTTTACTATAAATGATAATTCAAATTAAAAGAATTTCAGTATTCTTAAAGCACAAACAAGCTTATTAATAATAAGTAATTGTTTTAAATTGAAATGGTGATAAAAAAAGCCCTGTCTGAATTTCTATTTGTGAAGTATAATTACATAATAATGTCAAAATGTGTATTTCAGTAATAAGCACCCCCCTTAAAACATTTAGATTTTCAATTTGACCAAAATATGCTTTCAACATAAAAAAAATATTTCACTTTAATTAGAGAAGTAAAAACAGGAATAAATTAGGAACCTTAAGAAGTTTTCCAAATTGACAAAAATGACTGTAAAAGTGGATCTATAAAGATTCTGCTTGCACAAAATGCAGAACAATCATTGATAAATTTTAAAAAAGGTAGAAAACTAATGATCTATGAAATTTTATAATACCAAATGCTATAAATTAAGCTGAACAGTGACATAACTTTAAAATAAGTAAAAACACAAGATAATGAGATAAAGAAAACATCTAAAACAAGATATAATAGTTCTGAAGATAGAACTTTTAATTTTATTACAAAAAAGTAGTAAAAAAAAAGAAGGTAAAATATTATTTTTCAATTTTACATCAAATTTTACTTCCACAGCTACTTAAGAGGTTACAAATTTAGTAAGTTACAGAAACAGAGTTAACACAATATTTTTCACCTTTTTCATATAAGAAATTAATTGTTGTCTAAAAGATGGAGACTGGCAGTTTATATTGTACGGAAGGCCAGCCTTAATTATTTCAAATGAATCTAAATCTATAGGCTCAGTGGTTTTGAAGTTTTCACAAAGCAGAGCAAATGCTGAGAGTCGAACCTGTAAAGGAAATTATTAAAAATTTAAATAAAATAAATGTCATAAATACAAGACATAATCAATAAAAAATAAAAGATTGAAAATATAATGAAATTTTTCAATTTTTATCTCCAATAACAAAAGCACACAAATATCTCATTAGAATGTTTAAGAATCTGATCTGTATGGAAATTGAGCTGCTTTTTCTAAAGAACAGAATTTGGAACAAAATTTGGAGCACTGGGGTGTAAAATGAAGGGAGGAAATAATATGGCAGATGTCATATAATATAAACTATATTTTTAGAATTAATTGACCATATACAATTAAGGAAAGTAAAATTTAGTCCATGAAGAAGTTAGTGTTACAAAACATCCAAAAACAACTCATGTGATATGAGAATGTTCCACAAAACTTTTAAAAATTATGTTCTGGATGAATATTTTCTTTATACTGGCATTTATTCATGACAGAAATAGATGGTATTATTACACATGCTATATTGATACTGCTAAAATTGTGTTAGATTGAGTTTAGAATGTTTTATAGTAAGTGCTTCATTTGGTGTTCATAACACTTTCAAAAACAAAACTAAAGTTGATATAGCTCTCATGAGTGAAGGTTACATTTCTTGTGTGTCCTAACAAAGATGGTCACTTTCTGCCTTTGAAATTAGTCAACATTATTAATTTGTGTTGTATGCTGCTTTCAACGAAGTTATTTTAGTTCTTTAATATTAACAAAGTTGTTTCTTTGTTTGCTGAGTCACAGATACAGTTTAGCTTTCATAAATGTAACCTTATTTTTCAAGTTTCAGTAACTGTATAATTAATCTAATTGTAAATAGAACTACAAATCAAAAGACCAACAGACAGCACAACTGATTTTTCCATATATAGATGGAATTTTTCCATATATTTTTCCATATAAACATGCAAAAATGCAGACAAATGTTGATAATGGTTCTAAATATAAATATAAATTTATAATTAATAAATAATTATAGCAAATGTCCTTGATTGGAAACATCAGTAACAAAAAAGATTAAATCTGCTATTTTTTAGTTAGATCCAAATCCATAAAAAATTAATATGAAAATCACACAGTTTAACAAAAAAATTCCTACTTCTTAAGAAGCAAAAACAAAGAAAAGAAAAGAAAGTCCATTTAAGATAATATTTTTGTTTTAAGTCTACTTCTACTTCACAGATTTTGCAATTAGAACAGGATTTTATGACCATCCGCTGTTTCAAAGTTACATTATACATGTTTTGATCACTGACTACAAATAAATTAGTGGTCTGCTTCGGTTCCTCATTATTGCTCTTTTCTCAAATCCTAATTTGATAAAAAAATTCTGTTTTCTTAGCAACATTTCTCCGAGTGATGTCAGCCATTTGCATCACATAGGAGTTTGTATTTTCAAGATAGCAAGGGTCTCAAAGAAAATACTTTGAAATATTTATGGAAAATACATGGATTTAATGACAAAAGTATGGGGGAAAATATTTTTTTCAAGATATCAATGGATTAGAAATAAAGAGGTTCAAGATATCGAGCTTTGACTGCATAAAATAACAAAATTTAATGACGTATATGAGTTACAATCTTATTTTCACTTTGCCACTGATGAAGGGCATAATAGTGCTCAAAAGCGTTATGGCCGTGTGATTTTGTACATCATAAAAAGGATATTTTAATAAAAGACATTTAAACCTATTTTTGGTTCTCACTGATTTTAAAGTTACAATCAAGTTTGATAAAATTAACTATAGACACCTAGCAAGTCTTGAAAGTAAATAAGGTATTTTTTAACCTACTTAAATAAAATATAAACATTTAAAGGTATTTAAAAATAAAATAAAATATTCAGGTCAGTTTAGAGCTTTGAAAGCCCATGGAAACCTTGAAAATTTTCAAAATTTAATTCAGAAGTTATACAAGATTATAACCTGATCATCTGCGTGGAAGAAAGCTTTCATTACACTCTCACTAGACATGAATTCCAAATAACTTGAAGAACCTTTCTTCCTTTGGTACCTCTTCATACAAGAGATAAATGCAGTAAAGCCATTCCCTTAAAATAGATAAATATAAAATTTTTAAATGCATGCTATCTCATTCATTTACAATATAAACACTTTAATAACAAATGATTTTAGAATTATCATCATAAATTGCAGTTTCTTTTCCTTTAAACATGTATGCATGTAAAATATGCTAAAATGTGAATTCCGTACATACGAGTAGTATGAAGCAAAAATAAAAAAACAAAGCTCATATATATAATTTCCTTCCTCGAGTAATACAGTAGTGTGTTTTATCAAAACAACATCTTTACCAAACTGAAAATCTAGACATTTGGACAAATGCTGATAATGAAAAATTATTTTCTCTGCTAATTAGTCTGTGCTAAAAACCAAAAGCAAACCAGTATTGTGATTTTTGATTTTCTTTTTAACATGTTGTGCACAGCATGCATATTTACTATATTACATTAACCCCAAAACTACTCAGCTGAATGAAATCAAATTTGATTCAAACATAGGTTGTTAAATGAATGTGAAAATAATGTTGAAGTTTTTATTTATTTTGGTTATGTCATGCATAATATGTGAACATGCTTTTAGTAATATATTTAAATATCACAGAAACTATTTAGCTAATTAAAACCAATTATGATACAAATATGGTACTTTCACACAGATTATAAAAATAATATCTCAACTTTTATTTAAATTTAATAGATAAAGATACATAAATACATAAACTTTGTGGAAACACAGGATTAAACAAAATAATTCTCAATCATATCAAGTTACCTATATTGTTTTCCCACATGGCTGATAATTTGATCAGCAGAAAAGACAAACTTGATGACTTTACTTGTAATAGCTTGGGCAGAATGTGCTGAGGGAAAGGAAATAGTTTTAAAAAAAAGAACTTGCTCAATCAATGGGAAAATTTAAACTTTTAACTTTGTAAACACATCTAAAACAAGTTTTTATAACAGGTAGTTTTATTAGGTGATTTCATAGTATTACACATAATTTCATTACAATTCAATACTCCAAATAAAACTTCAAAATAGTTATTTAACACAATAAAATTTTACTTTAAAATTACATTGCCATTAAACTGAACTTGAAATGAAGTTTCTTATAACAAAAACAAAATTCCAATATAGTTCAAATAAGAAAATTTATACAGAAGGAATTGATATCTTCATAGCAAAGTATGGTGTTTGCTTCATTCTTTTTTCCTCATAGCTTCAAGATTGGCAAAAACTACTTAAATCAAGACACCATAATTTGATCCTCACACAGTTGTGATAAACTGGAATTTGAGTTTCTTAGGATGTAATAGAAATACAAACATGCTTTTAATAACAATAAACACATATAAACATATTTTTTAACTAAAAAAACTACCATCTCTTTGTTCAAAATATAATTTATTCGCATATTATGACTAGTATTTGTACCTGAAATGTTCAATATTGATTTTATGTTTATTTAGAAAACAAGAAATTTTAAAAGAGCCATATAAAATCAGCTTGAGAAATTATCGAGAAGACGTCTTTACTCATAGACACTTGTGACTTTAAAATTTTTGGTAAAAAAAAGTGAAGAAAAAAATATGTACTAACATTAGTAAAGTATTTAAAGATTTATATTATAATTATTTGAATTATATGTACATCGAAATCACCTCTGTATTTGTTTAATCTGAATAACGGCATGCTACATAATTGCACAATATAATTATAATTACAGGATATAATAACACAATATAATTATAATTACAGGATATAATTACACAATATAATTAAAATTATAGAATTTAAATTTTATTACATTAATTTTAAGTATGTTACAATATTTACAATGAATATTAACATTACTTTTTTGGACTTTACTTCTGTTTTTGGACTTTAATATTTATTTATACTATAAAAATAAGAAATGTATTCATTACAGTTAAAAGTCTACTATCATAGTATATGTAGTATTGTGTAAGTGATTCTTACCAAATGCAACTTTAAAATAATCTTTTAAACTATACTGCATTTAAAGAATGGTAAAAAACAATTAAATAAGAATGACGTTTATTGAGAATAAAGAACAAAAAATCATACATTTCTAAGATAAAAGAAAAGTTTTAAAATCACCTCAGTAACAGCACTTGTTTGTTCTTTTGTACCCTTACAGAGCACATCTAACATAGGCATAATCCATACAGTATGAAAACTTTTATCATCTTCAGAATCCAATGAGCATCGAAATAAAACTTGAAAAAATTCTGACACCTAGCAAATTTTGGAGTTTAAATAAGATTATTGACAGATTAATTCAAGAGTGCTTTGAAGTTACATTTAAATTTATTTAAATTTTTAATAGCACATTGTGTCAGATCCAAGCAATTATTGGATAAAAGCCATTATTTAAGTTCGTTTTACTCATGAAGGGACATCAAACATAATAAGTAATACATTCAAACTTTATATGAGATTGCAATTTTATACAAATAAACAAAATATAAAAAATAGAATAGAACAATATCAAAAATTTGTTAAATAAATATTAATTTGAAATATTTCTTAAAGCAGTACCGGATTACTTGTACATTATATAACAAATATTCAACAGTTTTGTAATTCTTAAATCTAAATATTAAAAATCTATTATAATTGCTAAACACCTTTTTCTACAGAATTATTAGATTTTTCTTTTCATAATCAAGAAAATATATTATTATTAATTTTACTTTTCAGAAAAGAAGCATGCTTTTGTAGGGTATTTTTTATGGCACTGTTTTTAACACTATTAATACATTTTGCTAAATTTCTAGTAAGTGTAATATCATGAGAATGGTTTGCATATGGGGTATTACAATTGCATTTTTAATAATAAAATAAATATAAAATGGTTACTCATTATTAGGTGTGAACATTCAAAATAGCCATTACTGACAGTTCAACTAAAGAGAAGAAAGTAGGAATTAAACAATTTACACTCATTGCCATATGCTAACTACTTCTAATTTGCTTTTTAACAGTTATAAAAATGAAGAATGTTAAAAAATAGATAGTAATAACATCTATGTACTGTGCAAAAACTACTTTATTGCAGATAAGCTATAGATAAGCTATATTTAAGCATGTTAGCATAAAAATGGCCACTAAATAACTATTAAAATACCTTTTTATATAGTGAATAGTTTTTACTTTTGAATAGTTTTTACCTTTACATGATATTATTTTGTAAAAGCTTTTGAATACTGGTATTTTTCATTTAGTTTATCAGTTTTGTAAACTTATAAAATAGATAATTTAGGAAGATAATTTTTAATTAAATTCAATACCAATTAGTTTAGTAGTTTGAAATATATCATAACTACAGACATTATGCATACACAGGTTACCTCATTAAAATCCCTGATTTGTTAGAGATGTTTAAAATAATTAAACCTAGAATTGGATTTTAGATGGACTGTGCATTAAATTGGAAATATAGTATTTTAATAAAGGACTAATAAGATAAACTTCATATTAACCTACTGATAAGATAAACTTCACATATTAACCTATTAATAAGATAAACTTCGCACATTAACCTACTAATAAGATAAACTTCACATATTAACCTACATGAGACACAAGACTACTCTCCACCAAAGTATCATAAAGTTCACTGGGTAAAGCAGGATGCCACTTAAGAATAGTTTCTGTTCCAATTATTTCTACAATGCAGCTGAGCATTCCATATTTTCCTCGGTTATGTGCAGGTAAGTGTATCAGAAGAAATAGAGTCATTTCTTTAATCACACTACTTGTGCTTGATTCTAGAAGAAAGTAAATGCAATCAATCAAAATATCTATAAAACAGTGGTTACTCAACACAGATAATCAGTTTAAATTAACTGCAGTGTGGCTCAACTCAACTTTCTCATAACAGAATTTATTTTTTTTTTTTCAAATTTTACAAGAAAAAATTAAAAATAACGATATTGTGGGTCCAAATTATTACAACTACAGCATGTTACCCTTCACTTTAAAGGACTTGAAAAAAAATCTTTCGGTTAATACCATAATTGACAATGTACTCCCAGGGGTGTAACTGGCCCCCCAAGGAAGGCTAATGATATAATAATCAAAAGAAATTGTATCACGGCTATTTTTCACAACAATGATTGAAACCATTAAGTCTTGTGATCATTGAGCCATAAATAAATCCTTTTATGCATAATTAAGTCAAATTTTGTTCTATGCTGCGATGTTAAAAAATATAAAATTTAAGTTTACGCTTGAATTCAAAAAAATTCTATCTAGTTTTAGATTTTTTTATAACAAAGCCAGACATAAAATTCTGTGAAACTCCATTAATATTTGTGGCTGCTATTGTGTACACAAAAAATTGACCACAGACATCAGACAGACGGAAGAACACCACTCCAAAAATCATCAAAACGTGTTCAGGAGGTCTTTAAACATATACTGTCATCAAAATCTCGAAATCAAAAATTTTCGTGAAAACAATACTATCTCAATACTATGTATGAGAAAGTAAAAATACAGAACTTTACAAACGTTGCTGATACAGAAGCTAAAACAAAAATTCAACAAGTTGATTAAAAGCAAAAAGTAAAACTTAGAATTATGCAAATACAAAAATTAAACTACCAGGCCTAAATTTTTAAATTGATTACTCCTATTACATAAATTTCAATTACACCTAAAACAGTGTGTACAGTGCAATCCAAAATAATGTTTTAAGCATTCGAAACTATACAAAAGAGTATTTTGAAAAAAAAAAAATTGTATACATGTAAAACAATAATAAATTACTAAAACAAATTTGACATGAAACACATAAGTTTCACTACAGATTAAGAAATTTCAATATTGTGGGAAAATAATGCAAATTAGAGTTTTTTTTATCACTGGATCTCCCTAAAAAATCTTTATGGAAAAGTAAGATTTTTAATATCTTAAAAATAACTAGGGATAATTACTAATCACTTGTGTTCATTTATTTCTGGTTAAAAATACTTAAAAAGCAAGATATTCTAATAATTTGATAATAGTGAACATATTTAATTCATTATATGCATTTTTTTTTTAATTTTAGATCATGAACTTGAGTATAGCATATGTTAAAAAGCATTATCTTGAGTATAGCATATATTATTATTCTATAAATTATGCTATAACTTTTTAAATAAAATGTTACATATAAAATAACTATTTTTCTCAAAAATATTAATATATTAAAGGTTATATAATTTGTCTTAATTTTTAAAAAAATGTTCGAAAAATTGAAGGTGTTTTCATAATGCAAGCTCTTTGATATTCTATAATCCTAGAAAGAGCATTGAATGAAATAAACATATCAAATTTTATTCAATTTGCTCATTGTGTTCTAGATATATAGTGTTGTTTCATATCAGAAAAAAAATATTTCAATATCTCAAGAATGACTCATGATAACTCCTAAACAATGGTGCCCATTGATTTTGTTTTAAAAGTACTCAAAAATAATTTGCTTATTCTATAATAGTGAAAATATTTATTTTGTGATTATTTTTATTTTAGTTAAAAAAAAAGTGTGAAATACCTTAAAAACTACACATTTTAGCATTCTTAATATCATTCATTTTTACACAAAAAATCACATGTAAAATAATTATTTTTTGTAACTCTTTAAAATTAACTATGCTTCTATAACATTTTCACATTTTTTTATAAAATTTTTAGAAAAAATAGGAGCTTTCACTTGGTCCATCGAATCCAAAAATCAATAGGTCTCTGTCATTCATTAATCAAAATAATAGTATCAAATTTCATAAGATTTTCATAACTTATTCATATGTACAGATAGACACAGAAAACATGAAAAAACACACATGAAAAAACAATGAAAACACACAGAAAACATGAAAACACACATGACACATTGAAAAAATGATTATTTAATATTCAGGGATACTCAAAACCAACAAATCTATCAAATAGTTATCTCACATAATAGAATATACAATACTGGAAAAATTTATATATATTAACTGAAACTACATGATGTAATAAACTTTACGGAAATATTTCATTTAATGAGAAATTTATTGCAAACTTATCAAACAAGCAGCTGAAAAACGCAACCCAACATTGGAATTTTCCCAATTGGTTGCAATTAAATAAAAGGATATAAATAAGAATAAATAGATTACATGTAAACATGTTTTTTGAAGTAACTAAAAAATAAATTATTATAAATAAAGTGTGTAAAATAAAAATTATCCTACTCACTAAAAGAAATTTATAGCAAAATTCAATCAAATACAACTATATTTATCACAAATAAATGAAAAGAGAAAGAGATAAAGATGCATTAAAAAGCTAAAATCAAATATTGTCTTGGCACAAAGTTGTAGAAATATACATTGCTTTACAACAGATGAATTTGTCATTAAATGATGTAATAGAATGTTTAAAGATTGTGTACCACTAAAAATATCCATGCAATATCCAGGAATTGATCTTAACACCTATGAATCAGATGTATAAACATTCAACACAGGCAGGAAAATTAAGTGTCACCCAGAAGAATACAAGTTTAGGATATAAGAATTAAGAAAATACAACATGGAATTACTTCAATTGATTAAAAATACATTATATGTTAAAAGGTAAAATTTAATAGTGAAATAAAACTTACCTACTCTTACCGAGAGTATATGCAGATTCAAAATATTTCGAAATATATCTTTACTCAGATGGCGTAAAGCCTAGAAATAATGAAATCTTTTAAAACTATCTTAATAAAATTAGAATAAAATTATCAGTAAATAGTAATTCTAGAGTATTTTGTATATAAGATAATTTTCAAAAATACTTTCAACACAATGTTAATATACAAGTAAATTAAGATTTACTTTTTTTTTAGCACTAAGTAACAATTTTTGCTTTTTGATTCACAATTTTTAAAAGGTATCATACAATCAAATAATATAATTTCGAGTGTGAGTTAGATCTCCATAAACTAGTGGGAGTGGTCTATCTCAAGTGGGAACTAACAAAGAAACTCCCTACTTTATGCGTCTAATTCTTCCTCAATGGTCAAATCATTAAGAAGGGATATGTTATAGTCAAACCATTGAAGTTCCCTTAGCAGCCAGGTACTATAGTATGACTCCAGCGAGAAGGCATTTGAGTCACATGATTTTGGACGAGTCCATTAGTTAAATTCAATGACAGGTAGAAATGTCTTAAGAAGAACGGGTTTCCAGAATTGGCGCCTTTAGTGCAAATTAATTTATAATTTGTGCAGTACGATAAAGAGCTTTATATGTATAAGTACATTCAGTGTAAGTGTTGGGATATAGTGGAATTGTTTTCTTCACAATGATTAAAATTATTTATTACAATAATGGTTGTAAATGTTTTATTAAAATTGAAGAGTTTGTGTTGTAATACTTTTCTTGTAACTTAAACTCTTTTATTTAGTGAGGAATGCACAATGTGACATACGCACATCTCTATATTTTTATCATTATATATTTTACTCTTTATATAATGCGTTTAACTTCTATCAAACACAGAGAAAATTTTTCAATCCAAATACTTTTGCTGCCGTTGAAAATCATTTCAGTAATATCTATGCATCACATTTTATACAGTTACATATTTCATAAAGTATTAATATTTGTTCATTTTGAAATAAATTTTAGTAATTTAATTAATTTTAAACATGTTATCTAAACATTATCCTTGTTTGTGTGCCACTATTTGGGCAGTTCTGCATTACAAAATTTGGGAAATTATAAAAATATTTAAAACATTTAAAAAATACATAAAATATTTATATTTTATATATATTTATTTATTTTATATTATTTTATATATAAAATATTTAATAAATTGTATCACTGTCGCCATTCTCGAAATCTGATTCTAGTTGACTCTGAGTCGTGTTCTGAAGAGGAGTTGGCACCTACCACAAAACTTATTTCCTCTATGGGTTCTTCCACTAAATTGTCAATTTCCCAATATTTATTTTCTACTTTTACTATGTGCTCACAATATTTACTCCACTGCTCCTTTGTAATACTGGAAATGGCTTGAGAAGTTAGATTTTTCATTGTTGTTAAGTTCAGCATTAACATTCCTTTCTCGCACATTCCTCTTAATGGAAGCCCAAGCCATTTCAATTGCATTTAAATCGCAATGATAAGGAGGTATTCGTATCACATCATGGCCTCTATCCTTCAAAAGTTCATCAACACAGTATTTTTTAGTTGGGAGTGCATTCGCGGATACTAAATCATAAAGTTCAGTTTTCTCATATCAAGGCTGTGAGGATTTTGTCTTTCTTCTAACCATTCAGATAGTTTCTTTTTGGTTGCATATTTTGATGGCATACGGTTTAAAATCTTAGTATGGTAAGAGGCATTGTCCATACAGATTACACTATTAGCCAGTATATTTGGCAAATAGTTTTTCTTGTAACCACTTTGAAAAATTATCAAAATTCATTTGACCGTGATAGTCTCCTGAGGTGGTGCCAGATTGAAATACCAAACTTGCTCCTGGTATGAATCCATCCTGCGTGCCTGTATGTACAACTATCAGTCTATTTCCAGCACTACTTTTTGTGAGAGCTCCGATTTTATCAACCTGCCAACATTTTCCGAAGCACAGATTGCTGTCTATTCAGGTTTCATCCAAATAAATTATTACTCGTTTGCTGTCTCTGTACTTTTTATCTCTCGTAAAAATCTATATCTCCACTGCACAATGTCTTGTCTTTCCATAACCACTGCCCTTTTGTCTTGGCAGCGTTTCCACCGAAATCCGATTTTATGCATTATTCTCCGCAATTTTTCTTTTTTCCAAGGAAAATTAATTTTCTCCTTTATAGCAGGTAACAAAGTATTGAGAGAAGATATCTTATTGCTAGCATAAAATTCGTTCACCGTTTGCCGAATTACACATAAATCAAAATCATCCACACTTGAAACTGCATTTCGATATTTCTCGGGTCTCTTTCTTTTACATCGTGACACTAGGATCGGTGATTTATTTGATTCTTTCTTGATGCGTGCAATTGTTCTCATTGAGACACCAGCTGCAGTGGCTGTTCTCTTCTGGGCCTGTTGGATGGGGATGCATAACTTTCCTGAAGTTGCTTTGACCACAAAAAAATTGAAGACTTTGTGGACCACATTTCTTTCCTTGGAATGAATTACTTTTCCTTTTACAGACATTTTGTCGACAGAAGCAAGGTTCACAATATCAGATTCTGATTAACTAAATAAACTGATGTTAGAAGTTGGAACAGAGGCTAGACAGACTTTTAGTCGCAAGCGCAATGCTAGTTCAACGCAACGATTCTAAATGCATTCCAACAATTCTAAATTCCAAATTCTTGGTGAAATGTGCGGTCGCCAAACAGGTTTCTGCATTCAGCAGCCCTTTCCCTGTAATGCACAAATCGTCTGTTTGCCAGCCTTCTTCCCTTAAGCGAAGTGGACTCATCCAAGGTCATCTGCCAACTCACGGGAGTCGGACAATGATTCTAAATGCATTCCAACAATTCTAAATTCCAAATTCTTGGTGAAATGTGCGGTCGCCAAACAGGTTTCTGCGTTCAGCAGCTCTTTCCCTGTAATGCACAAATCGTCTGTTTGCCAGCCTTCTTCCCTTAAGCGAAATGGACCCATCCAAGGTCATCTGCCAACTCACGGGAGTCGGACTATATAATACCCTAATACCACCTGAATGTTTTCTGGATTTCAGTATATTTAAACTCTTTGGTATGTAACAAATAAAAGTTTCCTTATGATTTTTCATTGGTACCCACTAGTAAGCTAATAATTCTAACCAAATAAAGCCTGATAGTGGGTACCAGAATCTCAATTTATGAATCCAAGCAATGGGTCACAGGATTTTATAGATGGAAGTAATATATAATTAAATTGTATATCGGATATATGTTACTATTTGACATTAATAAAATATTAAAAACTAAAAGACAATAAAAAAAATGCAAACTAAACATAATTTTCCCTTTTCAAATACTAGCAGCCATACTTACATCAATAAAATGCTCTCTATTGTGTAAAACATATTCAACTAAACTCTTCATCATATTCTCATCCTCTGAAAACATATATGCAATTCTGGCTATTTGTTCTTCACTTGTCACATAACCAGATTTGAATACATTTCTAAAAATACAAAGTATAAAGATAAATTAACATACACAACACAAGTCTTTGAAATTTGAATTCCTACTATAACATTGATAAATAATCTATTATAATTTACAAGCGTAAGTTCTTACTATACAAGATTCATGCTTACTCATATTTTATGTGTAAATCTCATAAATCTGGAAAATAGTGACTCACATATTGTGGAACTGGGAGTCAACAATTGACTCATAAATATTGTAAACATTAAGGTTGAAAATAGGAAGCACACCTATTATTAATGAAATGGAGATACAAGATATGTAATATTTTAGAATAATGTTATTAAAACAATATTCATTTAAGCATTTTGGATGATTTAGGGATGACTGATTTAAATCCTATTAGTTTAAATTGTTGTTTCTTTTGTTTTGTTTTTCGTTATTTTATACCATTTGCTTAAATCATAATTTAAAGCAAGGTTTAAATTATGGCTTTTCTTCTTTTTTAACTCATATTAATAGAAATAATTTAATTTCTCGAAATTGGCAGTATACAGAGCTTAATGAAAATGCATACCTATTTGAGAAGCATGCAATTACCTAAATTCACTAAAAACTAAAAAGGATACTGTTATTTGTACAATGACTAGAAACCATGTTATTTCAAAAGTAAGATTATCAACAACTAGACTCTTTTACTGTAAACCTTCACATTTAGTTAATGGCCTTTTATTTTTGTATAAAATACTATCAAGATTAAAAAATATTTTCATATTTGTATTCCATGCCATTAACCATGTTTTAAAATTTTAATATTTTTTAACTTTGAAATTTTTAATATATGTTGTTCTAATTTATAAATATAAGCTTAATAAATTCTCTGAAAGTCAAATGTGACTGCAAGTACAGACTGCAAATTTGCAGACCATTACTAAAACTTCATAACAAAGAAGTCCATAATATAGTTAATGCTTCTGGTTAAGATAGTGATCTCAATAAAAATCAACCATCATGTAAATGATTTTGTCTAGTGGTTTTGGCAATCATTTATTATATTTGATTGATTATTGTTAGCAATAGGTTCATAAACCATGCACTACACATAGCTAATACAAAATAAAACTATTTTCTCTATAAATGCTAAAATGCTACAGAATTTTTGAAAAAAATCTAAGAAAAAATTTAACATACTGAATCAGATTAGTCCATTGAAAAATATTTCTTGCACATAGTAGAAGCACTTCAGAATCATCAGAGCTAAAAATGTGAGGAAATTATGCATCATGTTTTATATTATAATTATAGGAAAATAATAAAAATACTATGAAGTTCCATATTACCATTTAGAAATGCTAAGGTTTTGAAGTAAAATCTTTTTAGCTATTGTAGAGTCATCAGTATCCTCAATAAAGTCATCCAATGGCAGAACTCCCATAATACCACTTAAAATACATAACTGAGAAGATTGGGGAAATTTGGATTGGCTTGAGGATTCAGACAGTATATCCTGTTACAAGCAAATTATCACATTTTAATTTAAATATTAAAAAAATAACTGATGCAGGACAGTGCATGACTCTCCCTATGAACTCAAAGTGATTTATTCTTTTGTTATTTATATTAAATGATATGTTTATTACATGATATAACATATAAAATAGAAACTTATTTAAAATTACTTGAAACTGTTAACTTGGAAATTTATTGTTTCAAAGTAATTTCATTTTTATTCAACAAATTGACACTTTTTATTAATTACAACTTAAGAAAAAAAATTGAGAATGATTCAGTTAACATAGTGGTTACAAAAAACAAATTGCAAAAACAGTCATTTCTTTAATATAATTAAGCATGTTTATTATTTAATACTGTTAATTTTTGCAAAATATTTTCAAAAAAAGAACCGTTTCTAATTGTCTGGTTTATTCCAAAGTCAAATCTCAACAAGGTTTGCATAAGTCACTAAAATGTCAAATTTCATCAAATTCACATTAATCATTTTTGAACAAGTGGATATACACATTGTTCTGATAAAAACAAAAATATCACAATAAAAATAGATGTTTCATGTTTTAAAATACCTAATATAAAAAAAAAATCTGGAAATCTGTATTTATAAGTTTCAACTTTTTTAGAATATTTACCCTAACATATATGATGCATTGTTAGAAAATAAAAAAAAAACTGTAATATGTTTATGTGAAATAGTTAGTAAAACCTAAATTAAAACTACAAAAATATCTTGAATTAAGCAACCTTAAAAATATTTTGCATAACAAAATGTCTATGTTAATAAAAAATATGGGAAATTCAATTATTCTTTTTTTTATCATTGTTACTATTGTTTATTATTTACACATATAATAAAATACATTTACCATGCAACAACCTAAAGGATTGCTGACTTTAGGAATATCCTTTTTCTTTCAGTAAAAATTAATAATCAAATATATCATGATTAATTTACAGAATAAATTTAAATATTCATATTGATTCATAAAATACATTAAAAGTCAAATGAATATAATGATACTTTTTGTTTTCATCTTTCATGATGCAAAATAAAAGTGCATTTATAGTCAATTTTGACCAAATTTCAATGGCTATATAAAAAAAAAATTTTAAAACTAAAAAATGAAGAAATAATTTGTAATTTTGATACTATATAATAAAAGTATCAATTATACATACCTTTAATTTTTTAACACCATGAGAAAAGTAGTAATAATGACAATAGGCAAAAGCTGCATTTAATCTGCAATTTAAACTGGTTTCATCTAGACAAAGAAAGAATTATATAAAAATTGCAAAAATTGACTTATATCACAATTTTAAATTTAAAACTATACCATAAGCTGATATGAACAAAAGTGAACATTAATGATTTAAATTATAAATTAAATCAATCAAACTGCTACAAAAATAGCTGAAAGTAAAAAATTTGGTAAAAATGCATCATAAAGTAAATTAGTAATGGTATCAATCAGCTTCAAAGTCAAAAAACAGCCCCCTTCTTCAGTTTAAAAGATACTCACAACAATAAAGGTAAGAAGACATATGTGGATAGATGCTTTTTTGAATTTTTTTATATGTCTGCTCTGTCTTTTTATTCTAAAGAAGGGGGCTGTTTTTTGCTACTGAAAATAATTGATACCATTACTAATTTGCTTTATGTTGTGTTTTTAATGAATAATTTTATTTTAGCAATTTCTGAGCATTAATAGTATTAAAAATTAATACATACAAAGCATATTTACAAAATATCTTGCATCAACCTATATCTTGCATCTCTGGTGATTGTTTTTTTGAAGAGATGTGACATAATATATTGTTATAACACATACAATACAAAAGTAAATTTTAACCAATTAGCACTAATGTTAGAGAGAAGCATTAGCACTATAAGTATAAAATGACAGTACTGAATATAATCATTTAAAATAAAACAGTTAGAAGAGAAAATATGCTTTTGTCATATTTTACATAATTGCATTTTTGTGTTTTGCGAAGCAATTTTTCTTTCATATTTATTCTCACTGTTTTGAAAAATTATTGCAATAGGTTCTGTTTATTGTTATCATAGATAATGCAATCATTTAGCTATTGTATTGTATTGCCAAAATCCCACTAAATTATATTCAGGGTTTGAAATTAGCAAATGTTAATTGTATTTTGAATCTATAAATTTGTTTTAATGACCGAGATTTTAGACCTAGTCATCTTGGGGCGCGACAGACCAGTGGTTATCGTGCGGGAATTGCACTCGGTCAGCCCGGGTTTGATTCCTGCCACTGCCAAAACTGCCGCCGTGTTCATGCGGAGTGCGATCAAGTTAAACATGTGGATCCGTAAGTCCTTCCAAGAGGTTAGTGGTAGTGGAAGGAGGGTACGGTCCCTGTGGATGCCTCCCCCACTGGGTTCCGGTCTAAATTGGGTGGTACTTCCCGGCCATACAAACAGATACCTTATACATTTCTGGTAGGTCGGACGGTCTGGATCGAAGAAGAAGACCCAGTCGTCAATTCTGACACCTATATTTTCCACTCTCCCGGCCACACATTAAACTGCTGTAAGCCCTAGGGTTGGCTGTGTGGTCTGGGCCTTCGACCTATATTTTCCACATTTTTTGCTTGATTAATGCAAATCTGACCAATCAACTGTTTATTCTTCTTTTAGCAATCTAACCAATGCATCTGACGAATGCACAGACTGAATGCACTTGCGTAGTGGGTCAAAGGCAAGTCTGCTAATAAAAGGTGATTTATTTTGTGAGATGTGCAATATAAACAAAAAATAAATAATTTCAGAATTTCACCCAAGTAGAGCATTTTGGCAATTGAGGAAAAATGGTTAGGTGCCACTGACACTTGACTTTCTGCTTCTAATTTGGAACCCTGATTATATGCAATCATCATTGGTTATTATAATCAGGAATTTACTAAACATGATCAAAATGATCTAAACTAGCCATAAAATGTGTTTTCTTATCATTACATTATCGGCACGATTGACTGATTTGGATTGCTTGAGATGACAGTCCTCCAGGTGGGTGACAAATAGAAGTCAATAAAAGCAGAGAGGGGAACATGAGGGAATGGAAATGTAAGGAGAGGAAGAAATGTATCCAAAATTGCTATTTTCCTGCTGAAAAAATAAAAGAAACGTGTTCTGTGCTCAAGGAATGAATGTTTACTGAGCGCCTGAACTGGTAGGATACCACTTTTAATCTTTCATCAAAAAATAGATAGGATAGTATAAGAACATTTTAAAATGGAGAACAACGGTCACAGAGACATGCCCTGGTCTTTACAATGATTGCAAATCACCTTCCATAGGAATGCCAAAATGTTTCTCTGGAAGTCAGAAACTTTCTACAAAAGTAAGTGGCTAATTTATTGTTAGTCATTACTGAACCAAGTGGCTTAACACATGATCTCTTATCACTTGTTTTTATTCTCCAGTTTGATGTACATTTCCTTTAGAAAGTACTCTTCTTTTATGCAAACATTTTTAAATCAGAGATGAAGAAAAGGCATATTGACCCCAACCTTAATTAAATTGATCTATTAATGAAACTCTAAAAATTTGTACTCATAAATTTTTAACAGATTTCCAATGCATTAATGCTTTTTGAATGATTTATTTTTCACTGTTTAATGCTATCACATAGCTTGGGACCTGATGGGATCACAATAAGCATATACTGGATTAATGTTTAATAAAACAATGATTTTTTAATTTCCAAGAAAAATAAAATTCTATTAAAAAAATTTCTTATTACTATATTTGTCTTTAGAAAAGCTAAAATTGCAATTTTTTTTCTCATATTTAAACAATTAGATTTGTAATTGTACTAAATTACAAATCTAATTTAACTTAATAATAATACTTAATTTAATAGTAATACTTAATTTAATATACACTGGACATGTACTATACATAAAAGAGAAGAATGGAGACTTATTACACTGGGACAAAATGTGACCATACTACCAAGGAAGCCATGCCTTTTGTGGATGACCTTCTGAGCAAAACTGTGTATATTAATGTTACACATTATGAAAACTTAGCACTCGCAGTCATTAAACACCATCTAAGCTGGGGATCAAAACTCAAGTTCTGTTGCTTGAAGCTACTTGTTTCAATAGTGGACATCATAAGCACTTAACTACAAGCTAGTGAACTACAAAAAAACATGTACTTCTTTTACAGATTATACTGTATTCAACTATAAGTGTTTCTGTTGTAGAATACTGCATTATATCAAATCACTAGAAAGGAGTGAAACTTTTATACATTGTTCATGCAAATACCACTTGAAAAATTGTACAGAAAATATTAGCTAACAACTTAAATTAACTTCCGTGTATGAATGTGTGATGGGGCCAGCTCCTATGTCACTCTCTGCTACGAATGACATCCCCGATTATACCTTCGGGCCAGAAGAATTCTTTCAGGCCTAACGATATAGCACGGGATACGCTCCAGATTCAGAGTTCAAACCTATTCCCCACCAAGGGGAATCTACCCCCTACCCCCACCCCCAGTTGGTGACCACAGATGAAAAACGAACATGCAACCTTCTCTGTCTCCAACGATCTTACCTCTTTTATGAGATGGCAGCTCTAAAAATGGCACACACTTCCATTCCTCCTCTCTCTCCTGGATGACTACGACTAATATTATGCAGTTGCATGCTTGAAGTATGACATTCTTCATCAGTTATTAAAAAGCTCCCAACTGAGTTTTGGCTGGGGACATGGCAGGAGTTTTCCCGGTGGTCCCCTTCTCACAGAAATTCGACAGAGTTTCTCACCAGAGAAGGCAGTGTATGGTGGGGTCAGCTCTTGCATCACTCTCTGCTACAAATGACATCCCCGATTATACCTTCAGGACCAAAGAATTATTTTTGGCCTAAAAGTATAGCGCAGGATCAGAAAGCTTTAGGTTCTAAGTTCAAACCTATCCCCCACCAAGGAGTATCTATGCCCCCTCCCCCCTTGCAAATGTTAGAAAACTGTTGCAAATTTCTTTATCAGCAGTCACAGACAAATAATTCATCTTTCTATGTTTAGTTTTAAACAAATTTAATTTGTTTCTTTCCATATTTTGTTTTGACAACATATTCTAAATCAACACAAAAACTAAATAATAAAAAAAAAAAAATAAAAAAAAAAAAAATAAGTGAACTAACCCATTTACTCATCACTGTTCATTCTAAAAATATCAAAAATAATAACATGGTATAATATAAAGTCTTAGTTAATATTATACCATCTATCACTTCATTACTTCATACTTAATTTGTCACAAAATATTATATTATACAGAAATCTTTTATATTATCTTATAATTTGATGTCAGTAACTCATATTTTTAAATGTCTATATTGAAATAATTAAAAATGCATATTAACTCAGAGTTTGTACCTCATGCTGAGAATTTATAATAGTGATCTGTATAGGCAAAGGTTTTATATTTTTAAATAGCTCTACCTGAAATAATATGACAAAACACAAGCCTAGTCCAGCTTGACAAACCTTTTTTCTTTTAATGCATTAAAAACCATGAAACTATATCTGCTACCTGAGTACTGACAGCAGTATAGAATGTTGATTTTAAAATGTTTCCTCAACACATAGTACCACTTTATGGCATTTTATACATATTATTTTCAACTGAAATTGAGCTTAAAGCTGATCCAGTCTAAAATTTTAGTGTACAAGTTAAAGATGAATAACCTGATTTGTATAAACTTTAAGTTGAAAAAGCAAATATTTGAAACATTGAAGATTTACAATATTTGAAGATAAGAAACAATAACCATCCAACATATTTATACACTTACAAAATCCTAAGTTATTAATATTGTATTAAGTGCATTGACATACCACTGAATAATAAATAGTTGAAGGAAAGTATGAGTTCTTTTGATGAGGCTTGAAATTTCTCATCATTAGATTCAGCAAGAACTCTTTTGAAGCTAGCACAACTTTGTATAGAATGAGTGACTAGCTTCAATATGGTCTGGCAAGTACTGTGAAGATCATTTTTCTTTTGAAGACTATTTTCATGTCTAAATTAAAATAAATTGTCAATAAAAAAAAATTAACAAAAATACTAAATAAACAATAAAATAAAAATGTAAAGACTTACTTCAAATTTTCTATCACAACATTGAAAATAGAACAGATATACTGCCAAACTGAAAGATTATAATAAAATATTTAGATAAATATCAAATTACTTAAATATACAATTGCAAAATGCAATTATTTTGGGCTCAAATATGATTTTTCACATATTCAGATCTGTAAAAGAATACTTGCCTTTGGATGCATTCTGATCCACGATTGTTTTACCTGAAATAACAAATACCAACAAATCTTTGTAATATACTCTAAAAGTATGCAATATAGCAATACAAAATATAAATAGGAAGTAAAAGAATATTTAGAACAATTTGAACACAAAATAAATTTATAAACATGAAAGTGTAATAAAACCCATTTTAGATTACAAGATCATAAAGGAAGAAAGATTTATTCAAACAAAGGTTACATATGACTAACCTACTAAAAAAGAATGCATTTTCTAAGTTATACCACATTTATTTTACATTCTATAGGAAAACCATAAAAACAGAAAATGCTTTCAAATGTTTTAAAACTGGAGTTCAAATTTGAAATCTGCAGCTTGACTCCTTGATTTAGAATATTGTAACACTAGCCATGCACTGGTTTTACAAAGTGAAAAAGGACAGTGGAACAAACTGGACCTTGTAATATACTATATTACAACAATATTGTAATAGTAAATCTTTCGATATCTGATCACTCTATTAAATTAAAAACTGCAATTTCGATATACTTTTATTTTTTTATTGCATTTCTTAATCAAAATAAAATTAATTATAATGCAAGCATGCATTTTTTAACAGTTTAATTTAGTAAAATCCATTCATATTCTCTAGTAAAGGAATTGCTTGAGAACATGCAAGAAAGCTTATGTCTATGAGCTTAAGTCTCTGCTAAACTTGGAATTTTACTTTAAAATGCATTATTTTTTTAAAAAAACAATACACCAAGATTCTATAATGAACTAGTATCTTGAGTGAAAATCATAACAGGATAATAAATTCTTATTTTACAGTCAACTATTAAAATATTTAGAAAATTAAACCATCATAAAAATAATAAATTATGCAGTCTACCTATCTTTATATTATCTATAAGACCAATAATATAGTGCACAGAAGTTTCAATCTCTTCAATTGATGTGCTAACTGCAGATAAACTTGTAATTGAATCAACAGATTTCTGTAGGCTTAATTCAATTGCTGTATCATATTTCTGAGAAATTTCTTGAATAATCCTAAGGAATTTAAAAATTGAGATGAAAGTAAATAAATAAAAATAATAATCATGAATCAAACAGAGGAAAAGATGTTACCTGTGCAATGTTTTTCTGTGAGAACTTTTAAGAGGAGCTTGATAGAACATACTACATAATGCATCAATAACTAAATGATGTTCTTCTGGAACAAGATCATACTGTAACATATTTCTTTCAATCTAAAATTAAATTAAAATTAATAAGATTCTTGCAGTTGATGTGAAATATCAATTAATATTTTTTAATGCTGCTTGCTATACTCAGCGAATGTCTAACCTGTAGCACTGTGGAAGCTACAAGGGACTTTTCACTCAGCCGCTGGTGATTGTGTTGCCAGATCAAGCACCTAACGTGAATTTTGGCAACATAGAATTATTGTAAAAGAAATTTTTTACTTGCACAGTACTCCTAAAGTACAACTGATTATATGCATACCAAATATAATAGAATTACATTTACTTAAGAATACAATTGTAAGCTTATGTATGTACATATAAAATTAAGAAAATTTATAAAATTAATATAAATTGATCAGCTCATAATATCAATTCATGGATTCATAGATTTCATATTAACCATATTTATTCATTACTCATAGTAATATGAAATTTGGTATGTTGCTATCTTTTGCAGTACATTTTAGTTGTTTTGATTTTCAACCTTATCGAGCGAGTGCACCCTGTGTGTACCATATAGTTGTACTAGTCTTTGGGTAATAACGCGAGAACCAGAGCAAAAAATGTCCAAATTTAGTATATCATTTTCTTTTGTGGTATATTTTATTTTTGTGATGTTTTTGCTGTTCAACCATATTTGTATATCTATTTTCTTGTAGATGTTTTTGGGATATTTTCAGAATGTACACTATGATAAAGAGCATTGTGAATAATGACTGTTTTGTTTGATATTCAGAAGAAATTTTTCCTTGCACCTGTTTTCATATAATTCATCCTTCATTTTCCCGTAACAGTCTCCAGCATAGTTTTTTACTTATAACATTTCATAAGCATTTAACACAAAACCATTGCTGCTTCCAAAATATATTAAAATAAATCTGGACTCTTCCAAATGGAGCTTTCAGTACAGTTAATAAACCACTTAAAAAAGCTTATTTCGCAGACTGAATTGTGGGAAATGTTAGGAAAATAAACATGTTGGGTCAATAAACATAGAATATCAAATCACAGATCAATTGACAACATACTAAACTAGATAATATAATACAAGATTTGAGATTTGGCTGTAAAAGGAAAAAAACTTTGCCATTAAAATTTATCCAAAACTGCCAATAATAATAAGGCGAAAATAAATTTATATTATTATTTTCTTTAATCCAAGCTATATTTTTATCATGGTTTGTATGTAGGGTGAAATATTCTGAAAATTTCAAATCCATTTAAATTTTGGTTCTATATTTCACAGTTTTAAAAATAGAAAGTTTGGCTGGAAATAAAAAATTAAATTTTAACTTTTGCAAAAACGATTGTGGTGTCCTGCATAGGTTTACCATATGATGATTTCTTACCGAGACCAAGCCAACTAATTTTTCCATATAAGAGAATGAATACAAATATTTCACTTCTCATTATATGTAAAAAGTACCTAAATTTTACCTTAAATCTATTTTATTTAATCTTTCTATTTGTTTTGCAATTAAAATATTAAAGAAATTTGGTTAATAAAGATTTTTTTATTAACTTTTATGGTGCATTATTTCTTTTGATGGAAGAAGAAATCTCATACCTTCTACTACACTATAGGTTAGGTGTTCATCAAGTATAGTAAAAAAAAATTCCTCCATTCCAAAATTTGTTTCACAGAAAAGAAAGTCAATATATGAACATTCATAAAACATATAGTATTTTTCTAGATCCAATAACCAAATATTTGAACTGTTGATCAAATTATTTTTGCATTAACAATGCAGAGACCATGCTTTGATTTCTGATGTCAAGACAATAGGAATAGTCTTAAATGGGCTATAATATTTTTGAAAGCTTTCATTTCTCTCATTTTAATTACAGAAAAAAAATATTCATTTGAATCTGAAATACCCTTTCCTTATTGTTGTTAACAGTGTCATAAAATGTTCATAACTAACTAAAAGTAGTGTCTAAAATGAAGAGAAAAGTTCCATGGATATTGATTAAATGTGGAAAATGCTAATGATTGAGAATCCTTTTTCAGGATGAAAGACCATTTCATCTATCTTGAAATGAAATATTTTATATATAAGATGTGAAGATTATTATTTTAAACAATAAGTTGATAATGAATAATCATAATATAATCTTCTATGAAACTTTGCATTATTTAAATATTTTTAATTTAAAAACTTTTCACAGCGATTAATTTCTGTACAGATTCGCCTCAATTCACTATTTTATACCCAGTTTTAAAATTTATTATTTTATACTATCTTTAGTGCAGTTTCGGTTTAGTGTCATAGTAATAAAAAACTAAAGTAATACTATATGTTATTTTAAATAGCAAAAATCAACAGATAGTCAATGACCTTCCAATTATGTATCAGTTTGAATACATTACCAACAATTTTAAAAGGGAAAAAAATTAAAAACTCATATTTGCTATGAATGAATACATTTTCTAGTAAAAATTATAAATTTTAAAATATGAAACAAATCTCTAAAAGCTAAACTAAAGTTAGGTTAAGATGTCATTTTAATATTTTACAAAAATCTAAGATCTCTGAAAGAAAATAGCTTTGTAAAAAATGTTACAATTCCTGTCTTTATTAGGCTACTAAGGAATAAAGATTTAGCTTCAGATTTTTTAATAGTCGCCACTGGCCACTAAGAACAAAATTTTTAGTGGCCAACCAAAAAAAGTTAGTGGCAAAAAAATGTTCAATGACAGGTGTCTAAAATCAAATTTATATTGATATGTTATACACCTGACTGTTGAAGTATATTCATGGATGGGAAAATACTTAAAATTATGTAGGTATATACTTTTATATTATGTTTTGTGGACAGTAGGCTAAAGACACCCTATTTAGAGAAACGGTAATAACACAAAAGAAAGAGATACATTTAAATTTGATTTCAAAAAATATGATTTAAATTCATTCAATTCATTTAATTTCATTCCATAGCCATAAAACAGCAGTTATAAAAATTAGTATGTTTTTAAAATGCAGAAACCAGAAAATGGTTATTTACATTTTTAAAATATTAAAATAAAATACTTAAACAGTTACAGACAAGACGAAAATATTAATAATAACAAATAAAGATTCAATAGGGTTGCCATGGGTAAGAAATGCATAAAACATAACAAATTCTTAAGTTATAAATTGATGAATAAGAGGATTTATAAAAAAAAATTCTGACACAATAACCCTAAAAATATTAGAAAAAAAAAGACTTTTTTTCCCCAAGATATAAACAAGGATGCTAAGAGATTAGTGTTTTACAGCTGTAATTTCCTTTGGCCTAAATTCAATTTGATTCTGTAAATAATTCAAAAATTTAATTAATTCTGCCCAAAATATATGAAGCTTGGAATGTACAAAAAGAATATTATCTCTTCTAGACAAAATATTTTACCTGAATAATAAAAACAAAAATATTATAATTCAGTTAGACTAGCCGAATACCCGTTGAAAATCAACAGTCTCACAATAAAAAACTCCTGAATAATGTAAATTTTTGAATAATTCACGTTTCACATTTATTCGGTATACATTATTTCCCATTAATTCAAATATTTTAGTGTACGGAACCCCCTATTGACTTATGAAATGCTCAAATACACAGACATAGAAGAGTAAATTACACTATAAAGTGAATACTTATGGGAATATTAATTAGTTAATACAAACAAATTACATAATTAGAAAAATAATTTCATAATTAAGCAAAATATACAGAGAATCACATACAAATGCCGTTTTTCGCGAATCTGTTGCAAAACAGTCTACTTTATTAATAATACTTTTGAAAAATAGTTTTTCTGTATAAAACATGAAATAATTACAAAAACTGTAGGTAAACAATTGTATGCAAACAGATTACAAAAGTGGAAAATATTTCCCAAATGAAACGAAATATACCTTGCATTGCACACAAATGCAGTTTTTCGCAATGCTGCTTCAAAATAGCCCATTATTTCATAAATGATATGTTTGGAAAATAGTTTTTCTCTACAAAACGCAAATCAATTACAAATATAGTAGTCGTTGCAAACAGATTGCAAAAGTGGAAAATATTTTTCAACTTAAATGATGTATGCCGAGGATCGCACACAAATGCAGATTTTCCCAATACTGCTGTAAAATAAATAGCCTTCATTTAATGTGGTAGAAAAAAAATGCGGGCTCTAATGC
Organism: Amaurobius ferox; assembly: GCA_951213105.1. Lineage (NCBI taxonomy): Eukaryota > Metazoa > Arthropoda > Arachnida > Araneae > Amaurobiidae > Amaurobius > Amaurobius ferox. Next base: position 135,072,015 of record OX578134.1, read on the forward strand.
AGGCTTCTTTTTATATATATATATATATATATATAAAATGAAGTAATTATATAAATTTTTGTCGGTGGAAATAGATTGTAAAAGTGGTAGAAACATTGGTCATCGCTCTTCAGACACAGCAGGAATCACCTTATGCAAGCGCCAGTTTCGCAATTGCAGAAAAACAGATTTTCAGATGTCAGAAAGGGATAACTGATGAAAATTTGTGGCTTTGTTCAAATTTCGCGGCATTTTTTTAACATATATGACCGATTTTATGACATTTTTAAGATTTTTGTAACTTGTAGACATCCTGTGAAGTGGGGAAAGGATTTTCGCCAGCTGGAAATTCCTTGGGTAAAAAACAAAAAATACAGGGAAGTACTCGAAAAGCACATAAATGCGAATCCGCAGAAGAATCCTGTAAGAAAAAAAAAAAAAAAAAATTATTCGATCAAATTTGCGACCCGCACATGCGGGTAGACACGTTTATAGTTTTCTCTAGAATATTTCACTAATTAGGTGCACATAGTACCTTCACAGTGACCGACTGACTGCAATTTGCATGCAGCTATGGAATAGCGACCCGTGATTCGTAAGAACGAAGCGATTGACCGCGATTCACAGTCTGTGAGGCAATCGGCCCGATCTACCAACCACTGGTGCCATGGGGTTGAAACAGTTTAGGATAATTTTTGGTCGCCAGAAAGAGTGACTTACTGTAATAATTTTGGTCACCAAGACTGCAAACTTGGTTGCCAATGGTGACCTGGCCACCGCAAATCTGCATCTCTAAAGGAAATGTATCAAAAATAATGAAGTGGAAAGTTATAGTAACCTATTCACACCTTGGGGATATTTATAGCAACCTATTCACACTTGGTATACCCGGGTTCGATTCCCGCCACTGCCAAAACTGCGACCGTGTTCACACAGAGTACGATCATGTTAAACATATGGATCCGTAAGTCCTTCCGAGAGGTTGGTGGTAAGGAAAGGAGGGTAAAATCCTTGTGGATGCCTCCCCCACTGGGTTCCAGTCTAAATTTGGTGACTCTTCCAGGTCATCCAAACAGTTACCTTTCACCTTTCTGGTAGGTCAGACGGTCTGGGTCTCAACAACAACACCTTGGAAAAGTTAATACTTAAATCCCATTAAGTGCACACTCTCATTTCAGTGGAATATAGCACGAAGAATAAAATAAAAATCAGATCTAGTCATATAAGATCTTTGACAATTAGCATTAGAAACACCAGAAAAACACTATCAAATCATAGAACATAAAATCGTATACATACTTCTTTTAAAAGGTTTATTTGTTGCACACCTTCAGAAGCATGGAGAATATCCACCAAATATTTTGAACTCTGAAATCCATCTATAAGTAGAAAGTACTATCTATAAGTACTATGATGAATATAAAGTTATTTTATAGATAGAGCAATTATGGAAATTATGCACATAATAGCTTAAAAAAATAATAATTTAAGGTATATTTAGCAACTTTAATTCCTCATGCACTCTTTGATTAGTTAATGAAAATTAGTTAATTTAAAAACTGAATAAATTTATTGTATTATGATTGTAATTTAGAAACAAAAAGGCAGTTTTCTGGACAGCTGATCAAAATTTCTTCTGTCAAGTCAGTCAATACAGATTTGAAGGCATATTTGAGACCAGATACAAGTTTTTTATAGCTATTTCACATCACCAGTTCACTGTTTTTATGTTCTAAACTAAATTAAATTTTCAAGAAAGACACTCTATAATCATTGTAATCCAAAAGACTAATTTTATCAATTACACGAACAGCACTTTAGTAATTTTTGTACTTTACTAAGACTATCTATAAACATAGCCTCATAATGTTAAAATCCAGATAATAAGAAGAGATCAGCAGTTGATTTAGGACAGTTAAACAATATAACTGACAATATATGTTTCCTAATTAAAAAATTCATAAATTCAGTTATAATATATAAATTTAAATACTATATATTTCTGTTACACATACAAATAACTAAATTATACATAATTACAATTAGTAAAGTAAATAATAAGAATCACAATTTTTTCTGCATTTCCAAGGCAATGTTTCAATTACAAAAACTATACCTTTTCATTGATACTGTGAATTGGTTTACAAATGAAGATACAGTACAATTTTTGTTATTAAAAATTAAATGATAATCATGAAAAAACGTATTAATAAATCTTGGTAAAGAAAATTTATTTTCTCTTAAGTGCTGGCTAAAGTTAACACACAATAGTGATATATACCTCTAGAGCAATTACGTAAAAATTCAAATTTTCACTTAGTAGCAAGTGGCTTGTAGACAATTTTAGTTTAGTGGTCACTACCACAGATTTTTTGTAAATGGATAAGTATAGTAAAATATACATAATACATAATATACAGGGTGTCCAGTGCTATCGGTGCCCAATGGTTATTTACTCAACCGTTAGTCACAGAGATACACTTCCAATTGCAAAAATGTTTTAAATTTTAAAATCTATTATTTTAGAAACAGTTTAAATCAATAAATGCATTTCTGAAAGAAATATGAAATATAAATTTTTATACAGTCCCCCGGTACTACCAATTATATGTAGGAAAATTCTTACAATTCCTGTGTGCATAACTGATACATATGTTCTCAATGTGTTCTATGTTTTGAAAGTCATAACAATAACTTCCGATTAAAGATGACATGTATAAATTATATTATGTGTATGTATAATACACATATAATAGGTACTGTATAATACGCATATAATATGAGTAAATATGATTCTGCATGTACATATTATATATATCAATTTTATGCATCTTTAAGGTAAATTAAACTTTTAATAGTCTAATGAAAGTAAAAAATATGCCTTCAGAACATGAAATAAATAAAAATAGGAGGTCAAGTCGAAGCATTTTTATTTATTTTATACTTTGTGTACATTTTAATTTTCCTTACTTTTACAGAATAAATAGTAGTGGAGTATTAAAAGAAAAAATACAAATAAAACTCTATTCTCACAATGTATGAAAGTATAAATTAAGCAGAGACAAGCCTAAACTTGGATTATAAAAATTGAATGAAATTAAGTAGAACATATAAACACTAATTTTAAAAAGAGATAAAAGAATTTAAAAGACATGTACAAAATTGAACTTGTTTAAATAAATAAATACAATGTGTGAAAATTAGAATATATGAATAATAATTTTAGAATGACTTAGGATAAAAACAGCTATATTAAAGTCTACAAAAACAAAAAGTAAATTTCCAAGGCCTGTCCTATATTATTGCTTTTTAAGTAGGAAAATAATTTGGAAGTATAAAAATAAATTCTATTCCATTGATATTTTACACTCCCCTCTAAAAAATAAGCATGAAATGCAAATTCTGAGATTACGAGAGAACGAATAAATTTTATCAGATGAAACTTGCTGTATACTTCAAGTACAATATGCAAATATAGAAACACATGCATAATAGCAATTGACTCCATGCCAAATACAAAAATCAGCATCTTAATAAAAGCAGGTGTTTCTTTCTGTGCGTCCTTACTTCTACTATGGACATTAGAGTGAAAATCTGAAATAGCCATTTCATTCGATATGTCCCAAAGAAGGCATTTAGATGATGGTCAGCAATGGCGAGCCATAGACAGATAATAATCTGGCCAATCTATTGGAGAAGTCACTGAATTCTTCAGAGTCCACCATTCTGTGATTACACGCTTATGGATCCAATTCCCAAACAGCAGAAGGTACTTACGTATTAACGCCACCTCAACTACAGATTTGGCAGTTTTTATGTGCCGCCAATCTACACCTAAAATTTTTGCGACAAATCATAAAATAAAACACTTTATTTAAAATCAAAACACTTTATTTAAAAACAAAGTAGTCAATCGGATTTCGGTGGAAAATAGGCCGATATAGAGTTTAACATAGATTCAAAACAGTCTGTATTTTCTTTCACCTGATGCTGTCACCATATGAACTCTGATAAATAAGATTCCAAATGATGTCTCGCTGTCCCCCTATATCTCTTGTTCCTCCATTTAGCAATGCCCCACATTCTTTCAACTGTTTGTGTATGAACTCCTGTATCAGGATTAATAAAATTGTATTTATGATTAACTTTAGCATGTAAGAATCCTTCTATTTCTATTCTATTTGTTTGGTAACCTTTCCAACTGTCAGAATAAATTGTGCTACCATCTGCAATGTTTTCAATAATTTTATCAAGAAGGTTAGAGCCAGTTCTATTAGGAACAGTGACAACAAATGAATCTTTTGTTTCTCTACATATACCACCAAACACCCACTGTTGGGGTAATACTCGACCAGAATTATTTTTACGTTTAGTAAACAAACTTTCATCAATTTCCACAATGCAATCTGGTCCACCTACCTTCTTGTTTGGTTTATTCTCCATATCCAAGACACATAATTCACGCATATAATTGTTCCAATCTATAACAGTTTTATCCGATAAATCAATTTGCTTTTCACAAAATTTAATCGACATCAACTCCTCGCACCAGCAGTATATGAATCTCAAAGCAGAACAAAATGGAATTCTGCTTCCCTCAAAGCAGTTGTCTTTTCTAAGTCCCACTTGCTGATCACACTGTCTTAAATTACATTTCCAAAACAAAGTTTCATGTCATGGGAATTGGTACATTTTCGTTTTTTTGGTAAAATAGTTTGCTCCTGAAAAAATAAAATTGCATCTTGTTCTGTTTTTGGCAAATCCCAAATGCGCATTTTCGTAGCACTAAAAAATGGCGTCAAAAATCAGCAAACAACAAAGCAACAAGGAATCCAAAAGATCACTGTGTGCGCGTGCGAACAACAAGATTGCTCTTTATTGGTGCATTAGCACAACGCGGTAGCGTTAATACGTAAGTATCCAGCAGAACAATAAGCAGAAGGCCAGGCTCAGATCGCCCTCGAGTTACAACATCTTCTGATTACCGCTACTTAAGAGTTAGTGGTCAGATACAACAGGCAAGCAACAGCACCTGCTTTACATTCTAGCCTCGCTGCAGCTACAGGTAGGTCTGTATCCATTACAACTGTGAGGAGATTGCAAGATTGCACGCACACGGCTTTTATGCACGGAGGCCAACCATTTGCGCTCCATTGTCTGCGAGGCACAGAGCAGACCATCTCCAATGGTGTCAGCAACATGTCAGTTTTTTGGGGGAAGTACAATAGACCTCTGGTTGATGTGCTGGACTCTTTTGGAGCCACCCACCTTCATATCATTCATTCAACATGTCAGCTGGACCACAGATGAATGGAGCAATGGCCTATTCACCAACGAGTCCAGATTCCTTTGCAGTCGGACGATTGATAGATTTTTGTGCGGAGAGAGGCTGGTACACGATATCAAGTGAATAACATTGTCCAGTGCCACTCATTTTCAGCTAGTGGTATCCTTGTATGGGTTGGGAATTCCTTCGGTAGACATACTGACCTCCATTTCTTCCTCAACGGTACTGTAACTGGTTAAAGATATCACAACAAAATCCTTGATTCCTATGTTTGCCCTTATGTGGGTGCAATAGGTTCTGAATTTATTCTTATGGATGACAATGCTCGACCACATAGAGCTCGTATTGTAAGCGATTACCTGATGACAGAGGGAATACAGCAAATGGAGCAAATGGCATATCCCCCCAGACCTACACCCAATAGAGTATGTATAGGATACTCTCCTGAAAGCTGTAGCTTCCCGACAAACTTTCCAAACACTACCCAAGAGCTCCAATGTGCTCTCATACAAGAGTGGCGATTACTGCCTTCCGACCACATTGAGCCACTTCGGTAGCATGAATCATTGTTACAAAGTCTACATTAGTGTGAGAGGAGGTCATATTCCTTATTGACAGACATCTCACATTCAAAACTATGACCTGCCATTTTTTCAATATTTTTTTATTTCTTTTTAATGTGTAAGTAGGTATACATTCAAAACTCTTTTACTTATTTTTTTATATATACAAATAATAGGCAGAGTCCTATTCTATGTTACTGTAAAATTTAGAATAAATTGTTGCAGTTGTTTCTAATTTTCACTTTTATGTTTATTTTTTGGAGAGGAGTATACATGAGGTGGTTTTATACATATTATACATTTTACATGTGGTTTTATATGTAGTAGATAATGTATTATACCTTTATGCGTCAAAAATAAAATCCCTGCTCTTGCTATTTTAGAGTACAGATATTGTGAAGGAAAAAAAAAATCAGCTGGTAAAGCAAAAAATTATCTACTAAAAAATGTCCTTACTTCCAACACAATTCTGCAAAAACTCTGGAAGATGAAATTCAACTTTTTCACAAGCATTTCTTTTGAATCTCATTGTGGATAACGCTTATAAACAATGGACCTGCAAACAATTAAATTAATTAATAATATAATTAATAAAAAAAAATTTGAAAACAAAATCAAAAAAGTATGCAGTGCTTTCATAATCAAAAAGGTTTATCATTCATTCTCTATTTGTAATACATAAAACACATGTCAAAAAATAAAGTGTAAACAGAATATAAAGTCAAAGATTGCCAGTTATATGTTTTCCAGTTTTAAATTTTAAGAGAGATACAAATTGTATATATTGCTCGTATGACTGAAGTTCATAAAGATGCTGAAATTATGTAATTTATATACAAAATAGAGGCAATTTTCTCATTTAACATGTTAAAACAATAACTCCATCAAGTTACGTACTATAATTCAGTACTCTACGTTGCGGGTTGAGAATGAGATCTTTAAAAATTTACAACTACACAGGGAAAATTGAGATTATTGTTAAAGTAGCTATAGTAGATTTGGCTAAACAAGGCTCTGAAATTAACGTTCATATGTCATGAATTTTAGAATTATTGTGAATGATTTTTATGGAATCCTTAAGTGAGAAAAATTTGTGTAAACAATGCCATGGCAACAATACAACGTGACTTAAACTGATAGAGGTGAGTTGCATTTGGTACGCTGCTTTGGGTAAACCATGGAAAAGAAAACTGGACAAAAAATTTCTAATGAAAATGAAATTCAGAGATATAATATGGACATATATGACAATATCAATGATGAGAATTTTTTTTTATTCAAAATTACTTGAATTACAATAAGTTGGGTGGTGTCATGAAAGCGCCCTCTCACGAAATATTTCCGCATATTAAGCATCTCTTTTTATATTTGTTTATTTATAATTGAGTTTTAAAGTTGAGTCTATATTTTATTTCCTCTTCATGAGTTTGTTGATGTGTGTAAAAAAATTTCAATTATAGCACATTTTTAAGACTTTTTACTCGTATGAGTTGTAAAAAATAATTTATTATGTGTAGAACTTTTTATAATCTTAGATCCTTTCATGAAGCAAATGGATAAACCATGTAACAACTTTCGTAACTGAAGTTATTTGGGCGGTGAAAGGTAAGGATTTTTTTTATTGTGTTATTTAGATATACCTTTGGGCGTTCTCCAAATATTTTATTTTGCAACATTTGTCAAACCTAATTTTTTTTATGTATATGTGTAGCTATAAATATGAGCCCATAAATGATTTTTTACTTGAGATCAATTAATGTCACTTATATTTTCATCACCTTACTCTGTCACTGTGCGTAGGTATGTCATCGTACAGGTGTGTGTAAATATGAATCAGTTAACAATGTACGTTTTTCAATCTCAGTGGCACAACACAACTAAATTAAACCGATATGTTTTTAATGAATTATATTGTTGCATGCATATATTTATATTACATTATATATATTATATAGAAAGAGAGAGAAAAAATAAATACATATATTTCATTTCTATCTGCTTAATAATATTATTTATTTTTATGCGGTCCTCTTGCTAAGTAAATTTCGGTGTTCAATCACCATAATAAATCTTATTACATTTTAAACCTATAAATAAAAGTGGACAAATTTGAACTTTTGGTCTCTTATATGTTTATAGATGAATTGTTTATAGCTGATGTTTATAGATGAATATTGATCAAATGTAATTGAATAGATCATTTAAAATGAAATCGAGCTGTTAAATAGCCATTCTTTCTGAAAGAAAATATTTCGCCCTTAATGATTCACTTGACAGCTTTTATCAAAAACTAAAACAATTATAAACGTTGGTTATGATATTCACTTTGATTGCAGAGTGTTTGTCGCCTCCCACTTCCTCTCATAGATTATTGATAAAAATAAAAATGTTTATTAACATTGTCTAATGGATTGTGATTGATGATATTTTTACCATTTTAACTTTAATATAAAAAATTGTCTGATTGATCTTTGAAAATTGTCTGATGGTATTCTATTTAAAAAAAGTTCTACAGACTGATATTTATTAAAAGGAACACGTTTGGCAGTGCTTTAACATATGCACATGAGTTTGCCAAAACTTAGAAATTGATGTATCATAAAATTTTCTCTTTCCAAAATGAATCCTTTATAAAATTTAAAAATATAATTTTTTATAAATGAATAAGATTTTCAAAATGTACATTAGTTTTATTCAGAACTCTGCTTAGACGATATTGACGTAGGTTGTCAATGGTAACAGTATGGCTCGTATGATGGAAAATAGGAAGAAAATTATTGTATTCCAACATTTTGTATTTTAGTGGTTGTGCACTCTCTGAAATATTTGATTGGCCGAATTAATGAGAAATGCTTTACTTTAAATGAGAGATTAGAAATTGGGTCACAAGTGAATAGTATAAAAATCCGTACTGCAAAAATCAAATTATTTTAAAATTCACAATCTTCGGGATGTACTTATTGTGAGGTCATTGATTTTCAATAGGTATTCGGATTAATCATAATCGAAATGGCTTCATAGCATTTTAAAAATTGTAAATAAATAAATTTTTAGTTTGAATTTTATACCCACTTTACCCAATGAATGGGAAAAACTATGTAATGTAAAAATAATAATAATTATATTGAAATTTAATTAAAGCATGATATTTTCTTTTATTTTGTGAGTAGGATACTTTAATAGTGTAAATTTAAGTGATATAATGCCCATAATTAATGAAATGAGGCTCCTTTACAATCTGCTTTATTCCAGAAACATGTGTATCTTCATATTCTGGAAATATGTATTACTCCTCAATTCTTAATTTTGTAATAAATTTTACATCAACTTCATATTCAATCTATATACAGTGAAACCTCTGAACAATGGTCACCTGTGGACTACTCAAAAGTGACCGTTCTTCGGAGGTGGCTGTTGTTTAGAGGTTTAATATAAAAAATCAAAATAAACAAAATTAACAATAGGGACACAAGTAGTTATTTTAACTGCTCTAAATTTCATTTATTTTAATTTACATTAATAAAATTGGTTATTCGTGATCGTTTTTTTTTTTTAAGGCAAATATCTTTTTCCAAAGAAATAATAATATCTGTTGTTTTTCCGTACAACTCATCATCATTTTTGATTAAAGCAAAATTTTGTATCTCCCGAAAATTTGTAAGAACATCGGAATATGTTTCGATATTAGTAATACGTGTATCTTGTGGCTGTTCCACACTCTCTTCCGCTTCCTCATCACTTATTTTCTCTTCTCTCATATTTTCCATCAATTCCTGGATGGTATCAAATGTAGCAAACACTGCCAAATCTCCGTCCAGGCAAACAAACTCACTGGCTTTCACATTGGGCATTCCTGCTATTCGAAGAATATCGTCCAACCCTTCCCCCTTATCGCCGCTGTCATCATTTTTGGTTTCGTCATTCGAAGAAGAAACCTGCAATTAAAAACCCTTTCATAATTACAGGATTGCAAGCATTACAAAAAGAATTAGGATAAAAATGAAAATTGTATTGAATTGTAGCATTTTTTGGGTTGAAAAAAAAAAGTAAATTGCATTTGGGTGTTTTTCGTGATGCCGACGGGTGGCCGTTGTTCGGAATTCGTTGTTCAGAGGTTAGCTCTAATATTAATCCTATGGAATGCATTTGGTACCATTGATATGTGGCCGGTCTTCAGAGGTTTCCATTGTTCGGAGGTGGCCGTTAATGGAGGTTTTACTGTAGTATCTATTTCTCTTAAGGTGTGTAGTGCAAAAAGGACTTAATTATTGTTTGCTGAATGGCCATGAGTATAACCTTAATTACATTGTTTAAAACATGAAGGTAAAGGGAAACTCATATCTCCATGGTTTAAAAATTTCATCAAAAGTTATATATATATATATTTATTGATTATTTTATTCAGGGTTTTGCTCAACAATGAAAAATATGACTTCAAAATAGTTATCTAATTATGAGCAGCATTTTGTCATAATTTTCTGTAAAGTTTTCTGTATTATACATGAAGTATGTCTTATTTGAAGTAAAGTTAATTTAATTTAAATAAGTGTATGGTTTATATTTCATTAGAAAGTCATATAATAGTGAATCCACATGTGTATAGTATACTGTATGGAGCTATTAAAAAGGCAGGTTCATTCCATGTCAATTCAACTAAGGCATGTCATCCACCCCCTCGGATTTTTCTGAAATTTTATACAAAGACACTACAAACTTATACTACCAAGTAAAATTTTAGTTTATTCCACGCATTAATTTTTTAGCTATACATTTTTGAATAAATAGAGAATTCACTTTGTGTGCTGCTTTGCAGATGCATAAAATGAAAACCTTATGTTTGACAAAACCCATTCTTGCTCTGCACCTAATTGTCTCAAACACATCATTTTTCCTATGGATATTCTAGAATATATGCTTATTATCAAACAGTATGCATTTTGATAACATTTTAATTAAAGTCCTAATTTTTTTGTCTCAATGTTGAAAAATATAAAAAAAATATTTTTTTTAATTCCAGCAAAAACAATTTTTTCCAAGATGAGCTCCATATTTAAATTTTCTAATAATTTTTTTGCATGTTCTTTATACTGTAATCTTCTTACCATACAAAAATTAGAGAAATGTTTTTTTATTTTTTGAAAATGTGAGAAAAAAAAATTTTTTTGTCTAAAATAAAAAAATTTTACTTTGCTTATTGTATCTTCATAAGTTAAGAATAAAAATAATTTCCTATTTAACAAATTTATGTATAATTAACTGGATTTATTAATTTATTTATTTATTGAACACTTTTTATATATTATTATTGATTGGTATCAGTTTTATAGAAAGAATTAAAATACAAAGAAATATTTTTAAATATTCCTCTTGTGACTATATTGATAACTAAATTGCATAATTTTAAACCATATAAAAGCTTAATTAGACATGTTTTAGTTACCAAATTCATTAGAAGAAACAAATCCCTTTTCCCTTTCTTACCAGAATGTGAGATTATTTCCCCAAAAGTATAGGAAAAGTCCAGAACAAGGAAAATAATTTTGATACCCTCCCAGAAACTGAGATATTCCCCTGCAGCAATAAATAATGTCAACTTAACTTTTAAGGTCATGACTATAGTCCAATTAGAAAAGGATTTTCCTCTAGGGTACGTGCTACTAGGGTTTGTAGAATCCAAGGCTATTAATGAATGTAGTTAAGAATGTGCAGTTTCCCTCTTTCAATATAACCTTCTTGAGGTAAAAGTGTTAGTGCAAATGATGAACATTGAGCAAAACAATGACCATTGTTTTTTAAATAATGGTCTCATGCAGTTTTCAGTGTACAATAAGTATATATATTTTAAATTCTATAATAAAAATTTAAAGGACATTTTTGTAATTACCTTGTAATGATCAGCTGCTTCTTACGTAGGGAACATATGATAGTATAGGCCAAGATGTAACTGTATGCCTTCATCATAAACAGAAATTTTATAAAGGGTTTCTCATGCATCCAGAAAAAGTGTTGCGATCTTTTTAATTGCTGCAAGAATGGTATAAAATCAAAACTAAAATGTATTACATTACAACTTTCTAAAAAGCTAAAATAATATATATTTTTGTTAAAAAGACATATATCACATGTCAAAAAGAAAGAAGATGAAGAAAGTAAAACAAAAATAAATTAAGATAAGTTTAGTGTTGGTGATTTTTTTAAATCTACTACTAAAAGTATGATGGAAATCCCACTTATATACTGGATCATTCCACGCTATTTCAACAAAGGGTTGTTGCTTCACCATTTTTAATATTTTTTATATTTTGCTCATGTATTTATACATGTTTAGAGAGTTCAAAACCATTTTTAGAAAAGAAAAATTTCTTACCGTGTGGCAGAGAAATCCTCAGATGGCACTTTAAACATGTACATTTTTGTGATTACAAGCATTTGCGCAAAATGGTATAATTTTCCTCCTTATTGAGCAAATTAAAAGATTTAAAAAACCTTTTACTCAGAATAATGTGCTGATAATTTTGGTTCAACATTGTTTCATCATTTGATATATTTTTGAAAATTTAATGGTAGTCAAAATTTATCATTGAAATTTGCATTTTCTCATTTTCCGAGCCTATTTTTCACTAGGTAGGGGACAATACACTCAAACCAAATTTATTTTGCAAGTACTATAGTAACAGTAGATTTTACCCGAGGGGAGAAAACTGGAGTGTTTTGAACCCTTCCAAAAAAATTTCACAGGTGAAAGTGGGCATTTTCAAAAAATTCAGATTTTTCAAAAGCTGTATCTCCAGTGGGGTTCACAGTAAAAATCTGAAATTTATATTACTGAGGCTTCTATTAGGTAGCAATCATCATTATCATCATCATTCTCTTCATGCCTAAGTGGCACTTAAAGCCTTCAGCTTAGATTTTCAAACACGACGATCGCATGCAGCAGCTCTCGCTTCAGTCCAGCTCACCCATCCCGCCTGGTTTCTCTCACTCTCCAGTCTCCACCAACCATCTCCAAGTTAACTTCGGTCTACCTCTTGTCCGCCTGCCCTCAGGTGCCCAGTCCAGGGTAACGGCGGGAATGCTGTCCAATGGCATTCTCAAAACATGGCCTACCCATTTCCATCTTCGATATTTGATGTCATATTTAATGGGCTTTAAATTAGTCCTTTTATATAGGTTCAAATTTGATATTGTGTTGGGCCAAAAAATTCCTAGTAGTATTCTCCTGAGGCACTTACCATTAGGTAGCAATACCACTATAAAATTTGATCACTTTGTTTTGCATAGTAACAAAAATATTTGAGTTCAAAGTTGTGAATAAAATCAGTGTATTTCCATTTGCTTTGGCTGTAATTTTTATGTATATATATAAGAAAATTATCATTATAGTTACAAGAAATGCATTAAATGTTACTTGCTTACATGTTGTGTGTGTGTGTGTGTGTGTGTAAACAATTGAACAAACAAAAATTATATGTACATACAAAAAAATTATCATTATAGTTACTAGAAATGCATGTTACTTGCTGCTTAAGCCTACATGTTGTAAACAATTGAACAAACAAATAAAAATTATATCACTTAGCAAGTTTTTTAGCTTGTTTCCTTTTATCTTGTAAAAATTCTGTAAGCTCATTGCACAATCTGGGTTCAATATTCCATGTTCGTCCAGTAGCAATTGATAACTTGGAAGGAGTAAAAACACGTAAGACGGCATCCAAACAGTATCTGCTTTAGATTTTTGAAGTGATGTTGATGGTCCCACTGGATGGAAGAAATGGACATTGCAGTCCTTCTCTGATTGCTGCACCTCAATAACTTGTGCAAGCCACCAATGGGAATCATAAGTGCATGCAATGTAATCCCTTTCTTTAAGTTCAAGAGAAAGATCTGTTGAAACTTTGGTGATGTTTATTTCTTCAAAATCTTGTGAATTAGATAGTTTTGTGAATCGGGTCTTTTTTGTTTTGTTTTCTTTTGACCATCTGTATTCCCAATAGAAACACAGTCTTTTACACCAGGGCACATCCTACTGTTTTCATCACTTTCATAAAAATCTACAACTTTATCAATCACTTCCTCTGGAAAATTTCTAGACTTCCTTTGTTCTATATTAGGAAGAATGCCTTAGCTCTTAACTAATGCCTGTGTGTTTCTTACTAAGTACTGACTTGCACCAAATCCATGATATGTTTTTGCTACTGACCAGGACTGAGGCACTAAACTTAATATTTTTACTTTCTCTAAAACTGTCAAACTTCCTTTAAATTTTTCTTTTAGCTTATTTAAGAGAATTGTGTATCCATCTTCCTTCAGATCAGCTTCGTTATTTTCGAAAGACTCATTCAAACTTACACTTAGTTTATTTTTCATTGCTGATGTAAATTTTTCTACTTTTTTTTTAAAAAGTTCTTGGGTTTTTGTTTAATGTTTGGCTTCTGAATTTTAACAGGTGAAACTTCCATAGCCGCACATGCAATATTTATGTTATCTAATGTCTGATACACTGGACTAAATGTCTCATCATTGGTTTCATCTTTGTTAAAACTATAAATTTTTTTCAAACATGAAATGCAAACTTTTACCTGGAACTAATCCTAGGTTTGGATGACTTTGAGCCACATGTAAAGATATTTCAGTAAGACCATTTGTTGTAAATTTTGTATGACATCTAAAAGGATCAGAGCAGTTCTTTCCATATAAGTGATTGTATTTAACAAGATATTTCTTCTCATGATACTGGCAAATATTTTCAAAGTCTCCTAATCTTAGTCCAAAATAGTTTTTTATTCATTGCTAAATTCACTAAAATCCTTTAGTGTTAGTGAAATTGGCCTATAAGTAGTCTTATGACAATCCTCATCAATTTTAACTCCAACGAAACACATCATCTTTGCATGTACACTATACTAATCAAAAGCCAACTGACACACGATGCAAATGCAGAACTCACACTTGCCTGTGACAGCAAGTTTTTTCTGGATCAAACAGGTTATATCTTGTTTCAACTTGTACACTCTTACACTAAACAAGATTGTACAAGTTGAGACATTCCATAAATTCGGCTGCTTTAGCAGTTATGAATTATGTAGTATGTCTTTTTTTATATATTTTCTTGGTCTTTAACACTTTCATTTGGTTTTTATTACAACAAATAAAAAAGAAAATATATTCATGATTCATTAGTTATAAAAAAAAGGTTATAATTGTCCTTCAAAACAAAAAAAAAAAAAACAGCAGATTTTGTTCACAACTTCGAACTCAAAATATTTTTGTTACTATACGAAACAAAGTGATCAAATTTTAGTATAGTGTATCTACCAAATAGAAGCCTCAATAAGATAAATTTCAGATTTTTACTGTGAACCCCACTGGAGATACAGCTTTTGAAAAATCTGAATTTTTTAAAAATTCCCACTTTCACCAATGAAAAATTTTGGAAGGGTTCATAACACTCCAGATTTCTCCCCTCATGTAAAATCTACTGTTACTATAGTAAAACCAAAATTATTAGTACTTTATTCTGAGTAAAAGGCTTTTGAATCTTTTAATTTACTCAATTAGGGGGAAAGTTATACCATTTTGCGCAAATGCTTGTAATCACAAAAATGTACATGTTTAAAGCGCCATGTGGGGACCTCTCTGCAACACGGTAAGAAATTTTTCTTTTTTTCTTTTCTAAAAATGATTTTGAACTCTCTAAACATGTATAAATACATGTGCAAAATATAAAAAATATTAAAAATGGTGCACCAACCAATTTAAAAAAAAATTGTTAAAATAGCATGAAATGACCCTACTGGAAGTGGAAGTGTGTAATGAAGAGAAGTAAGGTGAAGCACAAAATTGTGTTCAGCTACTTCTACTTTAAAATCTAAAGTTGTTCTTGTTTATGTAGAACAATAGAAATTTGTACAATTTCAAGTACAATATTTAAAGTTCAGTCCAATGATGAAAAGGTTAAGAAAACAGAAATATATGTTAATCAGTTAAATATTTTAATGAATTAATTACCAAAATTCCAAAGTAGTAAGCCAGGTAAGTTATTGTGAAAAAATTCAGTTATTAACCTTAACTTCCTTATCTTAGATGCGCAAGAAAGTCAGTGAAATTATTGAAGTGACTGATTGAGAAGTTCGCCAGTCCTATAAATAAGTAAAAAAGGAATTTTATCTCTATCAAAGCTTAAAAAAGGAAAACAAGTTTTACAAGTGATTATGCAATACTGATGCATTTTTTAGAATAATGCCAGGGCAAAAAGATAAAGTCATTGTTATGAAAAACAGCAATATCCATAAATGTTAGAGATAAATTAGAGTTTGTGATTTTAAATGACCATTTTTGTGTATACTATACAGTTTCTTTTATTTATTTGTCATTAATAACTTTTTTAATACTTAGTCATTTATATATATATATATATATATATATATATATATATATATATATATATATATATATATATATATACACTTCTTTTCAGGTCCACCAATATTAACCATTCATAATTTCTATTTATTCATAGAACAAACTAACAATTTTGAAATCTTAGCTAGCAATTGTGGAAATTATTTTGTATAAAGTTTAAACACTTGTTTTCTATTTTTAGACTAACTTTTCTATTTTATTTTTATTCTTGGTAAA
This sequence comes from Amaurobius ferox, assembly GCA_951213105.1. NCBI lineage: Eukaryota > Metazoa > Arthropoda > Arachnida > Araneae > Amaurobiidae > Amaurobius > Amaurobius ferox. The sequence continues at coordinate 135,088,482 of OX578134.1, forward strand.
CATTTTTTCCCACATTGCCATATATTATAATAAAAAGCACTCACTCACATTTTTTTGTTTTTGTTTTTTTTTTAATTGAAAAATATTTCTTAGAATTCAATTTTATATATATATATATATATTCTTATAATTATGAACAAATTTTGTGGCCTTGCAGGAAATTATATAGTAATTCTGGCTAACCAAAGCATTTTAGTAGCTGAATTAATGGGATAATTGCTCAATGCAACTAAATTTGATTTTGAATTGCTATGTTTACCTATAAGCAAAACTCAAACCACTACCTGTGAAACAGTGACCATAAAAACCTACTAATGTAATGCTAATTAAAAAATAACTTAAGTCAATTTGAAAATTATCAATTAGAAATATTGAAATTAAATACCTAACATTTGTTTTTCCTGAAATGCAGTAAAACATTTCTTCAAATCATTGAAAATTATCAATTTGAAAATTATCAATTAGAAATATTGAAATTAAATACCTAACATTTGTTTTTCCTGAAATGCAGTAAAACATTTCTTCAAATCAGGAATATCATTCTTTATGACATTTATAGATAAATAAAATGTTCTTTCTTATCATTTTAATATTTACCCTCTCTTAAACATATGATATTTAGTTATCCATTTTATAGGAGATATGAATACAAGAAAATATTTATTTTTTAATTTACTGCATTGATAATTAAACTGCCATATTTTAATCATATATCTTATATATGAACTTTATAGTTATTTAAATCAATAACAGAAAATTGTTTACTGTTATTAATTTAAATAGCTATAAAATTCATATATATGATCAAAATAGGGTAGTTTAGTTATCAATACAGTAAATTAAAAGTGAAATATTTCCTTGTATTTATAACCACATTGTTCCTATAAAATTGATATGAGTCAATAATAATTTTTTTTTTAAATGTTATTTTTTTTTAATATATAAACTAATGTGATTAAATATAATAAATTATTTACTAGGTCAATTATCTCTTTAATTTTTTTTATGGTAAGAAGGTTACTGTATAAAGAACATGTAATAAAAATAGCAGAAAATTTAAATATGGAGCTCATCTTGAAAAAAAAATTTTTTTTTACATTTTTCACCTTTGAGGCAAAAAATGACAAGGTTTTAATTTAAATATTAACAAAATGCATGCTGTTTGACAATAAACATATATTCTAGAATTATCCAAAAAAAAAATTGTGTTTCTGACAATTAGGTGCAGAGCAAGAAAGGATTTTATCGAAAACAAAGTTTTCATTTCATGCATCCGCAGAGCAGCGCCTAGTGAATTCTCCATTTCTTTGAAATTTTATTGCTAAAAAACTAATGCATGAAATCAACTAAAATATTATAACTCTCTTATGTGTAGCTTTGAAAAAATTTTGAGAAAAATCTAAGGGAGTGGATGGCATTTTCACTTTTTTTTTTGGTTAAATTGTTATGGAATGACCCTGCATCTTTTTATTCTAATAATGATTGGAAGACAAACAAAACTAAATGCTATGAAAAGGCTGTTTGAAAAAGGTGAATGGAGACTCATGCCCCAGAGATTGGGTAGTAAATTGCCAACAGATACTGATGATTAAAAGACACTAGAATGTGGATGCTCCGTGAGGGTAATCATAATTTAGTTGTCATAAATTGACTAATAAATTTAGGGACAGATATTTTCCTTAAATGTTGCACAACTACCCAATTGCCAGGTAATATTACTGGGATACTTCAGTTTGTAGTATGGATACTCTAATATCAACCTTTCCCAAAAATTTTCTTGATTTACAAACCAAACCAGAGGTTGCTTGCCTCGTGTTTTAGGGTCTTTTTTTTTCTCAGATTGATCCATTTCTTCTTTTAAAATGTGTTCTGCAATACCAGTTTTTTTCCCAACCTGCATTTACTTTCTTTTTCTAATGTATTTTTGGTTCCATCCAATTAAAATAGAGACAGGGTTGTCAGTATTAGTTTTTTAAATCTTTATACAGAGAAGCAAACATACAAGACCTAGAATGAATTGTTTCAATTTCTTGAGTTGAAATAAATATTAGATTCTAATGGAGTCTTCTGGTGTGCATCTTCAGAAATTGGGTATTTTAGGCGTGTAAAGAAAAGACAATTTTAAATCCACATTTGCACATATAGAAATTCTTTTCCATAATTCCTTGGTATTGAAATAAAAGCAAGCAATGTGAAAATACCCAAAATGTGAAATACTTCTGCTATAACTATTATCTCTGTTATTGATTAGTTAATAATTTCTAAATATGTTTAAAAATACAAAGAATATGTTCATTATACATATTTACCACCGTTATCAAATGCAATCTCTAAATCAGCTATCTGATAAATTATCATTAAAATAGCAATAAAATTACAGGATACTTAGTTAAGCTGAACTGCATACCATTTTACCCCACCACACTAAAATATAAATAAAAATTTTAATATTCAATATATATCTTACCTGTTTATAGTTAACTTATGTAGTTGAATATCAAGTGAAAATTGGCAAAATATTTAGTAATGATATAGCTTTTTTAAAGTTTTAAGAGGAACAATGAATATATGTTCAATAGTTCAATAAATTAAAGAAAGGCTAATATCCTGTTACCAGATGCAAGATATAAACTTTTTAGAATAATTAAATGTTGCCTCTACTGGTGACTGAAAATACATACAAAAAATTACATTTTCTCTTTCAATTATATAATATATATATATATATATATATATTTCCTATGCTCTTGCACTTTGTGTTATACAACAATTATATTATCCAAGGTAATAACATTTATTTACAAACATCTGGTGTACCACAAGGTGGCTGTAGTAGTAGTATACTCGCTAACTTATATCTTTATTATCATGAATGTCATTTTAACTCTAATTCATATATTATATATAGATATGTTGGCGACTTAATTTGTATTATCATTGATAATTCCTATCCCATTAATATTGATTTTTACCCGTCTAACATAGAATTAATTCCTAATGAGCCTTGCGTTAGTCAAACTGTTAATTTTTTAGACCTAAAATTAGATACCCTCAATAATCATGTTATCACCAATCTATATGATAAAAAAGATTCTTACAACTTCTCTATCATAAAGCTGCTATCATATCAATCTTGTAATTCTATTCAATTGTTTAGAAACATCATTTTAAACCAGCTATTTCGAATACATCGTCTTACTGATCCTCAGTTTCACTTTCTACACATCAATAAACTTAAACGCATTTGTCAAAATTACCAATATCCGGAAGTATTTGTAAATAATATTATTAATAATTTCAAATATACCACGTAATAATTTTACACATGCATTATTTATCTTTGATTGGTTAACTCTTTTTTGAAAATTCACCCTTTCTTATCACCTCACTTACCACTTGGCCTGAGTCTAATACTGTTTACTATTTTCGAATGACTATTTTCCTCTTGTCCTGAGTCCTATACTGATTACTATTTTTGAAAGTCTCCATACATATTATGAATCGTTCAATTGTATTCATTCCGGTGCCCACTCGCATTGACGAAGTGAGGTGAAATGCTCAGTCACTAGTTTATCTTACACGTGGTGGTGCTACGCTTGTTTTTTCCCATTTCTGTACAAGGAGGTATTGTTTTTCAGAATTGTATAATTCAATTGATTTATTTTCTCCTTCCACTAGCCAGTAGACAGTTCCAATGGTGTTTATAGTTAAATACTATCGCCATTGTCAGAAACTGGCTATTATATCGGTTTTAATTCGAATTGTATGGCTGTCCTGATGAGAATGCAATTTCGAACTAACCGCCATTTTTTGTGTAGTTTCAATTGCTTGTTCTCTATTCTTAATCTCTTATCCTGAGCTGTTTATTATTGCCTATTCTCATATTGCCGAGTTTTATTTTTATTTACTTTTATATACATTAATTGTGATTTTTGAATCCTATTATTCTTCTCATCCCCCTTTCCATTATAGTGATATGTTACCTTCTATCCTTATCCTTAGTCTTGGCCTATAGTTACTCATTTGTAACAGATATGCTAGAGATGGGTTTTTTTGTACATACAGTAGTTTATGCATAATTTTCGATTAAAATCCTTCAATTTTTATTTATATATATATATATATATATATATATATAAACACTTTACAACATAGTTGAAAAGTGTTTATGACTTTATTCATTCTGTCTGTCTGTCAGCACGATAACTGCCATAAAAATGACTTTATCAAAATGAAATTTTAGTATATTTTTAATAATTATCTAAATCTGTTTATCTAAATTCTGACCCAACTTAATTACAATATTTTTTATTTTAAATGATGAAATATTCATTAATTTTACATATAGAGGCAGACAATTTATATTACAATGGCGTTATTTGAATAAAGTTCATTTAGTGTAACTTGGATGGGGTTAAAAGGAGATTAAACTCCTATGGAAGAAATGCTTAAAAATGCCATAATGCTTTGAGAATTATATGTAGGTGTCGCTAGTGCTAGTAAAGTAGCTGCTATTGCTAATTGACACAACAGAAAGACTTATTAGTATTTAGTGCATGTATTTTTGATTAGTTTTAAATTAAGTGTTATCTAATTATGAGTATAATTAACCAGTATTTTTTCATAGTAGTAGGATAGAGTACAGAATCTATGGAGATAAAAATAAATTGAAAAGTAAAATAATTTTGAATGAGTAGAAATGTTCATCATTATTTCAGTTCTAACTTGCATTGCGTAAATTATTTATTTTCACAAAACTGACAGTTTAAAAAATATTTTAGGTCTTTCGCCATAGAAATTCATGCAATGCAGCTTATCTCACTGCCACCTAAATTATTGTCTAACATGATATTGGCATTTTCTTAATGTGAAGTTTTAACTCCTTACTTTTACCTCCACGGTTACTGGCATTGTATTTTTTGATTGTCTTTTTTGAAGTTTGAAGTTTTCAAATATAATAAATTACTGTGATATTTAAAAAAAATATCAACACTGAATGTATCACAATTTAGAGACGCTTAAATAAAATTACATTTCCAGTTGGAAAGTGAAAATCAATGCTTTATGCATGATTGAACTTTCTTTTTAATTTATATTTAGTGTTGTATCCATCCTAAAACCGCTTTATTTTTGCTTAATTTCTGTGCATCTATATTCTGAAACAACGCAATTACAATATATTTGTGTTTAAATGATCAATGTCATCCATCTTGTGTCAAAATCATGCTTTTTAAAGTTCTTTTTAATTTATATTTAATTTTGCATCCGTCCTAAAACCGCTTTATTAATGTTTTTTTTTTTTTCTGTGTATCTATATGCTGCACCAATGCAATTACACTATTTTTTAGTTTAAATGATCATCAAATTTTGATTATTTCTACAACAAAGCCTAATTTTCACTTATGGAGAATGTAAATACGTCAAGCTGTAAGATGAGTTGTATAAGAATTTCTGAATTTCTTTAACGCAAAATTATTTAGTTCTGGAGTCTGCAATATAGCTGATATGAATGAAACATTCACTGACTTTACATAGAGAAGCAGACGATTTTATAACAGACTTTTTTGATGAAGTTTTAAGCATAGAGTTAAATTACTTTTAACTCTATGCTTAAAACTTCATCAAAAAGTAGCTGATATGAATGAAACATTCACTGAGTTTACATAGAGAAGCAGACGATTTTTGAAGTTTTAAGCATAGAGTTAAATTACTTTTACCTGCATGGTTTTAAATTTTTAAGTAAAATTAATTACTGTAGTATTGTGATGAATGAAAGGAATGGAAAAAAGTGTATGAATGAAATATTTACTGCTTTTACATAAAGAGCCAGACAATTTATATTTCGAAGATGTCACCTACAAAGTATGAAATTTTGTTTTAGAAAAGTATTAACTGTAAAATATTTTAAACTAAACTAAAAATATATGGAGTGTAAAATTCTGTCTTAGAAAGCATTAAAAAATACTTTAAACTAAAAATATACAGAGTGTGAAATTTTGTCTTGGAAAGCATTAAAAAATATTTTCAACTAAAAATCCTAGAGTGTAAAATTTTGTTTTAAAAAACATTAGACAATATTTTAAACTTAATAGAAAACACTTTAGATTATATAGGAAGTACTTTAAACTAACAATATAAAGAGTGGGAAATTTTGTCTTAGCATTAGAAAATATTTCAAGCTTATTAAAAAATGTATCAAACTACAAATATTTGAAAATTTGTGTTGCATTAATAAATATTTTAAACTTGTTACAAAATACTTTAAACTAAAATATATGGAGAGTGAATTTTTGTCATCAAAAAATATGGTAACTTTTTAGAAAATATTTTAAAATAAAAATGTATTTTTAGAAAATATTTGAAAATAAAAATGTATTTTTAGAAAATATTTGAAAATAAAAATGTATTTTTAGAAAATATTTTAAAGTAAAAAGTGTATGAACAGGCTCCATTTAACTTTCTCATATATATTCCATATATTTGTTAGATGCCCCCTGTATAATCTATATCCTGAATGAAAACGTATCTTTTTGTGAGCTTCCTTCGCAAATTCATTTAAAAAAGTTCTATTTTTTTTCACAAGTAGACAACCACTCCTAATGGATTAATATATTGTTACTTTGGCTGATTTGCGTTAATATATACTATTTTAGTATCATTTATATCCATAGAGTAGTTGAAACTGTCATTGATTTTTTTTGCATACCACCATTCATTGTTAAGAATTACCACATTTCTCCGTAGAAAATTATGCTATTAAAGTCTTAGGGTTTAAGTAATTCGTGTTCTAGTGCGAAGTGCAAAATATTCTATCCAAATCTTGTTTCTTAAATAATAATGTATCCGCATAATCAGAACAATGTGCATTCGTTCTTGATCTATCTATCGGGAACACACACTAAGAAAGTAAAAGTCTAATTTTTTTTTTGGTGCGATACACAAAACCAGCCCCGGTCGTCCAAATAGTTGCTCAAGTCCTCTGGACGAGTCGGACGGCCTGGGTTTTCCACAAAACCAGCCACTGGCTGCGCCACTGACGGGCATTCTTTCGAAAATCAGCATTAATTTCAAGAAATGGGAGAGAAAATCAAAACGACAAGTTTCCAAAAAGCTAAACCTATCTGTAAAACGAAGCTTTCTATAAAAGGTCCTCGTTTGTTTCCTCTTGAGCTCTTAATAACCACGAAACAACGGCAGTGGCGTTTTGGAGGTCACATTTCAAGAGCCCTCTTATCGAATAGGCTCATTTTAATGCTGTAGTGGCTGATGCATAGCGGGACCTCAGCCATGCGTGTCCACTATACTCCGCACGACAGTCACCAACATCATCGCAGTGATGCCAGTGCCGGCGTGATTACAATAGGAGTGTTTCTTCTGCTAAGTATTTCTGAATGTAGTTGGCTCGGCTAGCAATTTACGTAATTCGCATTTTTACTTTCCCTACATAGTATAATCTTTATGTATAGGGAAAGTATTTTGACGGGGTCGAGAATTCGAGTTTTCGACGGAAGAGCGCGTTTCAAGCATCCCCGAACATGAATCGAAAGTTTCTCAGGTGATGTGTGTGTGTTTCGTCTATGGATGCGATATCTCACGAACGAATGGAGCGTTTCGAATGAAATTCGTTATAGGTCTTAAAATCGGTAAATACTGGAACCCTATTGATTTTAAACGTAATCGAGTGTTTGGAAGACAAACCCCCAGCCCGATTTTTGAATGAATTTTTGAATAAATCATTAAAAAATACGAACATTTAATAATATTACATAAATAATCCTTTTTTTTTTTAATAATTTTTCATTAATAAAGAATAGCATAACGTAAACCTAACAGGAACCTTTCTTGAGATATTGTACGTTTTTCAAATAAATTTATCAAAAAAAATTAAAAAAAGTATTAACTATCCTGAAATATGTTCACTTTTCATATGCAATATTATGCGACAAATTTGTTAACATCATTCTTGTGGATCTAATTCTCTTCACTCACGAGAGAAGATGCTTTATGTAATATTTTGTATTTTGATACCCAATAATTCGCCAATAGTTATTTATTTATATGTAAGAGAAACCCTTCTATCCATCTATCTGTAACGTTTGGCGATAAATTCTGCGAACTTAACGTCTGATTTAACGAAATGTCGCCAACTTCTCGAATTTTTTTAATGGTGGTAAATTAAGGAATATATTGTCAAAATTGCAAAAATGACGCTAAATTGATCAATTAAATAAATATTTTAATGTATGGAAAATATTGCGTATTACGAATATCAATATTGATAATTGTCAGGTTAATAAGGTACTTCGAAATATTTTACATATTATCATCCAGAAAGAATACCAAATATTCGATTAACGATAAAAACTCTGTGCCGTCGATCTTGTACAACATTTTTTCGCTGTAAAAAAAATAAATTCGTAGTCTGTAGGACAGTTATGTGCTGCCCACATCAGATTTTTTTACTTGCAATTTGCTTTTATACCAATTTGAACTTTCGTTTTTCAAGAAGTAACAAAAAAAAATTAAAAAACAACGTGCAGAAACGGAAGTTCATAAAGAGATACGGTTGTTCCTTTTCATTTTTAACACTTTACAACAAAGTTGAAAAGTGTTTATGACTTTGTTCATTCTGTCTGTCTGTCTGTCTGTCCGTTAGCACGATAACTGCCGTAAAAATGACTTAATCAAAATGAAATTTTAGTATGTTGTTCAGACGGTCTATAGGACCTATGGGAATATAAATGAATAATATCACCCAATTAGTTTTGGATTGAACCCGGGTTGAAAAAATGGAATACATTGAGCCCTATGGAACCTAATTTTTCAAGCATTTTTTAAGCGGATTTAAAATTCACAAATTACTTCGAAAATTTTAGCCAATATTCAAATTGTTCCACAAAATATATATATAAAAATTCAGCGAAATATATTCAGTTGTTTTTTAAATAAAAATTAAAATAATAATAACACCTCTTGTATGAAGCGATCACGTGTCCATGATATGAAACGATCACATGACCCACTTCAAAATGATATATGGCATCCATCTTGTGTCAAAATCGTGATTTTTAAAGTTCTTTTTAATTCATATTGAGTGTTGTATCCGTCCTAAAACTACTTTATTTTTGCCTAAATTCTGTGCATCTACATACTGAAACAACGCAATGACAATATATTTCAGTTTAAATGCTCTTCCAAATTTCATTATTTCTACTATTAAGCCTATTTTTCACCTATGTAAACAGCAAAATATGTAGAATGAGTTGTATTAGAATCGCTGTAATTCTTTAACACAAAATCATTTAGTCCATGGAGTCTGCTTAGCTGATATGAATGAAATATTCATTGATTTTAGAAAGAGAAGGACGATATTTTTCGATGAAGTTTTACGCATTGAGTTTACTTACTTGTAGCTCAATGGTCTTAATTTTTAAATAAAATAAATTATTATAGTATTGTGATGAATGACATGAATGGGGGAATTATTTATGAATGAAATGTTGCTTTTATAGAGAGAGAGCCAGGCGTGTTATTTTTTATATGACGTCATTTGAATTTAATTTCAATTGTTTTTGATGAAGTTTTCAAATATAATAAATTATCGTAGTATTATGATAATTCTAAAATTATTACCGAGGAATGTATCACATTTTAGAGATGTTTAAAGCAGGCAATTTATATTTCAATGCTGTCATTTGAATGAAGTTCATTTTTTTCGATGAAGGTTTAAGTTTTCAAATATAATAAATTAATGTAGTATTGTGATAAGTTTTAAAATATTACCGATGAATGTATTGCATTTTAGACATGTTTAAATAAAATTGCATTGAAATGGGAAAGTGTTTCATAATCAATGCTTTAAGCATGATTGATCTTTCTTGTTACAGTTTAAAGCAATTTTTACGTTCTCATACTATAGAATTAGAGAAAGTATTATTTTCACGAAAATTTTCGATTTCGAGATTTTGATGGCAGTGTATGTTTTACGGTCTCCTACAACGTTTTGACTATTTTTAGAATGATCTCTTTCTGTAGTCAATTTCTCGTGTACGCGATAGCTGCCACAAATGCTAATGAATTTCCACGATACTTTATACCCGGATGTGTTATCGAAAAGGTTAGAACTAGATACAATTTTTTGAAATTCAAGCGAAAACTTTGAAGTTTATTCGAAATTTTATATTTCCTTGGCATGGCAGAATGTGACATAAATCATGCTTAAAAGGGGTTGTTTATGGATCAATGATCACGGAACTTTATTGTTTCAATCATTGTAGTGAAAAATAGCCGCGCTACACTGCAATTCTGTGTTCTTAACGTCGTTAATCACCCTCGGGGGGGGGGGGGTACATTGTCAACATTAATATCAATCAAAATATTTTTTTCAAGCCCTTTAAAATGAAAGGTAATGTGCTATAATTGGGATCATTTGGCCCAACGATACAGATGTTTGAAATTTTTCTTATTAAATTTAAATTTGCAAGAAATAAAAATAACAAGCTATTTAAAAATGGATTCTGGTATGAGAAAGTCGAGTAAATCCGTACTCCAGTTAATTTTTGATAAAAAAAAAATGTTTTCATGGTATCGCAGTGCTATTTCATTCGTTTTGCAGTGAAAATAGTTAGTGAAAATCGTGGTGAAAAATAGTCACGATACAATTTTTGTGTTTGTAACGTATTCATACCCCCTCGGGAGAGCAAGTTAATTCCTTCTTGGGTACATTATTAAACTTGGAATCAATTGAAAGATTTTTTTCCAGCTTTTTTAAAATGAACGGTCTTAAAATTGGGATCATTTGAAACAATACAGATTATATATTATTAAAATAAAAAATTAAATCATATGTATTATTAAAATAAAAAATTAGATATATTATTATTTAATTTTAAAAAATGACTGCTTAAAAAAAAATTCTGGTATGAGAATGTCGAGTTGAGCCACACCCTAGTTAATTTTAATGAGTTTTATTTTGCATAACAATGTGAGCAAATTATTAAAATAAAAAATTAAATCATATTTATTATTAAAATAAAAAATTAAATATATTATTATTTAATTTAAAAAAAATGACTGCTTAAAAAAAATTCTGGTATGAGAATGTCGAGTTGAGCCACACCCTAGTTAATTTTAATGAGTTTTATTTTGCATAACAATGTGAGCAAATTATTAAAATAAAAAATTAAATCATATTTATTATTAAAATAAAAAATTAAATCATATTTATTATTAAAATAAAAAATTAAATATATTATTATTTAATTTAAAAAAAATGACTGCTTAAAAAAAATTCTGGTATGAGAATGTCGAGTTGAGCCACACCCCAGTTAATTTTAATGAGTTTTATTTTGCTTAACAATGTGAGGCGCTTATCATCGAAATTAGTCGTCCTGATTGAAAATTGCCAGTTTTTTCTCATAGTCGATACTGTACGTGTGCAAAGTTTCAGCACTCTGGGTCAACGGGGAGGGGAGTCTGGAAAGGAACCCAGTATAAAGAAACCGTAGTATAGATATCCTCTTTAGGATATCTACGGAAGAAACCTCATTTTCGCCATCCCCAGAGAAGGAATCGAAAATCCGTCCCCGTTAGATTCTGTCCCGTGATCGCTACTATAAATGTAATAAAGTCAACATTCTAAGTTACTGGGACGCTTCTAGAGGGTCAGGAAAGTCAAAAACACATTAGACAATTATTATATAGACTGGTTTATAAAAATGTCTTCCTCTTTTTCACGTCCATTGTAAATCAATGAAGAAGCCTTATAGGCTCATCGCGTTTCGTTTGTGGGGAAGTGGGGGATTTCGTTTGAAGTAGGGCATGCATAATTTCTGCCATGCACCGACAGCCCACAGAGCGGAACTCCTCTGATAAAATTGGCTTGTGAAGCCACCATAATGCCGGTGGTTGCAGCAATAGAAAACATGCATCCGTCTTTATGTGCTGTTTGTTTTATTGCCGTGATGGAATGTTCTTTTTACTTTCCCTGCCGTACAAAGTGCAGTGGAACTCGCCTATAATGATCGCGCTATTTAGCGAGATTCTAGATTTAACGAGGAAATTGTGAACTTTTAAGCGATGCATTGGTAATTGCATCATGATTTACTCACTTTTGACGATCAGAATTTTCGGGTACCCGGATTTAACGAGCATGCAAAATGGTAAAACCGGATAAAATTATAAAAAACTACTTTGTACTTTAATGGTTACAAGTAGGAACAGGGCCCGTTTTATACCATAAGTAAAAAAATCTGATGTGGGCAACACATGATTTTCCTTATATAATATAATGAATATACTACTTTTACATTAAAAAGATAGGTTGTTCTTATAGTAGATACTAATATTCTTTCCAAGATATTGAATTTTCGACAATTAGTCGTCATTTTCATTGATTTAGCGTGATTTTTATCCATTTGGCGAGATTTTCGTTAATTTGGCAACATTTCAAAAACTCGCCAAGTTGGCGACATTCCGCAAAAATCTCACCAAGCGTTATGGACGAAGAAATAAGTTATTCTTACAGCAGATAAATGACTATTGGCGTACAAATACAAACGTATTACACAAAGTATCTTTTTCATGAATGGAACGAGCTAGATCCACGAGAATGATGTCATCTAATTTATCGCATGGTATTAAATATGAAAAGTGAACATGTTTCTCAATAGGAAATATTTTTTTTTATTTTATGACTTTTTGATAATTTTTTTAAAAATTTTCAATATCTCGAGAACGGTTCCTGTTAGCGTTCTAAAATTTATGTCAATCGTTTTGTAATGAAAAATTACATAAGAAATGTCTATTTTCGTAACTTTATTAGTGGTTTTGATTTTTTGACGATTTTTTCAAAATTTCATTCGAAAATTTAGGGGGGTTCTGAACATTCGATTGCGTATAAAAAAAATAGGCTTCCAGTGTTTACGGATTGGGATTTTTGTACCAAATTTAGTTCGAATCGGTCCATTCGTTCGTCAGTTATCGTCTCCACAGACTCACTGACACACACACACACAGACATCATTTCAAAAATGTTTGATTCGTGATCAGGGATGCTTGAAACGTGCTCTCCCGTCGAAAACTCGAATTCGAATTTTCGACCCCGTCACAATACTTTCCTTATACATTATGTATATAAGGAAAGTCATATTAAAATGCTAGATCCTGAAAAGGTATCTTTTTTGCTTCTGTGTACATTTTTGTTACTATAAAAGTTTAATGGGGGGGGGGGGGGTCTTGTATTTATTTTTGCCTAGGGAACACGGCAAGAGATAAAGTGGCCCTGAGCAGGAAATATTTTTGGGTTGGGGAATATCACAGAACATCTGGACACATTGGGCGCACGAAGAAATGCCTTCCATCTGCAACCCGGGAAACACATAAATAACAAGAAATTTATGAAGGAGCCTTCGTATAAATATATGGTGGCAAGTGTGAAGTGTAGTATACACTTATTTTCGACGGAACTGTTAAGAATTTTATATACTTTTTCACATTTATTTCGTACAGTGGTACGAATTTTCGGAAGATATATATCTATAACATAATGTAAAACCTCATCAGCGGCTGAAACCCTAAGTGACCGCTTAGACCGCTATTGGTAAATTGTTTCATTAATGTAGGTCAATCAGCTGAAATTACCATTGGTTAATTAAAAAAAATCTGCTGACAACGTGAGGAATATTACGTGAGGGTTGCATTATAAAATGAGCGCACTACATAATATCTTATAGATAAGGTCGCGAGTACGTGAGGTATAGGCCTTGAACGGCAAAAGTTTTATGAGTGACCAAATGTAAAATTAAATTAGCTAGAGTGAGGCTCAACTCGAATGTATCATATCAAAATCATCTTTGTTTTCAAATTTTAAAAGAAGAAATTTGAGGGGCGCTACAACTAAGTGGTTAGCTCGTGGGGATTGCATTCGAACGATTTGAATTCGATTCCCGCTTCTGCTCAAACTGTCGCCGTGTTCACGCGGAATGCGATCTCATTAAACATGTGGATTCGTAAGTCCTTCCGAGAGGTTAGTGATGGGTGAAAGAGGGTACGGTCCGTATGGATGCCTCCCCCACTGGGTTCCGGTCTAAATTGGGTGGCACTTCTGCTCGGCCGTCCAAACATACCTTACACTTTCGGGTAGGTCGGATGGTCTGGGTCGAAGAAGAAGAAAACATTTGAAAAATCGGTATTGTGGACCCAAATTATTGCAACTATAACGTGTTAACCTTCACTTTAAAGGGCTTGAAAAAGTCTTTCGATTGATGCCATACTTGACAATGTACCCCCCCCCCCCCCCGGGGAGTGGCTTGCCCCACGAGGGGGTTAATGACTTCACAAACACAAAAAAATTATTACGACTATTTTTCGCAATAATGGTTAAAACTATTAAGTCTTGTGATCATTGAGGCATTAATAGGCCTTTTTATGCATGATTGTGTCAAATTTTGTCCTATGCTCCAATGAAATATAAAATTTCCAATAAATTTCAAATTTTTCGCTCGAATTTAAAAAAAATTATCTAGTTCTAAATGTTTTGATAACAAAGCCGAATATAAAATTTCGTGAAAATCCATTAGTATTTGTAACTGCTATCGCATACGCAAGAAATCGACTACAGACATCACTCCAAAAATAGTCAAAACGTGTTCGGGAAGTCTTAAAACATATATTGGCATCAGGATCTCGAATTCGAAAATTTTCGTGAAAACAATACTTTCTTTATATTATATAGTATGAGAAAGTAAAAAAACATTAACACTAATGCGAATATACATTTAAAACAATCATCTGTCGCGATTTAGTAAGAGATTTGTTATTATACACAAGGATGTGTCCGGCCGCCCAAATAGCTACTCATGTCCTAGGACCAGTGGGACGGTCTGGATCTTCAACACAAGGATGTGTATTTCTAAAGAGACATTATACAACATGTGTTGCAAATGGGTGACAAATTTTCGCAGTGTCCCAAGCAACACATTACCTAGAACGGGTACTGCGTAGGTCTAACATGACACGATGCTTTGGAATATTTGTTCGTCTGCCCTATAAGTTATTTACAACTTGATTTCAGTGCTTTGAAATTCGACCGATGCCGCCAATTCTTTTCGATTCACCTGAATACAAATCACCATGACTCGCGTGTACAATGTCAATCGTTCAGAGTCACGCAAGGCTCATGCGCGCGACTCATCTAAATAACGAGTTCACTGAACGATGTGTTTCAGTGGAAGCTTCTTTCTCTACCCTGAGGGACCGTTATCTTCCTTCGGCCCCCAGATTTGCTATTTATTTATTTCAGGAAGAGGGCATATTAAGATCTAACGGTATTCAAAGAAATGCCGTCAGGGCAAACGGCAACCCGATAGAATTGGCATGTCTTACTTAGTTTGTTTTTCTGGATTGTTTTAAGAAAAGGCTCTCAGCGACGTATTCTACAGCTTTGTTGGAGAGGTGTTGGAACTCGCAATAGCCTAGCCCAGCGTTCTTAAAATTTTTTTCTTCGCACCTCTCATGAAGATGAACTTGTCCACACCTTCCCTCCTCATAATGGGAAAAATGCCGTAGAATTCCGTCGATACGCCCCCTCACATACCACTGGGGAAGGGCGATTACTTGGAATTTTCTGCTAAAAGAAACAAGTAGAATTTCCTCGATCTGCCCCCTCAAATGTGGAGTATGTAAGGGGATGATGCTTACTCGGAAATTTTAGCTAAAAGAAATAAAGTATATTTTTCACATTAAATTTATTTTATTCGACGACGAATTTTTTAAATATTTTTCTGATGATGTTTAGGGGGGCGGGGGGGTGCTTTACAGAAGTTTTCAGAATTTCAAATTAAGACCAAGGGGGCTCTTTTCTGTTATGTAAATACTGTAGAAATAGAATTCCTTAGTACCTTCCCACCAAAATATCCCCCCGCTTCCCCCCCCCCCCTTACTAAAATTTGAAGACACTTTGTATTCCATAAAAATTGCATTTGTAAAAATCCATCCTCCCTCTTTACGTTTAAGAACAAATTACCCCCCCCCCCCTCCGTGTGTTTCATTTTTCTCTTGTTAACATATGGAAAAAAGTTCTAAGTAACTAGCTTGTTTAGAAAAAAAACTGAAGTATTTCTAGTATGTAATTAAATAAAATGTCGGGTTTTTTTTTTTTTTAATTTTAGAAACTTTTCTAATTATTTTATCTAATTTTCCAGAAGAAACAAACATTAAGCATCATTTAGCATCTTTGCTTGACAAAAAAACAACGAAGAAAACTCTCCGAAACTGAACGAGATATGACTTTTATTATAGGTTAACATGGGAAAACTAAAACAATTGGCTGAAGGAAAATATCCAAACTCGTTCTATTGAAACTCCTTTACGACGACTATGAAATTGGTGAATATTTTAGGTAATTTTCCCTTGGTAGACTAATTGATTTTCAATTATATATATATATATATATATATATATATAGCAACGATTTTAAAACAAAGTTCTGTGGAACACTGTAGTTTCCCGACACCCGGCAAATAGCAAGTTTTCTTGATGCCATTGCTGTTAATGGCTATGTTGATTATTCCATGATGCCAAACGCATAATAAGCGCGAAATCACCCATGGATACTGTTATCTGCAAAGGGAGTGTCTTCCTTAACAGCTGCATTTCTCTACAGAATCCATACCAAAGTATCCGTGAATGCAATAAAATTAAAACACACATAAAAGAAATGTTTCGTTCTACTCATTAAATTTTCCACCAAAATATGTGGGGGAAAATCCAATCCTCCTCGAATGAAGAATAACCTTGTTTATTAGTCGTCTGCCTTAATTTTGGCATTGTGTGGGAGTATGGAATTTACTGTTGGCGTGTAAAGTCACGCCTGCGCCCCTTGATGGATTGTTGTTATTCGCGTCGAGTTTAGAGTGACAAACTAATGCTTTCAACTTTCCCTTCAATGCATATACATGTTAAAGGAAAGTATTGTGATGGGGTCAAAAATTTGACTTTCCTGATTTGGGTGGATTTACGCGTTTTGAGCACACAAGAAATCAAATTAGTCATTTTTCCTTTCTGGAACCAGTGAAAAAAGAATTGTATTACCGAAAATTTCCTAATTCGATATGTTGCCGGATAAGCACATTTTAAGATCTCCTGAACGCATTTCGAACACGCGTGTAGATACTTTGTGAAAAACTAGAACTAGATAGAATGTTTACTAATTCTCACCATTAAAGCACGAATTTTAAGATTTGCATAAATTGTTTCTATAGAAAATAATGATAATTTTCAGAACAATGACGGTAGTTGGGAAATTGATTAATGATGACATGTTACGGATGTTTATGGCATCGAAATAGTTTATATTATCACAGATAAGCCAAACGCATCCATAGGTGTCACCGAGCTGTTGCCATCTTGAAGGAAGAAACTTTTAAATAATTTCTACAAAATATTTAAAGAAAATAACTTGCAAACGAAGATTAATAAAAAGATGCATTTTTCTTCTATTCTAACACCGATTCTGATAAAAGTAGACCTAAACAATATACTAGATAATATGACACTCCAAATATTTTTCAGTGTATGTGTGTGTGTGTGTGCGTGTCAGTTAGCGGGCAGAATTTCTTTCGAACAAACTGAGCAAATCGATTGAAATTGGGTACTTGCTATTATTCAATCGCTAAACCTGGGAGTTATGTTGATTTCCAGAAAGGGGGGGGGGGGTCAAACAAAATAACGTCCCCAATTTACGAAGCATTTTTTGTTTTAAAAAATACAAGGACTCGAACCCTTGCGGACGCCCCTCAACGGACCTCAACAAGCCTTGCGGACGCCCCTCTGGTTTATAAATTTATGATTTTACAGGAGCATGTTGTGTCATACATTGAAAATTGAAAGAGGATATTATTGAGTCATAATCTGAGCACGAGTGTATTTGAAAACTGCGGTTAAACCTGGAATCCGGTGCTATACAACGTTGGGGGATGTCGAAAACTGTTTTCCAGGTGGTCGCCATCCAACTGGTTGAGTTACCTTGCGTGTCTGACGTTTCGGACGCGCTCTGAACTCAGTCTGCGCATTTTTGGCTTCCAGTGTCTCCCGGGTTCGCCCCGAGTCGTTCCTCTTTCCTGACGGCGAGCAAAGCATCTCGCATTCCAGTTCTGCTCTCAGTCAGCAACAACGTGACGTGCTTTCTGTGATCGCTGCCGTGAACTTCACGATGCTGAGTGATGGAGGGATGCCGATGTGCGCGTCGTAAGTACCAAATTTTGAGGTTTGTTTGTGAAGCGCGTGGCAGTTTTACGATGGTGTGGATAAGACGCAGATTCTCAAGGAAGTTTGTGTTTACTTTCACTGTGCCGGATAAAATGCATTTAAATCATGTGTTACTGGATGTGGTTCGGTTACTAACGAAGCTGCATTTCATTGACTGGATTATAATTGCATCGGTTAATTCGGAGCTCTCTTTGTAGAAATGAAACTCAATTTCTACCCAGGCCATGACGTATACGCAGTAAATGTGAACCGGGCCTGGATATTTTATGTACCTAAAATATAATTTTGCTTTTTACCAGGCCTGTTCGAATCTTGAATGCTTTCATAAGAGTTTCCAAACCTTGGCCGTGCCCGAAATCATGTCTAGCCCCTCACAAGCAGTGTAAACACTTGCAAACTGGTTTGGATAAAGGGAGGTCAGCAGAACCAAATGTCCAGGTCCGAAGCTATAGATCACTATGCACAGCTCCTTTTTTTTATATCTACATTAAGCGAGATCGGGCCTGGAAATCCCAAGTTCAATAAAATTGTGTATTCATGAATCAGTTTTGTATGTTATGATATTTATACTGAATATTTCGAGTATATTTTGTAATTAATTATATATATCATTGTGTTTTATGCAAAAATAATGCATTTTGCTAAAAAATTATCTATTACAAATTTCATATGCGATGTAGCAAAATATCAACACTGAACCTGGCCCAGACTCTTCGCGTGTATCACCCAGGCCGACCTAGGTTTGAGTTGTCATAAACTTTGCTAAAAATCGAAAAAGTTGGTCGCATCTTTATGATTTCGCATGAGAACAGACTCGTGCCTCTAAGCACGAGCACCAGATCCGCCTGGTGCCAGTTATCGCTCTGATCATCGGATCCGTATACAGGATTCAAATCACAGATTCGAGGATCGAACACTTGAGTATTGGGAATCCTCTAAATTGTAGTTATTATAAATTAGTCCATGTCTGCTAAAACAATCCATCTATCCAACTGAGCTCTACCAGTATGTCACCAGGCCAATCCATGAACTGATTTCGCGCTTATGCACTCAGTTTAGAATAGTCAATGACAGCGAGAAAACTTGCTATGTGCAAAAGCATAGCTACAGTAAATGGCGCTCGCTGTCAAAGTGCAAAATTGTCGCCCTCATCCGATTTATCGAAAAGTAAATCCAGAAAAAAAGTCGTGTAATTTATTAAATTCATATAGTCTATTTTCCTTGAAACATATCTTATTTAGTCCAAAGGCCAAAGCAAAAGTATAAACAAGGAAGTTCAATCATGCATAAAGCATTGATTATGAAACACTTTCCAACTTCAATGCAATTTTATATAAACATCTCTAAAATGCGATACATTCCTCGGTAATATTTTTAAAATTATCACAATACTACATTAATTTATTATATTTGAAAACTTAAAACTTCATCGAAAAAAATGAACTTCATTCAAATGACGGCATTGAAATATAAATTGCCTGGTTTAAACACCTCTAAAATGAGCGCGTGGATTATGAAGCACTTTCCAACTTCAATGCAATTTTATATAAACATCTCTAAAATGCGATACATTCCTCGGTAATATTTTTAAAATTATCATAATACTACAATAATTTATTATATTTGAAAACTTCATCCAAAACAAATGAACTTTATTCAAATGACCTCATTGAAATATAAATCGCCTATATCATAATATAATATAATATAATCGCAATAATATAATATATTATAATCGCATATATCAATCGAAATATAAAGCAGCATTTCATTCATAAACATTTTTCCATTCCTTTCATTCATCCCAATACTATAATAATTTATTTTATTTAAAAACTTAAAACCATGGAGGTACAAGTAATTTAACTCTATGTTTAAAACTTCATCGAAAAAATCGTCTGGTTCTCTGTGTAAAATCAATTAATGTTCATTCATATCAGCTATATTGCAGACTCCATGATCTAAATAATTTTGCGTTAAAGAAATGCAACAACTCTTATACAACTCATTCTACACCTTTTGGTATTTACATTCTTTGTAAGTGAAAATTAGGCTTCGTTGTAGAAATAATCAAAGTTGGATGATCATTTAAACTCAAATATATTATAATTGTTTTGTTTCAGTATGTAGACGCACAGAATTTAAGCAAAAATAAAGCGATTTTAGAACGGATACAACACTCAATATGAATTAAAAGGAACTTTAAAATCACGATTTTGACAAGATGGATGCCATATTTTATTTTGAAGTGTGTCACGTGATCTCTTCATATAAAGGGTGTAATTATTTTAATTTTTATTTAAAAAACTACTGAATATATTTTGCTGAAATTTTTTTTATATATTTTGAGATAATTTGAATATTTCCTAAAACTTTCGAAGTAATTTGTGAATTTTTAAATTTATATTCCCATAGGTCCCACAGACCGTCGGAACAACATACTAAAATTTCATTTTGATAAGTCATTTTTATGGCAGTTGCTAGCGGGCAGGCAGACAGAATGAACAAAATCATAAACACTTTTCAACTATGTTGTAAAGTGTTAAAAAAAGCTATTAAGCAAAATCTTTATTAAAAACATCCATTAGAAAAAATTAGTAATGGTATCAATTATTATATTCTACGATTTTAACAAAAATCTTACGTTTTGTTTTTAGCTACTTTTACAGAAATAAAGCATTAAAATGTGTGTGTCCTTTTCGAAAATAATTTTCTTCCAATATCCTACCCAATTTTGATGCCCCAATTAACTGTCACGGGGATGCAGATGCCACCATGTGACATCCCACCCACCCCCAGCCCGTGGCTATGTGCCACAATTTTGCGAACCTCTATGAGAATCATCAGACTTATCATGCGACATGCAGCCGACTTCACATTTCTTTAAACATTGAGTTCAAGGTGCAACAGCCACGTTCATACTCGCGGCACCAGCCAGTAATATTTACCACAAATTATGAAGGGCAAATGACATTCATGAAAGAATCGCATACCCTTTATAGATAACAGCAATTACAGGTATCAACTATTGCTTGTTGAGCTCATTTGCATAAAAACGATCTTAATTTTGGGAACGCCAATCAAATTTAAACAAATTTAGTACAAAAATCACAATCCGTAAACACTGGAAGCCTATTGTTTTTATACGTAATCGAATGTTCAGAACCCCCCCCTCCCCTAAATTTTCGAATGAAATTTTGAAAAAATCGTCAAAAAATCAAAACCACTAATAAAGTTACGCAAATAGATATTTCTTATGTAATTTTTCATTAGGGAACGATTGACATCAATTTTAGAACGCTAACATGAACCGTTCTCGAGATATTGCACATTTTTTAAAAAAATTATCAAAAAGTCATATAAAATAGAAAAAAAAATTCCTATTGAGAAACATGTTCACTTTTCATATGTAATATCATGCGATAAATTGGGTGACAGTATTCTCGTGGATCTAGCTCGTTCCATTCATGAAGAAAGACACTTTGAGTAATATTTTTGTATTTGAACGCCAATAATCATTTATCTGCTGTAAGAATAACTTATTTCTTCGTCCATAACGCTTGGCGAGATTTTGGCGACTTTTTGAAATGTTGCCAAATTAACGAAAATCTCGCCAAATGGATAAAAATGACACTAAATCAATGAAAATGACCACTAATTGTCGAAAATTCAATATCTTGGAAAAAATATTAGTATCTACTATAAGAAAAACCTATTTTTTTAACTGTAAAAGTAGTAAATTCATTACATTATATAAGGAAAGTCATGTGTTGCCCACATCAGATTTTTTAATCTTGCTTTTTTGTTTTTTTACTTTCCTTATATACATAATGTATAAGGAAAGTATTGTGACGGGATCGAAAATTCGAATTCAAGTTATACGTAACAACGTGAAAAATGGTTTATTCGTAACCAAGGATGCTCAAAATATAAATCAAAATCATCAAAATCAGAGAGCTATGCTTTTGACTACATCATAATATTTTCTTTTTACATACTCTGTGTATTCTAGGGAAAGGTAATAAAATTCTGAGCAGATTTTTGTAAGCTGCCTGAACATTTTCTACTGATTGGGCATTCTTATTGTTGCATTTATTTCATTTTCTGCTCATTTCATTTATTTCATTTTTTACTTGTTTCATTTTCGAAATTTAATCCTTCCGTGAGACAGTCTCCAGAACTCATCCAAATACCTAAATCTGTCATCATATTAGAAACTGTTCACATTTTCAAATTGCTTCAAACTTTCAACGTGTGCTCATTGTTCTCAGAAATAAAACGGTTGGGGTTAATGTCTGCCCTTTAACTGTCTTAAGTTCAATTGACTTCTCATGATTCGTTTGCCATTCTTAGTTTTCAAAGTCAATGCCAGCATTGTAGTCGGGGGGTCGACTGTACAAAGGGTTCATCAGGTTTCCCGATCATTGATTAATAAGGTCAGTCATAAAATAAAAGAGTAAAGCGAAATTATCTTATCACGATCCCCCGTCTTCAGCGCTCTGCGAAGCATGACATATTTTCTAGGGATGGAAAGCTGCTACTTTTGGCTATTATTTTAGCAATTTTTTACTATATTTATAGACTTCGTAGGTTATGGGTCAGGAGTAACTGTTGATCCCTGTCCGGGTTTTATAATTTAACGATCTACTTTTACTGCCTGTGTTTATTCTGTACCTTGAACTGAAAGTGTATATATTTTTATCTTTATTTGCAGCATTGTTTTCTTTTGTATGCTCTTGATAGCATGTGAAATTTAATAATAAACTCAAAATTTATTCATCTTTTTAGCATAAAGAAGTATCTGTAGATATACGGAGTGCATGTATACGGGTGCTTGAAAATCGGTAAAGTACTTGAATTTTAGACGACCATTTTCAAGGCTTTGAAAATTCCCCTTTTCTTGGTTAAGCCCTTGAAAAAAGCAGGGATGAAAGTATTCCCCTAATCTACGGTGTTGTGTTTTTTCCCAAGAAGTTCTGCTTTATCTGGAAATTTCCCTGGCGGTGCCGCTGTTTCTGAAACATTCTTTTTTTTTCTCCAAACATCTCCTCAACGGCTTCAATAAATAATAACATTAATTTGCTGTTTATATTTTTTTCCCCAGAAACGCATACAACTCCATAATGAGGAATTGATTGACGTCCTTGAAAAAATAATTACATAGTACTTGAAAGTGCTTGGAATTTTTTTAAGGGAAATTATATTCACCCTAGATATAACTTGTTCAGTGTCGTATTTGTTTCATGTTGTTAAACATAGACGAAAGAAAGACTCAATTCCTGTGACAAAGAAGGAAAACATTTAATTTGACAACGGCAAAATATGATCATACGGCAAAGTTATAACCAAGATCTCAGGCGATGGAGTTAGTAGTAAATTCCCCTAATATCGAACCAATGCCTTTATGTTGCTAATGTAGGCGTCTGACTCCCTCAAAATCGCCCTTGCTGCCAAGCCAAAAAGATGGCTTTTGTGTAGAGTTTTCTGTGTGAACTGCAAATGTTTGCTTCAAGTGCAGCCAAGAAAATTAGGAAAACATAGTTTTAGTCTCAAAATCACTGACCTCTCTCTAGGTCAGTCTCTAGGTTCTCTAGGTCAGTCAGTGATCAAAATGACTGAGCTCCGGATCAAATTCGGAACCCGCGGCATAGTGGTCTGCATTTGCAACCCTGAAGTTTAGTCAGGTCTACGTGGCCCTCAAACTCTTTTTTGAATGTGTGTGTGTGGAGGGGGGGGGGGGGTGCATTACTAAACGTAATGTACAAAATAATTGCTTGAATTTTAATATCTATATAAGCTGTACAGTCATATGTTAGGACTTCCCCGTGGGTCAAATTACTGTTAATCGCGTTCCGTACTCTACCTCTGAAAAAGAAACAAGACCCAAGTTATAAATGGGACTATGTGGAAGAGTATTATTATTATAATTTTTGACATTTTGAAATTTTTAAAAACTTAAATCATGAAAAAAGAATGCGGTTAAATTACATCAAAAGCGTATTTCTTTCATGATTGATTTTCTCAGTATCCCGCTCACTAACATGTTTCACATCAAAAATCATTTCAACTCCCACGCCATGAAATGTTTATTACATAGATTTTGTAAGCAAAGTGATGAGATTTGACATAAGATCATTGGGTAACTTTTGTGCAGTCGTACGGAAGAATTTGTTCGATGCAAATAATTCCCAACTTTTTTGACTCGCGACCGAAATTTTGAAATACATTTACACGGCGATGGATAACGTCTTAGTCGTGTCTGTTTTGTTTTGAAGATCTGATCTTCAATAGACTTATGACATCCCCCGCGACCGAGGAAGAACAAACAATACGTCGTGAGAGGACAACACATGAGTTTAATCATGTTTAAAAAATCTTCGTTCATAATATAACTTGGATCCGGATTATGATAAGAGATAGGGTTTGGTCTCAACTTTAAAGGCTCAATGTATTTTAAGAAGTTGAACTTAATTTTTATAATTTGCTCTATAATAACAAAATGATTGATAACGATTTATATTTGAATGACTCCGTCGGTAATCCGAGAAAATCGGTTCCAACAAATACTGTTTGTTAATCTTGAAATTTAGCCGAACTTTGATAATAAGAGAGATATACAAAATGGAAGCTGGACTCAAGTCGTAAAAAAAAATTTGCGATATTGCTCTCTGTTTACTTTCCCTATATACATAGTATAGTGTACTATAATGTATAGAGAAAGTATTGTAACGGGGTCAAAAATTCGAATTTGAGATTTTGACGGAAGAACACGTTTTAAGTATCCTTGAACTCAAATCGATCATTTTTGATGTGATGTATGTGTGAGTGTATATAGAGACGATATCTCACGAACGAATAGAGCGTTTTGGACGAAATTTAGTACGAAAATTTCAATCTGTGAATACTGGAAGCCTATTGATTTTAAACACGATCGAATGTTCGGAAAAACCCCAAATTGTCGAAAAAATCATAAAGATTCAAAACTTTCAACATTGCTGTGTAAATAATTTTTTTTCTTAATTAATCTTTCATTAGAAAACGATTGACATAAACTTTAGAACGCTAGCATGAGCCTTTCTCGAGATATTGCACTTTTTCAAATAAATTTATTAAAAAAATCACAAATTTAAAATGTATTAACTATTGTGAAATATGTTTTATATTCTTAAACGTTTTTATAATCGATTTAAAACATTTCTCAAATTTAAAACAGGTTTCGAAGACCACTTGACTAGAGCAGTGGTTCTTACACATTTCCCTTTCACACTTAGAGGACCCAATGCACTGGGTGGCTGTAATTGATGACCAAAATATTTTTTTCATTTTCTGGAAAATAGTACTAATACATATATTTTAATTTAAATTAAATATTCATTGATTACCAACAGGTTTATTTTGTAGTGTAAAATACATCTTTTATAATAAAAATTAAGAACAGATCTTTGGTACATCTTTAGACAAAATATAATAAATATATATATATATATCATAATAAATTAAAATTCTAAATTTACAAAAAAAAGCTAAAACAGTAAATTCAATGAGATTGATGAGCTTACTTATGTTGACACAATAAATTAAACCTTGACTTTTAATTTTTCTTAGTACATATCTCATAGTGGGTTGTATATTGCTGAGACAGGTGCACTGTTTTAGTTTTATGTGAATCATTGTCGAAAATGCTGATTCATATAAATAAAGGGTTGTAAATCTAAATGGTAATAGAATTATGACTGCCAATTCAGAGAGTAGTGTATATTCTGTTTTCACACTAAGCCAAAAAGTATTCAAGGTTTGGTTGTCAAACTCAAATTTAATTTCTAATTAATATTCATTCAGTATAAGATGTTTCACATTTACCATTTGTACGATGAATAATTTTTGTACTCTGATAAAGTGGGCAGTATTTAGATCTGTCGGATATTTCCTAAATTGTTCTGTCAAGCATAACAAATGATCCATTATTCTCTATGCTCTTGTATAAATTAAGATGCAACTAGCAAAATATGTATTTATTCAAATTTTCTGCAATCCCCCCCCCCCCCCCAAAAAAAAAAAATAAATAAATAAATAAATAAAAATTTCAGTTAAGAATGTCTAGATTAGAGGATAGTTCTAATTAACCTTGTATGTGAAATCTGATAGTACGCACACTGGCCATCCAAACATATACTTTACACCTTTGAGTACGCTAGACAGTCTGGATTGAAGGATGGTAAGCACAGACACATTTATATAACTCTGATTTTGAAAATGTATTTATTTTATTTTTATTTTATTTTTTATGCATTGGTAATGTATGTTACCTTTCAGGTACCACACTATGTTTTCAAAGAAGAAAAAGAAACCAATTATATCTGCCCCAACAAACTTTGAGCATCGTGTACATACTGGATATGATAGAAAAGAAGGAAAATTTGTGGGTCTTCCACCTCAGTGGGCAAGTCTCATACAGCCTCACTCAAACCGTCCAAAGCCTATCATTGACCCATCGCAGATAACTCCTATTGAAATGATGGATATCAAATCACATGTAAGTGTTCTTTAGTAATATCCTATTGACAATTTTAAAAAAACCCATCTCATGAATTAGCTTTTTTGTGTTGGTATTTTGTAGTAGAAAATTGCTTTTAGGTAATTTAACTTTTTATTGCAAATCAAGATTGGTATTGTATCCATTTTAATTTATATTGCATTATAAACAAGGTATTTATTGTAAAATCTAGTTACTAATTATCTTGATTAATTTACAAATATTGCAACTGCTAATGTACCTCAAGGTAAAGAATGATATTTAATTCAAAGTAAAAAGGTTATGAAATGTTAAGTTTGCCCTAGTGACACAACATTACTAAATACATTTTTCTGCAGGTACTTAAATTGTACAATTTCTTTTGTGACAACATTACTAGCATCTCTGATGGAAAACTGATTATTGCTAATTAAAACAAATTTCTAAAATTGTATATATATATATATATATATATATAGGGGAAGGTGGGGCACCTTGGGACGTTTTTTAGATAATGATTTTTATAAATTTTACTATTTATCCAATTTTTTCCAAAAAGATTTTGACATGTCCTTTGGATATTTCTGCTTTAAATAAAATTTATTTCAATTTATTATCTCACCTTGATAAATTGTAATTAAAAAATTAAAAAACTCTTAATGTCTCAACCTGCCCCACTCTATGGAGCAGGTTGGGACACTTAAAAAAAAATCAGAAATACATACAAAATATAAATTTAAATTGACTAATAGATTTTTATTTGTAGACAAGCAGTCTAACAGTAAGTATTTACATTGGTATTAATACATTTACATTAACGTATCTTATATTTCACATTAACAAACTGCTGTTCAAATTCTAAGAGAGGCCATTGTTGCCCTATTACCTCTTTAGGACTTTCCAACTTCAAAAGAATGTCACTGGGATCTACAAAATATTTGTCCTCTTTATCTGGATAATAGAATGAAAAGTCTATCTCATGTTTTCTCAAAAAAGATAGTTCATACTCACCGTCCTCCACTTTCTCAATGTGACCCACAAATGAAACAATGAAACGTTTACCGGAAAACTTTACCAGTGCATAGTCCCCTACACTAAGTTGGTACTTGGACTGTACAAAATTATCCTCATGAACATGTTGGTAGTCTGTATAAGAACCAACATCACTATCAAATTCTTCACTATCATCACATAAATCACTTAATTGTGGTTTTCTTCCAGCTGTCATTTTTACTAATTGTGCAAGCTCTGTTTCTTCATCTTCACTGCTTGGAGACAGCAGTGTGGACCTGGCCTACCTCTCGGTTTACAGGTTTAGTTCCGCACCCCTGAGGACTTACGGACCGACATGTTTAACGTGATCGTACTCCACATGAACACTGCGGCAGTTTTTTCTTTTTCCAGTGGAGGGAATCGAACCCGGGTCTACCAAGTGCAATTCCTGTGCGCTGACCAGTGAGCTACTGTGCCCACTCATCGTCACTGAAGAACATTTAAACTTTCTTGGGGTTTTTTTTGGATGTTTTTAAGCTGAATTTTGTTTTTTTAGCTTTCTTTGCCTGTTTTTGCAGCGATTCTTCTAGTAATCTTATTTTCTCAGGAGGGTCAGTGTAAATAGCAGATTTTCTTTGTTTTTTTTCCTCTGTTGTTTTTCTTTCATGGACCTGCCTTTGGAAATGGTCTAATTTCTTCCAATATTTTTGGTGACGCCAATGATTTATTTACTGGTGCAGTATAAGAAGCCGAAGATTTGTGCAAGTCATCAGAAGGATCTGGGCTATCTGTAACATAAGAAGATAAGAATTCATCGTCACCAAAGATTTCATGGTTATAAGGCCGAATTCCAGATGCACGGAAGTCTGACACAATGTTATTATATGTAAAAGACAGTGGAAAGGCTTTACCTACACATTCAGCAACATCATAAATTGAAATTGGACGACCAGCATGTGATAACATCGACTGGCTGCAAGCAGAATTAAAACAAGTTTTAATTGAACCAAACACAGTGTGATCCAAAGGTTGTAATTTATATGAGATGTATGAAGTGGAAAGGTCAAAATAATTCCATGATTTTTACAAAAGTCAGTTGCCTCAATGTAAATGTGGCTTTCATGATTATCCATGAGTAAAATAATGGGTGCTTGAGAGGAAGGTTTTATATGACTTACAAAATGTTTTAAATATTTTATAAACATCTCTGAATTTGACCAACCTCTTAGATTGGCAGATCCCATGTTTCCAGATGGTGAATCTTTCAGTGTATGTTCTTTGAAGTTTTTCTCAGAAAAATCAACATTGGAGACACAGCATTGCCTATGGCATTGATAGCAGTAATAATGGTTACAAGCTGTCCATGTTCCCCAAAAGTCATCTGTCCAACTTGTTTAACTCCTTTAGCAGCTACTCCTTTTGGCGGTAGATGGACAGTTGTTATCCCAGACTCATCCACATTATAAATTTGTCCAGAAGAAAATTCTGAGTACTATTTCATAATTATTAAAGAAAGCATTGACATTTTCTCTGTTGAAACTAGTAGCTCGAGAGAGGCTAGTGGATTCAGGTGTTCGAAGAGTTAACTTTTGTGAGTGCCTCTTCATGAAACCTAAATACCAGTCTTTCCCTGCCTTTTCCTCTGAATTCCAATTTGGTGGCACATTTTTATTAATGCCTACAACAAACTAAAAAGCTAGTGTTCTGACTCCAGTTACTGTTAAGCCATAATGATGTTTAAATGCTTCTATAAGGTAATAAACTAGCATAACTTCTTCAGAATTGGTAAATACCAAGCAGCTTTTTAGTTTTGATTCATGGAACTTTTTATTAGGTTCTGCTTTCTTTTTAAATTTACTTTTCATGGTGGCTAAGAGTGGTTTTACTCAGGCCGTAAGCTTTAGCAGCCACTCTGATGTACGTCTCATTACTTAACACTTTTTCTGCAGCTGCTTCCAGCATAGAAGCATCAACGGCAGAATATTTACGAATTTCTTTTCTAGATCTCACCATATTTGTTGAGCATTTTACCTGCAAAGAAAAAAAAATGTTGGCTAAGTAAAAGTAGTCATTTTTTTTATTAACACTTTACAACAAAGTTGAAAAGTGTTTATGACTTTGTTCATTCTGTCTGTCTGTCTGTTAGCACGATAACTGCTGTAAAAATGACTTAATCAAAATGAAATTTTAGTATGTTGTTCAGACGGTCTGTAGGACCTATCAGAATATAAATGAATAATATCACCCAATTAGTTTTGGATTGAACCCGGGTTGAAAAAATGAAATACATTGAGCCCTATGGGACCTAATTTTTCAAACCTTTTTTAAGCGGATTTAAAATTCACAAATTGCTTCGAAAATTTTAGGTAATATACACTTTGTTCCATAAAATATATAAAAAAAATTCAGCAAAATATATTCGATAGTTTTTTAAATAAAAATTAAAATAATAATTACACCTCTTATATGAAGCGATCACGTGACCATGATATGAAAAGATCACATGACCCACTTCAAAATGATATATGGCATCCATCTTGTCTCAAAATCGTGATTTTTAAAGTTCTTTTTAATTCATATTGAGTGTGTATCTGTCCTAAAACCACTTTATTTTTGCTTAAATTCTGTGCATCTACATACTGAAACAACGTAATTACAATATATTTGAGTTTAAATGCTCATTCAAATTTGATTATTTCTATAACGAAGCCTATTTTTCACTTATGTAAAATGTAAACAGCAAAATATGTAGAATTAGTTGTATAAGAATTGATGTATTTCTTTAACGCAAAATTATTTAGCTCATGGAGTCTACATAACTGATATAAATGAAATATTCATTGATTTTACAGAGAGAAGGGTGATTTTTTTCGATGAAGTTTTAAGTATAGAGTTTAATTACTTGTAGCTCCATGGTCTTAATTTTTAAATAAAATAAATTATTATAGTATTGTGATGAATGAAATAAATGGGAAATTGTTTATGAATGAAATGCTGCTTTTATAGAGAGAGCCAGGCGTGTTATTTTTTATATGACGTCATTTGAATGAATTTCAATTGTTTTCGATGAAGTTTTCAGATATAATAAATTATCGTAGTATTATGATAATTCTAAAATTATTACCAAGGAATGTATCACATTTTAGAGATGTTTAAAGCAGGTAATTTATATTTCAATGCCGTCATTTGAATGAAGTTCATTTTTTTCGATGAAGGTTTAAGTTTTCAAATATAATAAATTAATGTAGTATTGTGATAAGTTTAAAATATTACCGAGGAATGTATTGCATTTTAGACATGTTTAAATAAAATTGCATTGAAGTTGGAAAGTGTTTCATAATCAATACTTTAAACACAATTGATCTTTCTTGTTATATTTAAAGCTGAAATAATTTTTTTATTATATATGCAGTATAGATTTCTTTGCATTTGGGGTACCTTGGGATAGTGTTCCAACGTACCCCACCACTATGTGTCCCAACCTGCTTCATTTTATTCATTATCTTTTAGAAACTCTCAGAATGTTAGGCTTGACAATACAATGCATTTCTTAACATTAAAATCATGATAAATGTATGTTTTCATTACCACTTGCTTCTATTTAAATCATTTAATTTTTTACATAAGAAATCTGTTTATGTAAATTATTTTGAATTCTTGTATCAAGATCCAAACTAAAAACAAGAAAGATCAATCATGCATAAAGCATTGATCATAAAACACTTTCCAACTTCAATGCAATTTTATATAAACATCTCTAAAATGCAATACATTCCTCGGTAATATATTTTAAATTATCACAATACTGCATTAATTTATTATATTTAAAAACTCTAAACTTGGTTGAAAAAAATGAACTTCGCTCAAATAACGGCATTTGAAATATAAATTGCTTGGTTTAAACATCTCTAAATTGTGATACATTCCTTGGTAATATTTTTAAAATTATCATAATATTACAATTAGTTATTTAATGTTTTATGTGATTTCCACCGTTTTTTGCCCTTTTGCCTTTTTTCCTCCATGATACAGACGTCGTAGAAAAAAACAAATCACATCACCAGAAAGAGCAGACAATTGCAAGTAAAAATATATCAATTTCAAATTTCAATTTCGATTTCTAATA
The DNA here is from genome assembly GCA_951213105.1 of Amaurobius ferox. Lineage (NCBI taxonomy): Eukaryota > Metazoa > Arthropoda > Arachnida > Araneae > Amaurobiidae > Amaurobius > Amaurobius ferox. Next base: position 135,120,380 of record OX578134.1, read on the forward strand.
TTTTTTTAGGATTTTAAAACAAAAGTATCTTTTGGCTCAAAAAAACGATTTTTGGTTTTTAAATTCTCGCATAGTAAAAAGTACTCATAATTTCAACTAATAATTTACATTTTTAGAAAGGTCAAAGATCTGGCATTCTTACAAGTCCAATCTGGTCAAGAAATAATTATAAACATCCACAGGATCGTGATTTTAATGACCTAAGAATTTTCAATTTCTCGGCAAACCCTGTTTTCACCCGTTGAAGTTTTTCCCAGTCTCCATGGAGACCGCCCTTCCGGTTTTAAATGAATTAAGATATGTGTTGTATACAGCGGGTGAAATGATTATATTTATATGATATTTTAAATGGATATTTTAATTTATGGATATTTTTAATGGATATTTTAAATAATTTAAATGATTGAATTATGGTGGATTGAATTGTGGTGATGTATTTGAAATTATTATATTTATGTATTTGTGGAACAATATGGATGATTGATGAAATGTTTTAATTTATGGATATTTTAAATGATGGAACGATGGATATTTTAAATTTATGGATAAATAATAATGAATAATAATAATAATATGGATAAATAATAATATGTATAAATAATAATTTTAAATGATGGAATGAGGATAATGGAACTAAGAGTTTAGCATATGGTCATTATAAAATTTAAATTAGCGCGTGTGAAGTTAGCACACGGGAATTGCACTCGGTATGCCCGGGTTCGATTCTTGCCACTGCCTAAACTGCCTCCGTGTTCAGGCGGTGTACGATCACATTAAACATGTGGGTCCGTAAGTCCTTCCGAGGGGTTGTTGGTAGGGGAAGGAGGGTACGGTCCCTGTGGATGCCTCCCCCACTGGGTCCCGGTCTAAATTGGGTGAATAAAAAGAAAGTTATGGAGACTGTCGCGGAGGACGCAGTAGCCCGGTGGTTAGTGCGCGGGAATTGCACTCGGTAGGCCCGGGTTCGATTCCCGCCACTGCCAAAACTGCTGCTGTGTTCACGCGGAGTATGATCACGTTAAACATGTGGGTCCGTAAGTCCTTCCGAGAGGTTGGTGGTAGGGGAAGGAGGGTACGGTCCCTGTGGATGCCTCCCCCACTGAGTTCCAGTCTAAATTGGGTGGCACTTCCTGACCATCCAAGCAGTTACCTTACACCTTTCTGGAAGGCCATGCCAGCGAGTTTGCAACGATCAGAATTTTCAAGGATAGTGAACAGGCTGGTTGCCAAAGGCGACTAATAAATAATATAAATGGAAAAAATATAAGAAAAAGAATAATGAAATACAAATTAACAGACTTCAAAAATTAAATAGAAAAGAGTTATATAAAAAGCAACGTATAACAAAGGCAGCCCTTGATGGTATACATATTTTATGGCCCACAATACTTTTAAATATTTGATATTTTTTCATGATTTTTAGTTTTTTATTAGTTTAAATTTAAAATTTTTATTTGAAATTCGTACATCTATGGTTTAATGAATCATAAGATAATGCAAATTGACCCTGATTTAGCTAACAGGCTGTGCTATCAATTATTTAATGCACATTAAAAAGTATAGACATAGTCTTATAAAGTAAAACAGAAGGTACTGTCAATTTCAGCCATTAAATTAAGAGAAATCTTTACGTTGGGATAAAGTAATTAAAGTTGATCCCAACCTTCTATATTTATCTACGAATCTATTACTAATTTTGTTGAAGGGCTTCTCATATTTGAGTATTAATTTAATAAAAGTTAGAATGTATATAAATTTTTATTATTATGCATGAAAATAAAATGTAGCCTTCCATATGTTGTAGATTGTTATCAATCTAGCCCATTGACTCTTAAAAGGTTACCCATACCTAGTCTATCACTTAACTTATAAAAGCATGAAAATAAAAAGAAATAGAAATAAAACTTGAACAACCCAAATGGAATAAAATTAGTTTAAGATGTTGTATTAGCAAAAACTAAAATGAGGGAAAGTTAATGAAAATCAATTTATGAAATGGAAAAAATCAATCTTGTAAATGTATACAGTTTCATTTAAGCTAACTTTGATTTGTTTTAATCACTTGTTTTATATTGGATTTAAAAAATATATAATTTCCATGTTTTTGTTAGACCATTGTGCGTGGCAGCTATGGAGGAGCAACTACCTCTATCCATCGTAATGGCCCTGTTTCTGTTACCCGGTCGAACTCTTTGAGGAAAGAAAGTCCACCTCAGATCCGCCGAGATTACTTGAGTCGGCTTCCACCTCCCGTTCCGGAAGATGAAGTGCATCATGGTGGCCCTCATCCTCCACCAGGAGGTCCTCCAGTTTATCAGGGACATTTTCCATATCACCATGCACATCAGCATGCTCCCCACCAGCACCTGCCAAACAGAGGGCATGTACACAATGCTGGACACAGAAATGACAGAAGAGATGCGTCTCCTTTTGGTGCTGATAGGGTCCCACCTCCAAAGGGTAATGGTCCTCCTCCATTTGAAGCTGTGGGTGAAAATCGACCTCATGATAGCAACCCTGATTGGGAACATGAGCAAAATTATCACATAGAAGTAAGTTATATTCTTTATTTTTGTTCTTAATCAGGGTCTACCCATATGTTTCTTCACAGAATCTCATTTTAGTGAACAAATTTCAGGTTTGTGACAAAACTTCTAACGAAATTTCACTTCACATAAATAATTTGTTTAGCTGATGGAAGGTTTACTGTGTTAATTTTATCACTATTTTATTTTAAATAGTTTCATCTTATGCGAGTAACAAATTCTATCTTATTTTATTTTACAAAATACTTTTTTTTAATGTAAATCAAGATCTGATTTGGTAATTTTATGAAAGTTCCTGAAAACAGATCTAAATTACATATAAACTAATCCCTGTAAATATATAATATTTTTTAATTTTTCGGAAGTGTATTGTTAATTGATTAATGAACCTCAAAACAAGATCCTTAACCATAGTGTATCAATTTGGATATTCAAATGGAAGAATTCAGTGCCATATTAATGGATCAGTGGGCTTTAAAATAAGCAATTTTATAATGAATACATTAGATACTGAGAAGTAGGTTACGGGATCTGCCAAGGATTTCTCATTCCTAATTTTGTTAAAAATACTTTTTTTTAATGTAAAGCAAGATCTGATTTAGTAATTTTATGAAAGTTCCTGAAAACTGATCTAAATTACATATAAACTAATCCCTGTAAATATATAATATTGTTTAATTTTTCGGAAGTGTATTGTTAATTGATTAATGAACCTCAAAACAAGGTCCTTAACCATAGTGTATCAATTTGGATATTCAAATGGAAGAATTCAGTGCCATATTAATGGGTCAGTGGGCTTTAAAATAAACAATTTTATAATGAATACATTAGATACTGAGAAGTAGGTTACGGTATCTGCCAAGGATTTCTCATTCCTAATTTTGTTAAAAATACTTTTTTTTAATGTAAAGCAAGATCTGATTTGGTAATTTTATGAAAGTTCCTGAAAACTGATCTAAATTACATATAAACTAATCCCTGTAAATATATAATATTGTTTAATTTTTTGGAAGTGTATTGTTAATTGATTAATGAACCTCAAAACAAGGTCCTTAACCATAGTGTATCAATTTGGATATTCAAATGGAAGAATTCAGTGCCATATTAATGGGTCAGCAGTGGGCTTTAAAATAAACAATTTTATAATAATACATTAGATACTGAGAAGTAGGTTAGGGGATCTGCCAAGGATTTCTCATTCCTATTTTTGTTAAAAATAATTCTAATTTCAAATAAAAAAATATAATAATAATTTTCTAAATAAAAGAAACAATTTTTAATTTCAAAAAATTAATCTAAATTCTGCAATAAAAATACTTTGTTAAAAACAGCATAAAAAAATTATTAAAAGTATCAAACAAGTTTCAAAGGCAAAAACAAAAATCCTTTAGTATACAAAGACAGAGCAACCATTCCAACAAAAACAAGAACACATTTGTGCAGTCTTTGCTATATCTTGTCCTAAAGGATTGTGTTTTTGCCTTTGAAACCAGTTGATACTTTTAATCAACTTTTTATTCTGTTTTGTTGCAGATAAATTTAGACAGCCATTTAAGCAAGTTTTTATATGAATCTACATTCATTGTAAATGGGGGAGAGGGGGAGTATGGTGCAGTGCAAAATTAAATAACCCAAAGTTTATATTTTAATTTATTATCCACAGCTTTTCATATTTCCTATTAAAAAGCCAAGCACACCAAAAAGCATTAAAAGATTCAGCTCTTTTGAATATAGCTTATGTTCTTTCATTAATGTAAATGTAACATGCTGTGCATATGAGTTATATTGCTTTTACTGTGTCCTTGCATAAGTATCAGGAAATGGAATTCTGATTCTTATATAAAAACTTTTTCTTCCCAAAAGTTAGTTTTCTCAGGATAGCAAGCAACAATGTGACTGTCAAAATATTCCAGGTAAAAGCTTTGTAAAACTGTAGTGAGAACATTAGTTTCATTTAGTGTAGACTATTTTTTATAATTGTTATTGATCACACTGAATAGTTAATTAAATTTTTGCAAATAGGCAGTATTTGGAAAATTAGAATTTTATGAAAGATCCACTTAAATTTCTTATTTTGTCATATGTCTAATTTTTTAACTTTTATGAAAGTCTGAAAATTTCCCTCAATTTTCTTTTTCATAAAATACCCCGGTATGTAGTTTCTAATGCAAAAAAATGCTAAGTAATATATTGTATTTGAACTATAATCATTATAACATTAATATTCATTTTGTTTTTATGGTGTAACTTTTGTATGAAAATGGTAATTTTTTACATTTCTAAAATACATTTATTTTAGGTGCCTTCAAAACCACCACCTGCACCTCCCGCTAATCACCAAAATCAATATCCTCCTCATCCTGCTCATCATGCATCTAATCAAAATATTCGTAATCAGGTACCAAATGGGAACTATCCCAAACCAACCAAAAATTTCAATGATGTGCATACTAATCACCAGCAAAGTGTAACCCAGAATAACAACCAGGTAGATCATAAGGCTCCTCCTGTAGGAAATAAGCCATCACGCTTGCAATATCCTCAGCCTCAACCTCTTCCAAACAAAGAGCCAACACCAGTCCCTGTTGAGCAAAAAGAAAACAAGGTAATTATGAACATAATTTTAACATTTTAATTGTTTTATATATATATGTTTTATGCACCATTTCACTTTACAATTGGCAAAAAGGTTGGAAAATATAGTGTTTAGGGGCAAAGAAAGATATTCTTAAATTTAGAAGATAATTTTTTACAGTGTAGGCAAATATTTAGAGTATGTGCATATATGGATGATTTTTTTTTTTTTATGATATAAATATTATTTTATATTTTTTAATGTAGAGTATGTGTATATAAGGTGTGAAGGAAAGTCATGAACCAGGCCAATAATTTGGAAGCATTTGAGTTATTGTATTTTTTTTGTGTGTGTGTGTGTGTGCGTGGGTGCAGGTGTATAGGAAAGCACTATGGCACTATATGATAAGACAACTGTAGGGGGACTGGTCCTCTTTTTAGGCGGTTATGGGAACTAAGTCACTTCCTGTTAGAGAAAGTCAATCTGAAGTTGTAGAGTGCTAAGCGTGCATTCTTGTTTTACAGTGAAAACTACAAATAACTCTAAATAATTTTTAAAAAGACAATTTTATTAATCTGCATGTAACATTATACATGCAGTGATATTGTAAAACACATGGATACATTTTATTACATATGTGCAAGCATACATCATTGATGAAGGTGATCATTTTATTATATTTTGTATATGTTTTATTCTGCCTTATTGTCTAAATGTTCAATTTTTGGGAGGTGTAGTTAGATTGTCAACACTGATTTTCAGGACTCCTTTCCATCTTTTAAGGGGGGGAAACTGCTTAATACTAATTTTGCAGTACTCTGCAACTTTGTAATTGACTTTTTCTGCTATCATTAACATGAAGCAAGATAGACCTCTGTACCCTCTAAAATTGTCTCATTATGTAGCACTATTGAAGTTTCCTATACACCTGCATAAAAAAAAAAAAAAATTACCTTAATATTGTCCGGTTCCCGTGAATTGGCAGATGACCTTGGATGAGTCCACTTCGCTATAGGGAAGAAGACTGGCAAACAGACTATCTGTGCACTACATGGAAAGGGTTGCCAAACACAGAAACCTGTTTGGTGGTTGCATTTGTTGTGCATATTTTGCCAATTGTTTGGAATTTAGAATCATTGGAATGTTTTACTAACATTGTGCTTCTAACTAAGAAACTGTTTAACTTTTGTTCCAACTTCTAACGTCTGTTTATTTAGCTTATTAGAGTCTGATATTTGTGAACTGTGCTTTTGTCAACAAAATATCTGTAAAAGGAAAAATAATTTATTCCAAGGAACAAAATGGGGTCTATAAAGGCCTCAATTTTTTTTAGGCTGAAGCAACTTCAGAAATTATGCATCCCCATCCAACAGTCCCAGAATGAAACAGCTGCTGCAACTAGTGTATAAATGAGAACAATTTCATGCATCAAGAAAGAATCAAATAATTCGCTGATCCTAGTGTCACCACGCAAACGAAAAAGGCTCGAGAAATATCGAAATGTAATATTGAACTTTTAAACATAGCTTTTTCAGTAATTTTGCAATATTTCCCGGGGGAAGAAAAATTTAATTAAAACTGCAAATTCAGTGTAATTTCAAATAATTATTAGTGTTATTTTGCGCATATAAACTCAATTTAATGAATAAAGAATTAAATGAAGGAATTTAATGAAGAAATAAAGAGAAAATGAAGAACAATTGGAAGATAGAGAAAATTAAGAACAATTTAATGAAGAAATAAAATGAATATGAGTCTAGGGAAAGTCATGTGCTGCCCACATCAGACATTTTTTTTTCTTTTGGAGATGAATCATTAATTCATACGCACAAAATGCATTCTCCCCCACTGGGTTCCGGTCTAAATTGGGTGGCACTTCCCGACCGTCCAAACAGTTACCTTACACCTTTCTGGTAGGTCGGACGGTCTGGGTTTCAACAACAGCACAAAATGCATTGTGCATTTCTCACTAAGTAAAAAAGTTTGTTACAAGAAAAGTATTACAGCCCAAACTCTTCAATTTTAATAAAACATTTATGACCATTGAAATAAATAATTTTAATCATTATGAAGAAAATATTTCCACCAAATCCCAACAGCAATACTGAATGTACTTATAGATATAAAGCTCTTTATCGTTCTGTACAAATCATTTTCATACTGCACAAATTGTGCATTAATTCGCATTAAAGGCACCAATTCTTTAAGCCTGTTCTTCCTAATACATTTGTACCTGTCATTGAATTTAACTAAAGGACTTGTCCAAAATCACGTGACCCAAATGCCGTCTCGTTGGAGCCAAACTATACTTATTGAGTTATTGACCTGGTTTATAGCTTTCCTTGATAGCCTGTACAGATTATAGTTTTGACTTTTGTACTTATTTACTCCTTTTAAACATTACAAACGTATAGCCAAAGAACTATGACTGTGAGCGTGTAACATTAAATTCTGAATCTCATACAGCCTAGGCAAAATTGTAAAGAAATTTGAACCCAGCTAGATGGCAGGACTGAATTTGTCAGTTCCCATATAGGGCATATAGCAAGTGTCATTACAGATGGCAGCTATTCCATGCAGACTGACAAGCGTATAATAAGTGTGAAGTTAGTTTCTAGATGCTGTTATCTGCAATTGTCATGCAATCTATTATGAACACTTACTTTTATTTCTAGTACCTTTAACTGCAGGGTTTTTTTTTTTTTTTCTTTTTCAAAATTGCCTTGATATTTCAAATTTTGATAAGTCAAATTGAGTTAATGCCATACCATAATACTAAGTCATAATTGCACTATTAATTTTATATAATAATTATTATCATTTAAGAAATATTAATTTGAAATTACATTAGCATTTGAAATTATATTACTAAAATTTTGTTTGTTAGTATCTTCTAAACATTTAGATTTTATATCAAAAAGGTATATTTTCAGTTTTTAGGGCTTTATGCAGTCTTAATCTGACTCTTATCCATGCCCTGAGAAGTGATGACTGAGTGGCAAGATCAACCTAGCAAGAGTTTAACAGAAATCAATTTTTCTTAGAGGATACTACCTGTTGGTTTACTCATGGCAGTGGGATTTCAGTGGGGCTAAAAACTTACTGTAAACAGTTGTTTTAAATATTACACTAATATTAGATTTACAAATTATATTTAAATTTTTAAATTCAAGATTTTTTTTTTTTTTTTTGAAATTATATAGCTTTTGTAGTTTTACACCTCTTTTAGTACCCCTACTTTGCTAATGCCCTAAGCATGTACTTAGTGTACCTATTGGGTAATACAGCTCTGAGGTAGGTTTTGGAAGTATTTGTTCGTGGTGATTACCTATGATCTATGAGAACCCCTATTAAATTTCAGGTTTCTAACTCAAGGGGTGGGAAGATAAATTGAAGAATCAATTAATGACATCTTTACCTTTTACCTATACAGATTTTGTGTTGCAATTTTGAAAAAGTCTTATTTTAGAACATCACTTATTAATTTTCTTATCTTTTAAGTGAATATGTTTTGGGAGGAAATCTCAATGATTATATATTTGAATTTAATTTTAGGAACATTCTAAACCAGAAATGCGACCAAGCAAGCCACCCGGAGGTCAGAACCATCTGGAACAACAAAGACTCTCTCATGAACAGGTTAGATATCTTATTTACCTAAACTGTATTGACATCTTAAAACTGCCATTGAGATTTCTTTTTACATATATTTTTATTGAAATTTAATAAAGAAAAAAAGTTTTTATGAAAAATGCAAAGTAATATAATATTGTAATTGCCAGATTTTCAAGTGGTGTGTGTTGAAGTTTTTTATAGTATAGTTATTATCTAAAAAATTTTACACAAATTACAAAATAACATGTTTAGCACCATTTTAACTAAAAATGGTGCTAAACATGTTATGATTAATAATTACATAAATTATTTTGAATTCTTGTCTCAAGATCCAAACTAAAAACAAGAAAGATCAATAATGCATAAAGCATTGATTATAAAACACTTTCCAACTTCAATGCAATTTTATATAAACATCTCTAAAATGCGATACATTCCTTGGTAATATTTTTAAAATTATCACAATACTACATTAATTTATTATATTTGAAAACTTAAAACTCCGTCGAAAAAAAATGAACTTCATTCAAATAACGGCATTGAAATATAAATTGCTTGGTTTAAACATCTCTAAATTGTGATACATTCCTCAGTAATATTTTTAAAATTATCATATTACTGCAATAATTTATTATATTTGAAATCTTCATCGAAAACAAATGAACTTTTCAAATGATGTCATTGAAATATGAATCGCCTCTATATATAAAAGCATCATTTCATTCATAAACTATTTTCCATTAATTTCATTCATCACAATACTATAATAATTTATTTTATTTAAAAACTAAAGACCATGGAGGTATAAGTAATATAACTCTATGCTTAAAACTTCATTCAAAAAATCATCTGGTTCTCTGTGTAAAATCAATGAATGTTTCATTCATATCAGCTATATTGCAATCTCCATGAGCTAAATAACTTTGCGTTAAAGAAATGCAGCAATTCTTATACAACTCATTCTATGCCAACGGCTGTACCGTGCTGAAAACACAGTCAAGCAGCATCGGGCGCGGTTAGTACTTGGGTGGGTGACCACCTGGGAACACCGCATGCTGTTGGCACATTTCGGGCAGGGTAGCCTGGTGGTTTTCACGCTAAATTTGCACGCTGCCACAACTGCCACCGTGTTTATGCGGAGTACGATCACGCTAAACATGTGGGTCCGTAAGTCCTTCCGAGAGTTTGGTGGTAGGGGAAGGAGGGTACGGTCCCTGTGGATGCCTCCCCCACTGGGTTCGTCTAAATTGGGTAGCACTTCCTTGCCTTCCAAACAGTTACCTTACACCTTTCTGGTAGGGCGCGGTAGCCCATTGGTTAGCGCGCTGGAGTTGCACTCGGTAGGCCCGGGTTCGATTCCAGCCGCTGCCAAAACTGCCGCCGTGTTCACGCGGAGTATGATCATGTTAAACATGTGGGTCCGTAAGTCCTTCCGAGATGTTGGTGGTAGGGGAAGGAGGGTATGGTCCCTGTGGATGCCTCCCCCACTGGGTTCCGGTCTAAATTGCGTGGCACATCCCGGCCGTCCAAACTGTTACCTTGCACCTTTCTGGTAGGTCGGACGGTCTGGGTCTCAACAACATCTTTTGGTGTTTATATTCTCCATAAGTGAAAATTAGGCTTCATTGTAGAAATAATCAAAGTTTGATGATCATTTAAACTCATATATTGTAATTGCATTGTTTCAGTATGTAGATGCATAGAATTTAAGCAAAAATAAAGTGGTTTTAGGATGAATACAACACTAAATATGAATTAAAATGAACTTTAAAAATCATAATTTTGACACAAGATGGATGGCATATTTTATTTTGAACTAGGTCACGTGATCTCTTCATATAATGGTCGCGTGATCTCTTCATATAAAGTGTGAAAGCCCCAGGCCGTCCGGCTCGTCCAGAGGACTTAGAGCAACAATTTGGACGACTATAAAGTGTGTAATTATTATTTTAATTTTTATTTAAAAAACTAAATATATTTTGCTGAAATTTTTTTTTATATATTTTATGGGATAATTTGAATATTTTCTAAAACTTTCGAAGCAATTTGTGAATTTTAAATTCGTTTAAAAAATGCTTGAAAAATTAGGCCCCATAGGGTTCAATGTATTTTATTTTTTCAACCCGAGTTCATTCCAAAACTAATTGGGTGATATTATTCATTTATATTCCCATATGTCCTACAGACCGTCTGAACAACATACTAAAATTTCATTTTCATAAAGTCATTTTTATGGCAGTTATCGTGCTAACGGGCAGACAGACAGAATGAACAGTCATAAACACTTTTCAACTATGTTGTAAAGTGTTAAAAAGGAACTTTAAATTAATAATTGTTATATAAAAGTACAATATACAATAGGTTATATTTTACTCAATTAACAAGAATATATATAAGTCTTCATAGCAGTCTTTATACAAAATCATATATTTATACCAGTATAATATCTAGCATCTCATATTAAATTGTCCATGAAATTTTATATATATATTACCACTAAAAAATAAAATGAAGCAAAATATTAGATCCTGTCCTATTAAATTAGTAGTTAAAAATTCAACTTTTAACTAACTATTGAATATTTTCCCCTTATTTAGTTAAATTTAATGAGTTGCTTTTCATCTATTTTTTTATACATTAAATAATGTACTTTTTTTTTCTAGTTTCGTGCTGCATTACAAATGGTAGTCAGTCCTGGTGATCCTAGGGATAATCTTGAAAATTTCATTAAGATTGGTGAAGGTTCAACTGGCATTGTTTGTATTGCATCTGAAGTTTCAGGCCGCCAAGTTGCTGTTAAGAAAATGGATTTACATAAGCAACAACGTCGAGAGCTCTTATTTAATGAGGTTAGTTAAATGTATATCGTATATATATTAAATGATTTATTTAAATTGTTAGTTTTAGAATAGAATGTTTTACTTTATTTTAAAATTGACTAATATATATTTATTTTGTAACGAATGCTTGAAGACATATTTATGAAATATTTTAAATATTTTTTAAACTTGTACATTTACTTCTCAACATTTTACTAAATATTTATTGTGATACTTTCAAATAACTGGATTTACATATGCAACAGTGTTGAGAGCTCTTATTTAATGAAGTTAGATTTATACAACATGTGTATAGTATATATTAAATAATTATATAAATTGTTAGTTTTGGAATAAAATGTTTTACTTTATTTTAAAATTAACTGATATATATTTATTTTGTAGTGAATGCTTGTAAAATGACCTATTTATGAAAACTTTTAAATATTAGTTTTTAATTTTAAACATTTTACTAAATATTTACTGTGTTGCTTTTCAATAACTGGAAAATGCATTTCTGTATTGATTTACAAAATTCTGTATTCGAACAGAAGTCCTGATAAACAACATCTTTACTTTCACATCATAGCTACATCTGGCCCTTACCCAGTAATGAACTGCTAAAATTTTATCAATTAGCTGTGTTTTATAAAATTTCATTTTCATCTGATGATATGTGAAGTAACAATCACACTTATTATAGTTATAAGTTTCCTGAGTAAGTTTATTGTATATGTAAAAGTTACAGTGGAAACTAATAATGTACTCTAAGGGATTATTAAAAATGCTTGTTATAAAGAAAATATTAACCCTTGCAAATATATTTAAAATTTTATTGTGTTCTGCATTTATAAAAGTGGTATATAATATTTATATAAAGTTTCTCTGGCATTTGTTGTGTGATGTCATTTATTATTTTCTGCTGCTTATGTTCACAAAAAATATTTAAAATAGTGCTGTCAAGTTTTGAAGTAAAGTTTATTTAAAGAAAGTTTGTCTTTCTATTGCAAATGCATACATTACTCAAATTCCTTCTAGAGTTTCTTTGCTCACAGGATGCAGTAAAGAATTTGCCTAAAGATTTCTTGCTTATTGCCCAGAAATTCAAAGCATTTTTGGGAGGGGAATAAGGGGGATTTACTTTTTTATTTAGTTTATTATAGCCAAAGCTTCCTCTTGAATAAGTTTATTACAAATAGTATCAAATTATGCTACAAGACTTTTGACAGGATTGTGCATTAAGTACTTAAAAAATGTTCATTTTTACCCAGGTTTATTACAAACATTTTTCACTGTATCCCTTTTTGGGAAATTAATTCTAAACATTCTTCATAGTTTAAGAAATCTTTCCAGGTTATGCAGTAAATTTACAGCATTACTCTTATCATACTTGACCTTCCCTAATAGTGTGTCTCCCTTGTTCCAATGGCATGTCATTCTATTGTTGTTTAAAATGCATTATTTGTTTTCATGTATTTATATATTAATATTAACAATATTTTAAAATAGCATGTGTCTGTGAATCATAATTCCTACCACCATCAAGATTGGGTTGGTGAAAAGGCAATTGCATTTTTTGTACTATAAAAAAAAAAAACAAATTTTTCTGAAACTGTTTTTAGAGTGAATTACATAATCTGCATTATTTTAATAATACTTTCATCTTTCAACTGGGTTTTAAATGCAATATTTATAACAGTATGTTGATATTGATCGAAGAAAGTTTTGTAAAAATATTTATCAAATGTATTCATTGCACTAATCATGGGTGTCTCCAAGGATTCGCTTTGCAGAGGCTGCAATTACAGCGAAGAAACTGCAGCTCACATTCTATGTGAATGTGAGGCCTACTCTGCTCACAGATTCGAACACATTGGTCGTCATGTGATTGAACCCTGGGAGCTGAACGACATTCCTGTCAAGTGCCTGCTTATTTTCGCATCGGCTACTGGTCTCTTTTCTTAGGGATCTTCGTTTTCTTTTTGGGGTAGTACAATAGACCTCTGGTCGATGTGCTTGGCTCTTTTTGAGCCACCCACCTTTATTTCATTCATTCATTCATTGCACTAGCCTTCAAAAAAACTTTGCCTCGAACTCGAAAGTTGATTTCAACTAATTTTAGCATGCTAAGTTAGTATCTTTAGTCAAAGTTTTCCTCATCATCGGATTTTAATATATAGTTTCCTTTAATTCAGTATTTGTAAACAGATGTCATCTATGTATGCCTACAGGTATCAACTGTTTCTAAAACCAAAATGTAGAATTTTTTACACATGCTGGTTCAACAGTAACAAAATTTTATTATTTCTATCCCATTTAGTTTTTGTTTCTTGTATTATATTTATGCTGGAACTCTATCCCTTGTTTCCAATTATCAATATACTGATTAGTACAGCAAATAGGAATTTTGAAATGTTCTAATGTCAACATTATTTAAAAATACCTAGCAAAGGCAATTATTTCTGATATTGTTTAGCTTATTAACAAAGATACCATAAGTAACTTTTCTTAAAGATCAATTATTTCTGGATTTAGCAGAAATATTTGGCATTGCATGTTATTTTTAAGTGTTAGCCCAAAAGCATCTCAAACACATAATTTATTTTTAAATGATGTATATATCTTAATAAAATGAGAAATAGTACTACTAAGTTCTAGAAACCCAGGCCATCTAACTCACCCTAAGGTGTAGATCAAATATAGCTGATTGAAGAAACTTATATATTTTGTCTACACCTTAGAGTGAGCTAGGCAGTCTAGATTATTGAAGAAACTGCTATATAGTGGCAAATTAACAAGACTGCTATAATTGCATATATTGAATTCTGTTTGCATTCCATTTTCTAATGATTAGTTACTACACACATACACTAGTCAAACAATTACAATAGATGGTTATAATGAGCACAGAATTTAAAGAACTACTAATATGTTCATTTAATCTAAATGCTTGCCAAATCCATTTTGCAGGGTAAAACCATAATTTGAAAAATAGTCAATAAGAGTGTGCCTTGAAAGCCACATTAAAGTGAACTGCCCTAAAAAAGAATTTCATTTCAGTTTGATGATTCAAGTACCACATTCTATGAACTCTTATCTCATCTTTTACTCAGGTATATTCTTCTCCTTACAAACATGATTCCCATTTCCTTCCAGCAAGACATACTCTTTCTATCCAATATCTTAATTTTCAATTCTGTAGTTGTCATAGCCAAAGACTTTGACTGTTACAAAGTTGAAACATGAACATGCCTTTCAGGTTATAGATGGAAGAAATTTCTCCAGGACGTCTGATTTTTATACCTTCCTATGTAACTCTCCATAAACCATACTGTATTTCGTACTTTTACAATTAGAAATAAATCAGATATTTTCTTTTTCTCTGATTTTGTTAAATTTGTTTTAGATTTTATTCACTTTTGCAATTTCATACAGTTGAGCAGTTTTGGACGTTTAAAGCAAATCGGACTTTGAATTTGCATTATGTTATTTAATAGTTCATAGTTGTTTTTATTATATCTGGAATCTTGCTAAATGCAAGCTCATAAGTGGGTTGTACTTAGTTATATACATATTAATTTCATGACTGTTTTAATCTTGTCTCTGGTTTAGCAGTCTGTAGTAAATTTATATGCTTATCAATAATTATCTAATTACATTTGCAGGTTGTAATAATGAGGGATTATCACCACCCCAATATTGTTGAAATGTTTGACAGCTTCTTAGTTGGTGATGAATTATGGGTTGTAATGGAGTTCCTGGAGGGTGGTGCCTTAACAGATATTGTGACCCATGCCAGAATGGATGAGGAACAGATAGCCACTGTATGTAAACAGTGTCTAAAAGCATTAGCATTTCTTCACTCTCAAGGAGTCATTCACAGAGACATCAAGAGTGATTCCATACTACTTGCCAATGATGGAAGGGTAAAAATATTCATATTTAATGAATTCTTTTACATAAAGTCAAAACAATATAAAGTTTAGCTGGTCATGTAAACTTGATAGCTTTCATTGTATGATGTTTCATGCTTTATTTATTTATTCCATTCTTTAGCTTAGTATTTGGTAAAAGTGTGTTAAATACATGTATATTTATGCACACACAGAAGTTTGTAAACTTATCTAAATTTATTTTTATTTATCCAGTCATTGTGTAAATTAAATATTTTATATTACTTTAAACTAAGTAATTTAAGTTCCATGATTTTTTTTTCAATGCACTGTTGTATCATTCATATTTGAAATCATAGCAGTTGTCTCTTGTCATACATTAAAAATATAGCAAGGCATACCCTTTTTTTCTTATGTATGTGGATTTTTTTTCTCTTTTTTTTTTTTTTTTTTACGCGATAGCAATTCTACAAATTTTAAATTATGAATTCATTAATACTAACTCAGTGTAACTTTGGTGTAGAATTCCAAGCAAAACATCTTAGCCTGATAGAAACTTTACTTTTTGCATTATCCAATATATTTATTTCATCTTCATCTTATTGATACCAGCATTGAATTATCTTAAATATTGAAATGTGTTCAAAGATGACATTGTTTCTAGATTTTCCAAGGCAAATATTTTCTCAAATAGTTTGTAAGAGTTATGATATGACCCTTATCAAACAAAGTCCTCAAAATTATTTTCTTATTTCATTGTTGTACTGCAATGCATTTAATATTTATTTTTACATTTTGGTGCCTAAGTTGTTGTGTTGGGCATCAAAAATATTTTATCACATTTATGTGCTATGTGTTTGTTTAGTCTTGTTGTCTTTGAATAACCTTATTTAGTGAAATATTCTAAACTATGTATTAGCATCTTGTCTTATTATTCTCATTCTTACGAAAGATGCGGAGTTCATTGAGTCGTGAATGCACTTTGCACTCTTTTTTATGCACAATGTGCCATCATAGACAAATAAACAAGAAAGATCAATCATGCTTAAAACATTGATTATGAAACACTTTCCAACTTCAATGCAATTTTATTTAAACATGTCTAAAATGCAATACATTCCTCGGTAATATTTTAAAACTTATCACAATACTACATTAATTTATTATATTTGAAAACTTAAACCTTCATCGAAAAAAATGAACTTCATTCAAATGACGGCATTGAAATATAAATTGCCTGTTTTAAACATCTCTAAAATGCGATACATTCCTCGGTAATAATTTTAGAACTATCATAATACTACGATAATTTATTATATTTGAAAACTTCATCGAAAACAACTGAAATTCATTCAAATGACGTCATAGAAAAAATAACACGCCTGGATGTCTCTATAAAAACAGCATTTCATTCATAACTTTTTCCCATTCATTTCATTCATCACAATACTATAATAATTTATTTTATTTAAAAATTAAGACCATGGAGCTACAATTAAACTCTCTGCTTAAAACTTCATCGAAAAAAATCGTCCTTCTCTTTGTAAAATCAATGAATATTTCATTCATATCAGCTATGCAGACTCCATGAACTAAATGATTTTGTGTTAAAGAAATGCAGCAATTCTAATACAACTCATTCTACATATTTTGCTGTTTACATTTTACATAGGTGAAAAATAGGCTTCATTGTAGAAATAATCAAATTTGGATGATCATTTAAACTCAAATTTATTGTAATTGCGTTGTTTCAGTATGTAGATGCACAGAATTTAACCAAAAATAAAGTGGTTTTAGGACAGATACAACACTCAATATGAATTAAAAAGAACTTTAAAAATCACGATTTTGAGACAAGATGGATGCCATACATCATTTTGAAGTGGGTCACGTGATCTTTTCATATCATGGTCACGTGATCGCTTCATATAAGAGGTGTTATTATTATTTTAATTTTTATTTAAAAAACTACTGAATATATTTCACTGAATTTTTTTTTATATATTTTATGGAACAATTTGAATATTACCCATAATTTTTTAAGCAATTTGTGAATTTTAAATCCACTTAAAAAATGTTTGAAAAATTAGGTCTCATAGGGCTCAATTTATTTCATTTTTTCAATTATATTCCCATAGGTCCTACAGACCGTCTGAACAACATACTAAAATTTCATTTGGATTAAGTCATTTTTACGGCAGTTATCGTGCTGACAGACAGAATGTGCAAAGTCATAAACACTTTTCAACTTTGTAAAGTGTTAATAAATATTTGTTTTAGCCAATATTGAGGTCTAACTTTATGCTGACTATTGTCTTGAAAGTACCTTGAGTTAACTTTTAATCTCAATATTAGTGTTACTTTACCCTGATTTTTGGACCCACAACGGCTTTATTAACACTTTACAACAAAGTTGAAAAGTGTTTATGACTTTGTTCATTCTGTCTGTCTGTCTGTCTGTCTGTCTGTCTGTCCGTTAGCGTGATAACTGCCGTAAAAATGACTTAATCAAAATGAAATTTTAGTATGTTGTTCAGACGGTCTGTAGGACCTATGAGAATATAAATGAATAATATCACCCAATTAGTTTTGAATTGAACCCGGGTTAAAAAAATGAAATACATTGAACCCTATGGGACCTAATTTTTCAAACATTTTTTAAGCAAATTTAAAATTCACAAATTACTTCAAAAATTTTAGGTAATATTCAAATTATTCCATAAAATATATAAAAAAAATGTCAGCAAAATATATTCAGTAGTTCTTTAAATAAAAATTAAAATAATTACACCTCTTATATGAAGCGATCACTTGACCATGATATGAAAAGATCATTTGACCCACTTCAAAATAAAATATGGCATCCATCTTGTCTCAAAATCATGATTTTTAAAGTCCTTTTTAATTCATATTGAGTGTTGTATTCATCCTAAAACCGCTTTATTTTTACTTAAATTCTGTGCATCTACATACTGAAACAACGCAATGACAATATATTTGAGTTTAAATGATCATCCAAATTTGATTATTTCTACAACAAAGCCCATTTTTCACTTATGTAAAATGTAAACAGCAAAATATATAGGATGAGTTGTATAAAGATTGCTGTATTTCTTTAATGCAAAAGTATTTAGCTCATGGAGTCTGCATAGCTAATATGAATGAAAGATCCATTGATTCTACAGAGAGAAGGGCGATTTTTTTCGATTGAAGTTTTTAAGCATAGAGTTTAATTACTTGTAGCTCCATGGTCTTAATTTTTAAACAAAATAAATTATTATAGTATTGTGATGAATGAAATGAATAGGAAATTGTTTATGAATGAAATGTTGCTTTTATAGAGAGAGCCAGACGTGTTATTTTTTCTATGACGTCATTTGAATGAATGTCAGTTGTTTCCGATGAAGTTTTCAAATATAATAAATTATTGTAGTATTATGATGATTTTAAAAATATTACCGAGGAATGTATCGCATTTTAGAGATGTTTAAACCAGGCAATTTATATTTCAATGCCGCCATTTGAATGAAGTTCATTTTTTTCGATGAAGGTTTAAGTTTTCGAATATAATAAATTAATGTAGTATTGTCATAAGTTTTAAAATATTAATTAGGAATGTATTGTATTTTAGAGATGTTTAAATAAAATTGCATTGAAGTTGGAATGTATTTCATAATCAATGCTTTAAGCATGATTGATCTTTTTTGTTTAAACTCACTTGTGGTTGGATTTTCTGAATTTAGGGAGATATGACATGAACAGTCTATTCCCGATAAGCATCAGTAATGCCAATATAATCGCATGATGTGATTGGCAGCAGGTTTCGCACATTTAATGATGTTTCCTACATTTCAGCTGATTTTAAAAAATACTTTTAATATACAGGTTTCTGAGTTTTGTTAAATATTTTGCCATAAACTTACATAGTTTGCCTATATTTGTTCAGCAGGTTTCACACATTTAGCTGTTTCCTACATTTCAGCTGATTTTAAAACATACTTTTTATATTTTCAATTTTTGTTAAATATTTTACAGTAGAATTACATAGTCTGCGTATATTTTTAAATATATGGTATTTATTTTATATAACACAAATTACATCATTTACAGAACATTAATCTGCATGTTCTCAAAATATTGTACATTTTTTGACTAAAATGAAAGAAAACATAAAAAATATTATAAATGTTTACTATTATCAAATAAGTAAATGTTTTGTAAATATTTTTAACCAGGAAAAAATTGATACCATTATTTACTAGTTATCACAAGCTGTTGAGATATTTATAAAATTTTTTGCATGTTTAGTGTGAGATCTTGAAAGAATCAAGTGATTTCCGATAAATTTTGTATGGTTATATTCATTGGTAACAACAGAAAGCGTTGTGGATTTCAGCAAGATTGAATTATAAGAAAACTCAAATTTTTTTATATTGTTTCCTGACTATATCAAATTTTTTTTTTTTTTTTTTTTTTTTTTTTTGTTTTTTGTTGAAGTCATGTGCTCAACACATCAAATTATTGTAAGAGCAAAATTTAGCTCTGTCATAAAAATGTAACTAACATTCATTTGTATTTATTTTAGGTTAAACTTTCTGACTTTGGATTCTGTGCTCAAGTCTCCAATGATCTACCGAACAGAAAGTCTCTTGTGGGCACACCTTATTGGATGGCACCTGAAGTGATATCCCGTTTGCCTTATGGGCCAGAGGTATATTTTCATTCAGTGCTTTAATTTCTTCTCATTTTACCTTTTTCATGTCATAGAATTTATTATAAGACGTATTAACTAGTGTAACACATGGTGAACATTTCAACCAAAAATGTCAATCCCAGGGTGATCACAGACCTGGAAAACCTGGAATTATCAGAGAATTTTGTGCTTCTGGAAATATCGGGGGGAAATCAGGGAATTCTGTTGAAAGTTGGGGAAAACTCCGAATTTCTGATTTCTTTTTTTTTTCATTTTCCGACCATATAGTTTTCTTTTAACTGAATGAATAATACTTGTTCATTCCATGATGTCACATTTTTCATCTCATGCCACAACCCATCACTCATCTGCTTTACATGTACTTCTGAACAGGAGTCTGGAGGGCGAGTTTTCATCAACAGGTGATGTGACCTCGATAAACATCCTTCGAGGGGGGGCATGTTTCAGGGAATTATCAGGGAATTTCAAAATGAACTTTTTGTGACCACCTTGCAATCCTTTTCCTTGCTTCCACACCATTCTATCTCCTTTAACTTTCTTTTTATAATTCAACTTTTAAATCTCAAGTTTTTAAATCGCCTCTTATTCTAAATCTCAACTTTATGGTGATACTTTTCATTTGCAAAAAAGTGTAAATATATCATATTGTTTCAAAAATATTTGAAGATATCGTCCTGTCTTGTAAAACTATAAATAAACAATTTTTTAATCATTTACAATTACTTTTTCTATATATTTTGGATAATTCAATTTGAAAAACTCTGGTCCCATCTTTTAAGCCTTTCTAAAAAAATTAACTAACTACTCTTTTAATTATAAATGCTACCTTAAATTCATTTCAATAATTTTTTAGCTGTAGTATGGTTAAATGTTTACTGAGCATGTGCATTTGCTAGGACTCATGTGCTTTATGGTTGCTATTGTTGATTATTTTCATTAAATCAAAAACTTGAAGATTTTCATGAAACAAAATGATGAAGGGTAAAGTTATGTGGTAACATTAGTTCAAGAACCTGTTGATTTATTGCTAAATGAGTTAATGCAGTTAAGTGCAAGTGATTTAAATTTTAAATGTGATTGTTTCTTTTAAACTGGAAAATGTACCAGGCATTACCTGGAATTTATGATGAATGGTGTTGCTGTGTGTACACCCACACAACAGTATTTTTTTTTTTTTTTTTTTTTTTGTTATAAGTGAGCATATTGTTAAAATGATTTTTGATTTTCGGGAATTCACTGTGACTTCCGGTGTAGTTTTTATCAGAGATTTGAATCTTGAATCCCAGGCAGCGCTGAAATGTTCTAAAAAGGGTACATGGTATTGCCATGTATTCTCTTTGTAATTTAAATGGTAATTCTTAGAAATTTTAACATGAATATGAATAACATTTTAGTAATATTTTAACAAATGTATAAATGTTTTAATCCCCACCTATTTTAACTTGAATTGTTTAAATTTATAGCTGTATAAATTCTAAATACATTTATGGCATAAATTTGCTGCTAAATGATGTTGAATCTTAAATCCCAGGCAGCGCTTGAATGTTCTGAAAAAGGTACATAACATTGCCATGTATTCTCTTTGTAATTTGAATGGTAATTCATCGAAATTTTAGCATGAATATAACTAGCATTTGGGTAATATTTTGACAAATTTATAAATGTTTTAATGGCAAATCGCTTTTGTTTGCTCCTATTGAATTGGAACTTGAATTGTTTAAATTTATAGGCCAGAGGTATATTTTTTAGTGTTTTAATTTCTTCTCATTTTACCATTTCATGTCATTTAGGATTTATTGTAAGACATGTTAACTAGTGTAACATATGATGAACATTTCAACCAAAAGTGACAATCCTTTTCCTTGCTTCCACACCATCCTGTCTCCTTTAACTTTCTTTTCTCCTTCAACTCGTTATCAATACATATCTGAACGTTTACGTGTGCAAGAAAATGTTTAGATTTTTAAATGTTATATCCATTATTTGAACATTACTATTAGTGTGTTTATGAAATTGCAATACATATTTTATAGGTGGATATTTGGTCTTTGGGCATTATGGTAATAGAAATGGTAGATGGAGAGCCACCCTTTTTCAATGAACCACCTTTACAAGCCATGAGAAGGATAAGAGATATGCCACCTCCTAAACTCAAAAATACTCACAAAGTAAGTTTTAGCTCTTTTTTTTTTTTTTTTTTTTTTAAGTTGCTTTGTTCATTTTGCTTACTATATAAACAAAGATTTTAGTGTCTGTTATAGACATTTTTCAGCTACTCAAAAAAAAAAATATTTAAAATTGCACACTATCTCTACTTATAATAAGACAGAGTGTGTGTTTGACGGGGAACACTTCCAGGAGTATCCACTCGGGAATACTTCTGAGACAATCCACTCCTCAAAGGGATAAACAAACCATGAATGTTTGAAACATGAATTTAAATGGAAAATCTATCTCCATGGTTTATTTTTCACAAGTTTTTAATCAACAATGAAAAGTATTAAGAAATCGAAATGGTTATTTAATTTAAATGATGTGTTTCTTAATGTTTATTATTTTTTCGATTTGAATAATACATAAATGGATATAAAAATATACTATCTTATAAATGAACAGTTTGATTTTTCTTTTAATTATATTAATTGCAGACTGCATACATTACTTTCATTTATTTTGGCAAAGAGTTTTCAAGCTTATATATTGTGTTTAGCTAATAAACTCATATATTGTGTTTAGCCAATAAATTCATTTAGCCTGTTGTTGAAACAGAAAAAGAGTAGAACGGGTATATCGTCTAATACAATTTTAGCATTTTCATTTAGTATTTACAAACGGGTTCAGGGTGTTTTATTCAGATCTGCAAATTCAGAGCTACAAATCTGGCAGAATATCGCTAACTTGGCAACTTTTCCAAAAAAAATCGATTGGACTTAAACGATGCTAAATTGACAGAAATGTTGCCAAATTGATAAAAACAACGTTAAATCAATGACATTTATTTTTTGTTAGAAGAGAGTACTGAAATGATGTTTCGTTTGCATTTGACTGTCAGTTCATCCGTTTTACTTAGTAACACATTTAGCGAATTTTTAAAATGTCACCAAATTGATATAAATGTTTGTAAATCCATAAAAATATCTTGAAATTGATAAAATTGCACTAAATAAATGAAATGAATTATGTTTTGTTAAGGTATAGTATTGTGATGATGTTTCATCAATTTGTCGCCAAGTGGGACTGTCAGTTCTACAGTCCCACTTGGCAATAAATTTGGCGATTTTTTAAAATGTCACTAAATTTACAAAAATGTCGCCAAACCTTCCATAGAGATAGCATTATTCAGACATTATTTTTTTACCAATTTATTTGAAGCAAATGATATCATGTTACTTATCACACATGTCATGCAATGGATTTAAATCCAATGGGTTTATGTGGCAGACAATTTTTATTAAATCTTTTCTGATTTGAATAAAGAAGATGTGTATATAAAATAAATTTCATTTCCATTGCATTTTTGACTGGTAATATCAATTACGGTCTTCAGGTTTCAACATTATTATTATTGATGTTTTTGGGGATTGTTTTCAAGTTATTATGCCATTGTTTTATTGTGGCAAAAATTGTTGAAACTCATATATTGTATGTTGTATGAGTAATCTTCTACAAATGCACAAGTTGAATGTATCTTCTAATCTACAGGAATATAAGTAATACAGGTATATTGGCATATATTTTGACATATATTGGAATCAAATACGACCTTCTGATATGAAGGTTACAGGGATTATTGATATTTTCAATTTATTATGTCATCTATTTTATTTTGGCAAAGATTTTTGAGACTCATATTGTAATACGAGTAATCTTCTACTAACATTCGGACATATCTTATAATCTACGGCATTATAATTAGTACAAGTATATCTTCCCGTATAATTTTAGCACTTTCATTTTGGCATATTTTGGAATTAATTACTGCCTTCAGGTTTAAAGATTGCAGGTTTATTGATATTTTCAATTTATACATGTAATCTACTAATACAGGTTATATCTTCTAATATTCGCGTATATAAGTAGTACAGGTCCCATACAATTTTAACACTTTTATTTTGCATATATTGATTTAATTCCAATTTTTTTTTGTAAATTTGTTTACAAAAGAGGCCAAGATGTTTTATTCTTCAAATCTACCCATGAAGATAATTTTGTCTAGCGAGAACAGAGATTCTTAAACTTCATTTTAGGAGCATTAAATTAAATATTTTAACAGAAAATTTTTATCTAAAATGTCATGCACGTGATTGTGAATTTTAAGTTTCTTTATATTATATACTCCTTACAAAGAACAGGTATGCTGCTAGTAATGTAATAAAAGTTGACTTTATGCGTCTTCTTTTTTACTGTTTCTTTTGTTTTTTCTACCTCATTTGATCATTGTAACTATTTGATTGGTCAATCTCAAATTTGTTATAAAAATGTGTTGTTACTTGTGCCCCAAAGTATTTTATAGGTAAAAATATTAGCTACATGTATCAATTTTCCATTTTGTTTTACATTTAAACCACATCTTATAAGGAATATTTCAAAAATCACTTACTAATTTTTAAAAAAAATCGTGTAAAAATAGGTAAAAAGATGTAATGTGTTTGAGCCTAAAAAAATATGAACTTTAATAAGTGACAATTAGAAGCCTTTATCTTCGAATTAATCAGCTATGTTGTTAAAATACCATTATTTGCTTGGGTACAATTATAGAAGCTCTTGTATAGGTCCCTTAAAACCTTTTTAACTACTTTGTTAGTCCTCTTATTTGAAGGGGAAAGAAATTCATGAATTATATTGAAATTGAGAAATCTAGCAAGTAAAAACCTTACCAAGCTGCCAACATACATTTCAACCTAGAAAATTTAGAAAATTGGTTTGAAAATCCTAAGGAATTTGGTTTTACTATTGAATATCAACCTTGAATTTTGTCACTTTCTTACCTTTTTTGTTCGTAATCATTGTTTTATAAAGTAGATGTGTTATGTGTATGCTTTTCATTTTAGGTGTCTCCACGTTTGCAAGGATTTTTAGAAAAGATGTTAGTGCGAGACCCGTCCCAACGAGCCACTGCTTGTGAATTATTGCAACATCCTTTCTTAACTCAAG
Source organism: Amaurobius ferox (assembly GCA_951213105.1). Lineage (NCBI taxonomy): Eukaryota > Metazoa > Arthropoda > Arachnida > Araneae > Amaurobiidae > Amaurobius > Amaurobius ferox. Next base: position 135,145,696 of record OX578134.1, read on the forward strand.
CTGGGGCTCCGAGCCTCTTGGTGCCATTGATGAGAAGTTTTCGACACAGTCCCTGTTGATATTTTTTATAACACACAATGTGTTTTTAGATCTTTTATGTACATTCAAATGTTTGAAATTTTGTTGAAATGTTTTTGTTTGGACTTTTAGATAAGAATGAAATGTAAAAAATTTTAAGCAGTTTTGATTTTATTGTTTCAGGACAAGCTATTTTTTATAAATGAACTTGAGAAAGTGGCTAAGTGTGGTCATTCATTTGTAAATATGCTTTTATCCATATGACTAGTGCCTGAATGTACATTAGTTTTATATGCATAAAATAGATGTTTTATATTCTAGATAATTTACTGAATTATTTACCCTATAATAACTTCATTATTTAAAACTGTACATATTTAAAAAAACTACTGGTGACTCTTGTTAGTTACATCAGCTTGCATATTCTGTGTGTTACACTTGATAATTATACCATTTATTTTCTTCTATTGATCCCTTATAAAAGAACTGGACAAAGGATTAATTATAAATTTCAATTATTAATTGCAATCTTATACATAAATAACTGTGTTATAATGAATTTAACTGTTAAATATAAGTGTCTTGAAATGTTATATAAATCTTATTGCTACATGAATTGCATGTTTCAAATGTGTTTATTCTTGAAAATTGCTATATTGTCTGTTATCAAATTAAAACTTCAAAATATTTGCAGATTTTTTTTAATTTCTAATTTTTGAAGAAAATTTATTGCATTTCAATCAAAATATTGCAATTTTATGAATGTAAATGTCTTATATCCGTCCATGGAATTTTCAAGTATTTTATATTTGTGTTATATCAATATATATAGTAGCATTGAAAATACAACATTGAATATATCTATTAGCCTGTCAATATATATGTGAGTTTTTGCTCTGCATTATGTCAATTGTAGCAATTTTAACATCCTGCTTTATTTTCTTGATAAATTCAATTTATCAAATCTGCATAAATTTTAATCATGTTGGAATATCATTTAATGAAAAATATCCAATTTAATTTATGAAACTTCTGTTTGTATTATATTATTTTTTATTTTAGAAACATAAACTATATTCTTTAGTTAAGTGAACCCCAGTTATAACACAGGTTTTTGGTGATATGGAAGAATCCAAATTATGGAAGCATCCAAATTAGGAAGAATCCAGTCGTATTATAAATGAGTAGTGCTATTTTAATGTTCACATTCCTTTGTTGAAAGATAGTTGTTTGTTTTATTATATTCTAAATGTGTGTTCTATATGTAGTTGTCAGTAACAGACATTTACAGAATGTTAAAATCAATATTTTACAAATTTTAATAAACAACTATATAGCATTGCAACTTTGCATGGGCATTATTATGCATACAAATAGTAATGTACTTGCATGTGCTTCAGTCATTACAATGCTGCAGAAGCCATAAAGTCTGTCAAGTTGTTTATATGAAGTATTTTGGTCATAATTTCCCTTTTTATGGAGGCTAATTCGATTAATCTTAGTGATAAAGTGGTGTCTTTCTGCCCCTCAAACCACTGCAGAACGGTATAAATACCCTTCAGAGCTTATTCGGTGCCAGGAATATCATTAGGTTCAACCTCTGAATTACTTCCAGAACCTTATACTTCAATATTCTCAGTGGTTGCTGCAGTAGCTGTTAATCGGCGACGGATAACTTGACATATTGTTTCCGTGTGTCAATCTCAATTCACTGATTTATTGCATTTGTCTCTGTAAATCTTACTAATCACCAAATGCACTGTTATCTTGTTTAACCACCTGTGCATAGAAAACAACAGAAAGATATGAGGTGAGGCGAGGGAAGAAAGAAGCAAGGGAGATGATTACACCTGTGTTATATCCGAATCCACAGTGTAACTGAGGGGAGGTTATAACCGAGGTTCACTATCCTCTAATTTTTTTCATTAATTATTTTAAATTGCACTTTTTTATTTCATGAAAATATTCTGTATTTGATTTATTTTGTTAATGATCTGTCAGATCCTGATTTAATTCATTATTTATTTTTAAAAAAGCTTAATGAAGGTCATTGGCCTGCTGAAAAAAAAAGTTGCTATTATATCCAAAACTTTATCTTCCCCCCCCCCCCTCTCCCCATTAATTGCTGGCTTTTGGTGAAAGATCAGATCTCTCTTAATCAACAATTAATGTAGTGACATAGAAGAAACCATTTAATCAGTAAGTATCTTGATGGGAACCTTACTTTTTTTTTTTCTCAAACCCTGAAATTCAGTAAATCAGGGTTTGACTGTAATTAGTATTATGCATATACTCATTCCAGAGTATCACTTTTTCTGTGGACATTCCTTTTATGAGCTTGTTTTCTTTCAAGTATCTATTTATTACTTTTGTATTTTTCCCACAACCCATTCAGGACCAATGTCTGCTAAAAGGCAGCCCGATTTGCCTTCCTGAGTCTAGTGTCATATGTGACAGCAGCAAAATCTGAAAGCTGAATGTATCATGTAGCAATCAAATGCATTTTATTTAAATTTTTAGTGATAGTGTAGTGTTCTCCTTAAAAGGATTGCATAGCTGAATGATAATTAATGCTATTATTTTCGGTATAAGAACCACTGTTACAAAATTTCACTAAAAGAAAGAAGCCTCTGGGAAAGAGGGATATTCCTGAAGTTTCAGCACCTGTAATTGATTTATTTGCTCTCCCAAGGATATTTAGGTTACTTAAAAATAAAATACAGACTGTTTTCAATTTGAAAATAAATAATTATTTTAAAAATAGCTGTTGGCAAAGAAATTTTATGCAAGGTTTTATATTTTGTGCACTTAGCACCAACATGTTTTCTGATCACTACACAAAATGAATATTTTTAATTGGAACATTTTAAAATATTTTAAATTGGGCATCAAGACATTAAAATTGGAGTCTAAACATTAGTTGTCATCTTTTGGTCCAGATCACTATTATATATTGACGAGTTTTTTTGTTTTTTTTTCAATTGGCTGCAGATCTGACTGAAAAAAAAATAGTAATTTCATGATGTATGCCATGACACTTTAAATGTCACATTTCATTAAAAATTGGCTTTTAAATTCTTGTATACCATGGCTTTCCTATAAAAAATCATGGCATGGTAGGGTTGGTATAGTTTATTTGCCATTTACCAGTAGAACAAACAGCACAGTAAAATAGCCTAGTGGCTCACATAACAAGTCTCTAGGTAGAGCATGCAAAGATTGTGTTGCCTTTGAGATCTCAATGAAGCATTAAAAAAGAATTAGTCAATTTTATTTATTAAATCAATACATATTTTGTAAATTATGTATTAATGAGGATTTTTTTTCTTTGAACCAAGAACTTTTACATTTATTCAAATTATTTTATTGGCAAAAAAGAAATTTGATATTAAAGTAAAAGAAATATTTTACAAAATGTTTATTAAAATATGAAAATCATGTTTCATAAAAAAAATTATGATGAAATATATGTAGTATTGTAGTTTAGAATGATTTTATTTTGCAGGTTTTTAAAGCTTAAAAACTGTTGAGCTTATTTTTTTAATTTCCATCTAGGATTATTGTGTTTCATTCTCATTTCAGGTTATTGCTGCTGTTTCTCAACATTCCTTTTAAGAGCTTTTTCTGAAATAAATAAATGCCTTGTTGTATAATGAACTAAAATCATAGACTGTAACGCAACAAGTATAAAATTGTACACACACAATTTTTTTTTTGTATAGTTTGTAAGAAAATTGTAGTTGCATGTGACAATTTGCTTATTTCTGCAAAAACCTTTGTTTTGCATGGGAAGCTGTAACTGGTATGAGTACACTACTTGTTAAAAATATTTAAAAGGTGAGAATTAGTTGCTAAATTATGAAAAGTATTTGAATCAAATATGAATTACTAGAGAAAAGAGTGTTACAAATTTAACTCAGACACCTAAGAAACATAAGTGTGAAATGAATATGCAATATGCTTACTTATTAGTCCATAGAATGAATATTATGAAATTTTTCTTAAACATAAAGTTAAAGCACTGTTAAGTAAGGGTTAAAATTATGGCAGCTCACTACTCTTATATGTATATTATAAATGTTAATCGTAGCAATAATTGCTATTCCCCACCGCATAAATGTATTTTCTTTTTCCTATGTAATTTCAGTTTGCAATTAGCTGTATATGTTGTGATGCCAGGTTTTGTAATATTCCGTGTGTGTTAAATACTTCATCGTTGGAAAATGATAATAAAGTATAGGGAATACAGAGGTCTTGTCGGACTGGTGCCATGGCTAACAATCTCTAATTAAAGAATTGCCAAGCACCAGTCTGTCAAGTCCTTTATATTTTTTTATCATTTGCTGACAATGCAGCATTGAACACACAACGTATTTTATTGTATCCATTTCCATAATTAGAATATTACTACATTGGTATCGCATATATTTTAATTATTTTTTAATCATTTTAGCTCATAACTGATATTGGATTTTATTTATTGATCTTTTGAAAATATTGCAGATTTAATTTTGAAATGTAAATCATAAATTTTATCCCAGGTTTTTTTTTTTTTTTGTATATTCAAACTTGTATATCCTGTTAAATTTTTGCTATTTTTCTGTTATGGTTTTATGTTTTACTTCAAAATGATTTCTTCTTAGACATTACATTTATATTGTAAATAAGGTTATTCATTAAAATTATTTGTTATTTATTCTGAAATACTACATTTTTAAACATTCCTTGTACAAACATCTTTCTTGGCTGCTATTACTCTTGCACTTTTAATGAGCTGCATGCATTTTTCATGAAACTTATTTAATATATATTAAAAATTGATTTAACTCCTAGTTAGTTGTATATTTAATATCTGAATTGGACTTAAATTATCCAGTAGGTATATATTGACTATAAACCCCATAAATTGCTTTGGTAATATAAAAATAAAGTACATGAATATTCACAATCTCATTTGATCTTTCATGCATATTAAGATAAAATATTATTGCTGTAGAGTCAAAAATATTAACATGTGCAATAGGTTATAATTTTTGAGGATTTGAGTTTTAGAAATTATATTCATATTCTCTATTGCTAATTTGTTATTTCAGAATTCAATAAGGGTTGTGCAAAGTAGAAGGTTGAATTGTTGGGAAAACATTCTTAAATGTTTGGAGTGCAAGTCTCTTTAACTTTCTCATATATTTATATTCCATATTGTTTCAGTCTAATTTTATCATAATCTGCATCAAAATAAAATATATATTTAATTCTTTAAAAATTAATTTTATAATTTAACAACAGCTCTGTCATGCTGAGGAATAATAATCATTTTCACTAATATATTGTAACATAACTATTTTAATACTCTACATCCATAGGATAGTTCAATTATTTTCCAGTATTGACTATAATACCATCATTGTTCGTAGAATTATCTTCTCTAAGAAAAATGTTATAAAAATCCTAAATGCTACATTCAAATAATTTAAGTGCTAATCATGGAAATTCTATAAATTCCTTCTAGTTCTAGTTATCACATAATATATCCACACAACATTTCATAGCAGTATAAATACTCATTCTTAAATTTTCATGTTCACACTTCTCAGACATGAACATTGTTTGAGAGGTGGTCTTAACATATGCTTATCCCTCAAAATATTGAATTCGAAAATTTCAGGAGAAAAATACTTTATACAATAGTATTAGAAGTTAAAAAATAATACATGTAAAAATTAGTCAAATTGTGGAAAATATAAAATTTCAACGATTTTAGAAAGTTTGACAAATATTGATCACTCTATGAAATTAAAACTTTAAACAATTTCTTTTTCTACAATGAGAATCAAAACACTACGATATTTCTAGAAACCCCAATTTCACCAGCTAATACAGATTAGTCTGAATTACTTTTTATTTTCTGGAGATTTTGTATTTTGCAAACTTAAATATAGTCAGACCCCAATTAAGTTAAGTGAATTTCAAAAGACTGTTAATTTCTTTTATTAAATTGGGGGAAATCAAATCAACAGGACGTATTATTAAAAAGTTGTTTTTGCAGCACATTGTACATTTTGTAAAATTGAGCATTTCCTTAAATGAACTCAACTTTTTATGCAAATTAAAGAGCAGCAAATGCTTTATCTAAAATTACATATTTCGTTATTTCATGTGGTGAAGTTGAGAAAGATAGAAATCCAATCTAAAATTGATTTTAATTTTTTTTTTTGACTTATACTATTATTATGTGGTGTTTCGCATCAATGATCACTAAACTGCCCAATCGTCATCTCCTTCTTTATTATAAAACTTGTTCAAGTTACAACCTTCAACTTATCAGCGACTGACACAGCGAAGAACTGATGTTCTTTTATCCGCCAGAACAAGAATGTGTATTTGCCGTGCTGTACTTGATTTTTGGCAGATGGCCAAGAATTGAATATGCGTTGAATGCCATATGAGTATCCCCCCAATAAATGACGGGTACCGAGAAACGATCTCAAATATACAATATATACAATTACACAATATATACAATTTAAAATATACAAATTAAATTAGTTTAGGAATACACATCGAATCTACATTGATCTTGCATGTATTGTACGAGTCATTCAGGAAATCGTACTGTCCTACCACTCCTGGTTTTGATGGCAGATTTTGAATTTTCATTCGATGTATCAAAAATCATAAGAGACTTATGTTTTTTCTGCCTCTTCACATAGGAGGAATGCGGGCTTCACTCGATCTAAAGATGCAGGTTTTTTTAAGTTCAATTTTTATAGTTTTTTTTATTTCTTTCGATCACTCTGAGGTCCCGTGTACGATTGACTTAAAGGTGGTTTCGTACAATCTGTGCGAAGAAAAACATGGGTGCAGCTTTCCAGAGATGGGTGGACGAAAATAGAATTTCTGCCATGACTTGATGTTGCTACGGGATTGAGTGTTCTCATTTTTTCTCGTAAATTTGTCACCCACATTGAATTGTATGATTGTTTAGGTATGGAATCATAAAACATATCTGAAGGTAAAGTTAATGTCTTACCATATACCAATTCAGCACAAGAGGCTTGGATGTCATTTTTGAGAGCTGTTCGTATTCCTAAAAATGTGATAGGAAGTGTGTCTGTCCAATTGACATTTTCATGTGCTTTTAATGCACATTTTGGATGTCTGTGGAAACGTTCTGGTGAATAAAAAAACATCAGTTCTTCGCTGTGTCAGTCGCTGATAAGTTGAAAGTTGTAACTTGAACGAGTTTTATAATAAAAGAGAACGATTGGGCAGTCTAGTGATCATTGATGCAACACCACAGTGGTGACCCGGACGTGATCTCCTTCTTTATTATAAAACTCGTTCAAGTTACAACCTTCAACTTATCAGCGACTGACACAGCGAAGAACTGATGTTCTTTTATCTGCCAGAACAAGAATGCGTATCTGCCACGCTGTACTTGATTCTTGGCAGATGACCAAGAATTGAATATGCGTTGAATGCCATAATTGTTTTAAGCTTAGTTTTGATAAAAATTTGAAAAACTGTCATTTCGATGCAGATTTCTATTTGAAATAGTTGAATCTGATTTTCATTTAAGATTTTATACAACCTCATAGCTCATGTTTGTTCCTTATGCAATATTTGCATAAGAAATGAACATAAGGTATGCAGTTAATCAATGAAATATTTTCAGAAAAAAGGGACTGTCTAAGACTCCCAATCCTTAAATGTGCTTCAAAAGTGAAAATTCAAGACTTTGAAAGTACTTGGATTTTCTAAAGACCTTAATTGCTTCATCTTCTCAACCCTAAATTCTATTCCAATAGTTTGCTGCAATAGTTGTCAATATCTATTGCAGCAAACATTTCATCAGACCATAATTGATTTCGAACAGAAATAAGCCATGTGCTTGTGTAGGAAAAGAAAATTAACATAATTTTAATAAAGTATAATTAATAGTCTGTATTAATTCATCTGTGCATTAATTACTTTATTGCAATTGAGTTTAATGCAGTTAAATGGGAAGTATTGGAATAATTGTTACATTGAGATTCAATGTTTTCTAAAAATAACACTAAATCCTGTTATTGAAGATTCAGTCTTACTTGTAAGAAGAATTTCAATCTTGCATATTCTTAAAGCATAATTTTTACCATATTATTTCTTGATGTTGGATCTAATTTAACTTTTAATTTTATGCATATTTTGAAATGAATTATTTTCATAAATATAAAATATTTATGAAAAATATTAATAATTTTTACTTTTTTTGTAATATTAATAACTTTGCTAAAACCAGTTAAAATGTAGGTTTTCCCACTTCCTTGTAAAGTGTAAGAACCCTGATGCTTAACATTTTACAAGAAATAGCAGCCATTTTGTTCTCGTGTTTTTTATTTTTTTTTTTCCTGTAAGTGTAAGGTAGCTGTTATTGGCAGGGAACTCCTAGTGTTGTCCTTGATTTCAAACATTTAATACATTTATGTTGGGTATACAGTGGGAAGTACAAATCTCAAAGCAGTTGATGTGATAGCCGATGGAAAGTGTGTGTGTGCCTGAACTTATTTTTGGAGTTGACTGATATTCAGCTTTGATTGGCTTGCACATAGTGCTTTACTTCTCGTACCTCAATGTAAACTCAGCATTACAGCAATTGTTAAATATAAGTCAAATATTGTTACAAGCTGCATGTATATTCTGGATATTGTATATTATTCATAAAAAAATGGTAAAATAATATACTGACTATATTTAAAAGCATATTGTTCAATATTTAATTTCATTCTGATAATTGTAAATATTTTAAAAAGTGTATAGTTAAGCATATACAAATAGTTTTATACAATTGATAGTTTTAAAAATGAACTGAAATCAAAGCACTGTAATTTGTGTCTTGTGTTACATATTAATAAATTTTTTAAATCAATTATTTCTCATCTTTTTTTCCCCCAAATCTTACATAAGATGTGCATGTTGTCTGTAGTAAAAAATCTAAGCATTGTACGACCATGAAATTTGGTGAACATGTATTTCAGGACTTAGAACGATTTGCCTCAGTGAGAATTTTTTTTAATTTGAATTAGTTTTTTTCATTTTATGTTTTAGCATGAGTTTGAATGATTTTGACACAAATTGGTTATTTAGCAACCGAAAATATTATCAAAGTTACATACATTGAAATTTACATTTTTTAGTTTATCTGATGCTTATTTCACTGCATCCAAAATAAAATTAGCACAATTCATAGTTTAGCAAGCACTAGTGTATATTTTCTCATTCTAACAGAAATTTTTTTTTTTTAATTAATATGTCATTTTATTTTTTAGGTTAGCAAGCGCTAGTGTATATTTTCTCATTCTAACAAAAAAAAAAATTTTTTAAATTAATATGTCATCTTATTTTTTAGGATTTTTTAAATGAACTCTTAGAAATTCAGATTATTGATTCTGCAGATGATGTCCAGTAGAATTTTCGACTGGTCGACTGGACATACCCAACCACAGCTGGGTATAAGCTATGCCTTCCTACAGAAAATATCATTTATTTTATTTTTTTTTATTTTTTTACTTTTCACAGATGTAGAACAGTGGACTTTTGTGTACATGACTTCCTATGCACTTAAACTAAAGATTTCACCTGCATAAGGAATTTAGAAACTGAGATGGTTTGAAGGCAATTTGGAAAGTGAGTTCTATTATCAGTAAATATATTACTTAAATAGTGGGTGATTATTTGGGATCATGGAAATGCGGGGTAATTCATTGTAGTATAAATAATATATAAAATCATTCATAGCAGCTTGTAGTGTTTATTAGAAATAGCAATGTAATTTGGTATAAAGAAGCATTTTTACAGAATTTGTGAAATTCATCTAATATCGTAAATCATGTAATCTGCACAAGTTATTCAAATAAAATTAAAAAATATATATCTGAGTTATCCCACTGTAGGTGACATAAAATAATGTGACATAACTTTGACAGTAATGGACTTGCAAGAACTTTTCCTATTGTTTAAAAGGCTGTTGGTGAAATCATGTGATATTTGCTGCTCCCTGTGAGCTATTTTGAACTGAATTGTTTGGCATGTTTTAATTCATCTTATTGTGAACCTATAATGTGCATCAAAAGTGAGATGTCTGTTGTGACTCTATGCAACATCTCCAGAGCCATTGCTGAAAACGGCACTGGTGCCTTTCAATTTCTGAGCAGACCATATTTTTAACCAAGGTTTAATTTGTCGGGGAAAGCCTGGAATTTAAATGTAAACTAGTGAGGAAATTCACAAAGCATCTAAAGCCAACGGCCCTACCATGCTGAAAACACTTTTTCTCGTTAGATCACCGAAGTCAAGCAGCATTGGTCACGGTTAGTACTTGGGTGGGTGACCACCTGGGACCACCGCGTGCTGTTGGCACATTTCGGACGTGGTAGCCCGGTGGTTTGCGTGCTGGATTTGCACGCTGCCACAGTGTTCATGCGGAGTACGATCACGTTAAACATATGGGTCCATAAGTCCTTCTGAGAGGTTGGTGGTATGGGGAAGGAGGGGGAGGGTACGGTCCCTGTGGATGCCTCCCCCACTGGGTTCCAGTCTAAATTGGGTGTCACTTCCCGGCTGTCCAAACAGTTACCTTACACCTTTCTGGTAGGTCGGACGGTCTGGGTCTCAACAACAACAACAAAGCATCTAAAAGCCTTTGTTTTGTCAAGAAAATTCCTAACTGTGAGTATTTTATTCCAAAGTTGTTTTAGAGCCTCTTAAAAAGTGCACAACTGCATGTATCTATCATGCATACTTGACACATCAAGTCACTACTTCCAGTGTTGCATCTTTTCCCTGTTAGAACTTTAGTGCAAATTGTGGTCAATTTGGGGCAAAACTTACATTGCAAAATTGCTCTTTGAACCAAGAAACTACAGAATTCCAAAACTAGTCAAATGTTGGTGTTAAAAGAAGGGAAAAACCCTAATTCTGTCCCTGAGAGTATGTTATTAATCAGTAGTTGACTGAGTTTAGAATGTAAAATGTGTGGTTCTACAGTATATGTGCTATGTTTGACATGCAAGGCAATTTTTAATAAACATACTTGCACCAAGTTCAGAAAAAGTGATAGTATATATACAGGGTGTCCAGTGCTATCGGTGCCCAATGGCTATTTGCAAAAATGTTTTAAATTTTTAAATCTATTATCTTAGAAACAGTTCAAATCAATAAATGCATTTCTGAAAGAAATACGAAATATAAATTTTTACACAGTCCCCCGGTCCGGGCGCGGTAGCCCATTGGTTAGCGTGCTGGAGTTACACTCGGTAGGCCCGGGTTCGATTCCAGCCACTGCCAAAACTGCCGCCGTGTTCGCGCGGAGTACGATCACGTTAAACATGTGGGTCCGTAAGTCCTTCCGAGAGGTTGGTGGTAGGGGAAGGAGAGTACGGTCCCTGTGGATGCCTCCCCCACTGGGTTCTGGTCTAAATTGGGTGGCACTTCCCGGCCGTCCAAACAGTTACCTTACACCTTTCTGGTAGGTCGGACGGTCTGGGTCTCAACAACAACAACAACAACAGTCCCCCGGTCCTACCAGTTATATTTAAGAAAATCATCCTGATACAATTTTATGCAAAATAAAAAAAAAAAATCCTTTTACGACCAAAATTGACCGACTTATAGTTATTTAAAATTGGAGCACTTTTTGTGCTAAGAAGTGGTCAATACAGTCCCCGATTGGTTGGTTGCCTGAAACGGGACATTTTTATGCTTGGAAAAGCGACTTAAGTCAAAGTTTAATGCTTCATAACTGTGAATTTTGGTCGTAAAAAGATTTTTTTTTTATTTTGCATGAAATTGTATGAGGATGATTTTCCTAAATAAAATTGGTAGGACCGGAGGACCGTATAAAAATGTATATTTTATATTTCTTTCAGAAATGTATTTATTGACTGTTTCTAAGATAATAAATTTTAAAATTTAAAACATTTTTGCATTTGGAAGTATATCTCTGTGACTAACGGTTGAGGAAATAGCCATTAGGCACCGAAAGCACTGGACATCCTATATATATAATTATAATATTTTAGTCAATATTTTATATTTTTCACATTTTTTATAAAATAAGACTAATGAGCAAGATATACTATTACTTATGCACCATACTCTTTAAAATGTCTTTTCCTGACCCAAGGTGTGTATATAAAATTAATAATATACTATTGTCAAAGAAACAATCTTTATTCTAGCAGACCAATTTTATCTTCAAAATCACTCATTTTTACAAGAATTTTCTATACAGAGACAATTGAGTTTAATATGCAGAAAGTCATTTGCATATGTTGCTAATTTGGTTTACATAATTTCAATCTCACAAAGAATACAATAGTTTCACAAATTATTTATTTTACACAGTTGGAAATCTGATAATGTGTATATGGAAGACTGGTTAGTGGACTACATTTAGAACATTAATCTTTGTTATATTCAAACACATTTTTCTCCCATCTTTAGCTAAATCACTGACATTTATATATTGGCATATCTTTAAATGAAAATGGAAGACACCAAACACTCACGAGGAGTTGATGCTTTTGTTCAAATGGAAGCCCATTTGAAAGAAAATGGAAGACACATTTTTATGTACAATAGTTTAAATAAGTTGCTTACATGCATTATTACAAAATTTGGTGGATTTAAAAATGTTTTTGAGATTATGTACTGTTTATTTTATTCATTTTATAATAAATCAATTTAAATTAAACTATAATGTAAATTAAAATAATAAAATCTGGACTTATATTTTTATCAATATTTTTAAATTGAGTTTAAAATTGATTCAATTTTAAATGCAAGAATTTCTATTCCTGTGTTTACACAAAGCTGTTTCTTGATGTTAAAAGTGTACATAAATAGGTAATAACTCTTAAATGATATAAAATCAAAGTTATAAATTTATGAATACTCTGTTGTAGATGAGTAAAGTTGTTTATATGCCTTAAAATATTACTTGATTTTTAGGTTAAATAACTATGTTTTAAATCATGTGCAACTAAAAAAATTAATATTCATGAAATATTGAGAGTAAATATATTTTAATGTAAAAAAAAATGTATTAACAGTTTCATGTTTCAAATGCTTAAATATATTTTAATTTTTCCTCTTAAAAGCATAATTTTCCTGAATATTTACCTTTGAATTACATAAATTTGATGTAATTTGAAGTTATAAAAACATGATCTTAAAACTTTGGTTACAAGATAAATATACATGCTTTAATTTAATAATACATAAAAATTTGTTAATTAATATGAAGCTATATTTGAAACATTCAATGATGTTTTGTCATTTCTAATATTTTACTGTACATGAAAATTGGGGAACTTTTAATTTTTACATTTATACACAATTTTAAACAATTCACAATATTAGTTTAAAATATTTTTTTAAATATTTAAAACTCTGGGGTAGGAGTTTTAGAAAATCTAGAGTATATTAAAAGAGGGAAAATGGTTATAAATTAAAATTTGATATTGAACCTTAATTTGGGGATTTAATGCACATTTAAACTACTAAAGAGATTTTTATGGTATAACATAAAGATACAGTGCAATACATATTACAACCTAGGTTACTAGATGTCCAGTTCTGTACATTACCATAGCTATATATATATATATATATTATATACATATATATATATATATATATATATATATGTTTGTAAATCCTACAAATTATTTTTAAAAATTCGATGTATTTTAGGCTTGAAACATGAAAATACAATTTTGTCTCGTGTTTTAGTCTAGCTAGACAATGTTTTTAGTAATTGGTTTAAAACTGCTGAAAAGTGATTTGCCGACTTGGGTGCTTTACATGTTAAATATATTCATCATTCAGAAAGTTGTAAAAAAAGTTTGTTAAAAAAAAAGCTGAATGTCATTAGTAAGCTTATGTTGTAACACCAATGACTCATAAATTGCTAAAGTCATGGACTTGAAATTTTTTCAAGAAATCATGAACTGGTTTCAGTTTTAAAGAAAATTTTACATCTGAAAGTATGAAAATCTAATTTTTGTAGTTGGTTTCAAGTTAGAATCACTAGAGATCTAGTAACCTAAAAACAAACTGCATGACATTAAGAGAGGAAGTACAAATATTTTGGAGAATATAATGTTCATACTCCAAAGGGATAGGTTATAGTTTTATTGAAGGTCCTGAATAACATCGTTTATTGATGATTAAAGAGTTATCCTAAACCTACTGAAAGCACGTTATGTGAGAATTAGCACTCTTCATCTGGGAAGAGTTTCTATGCCACAAGTGGCAGTCAAAACACCAATGTACAAGATAAAAATAAGGCAACGTTTCGAACCACATGTAATTCTATAGAGAAGTAAAACTAACACTTATTTTTTAAAACTATAAATTTTATATATTCAAACACACGAAGGCATTTCACATATTAAACATTTATCTCACTTATAATACATTTGCATTAATGCTTCACACTGTGTCTTATCCACTACAAATTAAAAGAATATAAATTGTGACATTACTGTTATGAGTAATAATTTAAATTTTTTTTTTTAATTATTATTCGAGGTATAAAAGTTATTTTATATTGTTTCCGTGAAAATGAATCTGAATTTTCAAATGCTTATTCTGCTTTATAATGAAATAGTTTAGTTTTCAAGCTGTAAATTGTTTTGTAGTCTGTGATATTGATTTCGTTTTCTGAGATCTGAACTAAAATATTAAATTTGCTTCAGTATTCCTTTCATCGCTGACCTTTCATTTTCTTTTATTTCTTAACAATTATAGCATTTTACTCTGACATAAAATATACTTTCATAAAAACTTGAGCTAACCTCTTTATTCAAATATCATCTACTCATTAAAGTCTCATTTCTTAGTTTCATTTAAAATGTTTTCAGAATTATATCCATTTGTATGCATCTATATGAATCTATATGTTTCTATAATAAAGGAATGTATATAATCCGCATAAAATTCTAGATATACTCTTAAAATTACTAAACAGACTTTTAGTAAAATTTAAGTGATCAAAGCCAATTATTTTTCAATGGAAATTTGGATATCATTGCTCACTAAGAAGTGAGCGAACAATTGTGGAATAGTTTATAATAGAACAAGGATTCCCTACCTTTATTATTTTGTGACACACTAAGTTGAAAATAAAAATAATTCACAGCAAGCTTAGATTGATACAATTATCTTTACGACACACTCGATTTGCAGTCATTTTTCAGGCAGCTGTATATTTTTACTTTGAGATTAATAATGATATAAAACTTTGCATAATTTAGTGTAGAAGCAAGTATATATATATATATATATATATATATGATTTAAATATAAAGTAGCATTATGATTTTTTGCGGCAGGCCCATGAAATTTCACCGCATACCAGTTGAAAAGGCCATATTTTAGGCAAAAGCAAGTGGGGCCAGAGCCCCATAGAGTGGGAGCAAACTAAGCCAGTGTTTTTAAGTTTTTCAATTTTTTTAATGACAAATAATTTTAGAATGGATTTTTCAAAGCAGATTGCAACCAGAATTTGGGATGTAAATTATGTTGAAACTAAATTTAAGAAAATGAGAGGAAGAAAACACAGACTACAAAAATATGGAGTAGACACAAATACAAATGATCCCAAATCTAAATTCTACAGAGATATTTTTCCCCATCTTCGATCTGGGAATTTCAGAAGCAATTTGAAAAACATACAAATTTAGTCTTTTGTTCAACATATGTGAATTGCAAAAAATGGCAGACGATCATTTAAAAAAAATGCAAAGACCTGGACATTAGTTCATGTGATGATTCTCGGTGTGATATTAATGGAAGCAAGCTGTATGAAGAATCAAAAGTGTTTGAAAGTCTGGTGTGAAAATTTAACAAGCTTAACACTTTTTGTTTAAAAACACTGTGTAATTTGGGATTCATTTCCGAATTTTACAATTATTTTGAGAATTTTATTGACAATACCTGTAACCACAGCCAAAGCCAGAAGTAGATTTTCTAAGCTAAAATGAATGAAAAATTGCCTATGAACAGGAATGTCCCAAGAAAGATTAAATAATGTAACCTTATTATCCATCGAACACGAAGTTTGTAAAAATTTGGATTTTGATTGCCTTGTAAATGAATTTGCTGAATTGAAAGCAGGAAAATTAATTTTAAGTTTCGATCTTATATGTTTCCATGACCAAATATTGTTTATTAAGTGTAAAGACTTTACATGTATAACAATAAATTATAAAATATTAAAGACAACCAACATAGGTTTAATAAGTCATTTAATAAAACCTATGTTGGTTGTCTTTAATTTAATAGTTTATTAAAATTGATGTGTATCCATTTTATTTAATATATTATAATTTTGATTTTTTTCTTTTCCTTATTTGTATGGGCTCCAAAAATATCTTTTGCCCCAGGTGCTAAGGACGATCCTACTGGTTGAAAATCCGTTTGATTGTTAACGACCCTAGTTAAATATTGACATGTTGTGTGAGAAAGTGAAATGGCGCCTTTACTCTATATTTTGTGTAATAAAAAATATGCATAACATCAAACAGCTTAGCATAATTGGTGTTTGATGTTACAGATGACATTCTTCAAATAGGGATCTTAGTAACATCTGTATCTGATCAGACTAGAGATAAATAAAATACATTTCTTAAACTGCTAGGAGCCTTCTATACAATATATTCTTTATTTATAGAGAACACTCAGACAATTTTTTTTTTCCAATTCTAAATATTTAATACTTTCTATTCAAAATATCTGTCCAAATCAGTGATAATGCACAATTATTTTTTCAGCTGTTTTCAATTACTTTGTTTAAAAATGTTTTTATTCGGTTAAATAATATTATCTTATTTTGTCAAGTTCTCTGTAAAAGGAAAATTTCCGTTTGTGTAGCGATTTACTTCTAATATATCCATATTGCTTTTATGTGGTCTTCTTTATTTAAGTTTTAATGTTTTAGAAAAATTAAATTGCTAAATATTTAAATAGAATCATTAGAAATCAAGTGAAAATATTTCAAATAAAATTACTGTTTAAATGCAAAAATATTGCTATTTAGCTGAAAATTTAATTGCAGCATCTGTTTTGCCTAAATTTAATATTAACTAAGAAACAATTTTATCTTCGTTTCGTTGTATTAGTAATATTATTTTCTTTAAATCTTGTTTCCACAGTTATTTCCATATAATAAAGATTCGGTTTTGATATTCTTTACCCGTTAATTAAGGTATCTAATTCATAAGCTATACAAGTAAAGTATGTGGAAAACCCAGGCCGTCCGACTCATCCAGAGGACTTGAGCACAAGTAAAGTATGTTAAAGACCCAGACCGTCCGACTCGTCCAGAGGACTTAGAGTAACAAGTTGGACGGCCGGACAAGTAAAGTATGTGTTCAATTTGTGAATATTTTGCTTCAAAGCTATTTAGGTTTTTAAGGGGGATTTTTTGTTTTATTTTTTGTATTAAAGTACATTTGCTTTTATAATTTGTTTTTCATATTATTTTTTATGTTAAAGTTCTAATATCTAAATTCTTAATACATATATATTTTTTTTTAATTTAAACTCCCAAATCAATACTATTATAACGTAACTGTCAAGGATAACACTGCATATTCGTTACTATGAAGATTGTTAATTTACGTACCGCACCTCAGCATACTGAAATTTTAAACTATTCTTTTAATCTATTTAAAGTCCACA
The DNA here is from genome assembly GCA_951213105.1 of Amaurobius ferox. NCBI lineage: Eukaryota > Metazoa > Arthropoda > Arachnida > Araneae > Amaurobiidae > Amaurobius > Amaurobius ferox. The sequence goes on from OX578134.1 coordinate 135,163,441, forward strand.
AACAGAAATTATCAATTATCATTAATACATATATCAAATCAAAAAACACAAACTAAAAATATGATTTTTCTTTCCTATTAATAGCTAGTCTCATCCTAAATAAAAAATAACTTTCGCAAAAATATGTTCAGACAATGGTATCGACATGCGAACACTTTTGAGAATTTGACATTTTTCACTGGAACCTTTACAAAATGCACATACAGAAATCATTTACGATTATACATTGTGTAAATCTTGCAAAAGTTATCGATTTACTTATGAATTAATTTAAAATTTCATTTGCTGTCTACATTTCATATTTCTCAATTCAAAATGAGTTGTATCTTCCATAAGATTTATGTGGTGATTTCTTTATTCCATAGTGTCGTAGTCAGTCTTTCTTGTAGAAATATTTCTCCATAGAGCGTAACCAATCACCACTAAAACTGAAACCACTGCTAAGGTGCTTCCTACTGCTATGGGTACTGTCTCGTCCTGAGCGAATGGTTCTGGTATGCCTCCTATTCTGACCAAGCTACATCGTTGGACTGAAATGAGATTTAAATAACATCATCATTATTCATAACTAAACTGATTGTAAAATTTTTAAACTTTTATATGGTGCAATGAGTAGCGGTATTTGACCACATTGCATCATGCGCACAACGAACTGTGATATTTTGTTTAGCTGTGTATGTGATCTAACTGGACGTTGAAATCATATTCAACGACCTCGAAATATCTGATGTTACGATTAGTGATGAAGTGTGATACATATAGAGTTGTAAAGGGTAGATTGCAAAGGGTGGTGCAAAATTCCCCAAAAGTTGGAATTTTCAATCGTTACATTTTACATTGTAAAAAATATGCGTATGACCCAAAACTAATATTTTTTGCATTCGGATTCGTAAATAGCTGAATCATGGAAAATTGATAGGGATTTGTTAGATCTAAGAAAAATATTTAAATTAAGTGACTTTCTTATATAGAAATGAAAGATGATTCCACAAATAAATGGTAATTTAATTTTCAAATATTTTAAAACGTAAAAACACTCCGAACAATGAAATACTTATTACGAAGTGATTAATTCATTCACATCCATTTAATATTGAACAATAATAAGAAATCTATATTAGTCCCAATAACATTTTAATAGATTTGTGACTAATATAATTAGCAAATTTCAACAAAATGTTTGTAATTCTAAATTCTCAAAAATTGTATTTCAATGGACTTCACCTTTAAATTAATACAAAGATTTAGTAGATTAATCTAAATGGCGATCCATCATTAAAGTTTAAACTGCGTAATGTGTCCGAGCATATAAGAAACGCATAAATTAGTTCCGTCCCATCAAAGTTTCCAATTCTTCCAAAATTCCCGGGTTTATTCTCGCTTCTCCAAATTCCTGTATTTTTTTGCAACTATAGGTACATATCATGACACCATTAGAGGCAGACCGCACATTGAGTATGCATGCTGCCCCATGCAAAATACGGATCGTTTTGGAGGACAGTTTCTCCCGGTTTCTGGTGCATATTTGACCAACACGCTAAACGCAGTGCACTACGTACAGTGCGTCAAATCCTCAATGTGCCTTAGTAGTAAATCGTGTCTACAGCCATGAGGCATATATGCTACAGCTCAAAGAGTCCTTCCAAACTACGGACACAATTCCTAATAGTTCTTGACCACTTTATAAGAATTGCCTGCAATAACATTTACCAGTAGCAATAAAATATTCTGGAAAGAATATTAGTGGTTCTTCGATTTTATCTGAAATCCAGGAGCAAATTTGGGGGTGTAAACTCCTGTGAATTAAAATATTTGATATTTCATTAAACATGACGTTGTAAAAATTATATTATGAGTTCCTTTTAGTCAAATAACCTTTCTGGAGGTCTCAAAAATGTCACTTAATGAAAGATAAGAAAACTGTCATCCTCTCGATGGCAATTCAAACTTGAATCCTTATGATGCGAACATTATTTGCTCAGATGTGTACCGAACTATTGTCTCCGTGAATAATCGCTCATCGATGTCCTCTCGACTGGCCGAGCTGTCGAAACTACGTGCTACCCTTAATCAACTGAGATCATTGTCTTTCTTTCTAGATTGGAAGTGGACTTTATATTCTTCTTCATATTTTATATCGAAGCGCATCTTCTGATTTTGTATGACACGCTTCTGCTGTTTTATGCAGGCGTCAATGTAAAATACTCTTGCCTGATCATGGAATCAAACCACCTATCTCCGGAAGTCCAGTCGAAGCCTTCTGCCACTAGACGATTATTTTCTTCTGGGTTTAAAACAGCCAATACATCACCATTAATGCAAAAGAATGAATATAACTTCAATACTTACATTGCGAAAACTTTCCCTTGTGTACATCGTACACTTGAAGGTGGACGTCCTTCATTCGTGCCAGAACAACTCTGTCTTTCATTGCACTGTACATGTTGATGACATCTGGAGAAGGACAAAAGTACGACTTGCTGTACTGAGTGGCAAACAGGCCGTCCTCTAAATTGCGGGCGGTCTTTTTTCCAGCTGCAGAAATAAAGTTTAATAATACATTTCCATTCATGAAGTTCATTTCACACACACACTATTCAAAATTACATACTTAAAAACATAATCAGAATATATATCAAAAACTCGTTTAATCCACGTATCTCTGCCTGGCCAGTCGAACTTCTATTCATTACGGTAATCTTTTCCTGTATATTTCACTTGAATCGAAGTGAAACTTTAGGACGAGAATTCTTGTAAATTAAAAATCGGCTGTCATAAATTATATTGTCCCTAGAAAAATTGGAATTCTGTATTTATTAAACCTCAATGGAGTTAAAAAAGATGAGATAAAACTCCTATGGATGAAAGCTTGGAAATATCATAATGCTTTGAGAATTATATCTTGGTATCGTTAGTGTTAGTAAAAACCAATCTGTTATTTGACACAACAGAAAAGTGCAGTGTTTAGTATTGCTTTTAAAGTCCCCAAATTATGAGTCGAATTATTGAGTATTATCCCCTAGTTGTAGAACAGAGTTCATTCAGAATATAGAGACAAAAATAAATTGAAAGATAAAATAAATATGATTACGTAGGATTATTCTATATTGTTTGAGTTATAATTTGCATTGTACTGATAATTTATTTCTGTAAAATTAACAGCTAAAATAAATATTATTTAGTTTAATACGAGCCTTTTACCATAGAAATACATACAATGAGGTGGGATTTACTGGTACCCCACCGCCACTTGAATTATTGTCTAAAACGATTTTAACGTTTTTCCAACATGAAGTTTTAATTATCCTTCTTTTCACCTCTATGGATCCACTCCATTTCACCTGTAGGTTTAAACTGCCCGCACGCCATTATAAAGAACTATTATTCCAACCGGGATTCGAACTGCCTTTCCATTTGATGCTCTATTCATTAGACTGCTGGAGTCTTTCTATAGTTGCACTTTTATCATTTTAAATAAAAAACGGTTAACTACTGATAAAAACAAATAAAAAAAGTTTGTTAATAAGCAGCACCTCGTTTACAATGCGTTAATAAAGTTCTATTGAAAAGGAAAGAAGTGGTTTACCATTTATGGCACCATCAAAGATAGGACTCGCTGTATTATATAGAAGCTCCATAGATAATAACTCCCATGAATCTTGTTCTTTTGGATTTACCTGAAATTAAAACAAAAAGCAATTGAAAAGATAAAAGCATTGCCTAATTATATAATATTTTTTATTAATACTAGAGAGCTCTGTTACCAGTTCGTTACCACAGTGATACCCGTTATTGATGGGTGGATATTAAATTTTTAAAACGAGAAAGTAATGAATTTCAGACCCAAAACTAGAGCATAATTTACTGTAGACATGAGTATAAATGCGTCAAGCTTTAATTAGGGTGATGGAAATAATTATTATGAGGGGGTAATAACTGAAAAAGATTTACGGTAAACAGTGGTTACAAATGAATTTTCACTGCGAATGACCAGTACATCCAGAATTACAGATAAACCAAATGCAAGAATCAATAGAAACCATAACGGAGAAACACTGTCTAAATCAACATTAGATTGGTCAAGAAGAGCAAATCAATCATCTACGTAACAAACATAGAAAAACCATCCAAGAGAGAAAGAGATCTAGCTCACAGGTAAACAGAATACAAAAATCAATAGAATTTACACGAAAAAAAATGCTATCTAAATCAAAATTAGATTGAACAAGAACAAATCAATCATCCACGTATGAATGATATGAAGGTGGGTGGCTCCAGAAGAGCCCAGCACATCGACCAGAGGTCTATTGTACTACCCCAAAAGAGAAAGATCTCTAACCAGTAGCCGATGCGAAAATAAGGCACTTGACAGGTATGTCGTTCAGCTCCCAGTGTTCAATCACATACGACCAATGTGTTCGAATCTGTGAGCAGAGTAAACCTCACATTCACAGAGAATGTGAGCAGCAGTTTCTTCGCTGTAATTGCAGCCTCTGCAAAACTAATCTTTAGTGACACCCATAATGTTAAAGTGTCTCTTGAGGGTGCAATGCCCAGTAAGGAGCCCAACAGCCCTCCTGATGCCAGTTCTGCTGAGCTTGAAAAGTTCTTTTTGACGTGTACTAGGGCAATTGCAGTTGAGAATTTTCGCTTACCTTTGTCCCTTAGTATTACGCCAGTTCTTACATTGAAGCTTCCTGAAGATGTCATAGACAGTTCTAACAAGGTCATTGGGGATACCCAAGACCGGCTCAGGGCTCACAAAAGGAGTACTTGAGCCTTTCCTAGCAAGTTCATCTGCCAATTCATTGCCAGGAATGCCCGAATGACTAGGCACCCAGTAAAGAATGACATTGTTATTGCTAGCAATTTCACAGAGTGCATTGTAGCATTCCCAAACAAGGGAAGAAGTCATAGTGAACTTCCCAAGAGCCAAAAGAGCAGCCTGACTGTCAGAATAGATGAAAATCTGGTTATTCTTATACTTTCTGTCATAGCAAATTCTACAACACATAAGGATGGCAAAGACTTCGGCCTGAAAGACAGTAGCAAAATTGCCAAACGGATACGACAGCTCAGTACTATCATCAGGGCAGCACACACCAGTGCTTGTGCCAATCTTCGAGCCATCCGTATACCATACAATACAGTTCAGTTTATTGTAGGTGGGAGTCCTCTTCCAGTCGTCCCGCGAGGTGACCTGAATTTCATAAGGCTTGTCAAACGTGTATTTGACATGAATGCCATCAGGTGGCATACAGAAATAAGGATGACCTCATCCACGTAACAAACGTAGAAGAGAAAATGGAACACATCCAGGAAAGAAAGAAATCTAACTCTGAGATAAATTGAATACAAGACTCAATAGAATATTCACAATAAAAAGAACACTGTCTAAATCAGTATTAGACTGGTCAAGAAGAGCAGAAGAAGAACTTACCGCAGTGAAAATCATAATGAGTAGAAACCCTGGCCACGATAGTTCGAGTATGGGTTCCTTTTCGAAGGTGCCGCAACGTCCTTTCGCCTGAGCTTCCTCTGGGAGATTGACAGATACAGTCTGGAAGCAAACATTACAGTCCAATTTTATATCGTGTTGGAATATTGGGAATTAAATATTAGCATTTAAAGATGAGTGTTGTCTAATCAACGAGTTTCATGGGACTTCAAGCCTAATTTAATGGCTCTAATGGTAGATAACCTTTTGTTTACGGGTGGGACAGCGTCAATCCTAACGAAGAACCTCTCAAAAAGACAGGTATTTGACATACCCTATCCCAAATAGTTCGATCCCTCCCCCTCTCTGCAGACATTGGCGTCCATGGACGCCAAGGGGGGGGGGGGGGTCGAACTGTTTGGGTTAGGGTATGTCAAATACTTGTCTTTTTGAAAGGTTCTAGAGCATGGGCACGTGACGTCACACAAGCAATTTTGCCCTTACGTTTCCAAAACAAAATACTCGTTTGTTTAGCATTATGGAAATTTTCATTATTTCTGTATTAGAGCGGTTACTTTAGAAACTTTCAATCGTTTAACCTCTAATTTTAGTAGAATATATCTAAATTTATCTTCTTTGATGGATATTTTTAATTAACCGGAAAATAAAATATCCACTTTTATTAAATATGTACACGAGTTTTTTAAGAAAAATCGTTATGTATCTTTCCCTTCTCGTTCGAATGTACATTGCAGAATTTGCTAGTAAATGTATACATCTTTAGAACGCTAGTTAGTAACTACGGTAAAAATGAGTAGTAGCGTGCAATCACTTAAAATGCACTTTGGCAAATGAAATCTTTAAATATATAATATTATTCGAGTATTCTAAATAACTTATTTTCATCACAAAGATAAATTTCGAAGTTTAATGAGTTTAGTTTCAATTTTTATTTGTCATCACCGTCAGTTTACCATTATACACGTTATGGTAAAAAGAATGCCCTTTTGCCCTTACGTTTCTGCGCATTCTACTACACAGATTGTTTATTTACAGTGGTGCCCATGCTCTATAGTAAATTATTATGTATCTCCCAAAAAATGAAGTTAATCGTGTCACCCTGCAATCCAAAGCAGTTGTCAGCGATTTTTTTTTTTTAAACCGAACGCGAATGTTGTGACATTTTGTATTTATTTTCTTTTTTAATTATTTAAAATCTACTAATATTTTTAAATTTTTCCACTTACGAATTTCTCTCCAAAATCCCTACGCCTCATTTAAAGCAAACCTCTACTTTCTACATCCAAAATTCGTCTTTTAAATCCCTATATAGATAATTAACTGGCACACATGATCGAACGTGTTTTAATAGTGTAGATGATTAAATCCTTCTGAAAAGAAAACGTTACCTAATTTATTGATATTGTTTGTTCATACCAAATCAGACATGACTGGCTAGGTGCGGATGAAATCTGCTCATTTCGATGACGTCACAATCGAAAGGTTTATTTTCTCTCTCTATTCTAACCAGTTTCAATAATCTTCTTACTATGAACGTGTGAAAATCAACCCATGCAAGTATACTTGTCCATATGTTTGTTCTCCTTATTTGGAAGCCAATAATTGGCCTAACACCTTACGATTTTACTTTCCCTGCAATACATGAGGAAAGTATTGGAATCGTGCTAAAACTTGCAACTCGAGTTTTCGATTGATCTACACATTTTGGGATCTCTAGAACAGGAAAAACATATTTTTAGCGTGACGTCTGTGTGCATGTGTATGTCTGTCTATCTGTGAAGATTTTGTATCCACTAACTGAAAAACTAATTGACCGAATTTTGTAAAATTTGGTAGGCATTTCCCTTGTGGGTGACCCTGATGCTGATTAGATTTCGGTAAGGTTCGGGTTAAAAGAACCAGTCTTTTTTTTTAACACTTTACGACAAAGTTGAAAAGTGTTTATGACTTTGTTCATTCTGTCTGTCTGTCTGTCTGTCCGTTAGCACGATAACTGCCGTAAAAATGACTTAATCAAAATGAAATTTTAGTATGTTGTTTAGACGGTCTGTAGGACCTATGGGAATATAAATGAATAATATCACCCAATTAGTTTTGGATTGAACCCGGGTTGAAAAAATGAAATACATTGAACCCTATGGGATCTAATTTTTCAAACATTTTTAAGCGGATTTAAAATTCACAAATTACTTCGAAAATTTTAGGTAATATTCAAATTATTCCAGAAAATATATAAAAAAAATTTCAGCAAAATATATTCAGTGTCTTTTTAAATAAAAATTGAAATAATAATTGCACCTCTTATATGAAGCGATCACGTGACCATGATATGAAAAGATCACATGACCCACTTCAAAATAAAATATGGCATCCATCTTGTCTCAAAATCGTGATTTTTAAAGTTCTTTTTAATTCATATTGAGTGTTGTTTTCGTCCTAAAACCGCTTTATTTTTACTTAAATTCTGTGCATCTACATACTGAACAACGCAATGACAATATATTTGAGTTTAAATGATCATCCAAATTTGATTATTTCTACAACGAAGCCTATTTTTCACTTATGTAAAATGTAAACAGCAAAATATGTAGGATGAGTTGTATAAGGATTGCTGTATTTCTTTAACGCAAAAGTATTTAGCTCATGTAGTCTGCATAGCTGATATGAATGAAATATTCATTGATTCTACAAAGAGAAGGACGATTTTTTTCGATGAAGTTTTAAGCATAGAGTTTAATTACTTGTAGCTCCATGGTCTTTATTTTTAAACAAAATAAATTATTATAGTATTGTGATGAATGAAATGCTGCTTTTATGAAGAGAGCCAGACGTGTTATTTTTTCTATGACGTCATTTGAATGAATGTCAGTTGTTTCCGATGAAGTTTTCAAATATAATAAATTATTGTAGTATGATGATGATTTTAAAAATATTACCGAGGAATGTATCGCATTTTAGAGATGTTTAAACCAGGCAATTTATATTTCAATGCCGTCATTTGAATGAAATTCATTTTTTCGATTAAAGTTTAAGTTTTCAAATATAATAAATTAATGTAGTATTGTCATAAGTTTTAAAATATTACTTCGGAATGTATTGCATTTTAGAGATGTTTAAATAAAATTGCATTGAAGTTGGCTAGTGTTTCATAATCAATGCTTTAAGCATGATTGATCTTTCTTATTTTAACTCACTTGTGGTTGGAACTTGTTTTAACTCACTTGTAGCTTTTCGGCTTCTGCACCAACGAAGCGTGCGTTTTTCTGTGTTATCTTTTATTTGAATCATACCCTAATTGCTCAAAATTGATTGCTATAAAAATTGGTTACTATATATTTAGTAACCGCTAGCTACGGGCATCGCATGTAGTTAACTTGAAAAATGGGTTTTCCCGGAAGAAAAATTGGAAATATTACCGAAAAAGGAGGTTGTTTTTAGTCCTCTAAAACCGGTTCATATCGTTACTAATTTGTTTTATGCTGTATCTTTAATGATGTATCTTTAACGTTTGCTGTATCTATGTTTCATGCTGTATCTTTAACAAAGTTTTTACTTTTTAGCTACTTTTGCAGTAATTTGAGCGATTTAGTTTAAATTGGTGTGAAAAAATTCAATTAAAAGAATAACTCCATTAAATAGAGATTAGCATTTTCTGTTGAGACGTTATTTATAAAGAAATTTTGTAAATAGTTTAACGTCCTACAAAAAATCGTTTAATACAGAAATTCGCTAGATATACACTCCTTAAATGGAGGTTCCGATGAATATATAAACTCAAACTAAAAAAAGTTAATTATTGTTATTATTATTTAATTTTATCATAGGATCTCGTGGAAACACAAGTGTTCCACAGAACACTGTTCCGTAAAAATAACTGTTTAATAAATTTTTTAAAATGATCTGTAAAAAGTATAGATTCAGAATCTTCAGAAAACTAAACTGGCAACACAGAATTTCAGTCTGCCGATTAAGAATAAAGCTATTAAAATGTAGAAAACTAATAATTCACGCTACAGAGTGTATAGTTGTTCTTACTTGCTCTCCACTTTCACTCGAATACGTAATCTGGAAAGAAGCAGAAAATTTGGCCAAAAGGCAGATCTTTCCATTAGCATCCCATACTGCATAGGTGAAGTCGGGAGCTACGTCTCTTACCGGAACATCTGAAAAAATAACACGTAACAGTGTTACCACGTTCGAAAATAAACGATGCTATTGTTTATTATTCTTATACATTGTTAGATTGCATAAATTCAAGAGAGAAAATAAGCAACGTTTTCTAAATATTTTTTTTCTGGTAGATAAAGCGATAAGATTTTAATTTTAATTTTCTCTATAACATATACAAGGGAAAGTATTGTGGTAGAATTTTAAATTTGGTTTTCTACTTTTGTCTATACGTCTTGAGTATCCCTGAATAAAATTAATTTTTTATAAAAGTCAATATATTGGTCTGTTCATAGATCTCTGTAAGATGTATCTGAAATCAATTTCGAAATTCAAATGAAATTTAAAATGATTATTTCAATTGATAAATTTAATAAGTTTATTGATTTTGAAAGAAATATAATCAGGGAAAGGACCTCAATTTTTCAAACATTTTTTTTTTTTCCATAGAACGTAAAAGCATAAAAGATAGTTATACATATTAACAAGTGTTTAAGAAATAATCATTTTCCTTGTTTTGTTTATTTAAAAGTAAATTATAGAATTTATATTAGAATGATTCCACGTGCTATCCTGGAGATATTGCACATTTTTATCACAAATTGGTAAATCTCATACTAAATATCTCACTATTATCAAATGAGCTGTTGACTTTATCAATACTTTTAATCAGAAATGTATGGACACCATTATTTATGAATTATCAGGAATTATTCTCGATATATTTGAAATTCTCCTTTTCCCTAAAGACTCAAAACTTCCGATACGCATACTGCTAAAAAGTGCTCCGCGAATATGCAAAATCCAAAACATAGAATTCTCTATTTTGATCATGTGAGTAAATAATAACACAAATTGAAAATCGATTTTGCACATTCGCGGAGCACTTTTTGGCAGCATGTCTATTGGAATGTTTTATTCTTTTAGGGAAGGGTATTTCTTTTCAAAGTCTTTTACTTTAAGTATTATGTACATAAAGATTATATACTTTTTAGTTTTTATTTTACCGAAGATTTCTATGTCCATCGGGCCCGATTACGTTTTAATCCTCAGGATTTTCTCCAAAATTATCCGTTTGAATTATCTGTTGTATAGATATATTTTAGTAGCGTGGAATCTGCATTTCACGTCTGGTGTCAAAACGAAAACGAGGTTGGAAAATACTCGTTTTTTTGGGGGGACATGAAAAACAACGGAATTCGTGATCCTGAATCAAAACAATAACATCATGCATCGCTAGAAACATGGAAACAATGTCGCGATTTGTTTTCAATTACGACCGTGTCATATGCTCACTATGCGCATGATATGTTTCATGATATCTTTCAAGAAATTGGATTTTTATTCATTTTGAATTTTACTCGAACTACGCCAAATTAAACATGTCGATAACATGGTTATATAGGATAACATAGGAGCAATTCATAAATTAAGTTAGACTAAATGAAACGCGAATGCGTCATTTTCAAACTGAGCAAATAAAATCCAAATTGTTGCTCATTTGTTGTTGTTGTAATAAGTAATTGATAACGAAATGAGGCCCATTTCGTCTTTTTGTTGATTCTCTAGCACTAACGAAGGAGATCAAGCTTATCCTCGATACAGCTGTATATGCTGCGTTTATTTTAATTAGTGCTTGTTCAAATTTCCTTATCCGTTGCAAAGTGTTTTTTGTTTTGTTTTGTTTTTTCTTATTTATTGGAATCAGGTAACCAAAGAAAAAATTCTATTGAGTAATAGAAAATATTGAATTTCCTTGATTCTTTACCAATTTATTATGTCAAGACCTTTAAAATACCCACCTGGTGTAGGTACTACATATTCTTCTGTACCTGGAGGATTATCAGAGGTCTGCAAGTAAAATTAGATCAATGTTGAACGTTAAAGAAAATGAGAGATAAACAAAATACATTAATGCAACAAAACGATTTTTAGTATTTAAATCCTTCCATCTTGCATTATGCATATTCCTGAAAAATAAGAGGCTAAAATTCTATCGTAATAAATACATTTTTAGTAGCAGAAATACCCGACGTTATCCGGGTAAACCATCGTCAGCTAGGTGATTTTTTTAAAATGCCAGAAAATGTTGAAAATGAGAAAGGAACGAAATTGAAATGAATAGTTAAATTTCCAAGTGAAATGCGTCTCGACCCTTCTGAAGGACTGTGATTACAGCCCGGTTGACATTAGTTAAGACCAAATTTCTAAATCCTAACTAGTATTCACAATTAATGGATTAGCAATTAATGGTTAAATCCATTAATTAACTGGATTTTAGAGAGCTTCATTTTAAATAAAAATCCAAGCACAAATTGCATTGGCTGGGTAATTCATGGTTATGGCGAGAGGTTCGCACAATCCTCACTGCTACCCTAAACTATCCTCGGGGTTACGCGGAATCTAGGCACGATAAATCTGTATGTTCGAAAGTTCTTCCGAGAAGTGGTGGATCAGGAGAAGAAGGGTACGGTTTCTTTGTTTGCCACCCCCATTGGATTCAGGTCTAAATTGGTAGGCACTTTTCCGGCCGTCCAAACAGGTACCTTAGACCTTTGGGTAGATCTGATAGTCTAGATAGAACAATGAAAAACACAAACTGCAACTTCTTCACATATGACTCAATCATTTTTTTGTTGTTGGCTAAATCATAAAAAAATGTTTAAAATAAGCCTTATTTGTTCATTTCGTTGTCGACCCAACACGTTCTTTAAAGGCATAAAATTCCTCCGTTAATCCCTATACGTACTTCCCCTCGTACTTCAGTGCCTAAAGGAGATTAGTAATACTACTAGCCGAATACCAGTTGAAAATCAACAGTCTCGCAATAAGCAACCCCTGAATATTGTCATTATTTTAATAATTCGCGTTTCACATTTATTCGGCAAATCGAATATTTTAGTGTGCGGAACCCCTTAAAGAAGAAAATATTGTAAATTTAAAATTGCGCATGTCTTCCTTTCGAACTATCTACCAGTACACCAAATTAAAGTCTTTATCTCATCCCGAAGCATATTATTTTATCATCTCCCCTTTCGAACGTTTTTCTGTGGAGCACACCCATAAATGAACATTTTTAAAAACTCTGTTCGCCTTGGTTTTCTTATCAGATGATTGGCTCATATACCAAATATCAAGCCTCTATCACATTTAAAAGGAAGCGTGTCTTATTTATTCCGAAAATCGAACATATTGCTGTTCGGCACCCCCCTAAAAATGCAAATATTGGAAATTTGAGATTGCACACTTTCTTTCTTTCAAACTATCTACCAGTTCACCAAATTTGATGTCTCTATCCTATCGTGAAGCATGCTTTTCTAACACTTCATATTTCGAAAGTTTTTTGTGTTGCACCCCCTTAAATGATCATTTTTGAAAAACCGTAATAATCTTAGGGGACTTTTATCAAATGATTACCCCATATACTAAATTTCAAGCCTCTATCATATTGTAAAGTAGGAGTTTTACATTTGTTCGTCAAATCGAACATTTTAGTGCGCGGCACCCCCTATAATAGCAAATGTTGGAAAACTGAAATTGCACACTTTCTTCCTTCCTAACTATTTACACGTATACCAAATTTGAAATCTCTATCTCATCGCGAAGCATGCTTTTTATATCATTTCATCTTTCGAATGTTTGTCTTTGGAGTACAACCCCCCCCCCCCCCCCCCATAAATATAAATTTTTGAAAAACTCCATTCTTGGGTTTTCTATTAAATGATCCGCCCATATACCAAATATCAAACTTCTATCACGATCTAAACGGGGGTTTTCTACTTCATTCCGAAAAGCGAACATTTTTGTGTGCGACACCCCCTAAAGTAGAAAATATTGGAAAACTGAAATTGTACACTTTCTTCCTTCCAAACTATCTACCCGTACACTAAATTTCAAATCTCTATCTCATCCCGAAGTATGTTTTCTTATCAATTCACCTTTCGAACGTTTTCTCTGGAGTACCCCCCTCAAACGAACATTTTTGAAAAACTATATTCGTCTTGGTGTTTTCATCAAATTATTTGTCCATATACCTAATTTCAAGCCTCTATCAAATTTTAAAGGAGCCATTTCTCATTTATTCGGTAAATCGAACACTTTGGTGTGCGGCACCCCCTTAAGTAGAAAATATTGGAAATCTGAAATTAATCTGAATTACACACTTCCTTCCGTTTGAACGATTTACCCATACACCGAATTTGAAGTCTCTATCTTATGACAAAGTATGCTTTCTTATCATTTCACTTTTCGAACGGTTTGGTGTGGAGCACCCCCTCTACAGAATTTTCTCGAAAAATTCGATTTTTTCAGGGGGTTTTATCGAACGATCGAGTCGAGTACCAAATTGCAAGTCTCTATCTATTCGGGAAGTGCCTAAAAAAAGCGTGACGGACAGATGGACAGACGGACACTTGGCAATTAGTATATATAGATCCTAGGATGGTTCCTATACTATCTGTTTTGCCGGGATAAAAAAACTCCGAACAAGTTTTGCACCAAACGATCACCAGAAAGCTCCCCTTGATACCTCCCAGGTTTAAGATTCATTTCTACAAACAATTACACAGAAATTGAGAAATTAATTCCCCGGCTTTTTAGAAAATGAAATTTAAAAAGCTTGAGCCTCCCAACAGGGATCAAGAACAGGCTGTAACAGAGATGACGATGAACAACACACGCACATGAAAACAAATGTTGAAATTTTAAAAGACATTAAATCATATGTTTCTCTAAATATTTTCATCATTCTCAATGTTTTGTAATTCCTTATCTTCACAGTTATAGATTGCTAATAGTAATATAAACAAGTATTTAAGCAATACTTACCGGGACATTTTCCTTCGATGCAGACTGTGTTGCGCAGCCGCTAATGGTTGCTAATAGTACTGTAGGGAAAGAAAAGACGATGGTGTCAAATTTACAGCTTTAACATTTATCAAAGGTAGAATGAAATTAGAAAAAGTTGATTGAAATTAGAATGCATAATCAGGCAGTGCCGTTCTCCGAAACAAAAACTATTATTAGAAACCTGTTTATAATTTATAGATGTGCTATAACAGCTACCTTATCCCCTCTCTTCTGAAATCGTTCAACCGACAGCGTTTAGTGTTTATAATTATTTCCTAAAAGTCTAATTATCTTGTAGCCCTAAATACTTTTTACAAAATGTGTATTTTTTTTAAACTTTGAACAAATAAAAAAACACTTTTTTTTTTTATGTGGGAGATACGCAGTATTTCCGTGTATTCTCAGAAAAATGCCCGATATTTACTGATTGTAACAATAGTACTATTCATCCCGATTCTGCGATCATATGCATGTTTGACGACCCCTGCTGCAGAGTAAAAGTTGGAAAAAAATTGGAAGTAAAATATGTATTTTTATAAACCAGAAAATGTTTAATAATAAATTGTACATAAAATGCAATTTAAATTAATCAACAGGATGAAGTTAACAATTCACCATTCAAGAAATCTTTTTTCTCAGCATAAGGAGATAATATGGATTAAATAGAACAGAGATAATAATATAATACAAGTTTCTATAGTTTATAGTAATTACCTTTAGTCTGCAGTAAATTAGGTCAGACAAAAGTATAGTTCTCTAAATGGTTAGCAAGTCGCATTTAAGATGGCCCTCTATATAATCTTCAGAACCCATGGTTTTCCATTGGATTTAAAATATATAAGCCAGTGTTACCAAACTATTTTAAGCAATAAATATTTGTAACATGATCTGGCAGTAATACATGACGTACATCTGTAATACATGACGTATTACAGATGTTTCCAATTTCCTTTTTTTTTTTTTAATCTTTCGATCAACTTTCCCCTTTTGACAGTAGTATATGCTGATATATTGCTATCCTGTAAAACGTTCTAGTAATATTATAAACAAATTGTATTAGGTCGGTCATCTGCATAGAGAAATACCAAAATTAAGACAACAATATAAATTGATCTTAATAACAAAATGTAATGATCGTTATAATAACGCTACGCAATGCTCCACTTTTTCGGATTCAATTCGAAACTTTTGGAACATTTTTTATCGATATAACTGAAAAGATTCCGGTGTTCACAGAGATACTATTTTTAAATCAAATTTCCTGTGTAGTGTCCTTATATTCATGATCCAAAGCTAACTTTTTGGTGGTTTTTGAAGTGGACTTTGCACCCCAATTTTTTGGTCTATAGAAATTGGCGAAAAATATAGGGGGTTTATAACAAACGATATGAAACCCAAGCCGGATCTTTGTTTGAGTCTTAGAAAATTGGTGAAAGATGAGCGGTTGATAGTGAAATATATAAAACACAAGCCGAATCTTCAAATATATGTTGTGCTGAACCTTGGCACCAGGATAGGTGATATGGTAGGATAGGAAAAATGAAGAAAATTACTGTTTTGAAATATTTTGTATTTTAAGAGTACCGAAATGCTCAATTCATATATGGAGAATAAATATTTTCTTTTAACTGAAAGTGACTTGATATTTTGTGAACAGTTCCATAAGACTCATAGGAAAAGGGAATTATTCCAAACTTCTCATTATTCAGGGTTTGTTTATTGTGAGACAGTTGATTTGAAACGGATATTCGGTTAGTATATACAGTTACGAAAATGTAAAATGCCTTCACCGAAGACTCTTTCGAGAATAAGAAGGGATAAATATCTTCACATGCAGCCATTCTTATTACGTCAGTGTAAGGTTGCCATATTTGAACACTCAGTAAAGGGTCGCAAGTTATTCACCAATTTGGAGATTTATCAAATATTCTATAATCCTCACGAAATAACGAATATTCTACGAGATACGAGAAAATTAGACTTTTACGATATTTATTATTTTGTGGGGAGTGTACATTAAAATGTTCGATTTGCGGAATGAATGAGAAACGCTTTCTTTTAAATACTAATATAGAGATATGATATTTAGTACGCAAATAGTTCGACAAAAATAGAAAAATAAAATCGTTCAGAAATTTACATTTAAGGGAATGATTGATATCAAAAAGTCGAAAAGTGGACTGTTTGGAAAACGATTTTTCTATTAATATAGATAGAAGATACATAGATTTTTAAAAAATTTATGTGCAAGTCAATCTCTGGATAAACAACACCCGGAAATATCAAATTATTGAAAAAAATAATTACATTTTGACTATTGCAATAAGCCAAAAAAATTTACAATTACAATAACTTTTTGAATTTGTCGAAATGTGAACACTTTTCAAGGAGATAGAGACTTGAACTTTGATACTAGGGTAGATAATTCAATAATAATAAGAAAGGAAATAGTAATTTTTAAATATTCGTTATTTTAGGAGTGATGCACACCAAAATGTCGATTTTCCGAACATGTAAATAAGTTAAGTAATAAATATAATACAGAATTAGGTAAACGGGTCAAGAATTAATACGACAATTAAGATAAAAAGTTGAAATTTAATACAAGTTAGATATATAGATAAAGTTGACGAGGCATTCCCTAAAGTTGCCCATTTAACAACGAAATAAACAACCTTAAATTGCTCATAATTATATATATATATTACTCTTCGGGTTTCCTTTATTGCCGACGCCGTTGATTTTCAACGGGTGTTCGACTTGTGATACTCTGAAATTTTGAGAAGGAGTTATTGAAATGTTTCTAAATATTACCAAGAAAGATCAATCATGCATAAAGCATTGATTATGAAACACTTCCAACTGAAATGCAATTTTATTTAAACATCTCTAAAATGCGATACATTCAGAGGTGAATTTTTTTAATTATTACAAAACTACAGTAATTTATTTTTCTTTAAACTTCATCGATAAAAATGAACTTTATTCAAATGACGTCATCAAAATATAAATCGTCTGGTTCTCTATGTAAAAGCATTGAATATTTCATTCATACACCTTTATTCCAGACTCCAGAGTTAAATAATTTTGCGCTAAAAAAATTCAGCAATTCTTATACAACTCATCTTACAATTACTTGTTTACATTATGCATTCATTAAAATTAGGCTTCGTTGTAGAAATAATCAAAGTTTGATGATCATTTAAACTCAAAAATATTGTAATTGCGTTTGCACAGAATATAGATGCACAAAAAATACGCAAAAGTAAAGCAGTTTTAGGAAGGATGCAACACTAAATATAAATTTAAAAGAACTTTAAAAATCACCATTTTAAAAATCACTGGGAAGAAAAGATGGATAGCATATTACTTTCCTTATATACATAATGTATAAGGAAAGTATTGTGACGGGGTCGAAAATTCGAATTCGAGTTTTCGACGGAAGAGCACATTTCAAGCATCCCTGATCACGAATCAAACATTTTTGAAGTGATGTGTGTGTGTGTGTCAGTGAGTCTGTGGAGACGATAACTGACGAACGAATGGACCGATTTGAACCAAAATTGGTACAAAAATCACAATCCGTAAACACTGGAAGCCTATTGCTTTTATACGCAATCGAATGTTCAGCACCCCCCTAAATTTTCGAATGAAATTTTGAAAAAATCGTCAAAAAATCAAAACCACTAATAAAGTTACACAAATAGACATTTTTTATGTAATTTTTTACTAAAAAGCGATTGATATAAATTTTAGAACGCTAACATGAACCGTTCTCGAGATATTGCACATTTTTTTAAAAAATTATCAAATAGTCATAAAATAAAAAAAAATATTTCCAATTGAGAAACATGTTCACTTTTCATATGTAATACCATGCGATAAATTGGGTGACATCATTCTCGTGGATCTAGCTCGTTCCATTCAGGAAAAAAGATACTTTGAGTAATACTTTTGTATTTGAACGCCAATAGTCATTTATCTGCTGTAAGAATAACTTATTTCTTCGTCCATAACGCTTGGCGAGATTTTTGCGACGAATTTGGCGGAATATCGCCAACTTGGCGACTTTTTGAAATGTTGCCAGATTAACGAAAATCTCGCCAAATGGATAAAAATGACGCTAAATCAATGAAAATGACGATCAATTGTCGAAAATTCAATTTCTTAGAAAGAATATTAGTATCTACTATAAGAAAAACCTATTTTTTTTACTGTAAAAGTAGTAAATTCATTACATTATATAAGGAAAGTCATGTGTTGCCCACATCAGATTTTTTTATTTTGAAGTGGGTCACGTAATATCTGTATATTTTATGGGTGTAATTATTTATTTTATTTTTTATTTAAAAAACTACCTAACATATTTTGATGACATTTTTTTTTATATATTTTATGGGATATATATGGGATATTTCCTAAAATTTTTGAAGCAATTTGTGAATTTTAACTTTGTTTAAAAAATGCTTGAATAAAACATTAGGTCCCATAGAGTTCAATGTATTTCATGTTTTCAACCCGGGTTCAATCCAAAACTAATTGAGTGATATTATTCATTTATATTCCCATATGTCCCACAAACCGTCTCAACAACACACTAAAATTTCATTTTGATATAAAGTCATTTTTACGGCAGTTATCGTGCGAACGGGCAGATAGACAGAATGAACAAAGTCATAAACACTTTTCAACTATGTTGTAAAGTGTTTAAAAAGTCAACGAGACCAAAAATCAAAAGAAAATTCTTAGTTTTTCTGATGTTAGAAAATGAGTGATATTAAGAAATGTGCGGCAAGTTAGCTTTTGTCATATGTATATACAACACGCAATTATTATATGCATATTACAAATATGTATATAATATGCATGGATATGACTAATTGGGGAGGTAATGCATCAAAATTATCGATCACTTCCACTATGGCTAAAAAAGACGAATTGGGCCATTTCATCTTTTTGGACTTCAGGTTTGTTGGTTCTCTTGCACTGATGAAAGGGATTCAGCGTATCGTCGAAACAACTGAATCCTGAATTATTACCTTATTTGTGCTTAAATACGTTGCTCATGTTTTCTTTAACCTGCCAATACCATCTAACCTGAAAATCAAATGTTTGATGCCCTATGGTTTAGCTGTCAGCATCGTAACCACTAGTTCACGAGTTATAATTTTAAAACAAAAATGTAAATAAATGGATGAAAATTATCTGCTCAAATTTTGAATTTGAGCAATCCGAGTGCTTGCTATAATTAAGTGTATCCATAAATATTAATGTTTTTAGGTTGTAGTGTTATTAATAACTATATCAAGTTTATAACCGATTTTTTTTTTAATTCTTAGTAAAATTATTTTTCATGTCGTATTGTTTAGTTTCATCTTCTATTTATATTCATCGATTAAAATATTCTTCTTTTAGAATAAATTTTTGAAATAAATTAGAGAGAATTAATTAGATTTAATTTCCTAAAAGATTTAAGATTTTGAACTGTTCATGCAATATATACTTCGTAACTTTATAAATTACATTTCTAAAGAGGAGGGGGGGAATAAGCACAAAATGTATAGATTAAAACAGTGTTTTTCAATTTTTTGGGGTCACGGAATCCTTTTGACATTCAATTTTGATGGCGAAACCCCAAAATGAGAAAATTTTCATTGTGGTTCAAATTATGTATTAAAAATTTTACGCATTTTTTATTCTTACTTTTCAAAGAATTTTTACAAAATTATAACGTCGCGGAACCCCCGGAATACCAAACCCCAGGTTTCAACGGAACACACTTTAAAAAAACGCTGAATTAAAAGATTGCTTTCTAAATCTTTAAATAATATTTTTTAATTAAACTAAAAATTTCAAACTGTTTATACACTTCGCAACTTTGCAATACAGAATTTTAGAGAAAAAGATACATGTAAAACGTAGAGAACAAAATATTGCTTTTAAATCATCATTAAACTTAATTAAAAAGTAAATAATTTCAAATTGTATATACAATACATACTTCACAGAATTATTATTTAAATTTTTTAAAGGAAATAAATGCGTATAAAACGCATAAAATAAATGAAAATTTTCAATCTTTTCACACAATATACATTTCACAATTTTAAAATATAATATTTGAAAATGAAAACTTGGAAAAAGTTATGTAAAAAACAATATATAATTTTTTTTTGTTTTATCAAAATACTTTAGTAAATTAAGGAATAAATTTTCGTAAATAAGAAGTTTTAATACTAAAATTGCATTTCTTAAAATTCAAAAATTCACTTGACGTTTCACAATACAAATCATGAAAGATGTATTTTTCATATTTATTACGCGTTTTGTTGCATTTTAAAATTAAACTAATTAAGTAAAAAAATTAATAAGAATTTAACACCGTATTTGTAAGATATTCCTTTGTAAATAAAAATGATTTAATATTGGTATGATACATTAATTAGTATTTTAAATTTGAATTCTTCACATTTATCAAATCAAAAAGGCTACGTAGATCGATTTAATATACTTCAATCTTTTATCAAATTGCATATTTCATTCTATGAAATTTTTTTGCTATTAAAAGCTATTATACTGAATATTCAAACTATACGAAAAAGAAACATTTTAAACAATTCAAGTTAAAACGTGGATTTATACCATTATACAACTAAAATATTTCATTGAAAAACATCTAGATATGCTTACTTGCGATTGACCACGAAATTGGAAAATATTCTAACATTGCTCTAGTTCTGCGATTCATAGTTTCTCTAAAAAAATATCCGCACACAAACAAGTAATTTGAAGAAAAAAAAAGCGAAAGTATAGAACGCTGCAGGTTTTTCTCAGGAATTATAGAGGAAGATGGAGATGAACATCCCGACCTCCATTGTTTATGATCGATCGAGGATGGTCCAGGCATGCGCAGTAGAGCTGAAGTGTATCTTCGTAGTCGAAGTTGCGCTCAACATTCTTTTGATCATTAAAACGAGTTTGACGTTTTGATGCCACTTACTGTTGAATTCAAGTGAATTTGAGAGCTATGATTTATTTTAAAAGCGATAAATATATCAAAATAAAAATTTTTGAAAGAAACTTCAATTTGTTTTTAAATTAACTACAAATTATGTGCCTACAAAAAGTATTGCCAGTAGGTGGCACCTCGAACCTGCATTGCAAAGTTTGCAGAATGGAGTTATCTTCGAAACAGCATATATATGTTCACTTTTATATTAGCATAGGCATATTTGTATTTTCTATTAATGCTATGAACAGATTCCAGTTGAATATTATAAAGGAAGAGTAGAGATGTAATATTTATTTAGCTTTTTCAAAACAGAGAGAATGAAAATATATTTGTGATATTTTATTTAAAAATTCACATTACTACGCAGAATTTTTCAACCACCAACAAAGAACAGGAGTTTATATGAAATATTATAATATAATTTTTTACTTAATGAAGTGAAATAAATTGATATGAATTATGCTCAATGGTGTAAAATTGAGAACTGGCTGGACATCAATAACTGATAAACGTAGGCTGATATTTGAACTTGTAACGTGTATAGTAACTTATAACGTGTATAGTGGCGAATTGGGGAGGAAGGGGGGGGGACCTAAAAGGTGATATTATTGATATTCTAAATTAGTCTAGTCAAATGGAATCATAATAAGAATACCTTTATTGGAGCTTTCGTTTTTAAATCATTCATCTTTAACAAATAACTTGTTTTCATAGTTAC
Organism: Amaurobius ferox; assembly: GCA_951213105.1. Taxonomy (NCBI): domain Eukaryota; kingdom Metazoa; phylum Arthropoda; class Arachnida; order Araneae; family Amaurobiidae; genus Amaurobius; species Amaurobius ferox. The sequence continues at coordinate 135,185,644 of OX578134.1, forward strand.
TTGTTGTTAAATTGCAACGTATAAGTTAAAATTATGAATTAGATGCATTTAAACTAGTGTTTCTTCTTCTTCGACTCAGACCGTCCGACCTACTCCAAGGTGTAAAGTATCTGATGGACTGTCGGAAAATGCCAATTTAGAACGGAACCCAGTGGGTGCAGCATCCACAGAGACCGTAACCTCCAGGACTTACGGACTCATATATTTAACGCGCCCGTACTACGCGTAAACACGAGGACAACTTGGGCAGTATCAGAAATCGAACTCAGATCGTCCGAGTGGTATTAATTGCAGAATTTCTGATTATTAACCTTATAATATGCATACTAGTCAACTTAGGCAAAAATTTAATGTCTCATAATAGAAGCAGAAATTGGTCTTGCCTATAACTACTCATGTCTAACACAGTAAATATTCATTAGCAGATTTAGATTCCACAATGCCTATATAACTGCACTAAACTCGCAATAACAGAATAATACAAAAATGTTTATAGAATACACTTTCACTGTAAAAGATAACGCTATCATCTCAGTATCTCAATGGATAGAATGCGGATTGGCCAAGCAACGATCATTGGTTCAAATTTCAACTGAGCCATCAATTCTTGACGGTCTCACCGAACAATTGTTTCGTGAGCAGATATCAAGCGAAAATACAAACTCATAAAACAAGTTTTTTTCACCAGTGCATGGCGACTGAAATGGACAATTAACGAAAGATGATCTCACAATTTGAATAAATTAAAATATATATAAAAAAATAATCTTTTTTATTCATCATAAACATTTTTTAAACATTACAAATTTTAGTCAGTTTTTGTAAGGTGGAAAAGCAATGGGTTCCTCATAATCGCTTGGACACACTTTGGGAGCTTCAAATTGCCACTTATTTTCAATTCCTTCAACTTTCTGAGCATCGACGTATGTGTGACCAGATATTTCTTTCTCGAATCCAAAAGTAGTTGCCACCGGCTTGTCTTTCTCCAATGCCAAGAACTGTCCTGTTGACACGTGAGATATGATTAAATCAGTATTCACTGGTATAAATTGCCCCTCTGTTCGTCTCCGAACTTTCTTCTCTTCTGAAAATACCTTCCACAAAGACCTGAAGGACAAATTTTTCTCCCACGTCACTTCTTGATGCTTCGACTGTTTTGCAAAGTTGTTGAAAGCTTTAGGTTCGCAATGGAGGAATCGGTGTCCTGAACATTCTGTACAGCAAATTTGAATCATTTCACCGTACATCAAAGGTATATAATTTGGAGTGTTGTTATTGTTCCTGAACACGTGAAAAGCTGATCTGATTAGGATTCTGGAATCTTCTGTTCCCAAAGCCATGCAGGGATCAGCGAACGAACCGTCGTTTCCAATTTCCAAAGGCAACGCAGACAAAAAGAAGCTTTTACTTTCCTCACTTGTCCATTTCAGTCTGGCGATGTCTCCATGATGTAAAAACCCGTCTAAATTGGTTGTCAGTTGCACAGGGATACTCAAAGCATTTAGGTATCTATCAATCTTCTGAAATGGCAATTTATTTTTGGAGTACTTATGCAAGAGTTCTTCTGTTTCTGCTTCAGCCCTTGCTCGTTCCTCAAACCAATATCCTAAAAGCACTCCCATATCAGTGTATTTGTGCGATTCGCTAGAAAACTTCAGCCTGCGATCTCGATCACTTTCGAAGACCACGTTGAATCGGGAACTTCCCATGATTTTTAAAATTAGAAAAGGTTTATCTTTCTACCAATTCTATTCAATCATTCTGAATTCTGACTTTGCTAGAATCTATAAAGGTTATTCACTTTCTGATAATGAAATACTTTTAACTATATTGAGCTTCGCTGTTTTTCGTATTTATAGTTTTACTTTGTTGCCACGAAATTAAATTAAAACGAGTCAAACATGTGCTGTTTAAGAAACAAGGACATCGATACAAATTCACGAGATAGTTTATAAGTTGTCTCCATCTTAGTGTATACCCCGTGGAAAGCTAATTTGACAATAGAGAGGTATGGTATAGGCAAAACTTTGAGCTCCGTTATAAAATAACATTCGACGAAACTACTGAAACCGATTTGATGAAACTGATGAAATGTGACCAAAAAATTGTAGAATTAAAAGGAATATAACAAAAATTGAATATAAGAATCAGTTTCAGTTTTTATGTGAGCATCAATTTCATTAACTAAGTTCCAAAAAACATTTGTACACAAAATATCGATAAATAATACTACGAAAATGTATACGTAGTAAATGACGAAAATAAAGAAAACAAACGATTTTTGAAAACTGATATAAGTTAACTTCATCAAAATAAATATATATAACAACCAGTTTGGGAAACTAAAGAAGTTCTCTTCATCAAGAAAAGTCACCAGTTTCCTTTGTCATTGTGCAAAGTTTGGTGATTACATTGTTATAAGTAGAACATTTAGAGTATCATAAGCAGGTGCTGTTAAATGTGTATATCACGCATTGCAACATTCGGATAAAATGTATTAAATTGTGTTCAGTTGGAAAACTGCATTAATATATATATATATATATATATACATTTATATATATATATAATATATATATATATATACACATATATATATATATAATATATATATATATATATATATATATATATATATATATATATATATATATATATATATATATATTAGAAAAATGTAATAATAAAAATTCAAGTAACAAAATTCATTAAAAATTCATTAATAAATCAAATAAAAAATAATAAAATTCAAATAATAAAATTCATCACTATAGAAGCAAAATCACGGTCATATTGCCGATAAGAGAAAAGAACAGCACCGGCCCAAATTCGATGATTAATCAGAATTAATTCATCTTCAGGTCTGAATATTTAATTCTAATTAACCCAAACAAATGCCTGTTTCAGATTGAGCAATAGTACATTACTATAGATGCTCGGACTACAGGCATCAAAAGATGAAACAATGAAGAAACAATAAGGAAATTTGTATTACCATGTGGCATGAACCCTTCTTTTTTCACCACGTGCATACGCGATCAACCTCAGCAGAAAAAGTTATCTAGAAGCACCGGAATGAACTTGTCGAAATACAACCAGGAAGGCAGTACGAACGTTCACAGCAACACTCCCAGACCCGTCCAGTGAGTCAGAGCAGGCGACAGGACGATTACCCGTATAAGCAATTCAGAATATGAACATGAAGCAAAGATGAAAATTCTTGCTAAACAAGTGATTCATAGAAGAAATGGATAAACAAGAATACCACTATACACCATTATAAGGGCTCTCAATCGTAGTTTCAAACTGGCTAAAGTTACAATTTTTTAACGAAAATGAAATTCAATACATTAATATTAATGTATCTTATTTTCCAATTTTTTGAATTTTTCTAATTTGTTTAGCTTATTTTATTATTTTTCATTTTTATTTATTTATATAATTAATAAATAATTATATTTAATTATATATATATAAAATATTAAAATTTTAAATCCAATGGTAGAATGGAAGTAGTAACTTTTAATACACTATCTTAAAATTTGCCTACAAAATGAAATAAAATGAAATTCAACCATAATGAGGAAAATATAATACATATTACAGTTCAGAAAGCTAAAGAAAATCAACAAATGTCAATGGTGAGGAATCGAAAAAAGGAATACAAAAATAATCAAGCATTAAAGCTTGTACATGGAAGAGCTCTAGGCTTAAGAATAGTTCATTTCGAAAAAATTCTTTTTCAAGTCCTAATATTTAAGCGAAATGAACACAAAAATGCTTGTTTCTGAAACACAAGATAGATTTTATCTATAAACATGTGTTACATGAACGACAATCATAAAGACTGAAAAAATAGAAGGGAAACGTAAATACCTTGAAATACACCTCAAATATACAACCATGACGAGCAAAAAATGACTAGACCAATGTTGCCATTCGCTATAAAGTAAAGAAGTGATCTACTGTTGCCAAAGTGTGTAATAAAAACCGTACTACGTAATGGCAGTAAAATGTGATATTCTACAGTAAAAGCAGCAAAATAAATAGATGAAAATATATTGTAATGTAAAAACAAGAGAATGTAGAAGTATGGCTAAAATAAGATACTAAGGAGAGATTATTAAGAATATTAGGCTAATCGAAACTTATTAACTATACCATTTACTAAATATGCTGGATATTCATATAATTTGCTGGTAATTTTGAGGTTATTAATGTGTAAAGCATGAAATTTTTATCAGATAATCTATAAATTCTAAAAAGTTGATTAAGTATAATATTTCTAGACAATTGAATCGAGTTGCAGAAATTAAAAGGTAATATTTTATTAATATTGAATTAAAAAAAATCTTTTTTATCATATAAATTAGTAACTATCCCATTAGTCGGTTCTATAATTAGATTTAAATCCAAATAATTAATACTTTTACTAACAGTAGTTTCATTAGGTATTAATTCCAAATTATCCGGATAGAAATCTATATCTATGGCATAGTTATCAGTAAATACTAAACAAATCAGATCATCTACATATCTGTAAATTTTATAATCTGTAGAAGTAAAGAATTTTTCATAATGATATAGGTATAAATTAGCTAACATACTGCTACTACAGCCACCTTGTGGTACCCCTCAGACTTTATTACCTTGAATATAATTTATTACCTTGAAAAATATAATTTTTTTTATTGAAAAGAACAAAATAGAGAAGTTTAGGAAAATTGGTAAATTTAGTTAGATGAGATTGTTTAGTAATATAAGCATTATATAAAGCTAAAATGACATCATAAAGATCAGTGATCTTAATATTATTAAATTGATCTTTAAAATCAAAAGTTTGAAATCCTATTATTTTACCTAGTGATGTTAATTTATATTTTAATTCTTTACTATTATTTAGAATAATGTAGTTATATCACTAAAATCACGTAAATTACTATTTAGTACATTTAAATAATTTAGTAATAATTTACTAGCAGTAGTAGAGTATGATTTTTTTTTTTGTGTGTGTGTATTAACCACTATAATTGGGAAAGTAGTCTTGGGTGTTATCGAGTGGAAGTTGATACATTGAGTTGATAATTTTAATAACGAATTTGGAAGGATATGCATTATTAATCACTGTACTCAATAATTCCATAAAATATGCTAATTTACAATTTTTATCACAAATTTTATTGATTCTAAGAACCTGGTTTATTATAATATTTCTAAAAACTGATATATGCAAACAAAAGTCTAAATATTGAATTTTTGATGTATTAAATTTAAAATCCTGTCTTTTATCATACAAGTTTAAAACCATATTACAATTTTGTAAATTTAAATTTAAATCCAAAAAGTTTGCAACATTAGAATCATTATTACTTGCATTTAATTGTAAATTATTGGGATAAAAGTTAAGTTCTAGAGGGATATCATTAAGGGATACATATAATATGTCACCTAAATATCTAAACATGTGCATATTATGGAGCAAGCTTGGATTAATGTTCTTTTCATTAAAGAATAAATACAGATCAGCTAACAATGATGAGGCACACCCCCCTTGTGGGATACCAAACTGTTGCTTAAAAAAAGTACCAACATGTTGAATATAATTCTCATAAAGAGTGAAATTAAGTATTTTTTTAAAAAAGAAAATTTGAATATTTTGGGTTGATATTATATTTTTCAAAATTCCTAAAATAATTCCATACAGATCATCTATATCAATATTATTAAACAAATCTTTGAAATCCAAAGTATGAATACTATGAATATTAGTAAGCGTTTTTAATTTTTTAACTAATTCAAAACTGTTTTTCACAGTATGACAATTGATAGAGATCTCATCTGACAAGGATGCTTCATTTAATATTTTAATAATAATTTATCAGCATTAGTAATATAAGAATTATGCCCACTAGTAATAGTTCGAAAAGCAACAGGGGATTTACGGAACTTGGAAAGTAAAGTAATATATGGAATGTTATTACAACTATTTTTTAGATGGATTTGCTTATATTTGGTTGATATTCTATTGGATAAGATTTTAAAGTTAGTATTATGCAAATTATAGATTTGATTATTAAGTAAGTGTAACTGGAGGGTACTTATATAGTAATATTTACAAATGATTGAGTAGTTACTACTTGCCTTATCGACATATGTAATGACAAAATCATTTTGCATTTCTTTAATATCCTATTTGATTGAGTTAAGTTTATATGATTTATTAATTTTCTGATTATATATATAGTGATTTAAGTATTGCTCTATTAAGACACTCCAGCGTTTGAAGGCTTCTACAGGGATTTGATATTTATAGCTGATTTTATAGATATATTTATTTAAGTCAAGAAATAAATCTTTACAAATTAATTTATGTTTAAATTTAATATATATATATATATATATATATATATATATATATATATATATATATGTATTATAAAATACAATCTTAAAAAATTAAAAATCAAGAATTAGAAAGGCCCAAAATGCAGCACTATCAGAGTCTTGAAATATATATACAAATAATAAAATAAGAATATAGAATGATTGCGTTTACGGGGTTGCAAATAAGTCAAGGGGGATTGTGATCCCTTTTCCTGGTTAGAAGCTAGTTTTGACTTCTAGAAAACACTCCCAGAAACACTGCAGGCCCGAAATAACAATCGAACGTGTCCGTGGGGATAAAATGACCGAATTCCAGACAACAACTAACGTGGAACAGTAAAAATGAAAAATTTACAAACCAACCAGGATTATACGAACATCTCACCACGGCGGCCATTGGGGCTTGCGCCGTATGGGTGAGAGTCGCGTGCAGGTAACGTAATCTCCCATCCAGCAAAGCCACAGCCGCGGTCGCGTACTCAGCGGAACCATTCACCGGACGGGTTCCGAAGAACGCCCGCCAAGCCCGACCCCAGTCGCCGGTTAGATCTAGGCTCAGGGCATGAATAGCCACAGTCCATGCGATCCCACCACCTGGAAGAGTCGGGGCCCTACCAGTTCAGTGGTTCGACGGCCACTTCATCACCAATAGGGTAACCCGATTAATTTTCCCCCAGCAGACGGAGGACCAGAGGTACAGACCTAAGATCCGTACACCGCAATCTTTGGCGGTGCCGCCCCCTGGGGGGTAAAACCAACCAAATGAGAAACAGGAATATTCAGATCCAACCTCATACAGTCCGACCGCACGTCCTCTTTCAAGCTCCTTCATATGCTCGTAGTGGCCGCGAATTCGCTGGTGAAGCATTGTTACAATCAAGGTACGTAAACGCAATCGAAATCCAACACCATGAAAATGCAACACCGAAAATGTACAACCATGAAAATGCGCAATCGAAAATGCCACACCATGTAACTGAAACTTTGGCCGTAAAATTATGCAAACTGACAAATAAACGCAGATGGCCAATATATGCAAATGATCTGAAATGCAAGTAGGTTACTTGATTAGTGGCGAGATAAAAGGGATGGAAACAAGAAATGGGCCAACAGTTGTTACTGTCTGTCGCCTACGGAAACTCGTTTTCCGAGCTCTTTTTCTTTCCCGAAGACACGTGTTGTTGAAGAGATAGATGTCTGGCCTACGACACCGAAGTCCATTTCAGCGTTTGGTGGATCGTTTAAGGGTTTTTTTTAGGCCTACGTCAGGCTGAGTGGTCGTACCGGCGTATCGCCGCTGAAACACGCGTAGGTGCGCCCATTGTACAAAGGATTTGGAGAAGATGGATTGAAGAAGGGCATATGAATCGTCGCAGTGGCACAAGTCCATCCAGACTTACGTCAGCACGTGTTGATAGATGCATTCGAAGGCATGAGATGGCGTCCCCACAAGCGACGACTGTGAATATTCTGCAAAATGTTCAGGGTACATGGGATGTTCCAATATCATCGAGAGCAGTTTCTCGATAACTGGCCGAAAGCGGCTTGCACTCAAACCGTCCTATACGAAGACTGGACAAGACACTGACGTGAGAGATTGCAGTGGTGTCGGGCCCGAGCCTCTTGGAAGACTGAATGGGACAGGTTAATATTCAGCAACGAGTCTCGGTTCTGTTTGTTGAATGACAGTCATCGTGTGAGATTCTGGAGGCGACGTGGAAACAGATCCAATCTTGTTGCGACTGTTGAACGTCATACTGTTCGACAACGAGGCATTATGGTTTGGGGCGGGAACAATGATGGCACGAAGATATGTAGATGAGGTGCTGCGGCTAGTTGCACTGTCCTACCGTTAGCAGTTTCAAAATGCTATTTTCCAGCAAGGTAACACGCGGTGGCTCACGGCAACCATCAGCAGACAAGTCTTGCAAGGTATTCAGCTGCTCCGTTGGCCTCCGCTGTCTCCAGACCTCTCACCCGTCAAGCATGTATGGAACAGGATTGGCCGTCGTTTGTCTGCCCTTACCCCACCACAAACAGAGAACGACCTGTGGAGAATGGTTGAAGAAATATGGTCATCCATCCCTCAAGAAATTAACCACACGCTCATTGTATCTGTTCCTCGAAGGGTTGCTGCTTGTATCGCCGCAAGAGGTGGTCCTACTGCCTACCCTGTCTATAACATTAGTGTATTGCATTATACTTCTGGAATTAACATCACTTATTTATATACGAGTATGCCATCTCTGTCTGTCTGTGTGTTCTTTATCACCACCTCTATTCGCTCATTCATGGTGTTGCATCTTCTGTGTCGGGTAGTGTATATATATATGTGTGTGTGTAAATAAAAAATTGGATATTTAAAAACGATAACTATGTATCAACTACCGGATGCAGGAACGTCTATAAAGTTATATAATAGACTGTATAAAAAGCTCTTACCTTTGTCTGTCAAGCTTGGCGACAAATTTGACGCAATATCGCAAATTTGGTGACTTTTAGAGAATTAGCAGAAAAATTGTCAGTAGTTCCATATCCCAGAAAATAAAATTATAATTTCTTGATAATCAATGTCGTTGATAATAAGTAAAAACAAATAAAATACTGGTTTCATATACTCCACATTTTATTTATTTTTCTTGCTGGCTTCTCAAGTTCATATTTCCTTCATTTTCTATTTTATATCGTTTTACACCCTTTTAGTCACACTAGGTGGCGTTTCCATATTAGGTTCTGTCGTTTAGCCATTTTCTAATTAGCCGGTACTGTATAGCTTTCATTTGATTGCTCAAGCCCACGTTTGTTCACCTTGAAGAAGGAAATTCAAAGATTTACGAATCGTACGTACGTTTGCTTAATATTGTTTGAGCTACATTTTACGTTAGTAATTAGTTCATTGTGAAGAAAGTCACGTTCTACACTTTGATTCATTACTGTAGATTTTTAATCTGCAATAATTGTTTCGTCATTGTTTTGATGATCTATCAAAACAGTTTGAGTAGCAGTACGTTGTTTTTCTCTTTAAATATTGTCATTACGAAGCCAAAGATAAATTTCTGCAAAATTCGTTGTCGTAAGCAGACCATCTTGCGATAGATGACTTGAAAGTTTTAAATATTCCTTGTTTTTTATCTGTGTTGTCATTTTCATTTTCTTCATATTGCGCAAATATCGTCTGCTAACAACTATTCATAAGATTCCAGAATTTCTGTGTTAATAACTTTTAGTCTGACTCCAGGTTTCATTGGTATAGCCAGAATATAGGAAATTGGCGATCGATTGAGATTTACAGCGCTAGATATCGTGTTGCCATTACAGACCCTATATAATTGCTCAGACAATGAAGGGGAGGGGGGGGAGGTATTACCCCTAAGTTTCAGCCACTGGAAACGTCACTGCCAGATTCACAAATTTCGAAAAATAGAACAGCAAAACTCTTGCTTTTCATTTAAAAGCTTTAGTAGAAAATACTTGACATCATGATAGCAAAACTCTGCAAGAAATGGGTACGTGCATATTGTATAAACAACAGGAACATTGTGTATGTATGTGTACCATGGCCGGCCATAGAGGGAAATACAGCACTCAAAGAGGGGGCACTGGTTGCAGAAGGGGCTCGGACAACCAATTTTTCCTTTTTGAGGGAGAAGACATGAAATATTCGTAAAAGGGGGGACATCAAATATGGAGGGAGTGAGAGGGGGGCTCGTGATTAATGTTTGCAGCAGGGCTCTCAATTTGTATGGGCTGCCCTGTGTGTACAATGCATGCGTATACATTTTATTAGTGGTTTTAACATGGTCTTTGTTTCCAGCGAGAGGAGGGAGGAATTTTTAAAATAAATAGAAGACGGTTTTGAAATACAGTCACCACTTTTTATTTTCCCTCTAACGCATAGTATATATAAAGGGAAAGTACTGCGATGGAGGGTCAAAAATCAGACTCTCGAATATGAATGAACCGACACGTTTTGAGCATCCCTATATACGAATCAGTCATGTTTTCTATGTCTCTGTGTAAAATACCTCTTGAACAATTCGATAAAATCGAATGAAATCTGATATGATTATTTCAATCATTAAACGTCAGAAAATGATTGATTTCCAAAATGATCAAATCAAGAAAAGACCCTATATTTATTTATTTTTATTTATTTATTTATTTTCTCAAAAATGGCAAAAAAGTTATAAAAATACAATTGCGTGTAAAATGTTGCAAAAATCGATATTTAATATGTGATTTCATCTGAAACGCGAATGCCATTATTTACAAGGGATTAAAATACGCCCATCAATATATTTCATGTTTTTACCTAAAAAAATCTTATGTGGGCACCACATGACTTTCCTTATATAATGTAATAAATTTACTACTTTTCAGTAAAAAAAATAGGTTTTTCTCATAGTAAATACTAATATTCTTTCCAAGATATTGAATTTTCGACAATTAGTCGTCATTTTCATTGATTTAGCGTCATTTTTATCCATTTGGCGAGATTTTCGTTAATTTGGCAACATTTCAAAAAGTCGCCAAGTTGGCGACATTCCGCCAAATTCGTCGCCAAAATCTCACCAAGCGTTATGGACGATGAAATAAGTTATTCTTACAGCAGATAAATGACTATTGGCATTCAAATGCAAAAGTATTACTTAAAGTATCTTTTTTCCTGAATGGAACGATCTAGATCCTCGAGAATGATGTCACCCAATTTATCGCATGGTATTACATATGAAAAGTGAACATGTTTCTCAATTGGAAATATTTTTTTTTATTTTATATGACTTTTTGATAATTTTTTTTAAAAATGTGCAATATCTCGAGAACGATTCATGTTAGCGTTCTAAAATTTATGTCAATCGTTTCCTAATGAAAAATTACAGAAGAAATGTCTATTTGCGTAACTTTATTAGCGGTTTTGATTTTTTGACGATTTTTTCAAAATTTCATTCGAAAATTTAGGGGGGTTCTGAACATTCGATTGCGTATAAAAACAATAGGCTTCCAGTGTTTAAGGATTGCGAATTTTGTACCAAATTTTGCTCGAATCGGTCTATTTGTTCGTCAGTTATCGTCTCCACAGACTCACTGACACACACCACACACACACACACATACTTTCACACACACACACACACAGACATCACTTCAAAAATGTGTGATTCGTGATCAGGGATGCTTGAAACGTGCTCTCCCATCGAAAACTCGAATTCGAATTTTCGACCCCGTCACAATGCTTTCCTTATACATTATGTATATAAAGAAAGTAATTAGAAAAAATCGTAAAAATAAAATAAAATACATATTATTAAACAAGTAGAAGCTTTGTAAATACTTTAAATCCTACATGAATTGACACCATTATTTAGAAATTAACATAAGCTGTCCTCGAAATATTAGGGACATAATCCCATGGAACGATTCATCTCTCGAGCAAATTGAGCAAACCGAATAAATGTGATAAAGGTATTTTAGTTACTAACAAAGTAGTATAAACTTATTCCTCAACCCTTGTCATTACAACATCAAATAATGGAAAACTATTGCATTTTAGATAATGTAAACTTTATTAATAAAGATAACAGACAAAATGACTTAAACTATTTTATTAAAAGAAATGTTTCTTTACACAATAAATTTCTTAACGATTCAGTTGAATTATTGCACACATAGTCAGTTCTGCGAGAGGTTGGTGGTAGGGGAAGGAGGGTACGGTCCCTGTGGATGCCTCCCCCACTGGGTTCCGGTCTAAATTGGGTGGCACTTCCCGGCCGTCCATACAGTTACCTTACACCTTTCTGGTAGGTCGGACGGTCTGGGTCTCAACAACAACAACACATAGTCAGTTCGATATAGATTACACTTGAGTGAATTCTGCTGATCCGGCAATAAATGTTATGTCATAGATTACAGATTCAATGTGAGCAGGCAACCGACCAAAGTTTGCAACTCGTCGAGGCCTGTCGTGGAACAATTTATTGTAAAACTTTGCAAATTTTACATATTTTCCACAATATCAACAATAAAATAAGAAAGAAATATGAACGACAGATAATATCTTATGATTCACACACATAAACACATACACACAAACACACACATATATAGTATACACACACATATATATATATATACATATATATGTACACACACACACATATATATATACATATATATGTACACACACACACTATATATATATACATAATGATTTAAATTTAAATCTAAAGTTTTTAAAATTTCCATATATTGTTCTAATTCTAAAATTTAATAAAACCTTATTATATTTAGAATTGACACCAGTGGCCACAATATATACTCTATTAATGCTAGTAGAGTATTACTAAATTGTTTAAAAGAATTACATTATTCTACGTTATTCTAGAAAATAGTAAAGAATTTATTAATAAATTAGAAATAATTGATTAGAAATAATTTTAATTTTAACGATCTTTTTAATAATGTTAATAAACAAGATTTTTATAATATTTTTTAGCACTATACAATGCTTTTGTTGCTAATAATTCCGATTAAAATAAAATACTAAATTTTCCTTGACTTCTCCGCTTTGTATTATTTAATAATTATATATGTCTGGGAAATAATTTAAACAAGTATCAGGAATCCCGTAAGGTAGTTGTAGTAATAGTCTTTTAGCAAAGTTGTACCTTTATCACTATGAACATACCTTTCGTCGATTGATTACCAAATTTTTAGATATTACTGATTTGATTATTACTGATTAGATATATTTAATAGTTACTTCAGAAGTATTACTCAGAATTATTGCCTAACAAACCCTCGATAGGTAATTTTTTTAATTTAAATCTCATTATTGACCCATCCAATAAGGTCATAACTAATTTATATGATATAAAAGATAATTTTATTTTTAATTATTATAAATTATTACCATTTAATTCTATTCAATTGTTTCGAAATATAATAATTAATAAGTTATTTAGAATGTATAGATTATCTAATATAAAATATCCTAATATGTACATCAGCAACCTTAAAAATATACAAGTAAATTATATTATTATGCTGAATATTTAGTCAACAGTATTATAAAAATATTTAAAATAACTAAACTTTTATAAATGTTCTCTAAGTATCAGCATCACGACCTTTTACACATATATTTACTTTATTTCATTTCAGCTAAGTGCATTATCAGCTATTTGTAATATGCAAAATTTCACTGGGCGTTCCGCCAAGTTTCAATGCATTGCATTTGAAAATTTACAGTTGGTATTAATAATAGGTTTAAAAAATTATATTTTTATATTTGTTTCAAATGATTCCAATTTGGATGTGTTTCTTCTCGTTATTTGTAATTTTTTGCTCTTAATTGGTCACAGATTTTCATCTTTATTAGTAGAATTATTGGCTATTTTCTTTTTATATCAGAACACAATTTAGTAATTGGCAACTGCTGAAGTTGTTGCTTCCTGTACAGGGTGTTTATTAGGCTTACTTCACTCTTCAATTTATGGTAATAATCTCTTCCATTCTTTTTTATTTTCTAAGTAATTGCTTTTTCTAATTTTTTTTTTTTTTTTTTTTTTTGGGGGGGGGGGTTGAAAATGGCCTTTTTGTTCAATTAACAGGGTCAGTTAATGAAAAGGATTAGTTTTTAGAGCAAATTGAAATTGCGTGCAACCCCTATTGATTTATTTTCCTTATCTCCATTGCTATCCAGTCTATTGTTTTCTTCATTGTGTTTATTTCCTATATTATTTTATTTACCATGTTTTATGGTTCATTACCCTCCCCCCCCCCAACCACCACCATCATTTTATATCTATATTTTAATTATTATGCATTAATGATTTTATGCATACTTTTATATCGCAACATTATTTACTTTTTATATCGCAACACAATTTAGTTATTGGCAACTGCTGAAGTTATTGCTTCCTGTACAGGGTGTTTATTAGGCTTACTCCACTCTTCAATTTTTGGTAATAATCTCTTCCATTCTTTTATATTTTCTAAGTAATTGATTTTTCTAGTTGTTTTTTGGGGGGGGAGGGGGGATGCAAAATGGCCTTTTTGTTCAATGTAACAGGATCAGTTAATGAAAAGGATTAGTTTTTAGAGCAAATTGAAATTGCGTGCAACCCCTATTGATTTATTTTCCTTATCTCCATTGCTATCCAGTCTATTGTTTTCTTCATTGTGTTTATTTCCTATATTATTTTATTTACCATGTTTTATGGTTCATTACCCTCCTCCCCCCACCACCACCATCATTTTATATCTATGTTTTAATTATTATGCATTAATGATTTTATGCATACTTTTATATCGCAACATTATTTACTTTTTATATCGCAACACAATTTAGTTATTGGCAACTGCTGAAGTTATTGCTTCCTGTACAGGGTGTTTATTAGGCTTACTCCACTCTTCAATTTTTGGTAATAATCTCTTCCATTCTTTTATATTTTCTAAGTAATTGATTTTTCTAGTTGTTTTTTTGGGGGGGAGGGGGGATGCAAAATGGCCTTTTTGTTCAATGTAACAGGATCAGTTAATGAAAAGGATTAGTTTTTAGAGCAAATTGAAATTGTGTGCAACCCCAATTGATTTATTTTCCTTATATCCATTGCTATCCAGGCTATTGTTTTCTTCATTATGTTTATTTCCTATATTTTATTTACCATGTTTTATGGTCCATTACCCTACCCCCCCCCCCGCCCACCATCATTTTATATCTATGTTTTCATTATTATGCATTAATGATTTTTTGTGCTTTGCTCTCTCTCTCTCTCTATATATATATATAATATATATTTAATGCAATGTATAAAGACCTAAATTACGATATAATAAAAAAATTATGAACAGTAGATAAATAATATAGGAAACTATGTAGTTTTGATCTAAATTTAAACAGTAACATTTAAATATTCTACTTTATATGGTGTGTCCCATATGGTGTATCCCATTAAGTGTAGTATGACAATTAGTTGTAGTCTAGACAATTGTAGTGAGAAACTTGATTAGAGAGCACAGAATAAATTGACAGGTATATACAGTGTTCTAAGGAAAATCCTGAAGCACCCCCAATAACTTTGTAAGGTACCATGAGTATGTATACCCGTTAGATTTATCTAGAGCAAAGTGACCATTATCGATCGAATGAAAGAGATTGCAACGCCCCTGTCGGAGAATTTTAAAAAGTTAACAGGAACTCGGCCTCAAAGCGAGATGGACGAAAAAAGTCAAATATAAAGTTGCAGAGCAATGCTTAATGAGCAGGAATCGACACTAAAACTGTTATACAATGAATTTATTTGATAGCATATGGTTATCAGCGAATGACTATCCTATTCAGGAATTCTAAAATAAATAATACTCACATTTACAGAAATCTAAGCCTCTCCTACATATCCCCGTTAGCAATAAAGCACTTTTGATTTCGTGAAAGACTATGACTGCGTACTTTAGTAAGCATTGCAAGCGTCACCGTGTTATCGGTCCTGATAATATGACTTCTTGATAAGTATTTATTGTCGCCCATATACGTGTTTCTAGCGTCGATTCCTACTAAGTAGGTAATTCTTTGTAATTGTCCTTTTTCGTCTATGCCACTTTGTTGCCGAGTTCGTATTCCTAATTTTTTTAAATTCCTCACTAGAGAGCGCTGCAATCTCTTTTATTCGATCAAGCATGGTCGCTTTACTATAGACAGATCTAACGTTTACGATCATGGACCGTTCCGTTGAAAGGACCGTTCCGTTGGGACGGTGGACGTTGAAATTTTTTTTATTTATTTATTGACTTAGAAACGTAAAAATTTGCATAAATATTCCTCTTTATATTACTATATACAATACCATTAATTTTTTTTCAATTTTGTTATAATTTTGTATTTTTATTTAATTTTATTTTTTTTAACGAAAATTTGAAAACGCTCCTTGTGTGCCATTTGTTCACATTTTTGATTAATTTTACATTATGATCACTCAAAAGCACATAATGAACAAATTTGGGTATTCATTTTTAAATCCCTTATAAAGTTAATTTTTTAAAAATATTTTTCTGCATTAAAACTCAATTTTCATCATTTAATTAGGTTCTTATTCACTTTTAATTGCCTTAATAAAGTTCAATTATAAAATCCATACCCAGTTTCATTAAAAAGTATGAGAGATGTCTTCTTGCCAAATTTCATGCATCTCAGACAAAAATTAAGACGCATGGAGTATCTTAAAAATGTAAATCTTTGAAAATTCCGTTTCGAAAAAAATGCATTCAACCTTTTGCTTACGGGTGGGACAGCGTCCAACTCAAACGAAGAACCTCCCCAAAAGACAGGTATTTGACATACCCTATCCCAAACAGTTCGATCCCACCCCCTTTGCAGGCATTGGCGTCCATGGAAATCGCCGACAGAAACATTGCACCTGCTGCAGCAGGTGCAATGTTTCTGTCGAGGATTTCCATGGAGACCAATGCCTGCAAAGGGGGTCGAACTGTTTGGGATAGGGTATGTCAAATACCTGTCTTTTGGGGAGGTTCTTCGTTTGGAATAGACGCTGTCCCACCCGTAAGCAAATGTTAAATGTGTAAAATAATGTTATATATTAAAAAAATTTTAGTCGATTTTTGCTCTTTTTAACGTCCACCGTCCCCTTAAGGACTTTCCCGGCAACCCTATAAACAATACCAAACATAATTTCTCCTTGAGGTTTTTTTTTTTCAAGGAATCATATAAAAAATATAATTTTGACGAAATGAACCGTAAAATATCTAAAATTAAAATAGATTGCTTAATACAAAATAAAGTCTTTATTTTATAAGACGACATAGTTAAAATGGAAGTGAGAAATAGAAATAAAGATCGAAAAACTTTTCAAGTTGGGGCGGTTTAACAAGGGGGCTCGCCCGACAAAGAATCAGGGACTTGCGATGTAAAATATTTACAAGAACTTTTTTTTACGAAAATATGAACAGTTTAAAAATGCATTAAAGACATTGCAAATTTGGCATAATGGAAACATTACAGCGACTATGTACAACTGCAAATAAACTTTCACAATTATATAAACTTTCAAACAATTATATTCAGTACTACTGGGTCAAATATATTCCTAATTTAGCGCCATCGTATCACTCAGGAATTACTATATATTATTACTATATAATTATTATATAATTACTATATATAATAATATTATTTATGTAAAAATACAGAGAACGATGCAAAATGTTCTGAGTGTCTCTATACAAGGTATCAAAAAAAGTCAAGGAGAATAAAAATAGTTCGAGGAATACTGGTGTTATCGAACATTTTTTATGCAGATGTAGAGGAAATAATTCAAGTGACCCTATACGATGAAACAACTTTGGGGACAGGGGGGGGGGTGACCCCCTTTTTACTTTCCCTACAATACATTGCAATGTATAGGGAAAGTATTGGAATCGTGTCGAAAATCACAACTCGAGTTTTCGATGGATCTACACGTCTTGAGACCTGTTGAACACGAAAAATATATTTTTAGTGTATCGTCTGTGTGTGTGTGTGTGTGTGTGTCTGTTCGTTGTATGTATCCACGTATCCACTCTAGCTGTAAACTAATTGACCAAATTTCACAAAATTTGGTGGATAAGCCACTTGTGGGTTAACCTGGTACTGATTAGATTTTGGTACGATTCGGAAAGAAAGAAACTGCCTACTTTTGCGAAATGGCCCTAAAAATTATCAAAATTAAATTAAAAGACTGTGTTGTTCAAATGTATCTATTAAATACTTGTTTTATATGTAAATTTTGCCAACGAAATGAATAAAACCTACTCCATAACCGTTTTCGAGATAATTTAGTTTTTTCGTATTTATACCATGCCGACTTTGCAAACCGACATGCATCCAGTCGCCAAATGAAACCGAAAATTTAAACAAAATTGCAGTGTAATTTCAAGTAATTATCCGTGTCATTTTGTGCTATTAAACTCAAGTTGATGAATTATAAAAGAAAGAAAAAGAAAATTAATTCGAGTCTGTAGGGAGCGTCATGTGCTGCCCACATCAGATTTTTTTAGTGTGGTACGGAGGACAAGCTCCCTTCCTATTAGAGCTAGGGTTCAATTACAAAGTTGTGGAGCGTTAAAAAATTGGTATAAACCATTTTTGTACCTCCCAGGGCAAAAATGAAAAGGAAATCTGAAATCCAGTGTATATAATCTACCCCCCCCCCCCCATAAGAGATAAAAGATTTAGACAATGCGGCAGAATAAAATTGACTTTTTTATACGCACAATACAAAATGTTTACTTCCAGCCACGATGCATGCATTATACGAGTGCAATAAGACATCTGCAAGTGCTATCCGATGTCTTTACGTTTACATTGTTAAATGCAGATAAATAATATCGCTTTGTTTTTTAAACCGTTATTTAGAGAGTTATTTTCTACCTTTTTTTTAAGGGAAGGGGTCGAAAAAGCTTAGTACTAATTGATATAGCCCCCTTAAAATTATTTCATTGTGCAGCGATTTCCTATACAACTGCATAAAAAGTATACGGTACTCTTAATACTTCTTGAATTATCTGTATTTTCCTTGATACCCTGTATTTGTATATACAGTACTCAGAACAGTTTTCACGATTAATAAGATTCATTCAGCCAGACCTGTGGGTAGTCATCAGAATCGATTTTAAGCCTGAAATTATTCTGAGCAAATGCACTTATCCCATGAGGTGACTAAACTTCCTGCTCATCTGGCTGGTCTTCGATATTTACTATAGGAATTTTTTAATAATTTGGCGAATTCTTTGAAGCTCCAAAAGTGTTTATATAGTCCTAGTAAAAATGTTCTAGTGGAACTCGATGTAGCAAGAGCACCCTCCCGGAAGCAAGAAAGTATCAACAGTCGGAGTGTGATCAGGAGTTTGAGGATCAGTACTGAGCAACTGTACGGCTGTATATCTCTGTAAGCAAGAAGATCGTACACAGGGAGGCATCATTTGGCAAGATCGATTTTCATACCTGGAAAGAGAAATAAAGGAAACTGTAGGTTGAACATTAGTATTTATTTTTGAACATAATTATATATTTCAACATTGGAAACATATTTTTGAACATTAAAATATATTTCAAACATTGGAAAATATTGTTGAACATTAATATATATTTCGTACATTAAAAAAGTATATATTTAAACATTAAAATGTATTTTTTAACATTAATATATATTTTGAACATTGAAAACATTTTGAACGTTAAAATAGATTTTGAATATTAAAAATATATTTTGATCTTTAAACTATATTTTGAAGAATGAAAATAGATTTTGAGATAAATTGATAGATTGAAGGTATATTTTTTTTAAATCGAAAATATATTTTAACATTAACAACTATTTCTTTTAATTGAAAATATATTTAAAAGCCTAGAACAAAACCCGAATCTACAGCCTCTTAATTCGAAAGGTAGCGATTTATAAACTAATCTGTCCCAGTATGTGGGAGAACTTTTAGTTTTCCCACAATTCGGGGGTAACTTGTCCCCCCCCCCTGACCCGAGGGGGATAATGTCGTCACGGACACAAAAATAGTATCGCTACTATTTTTCACTACAATGATTGAAACTGTTAACTTTAGCGATCATTTAGCCATAAATAACCCTTTTTATACTTAATTATGTCAAATTTAGTCGCATGCCTTCACTTACATTTTCACTCATATTTTCGCTCACATTTAAAAAAAAAAAATCCAACTAGTTCTAGATTTTTCGTTAACAAAGCCGCATAAAAAGTTGCGTGAAAATCCATTCATATTTGTGGTAGCTATCATGACAATCTATCACCACAAAAAATCGACCACAGACAGACGACAGACAAACGAACATCACTTTAAAATAGTCAAAACGTGTTCAAGAGATCCTAAAACATATATTGGCATCAAAATTTCGAAATAGAAACTTTTCGGGTAAGCATTTATTTCACTATACTTCTATATTTTATGTGAATTTTTTTAAACATTTTGTTTTTTAATGACAGCATTTTATCGGAATTCAAACAATAATAATTACTATATGGCAACACTTACTTTTATTATTTCCAAATTAATTAACTGCGGACAAATTTCACGATATATTGCCCTCTAAACTATGAACTTCTTTATATATTCTATGTGTAAAGACCTAGAAAACATAGGTAGCTTATGTGAACTAGCAGCAATCGTTTCGTTTTCCAAGTAATCCCAAACTCACAAAAAGTTTGCAATTTGGCAACATTTTGTCATATTTGTCGCCAAGATTAAGAGACCCAGACCTTGATATGATAATTAGTAACTGTAAATGCTGTTTTCCAACAAAGATACATTTAAGACAGGGAAGAGATATCAAGTATTTACAACAATACGGTGTGTATTAAATGCGCATGATTAACAAAATTTTACTTACTTGCAGTGTTCTAACCGAACGGCCTGTGGAAATTGGTCGGTGTTTAGCACGACTTTCCACCGACCAGCCCAGTTGCGGGCCCAGCCGATCCTCATCGTGAAGATATCTGTCTCGCAGGCCCAGGCCCCGCGATCTATGGGGAAATTGTACCTGTAGCTTGCGTTGCCTCCACCCATGTCGTAAGGTAGGGGCTGCATCTCATTATACATCCTGTAGATTTCGCTGTGGTACCTCTGGATGACAGTCTTTACCATGTCCCTAAGTGGGAAAGAAGCAAATTATGTTAAGGATTGAACCATTTACACACATATCTATGACCTTCCCGGTCGTTCAAATAGTTGCTCAAGTCCTCTGGAAGAGTCGGACGACCACACATATCTATGACCAGATTAAGGCACAGGACTTTGGGACATTTGCACAAGATCCCCATATGAAATGAGGAACTAAAATATCCCTATTTATTTATTAAAAATTTAAAAACTCAGGCTCTTTCACTGAAGTATCAGAAGTGTGGAAACTAATGATTTAAAAGTTGTAAATTATTTTCATAATTTATATGATTTGTAATTTTTAAGGCTTGTTGTAGTTTGATTTTGTTGCAGTAGGCTTTTTCAAGTATCGAACTTTATAAAATATCGAATTTGTGCGCAGCCTATTGCGGGTAGTTTTTTAGTGACTAGTGTGGATTTTTCAGTTTGGTCTTCAGGATAACTCCCGTTCGAAAGTATCGAGAAAAATTACAATTTAAGCAATATTTAACAGCTGAATTTTTCAGAATTTAGACAGGGTGCAATGAAAACTTATTTAAGTGGTTGACAACAAAAGTCTTAAGATAAAGCACTGGTTCCTAAACAACGGAGTCCTTGGGGCTCAGCGGTATGGGAACTAATGCTTGGCAAAGGGCTCGAAAGCATTGAAAATAAAGGACACTTTCACAAAAATTAGTCCATTAGTCTCAATGTACATATAGGTACCCTACCTAAAAGCACACATCTTAAAACAGGGGTTTCACGGCCAAATCCTTTCTAAATAAGGAACAATTCAAACGTAATACATAGGGTTAATTCTTTCTAAAAGCGGGTTGCTCTGTGGAACAAAATGTTTGGGAAACACTGAAAAAAGTATTGCTGTTTATTATTAGAAAATATGTCATTTATTATTTGCATGAAATGAAAAACTCTAAAGCCCCATTCTTGTTTTATCTCAGTAGGGTGGGAAATTCCATGCTGATGAGCGCATAAAAAATCCAAAACAGCTCCATAGACACTGTTATTTACAAATGAAGCACGAACCTAACTTTGTGGACGCCTCTTTTAGGCGGATTCTGTGAATTTAAAATCACTTACATTGGATAATCATGATCATGAAGACAGTAGTCCCGTTTGCGCGCACAGGGTGGTTTATCTCCAGGTGGACTGCTAAGATAATTGTGGTCGGATCCTGCGGTGGATGGCCTGAAGCCCACCACAGATGTTTTCGTAGCAAGTGGGTCCGGCAATTGTGCACCCAAAGGGGGTGGTCCGTAGCGCCCATCTCGTCTCTGGTCATATTGCGGATGACCTTTGACCTGAGAATAAGTATCTCGGGCATTCCAGTATCCGGCAGTCGGTCGTACTGTAGCAGCGTAATTAGATGAACACGATGCAAGAGTAGACAGTAAAGAGAACAGGGTGAAAATGGCTAAAACCTGGAATAAAAGAAAATGTATATATTAGTATACAGAGTGAAAAGATATATGCGACGAACAAAGTATGTTAGGATTTTAGTTAGGATTTATTAGAAACTATGTTAGGATTTATTAGTGACTATGTTAGGATTAATGACGTTATTAGTATTGAAACATATGCATTTTAGATATAGCAGAACAAAATCGTTTTTGATGTGAAAAATCATTACAAGTGCTCTGCTAAAATTTCGTACAGAATTAACTTGTTATTTCACAACATGAGCCCCATTTCGGGCGCGGTTGCCCGGTGGTTTGCGCGCTGGATTTGCTCGCTGCCACAATTGCCGCCGTGTTCGTGCGGAATATGATCACGTTAAACATGTGGGTCCGTAAATCCTTCCGAAAGGTTGGTGGGGGGGAAGGAGGGTACGGTCCCTGTGCATGCCTCCCCCACTGGGTTCTGGTCTAAATTAGGTGGCACTTCCCGGCCGTCCAAACAGTTACCTTACACCTTTCTGGTAGGTCGGACGGTCTGGGTCTCAACAACAACATGAGCCCCAAGAAGCATGTGAAGCTTGTCTTGTAGTGACCGAAGAAGTTACGATCACCAGAGAGGTTCGTAAAATTCTGGCGCATACTAACTTTTTTTATTGTCAGTGCACTTATCAACTATTCCATTCTGAAAAAGGATAGGAAAATGTACAGAACAGGACCTGGTTGCTGCTCCAAGATCGCAAAGAAACGTCAAACCAGGAGAGGATCCTTAATTTTCAATTTTTTATTTTTCGAAAATTAAAATGTTATATAAATAAATAATTATATTGAATTTCTTTTTTTTTACAGAATGTGTAATTTTTAATTTAAAAACCTTTACGAGATATTGCACAATATTTCTTATCTAAATAGGAAATAGTCATAAAAGTATATTCAATTCTATCTAATGAGAGGAGAATTTGAAAGCAATTTTAAACAGAAATAAATGAACACCATTGTTTAAGAGTTATCACACGCTTTTCTGGAGAAACTAGAAAATTTCATTTTCCACAGAGAACAGAATATCTCTCGAAAGAATAAAAATATTTTCAGGATATTTAGAATACTCATTTTAACCGGTAATAAGATGCATTAATTTTTTAAATGATCGATTTAAAAGAAAGCTTTAATTTGTGCTATTGTTTCCTCATATCTAAATTCGTTAATTTGCAGTGAAAGTTATTCGTTGGACACATTAGGTATTATTTTATTATAGAGAAACTCCACAGCAAAATCTTACCTTCTCCATAGATGCCTTTTCTTGTAGCACAGAGATTCCAAATATCATGATCGTTGATATTATTTCCCTATATATACCCTCTGCAACGTTGAACAACAAAGAAACCACGCAGAAATGATCTTGTTTACAAGACGCGTATCATACGTGGTGAAATTAATTAGAAAATCGGATCAGCGGCAAGTCAAACCCCAGAGGTTTCGAAAGGGCTTTCTCCCGACGTAGTTATTTCTTTCCCAAACTTGACCTCCTTCATTATAGAACAAAAGGTTCGTTTTCATTCAGGTATTGCGAAGCTGGAAGGGTTGATGGAAGATCTCATGTCAATGAGCTTTATAAGGCAGAATATCATTGTTGCCATTTTAAGGAGGACAATTGAGAGTGGGACATTGATCTCTACTTCATGTGGAACATCATTGCACTTTCAACTCGTGATATATATTATATTTCTACAAAGATATATTATATTTTTAAAAAGATAAAGTACTATTTTATCAAAAATTTTCGAATACACACCAAGAACACTTTCGGATTATCCGTTTGTGTATTTATTATGTCTATGAGGTAGCACTGGTGTTGGCTGAGCAGAGAGCTCTAATCGGAGACCAGAGTCCGACTTTATCTCGTCACTTTGGAATTATTTCCTAATGAAGATACTATTAGTAATAATATTAATTTTTTGGATTTAAATATAATTATTGACCCTACTAATGGTATAGTTACTAATGTATATGATAAAAAAGACAATTTTAATTTCAACATTATTAAAATATTACCATTTAGTTCCTGCAACTCGATTCATATGTTTGGAAATATTATCCTTAATCAACTTTTTAGAATTTATAGATTATCAGATAAAAAATTTCATGTTATGCATATAAATAATCTAAAAATTACCAGCAAATTATAAAAATATCCAGAATATTTGGCTAATGGTTTTGTTAAAAAGTTTGGAGTAGCTGAATTTTCATGAACTCTCTTCTTTGTAACTTATATTGGCTAGACATCAACATTATCTTGTTTTAACATTACATTTTAATTACATCCCCTTATAATATATTAGCTTCACTGTTATCGTTTATATGCCCCATTATTTTGTATCTCTTACTGTAAAATATCACCTTTTATTGCCTTTTCACATTACCATTATTTGTTTCACACGATTGGCAACGGTGGATCTCTACTTTTTAATTTTGCAATTGGCAACACTGGTCTCTTCATTTTCGGCTCCTATGGTTAGCACATTTTCAATGTTTTAATATACAGGTAGTCTTGTTTCCTTTATAATTGTTCTATCTTTATATGTGTTGTTCAAGTAGAAATAGTTTATAGTTATAATATATCTATTTCTTCAGAAACATACATATTTTGTGTTCATTTTGATTAAATACTTGAACCCGACGAAGAGTTTTTTCGAAATGAACAATTCAATTATTTAGGCCTAGTTATTGTCCACGTGTATAGCATTAATGCTTGGAATTTATTTGTTTTTCTATTACTGATTCCATAACTTTGATATTTGTTGATTATTTTTAGCTTGATGACTCTAAATTTGCATTTTTTTCCCCATTTTCTTGACTATTCGCTATTTAATACTTCTTTTTATTATGTAGGTTTTATTTAAAGTTAGGATTTTTGAGTTGCAACTTCTCTCTATTCTATCATTAGAATTTCAAACTATTATTACATATATATGTGTGTGTGCTGACATCTCTATGGAGAAACTACGATAGTCCTTTGAACATTAACAGTACTAGATTTTATTATTCATTTGCAGTGAATTATAATTTAATTGGGAATATTACAGTTCATTGTGGGCATTAAAATTGTGTTCTCTTTAAGCATGTAGAAGATTAAACGTATCTTATTCAAAGGCTTGACAGATGCCAAATTAAAAATAAACAATTTATAAATGCGACTTTAAAATGTATAATATGAGAACGAAAGATTTTATATAGAATTTTTCTTATATTTATTATAATACAAAAGGACATCAATATGAAAATGATATACATATTTATACACGATGAGTCAAAATGGCGTGGGCGATTTTTGAATATTTTTACAAAGAAACGACTAACGATGGGTAAATACAATATGGAGTTTCAACAAAAAAAAAATAGCTTCAGATTACGGGTACGCAAGAATCTATCCATAGCTATTGCTGGCGCGTTCTACGATTGAAGAAAAAGACAAAATGTCGAATGGACTGAAGCATGTTTTTGCGTTTAGAATCTCCATACCACAAAATCTGTTATTACCGTCCAGCAAGCGTTTAGAAGTAAGTACATGAAGAATCTCCAGCTGAAAATTCCATTCGTAAGTGGTAGAACAAATTTCAAAATTCCGAATGCACCTGTAAAGGAAATAGCCCCAGCCGACCTCATGTGAGTGAGCGCACATTGAACTTTCTCAAAGAAGTTACAAAAATTGTTTTGATTGCTATTTCAAATAATGCAAGTTTCATATGGTTGTGTATACTAGTTTTTGTCCGATAAATGTTTCTAATCGTTCACATCATTTAGACCCTGTATAGGAAACAGAAACGCACCAAAGAGGAAGCCCACCTGCACCTAGGACGCTAGCCAATAGGGGCGTCGGAATTGTGTAGAATATTTAGGCTGAAATATTATTTTTAATATTCTGTTGTTTTGCAAATCCTATACATAAAGTAAACTCAGTGTTGTTCCAACTTGCGTGAAAGAAGCGAAGAAGCTAAATTGTCACAAATGCTGTCGAAAAAATTCACTATGAATTTCATAAATTCTGCATTTTTTATTTTTTATATATAAATAATCATCTTCCTAATTTCAGATTTTTTTAATTTGTATATGTGGGGGGGGGGGGGCACTAATTGTATGCCTTGTCCCCGGGCACTATTAACTGAAGTTACGCCTCTGATAGGATATATGAAATGTATAAGAAAGTCAATTGGAGTTTCTGATTGCATATTTTGATGCAAAATGACCTTTAATCCCTGCTCACTATGGTTGCCGAAATTTTCGTAGTCTGTAAGTTTTATTTTCTAAATCGGAAAAAATTTACTAATTTGAAACTGACAAATTTTCTCTGAATTAGCTAATAGTACAGCCATGGTCCTTTTACATGGAAGCCTATGAAGGTTCTGCAGAGGAAATGCTGATAAACAAACTGAAAAAAAATAAATTTTATAAAAACATTTGAAGAAAAATTAAATTCTGCAGAGATGTTTCTTATACATCATTCGACCATGTCTAACAGACGACTTTTCTTAATGATGCTCAAAGCAAATTAAATTAAATACTAGAATTAATATGCTTACGGGTCTCCAGGTAGAATATATTTTTTTAAATAAAATATTTGATTGTTTACCAGCCTTCGATTTCTGTGGTTTTGTCATTCCAAAACTTGGTCACAGAAAGTAGTACAATATTTCATAGATTTCAACATAATTAAATAGAAAGTGCACCCTGAAAGTAAAAAAAAATGAAAAAAATGGAGTTTTCATTTGTTATTATCTCTTTCTATTTGATCTGTTTGGATGTGAGAATGACAGACAGACCTACATCCAAGTTAGAAAGGATGACCACAAACAAATCGAGATTCCTTTGTTTTTCCCTTGAAAGATTGACAAGCCAAGCATGAAGAACAAAGAACAAACCTAGCTGAATTAAGCGTATGAACTTCATATTCTATTTGTGCTCAAGAAAAAGGTAAAAAAGATTGCTACAAAACAAATTCAAGTTACCGCGAATAAAACTGTACCTAGCCTTTTAAGAGTTACTTTTACACTTTCTCTGCATGCTTACTATTATGTAAAGGAAAAGAATTAAAGAATATAAGTGATTATTAGAATTTTACATAAATCAGTAAGAAAGGAAATTATTGCATAAAACAGCAAACTATGTAAGAGGTTCGCTCCTTATTTTACAGCTGTTTTACTCAAGCTGTCAGCATTGGTATTCAATTTTCCTGCAAGAGCACCATTTGGAAATGGTAGGATTGCAGGGCCAATGCCCAAAGCATCAATCTGGGATTCGAATCAGTATTGGTTCGCGACCATACAAGAGGATTGTTATTCGTCATGATCTTAAATGGTTGTCCATCCAAGTAGTAATGCAGTTTCTTTATAGCAAAAATTATACTCGCGCATTCTTTCTCTGTTGTACTATATTTTTTTTTCTGCATGAGAAAACTTTTTACTGATGTACAAAATTGCATATTCCTCTCCTTTATCATCAAGCACAATCCCCATTCCTAAATCGCATACATATTCTATTCAACTTCATATTATATTTGTGCTCAAGGAAAAGGGAGGGGGGGGGGATGAGTTACAGAACAAATTCAAGTTACCGCGAATAAAACTGTATCTAGACCTTTAAGAGTTACTTTCATACTTTCTTTACATGATTGTTATTATGCAAAGGAAAAGCATTGAGACAGGACAGACTTATGACACTTGGAGTTTGATATATCTTCGAATAAGTATCAGCCATTTTTACTTTCCCTGCACATATAGTATAATGCATAGGGCAAGTATTGTGACGGGGTCGAAAATTCGAATTCGAGTTTTCGACGAAAGAGCACGCTTCAAACATCCCTGAACCCGAATGGAACGTTTCTGAGATAATGCCTGCCTATGTGTATAGGTATGTTTGTATGTGTCAGCGAGTCTGTGGAAGCGATATCACATGAGCGAATGAATCGATTAAAAAAATTAGGTACTTTTATTACAGTCAATGAATACTGGAACCCTATTGTATTTGAACTTCATCAAATGTTTGGAAGACCAATTTTCGAATGGATTTTTGAAAAATTCGTTAAAAATCAGGACTCTTAATAATATTAAATAAATAATCATTTCTTACGTAATTTATCGCTGGAAAACTAATAACATCAACTTTAGAACGGACCGTTCTTATGATATAGCACGTTTTCAGGTGAAAACGGAGCCCCCCTAATGTTGCTAAAAAATGAATATCTATAAATACAGATTTTTGACGAATTGTTATTTATTTTAAACTTTTATTTACTAATGCGGAAACATAATTCTTGCAGCCTTTTATTTAACTTCGCATGAAGTATATATATTTGTCGCGTTTCACATCTTTGAGACCCTAACTAACGAGGTTCCACTAATCGTAGAGACGTAAAATTTGACATGTTATGTTATTTGGTGGTACATTTTAGTTCTTTAAATTTTGAATCTTATCGGAAACAGGCTCCTGGAAAGAGGCTACAATTTTAAAAATAGCAATGGATGTTAAAGATGTTTTCTGTAGACAAAGTTAAAATAAGCTTGCCGGAGCTTGGTTTTATGTTAGCGTTTCAAACTTTATATTAATCTTTTTCTAATGAAAAATTATATAAGAAATAATTATTTATGTAACTTCATTAAAGGTTTTGAGTTTTTGATGTTTTTTCAAAATTTCATTCGAAAATTCGAGTGCGTTCGAAAACAACAAGTTTTCAGGATTCACTGATTGTAATTTTTGTACCAAATTTCATTTAAATCGCTTCATTCGTTCATAAGATACCATCTCCACAGACTCACACACACACACACACGCACACACACACACACACACACACACATACTTTCACACACACACACACATACTTTCAAACACACACACATACTTTCACACACACACACACACATACTTTCAAACACACACACACATACTTTCACACACACACACACACATACTTTCACACACACACCACACGCACACACATACTTTCACACACACACACTCACATACTTTGACATACACACACAGACATCATTTCTAAAACGTTCGATTGGTGTTCAAGGATGCTTGAAACGTGCTCTCCCGTCGAAAATTCGAATTTCCGTTTGGACCCCGCCATAATACTTTTCTTATGCATTACAATATGTATATGAGGAAAGTCAAAAGGGGGAAAATGAGCCATTATATCCTTGAATGCTGCATTTCAATTTAGAATTTTATATATAAGAAATCAAAATCTTATGTAATATTTTCAATATTCTACTCGTATTTCAAAGTGTAAATGAAATTAGATATAACATCTGATTTCAATTCTTTATATAATTCTAAACTAAAATATATATCATTCAAGTACTCCCTGGCTATATTTTATTATTTTTTTCAAATTCAAAACATAAATAGTTCTGAGTTTCATTTTTCGTCATGATTCAGACAGTCTAGTGGTTAAAGTGCTGAGAAACAAACACGCAGGCCTGTTAATGGTAACTCCTGTCCTCACCAGAAATGCTATTCATTTTTTTTTTCGATTAAAGTTTGAAATAATTAATAAACAATGTTGTCAGGGTAATAGATTTTTTTAATTCTGCCCCTGATTTATTCTAATCGCGAAACTAGTGAAAGCTTTACATAGTTAAAATAATATAAGATTGTAGCGATAGTCGCAGCACAATAAAGTGCGGTGGTAACAGCGTAAACAAATGTTTTTGTCAAAGATTCTATCTCTTGCAAATTTTCGCAGCATTTTTTTTTTTTGTCAGATTATTTAAACAGACATGCTAAAATATTAGTTTTGGTTCAAATCAGATAATAATTAAACATTTCCTTGCGAATATTGCTCATTATTTAAAAAGGAAAAAATGAGGTAGGAAGTCATTGAATGCTACATTTCAATTTAGAATTTTATACATGAGAAGTCAAAATCTTATATAATATTTGCAATTTTTTATTATAAATTGTAACGAAAATTGGACATAACATCTGATTTTATCCTCTTTATGTAATTCTAAACTAAAATATCGCATTCACACACACACAAGAGCTTCCTGGCTATTTTTTTATTTTTTCCATAATGAAAACTTAAATAGTTTTTAATTTCAATCTTTCTCGTGATTCAAACGGTATAGTGGTTATAAAGTTACGCAGCAGACCTGTTGATAACGAATTCTGTCCTCACCTGAAATGCGATTATTTTTTCGATTACAATTTGAAATAATAAATAAGCAATGTTGTCAAGGTAACAAATTTTTTGGTTTCTGCTCCCAGATTTATTCTATTCGCGAATTTAGTGAAAGCTTTAATTGTAACGCCAGTCTCAGAGCAGCGGTGAAGTGCGGTGGTAATAGCGCAAAGAAAACGTTTTTGTCGATGATTCTGTCTCCAGCAAATTTTAAACATTTTTTTTTAAGATTAATTAAACGGACATATTAAAATTTTAGTTTTGGGTAAAATCAGATGATAATTGAGTATTATCCTTGCGGATATTGCTCATCATTAAAAAGGGGGAGGGGATGAGCCAGAAAGTGCTCAAATGCTACATTTCAATTTATAATTTTATATATGAGAAGCCAAAATCTTATGTAAAATTTCAATTTTCTATTATAAAGTGTAATGGAAATTGTATATGACATCTTATTTTATCCTCTTTATATAATTCTAAACTAAAATATACCAGTCAAGGGATTCCTGGCTCTTTTTTTCATTTATTCATAATGAAAACTTTAATAGTTTCTAGCTTCAGTCTTACTCATGATTCGAACGGTATAGTGGTTAAAGAGTTGGGCAGCGGACGTGCAGGTCTGTTGATCGCGAGTTGTGTCCTCACCTCAAGCGCTGCACTTTTGTAATTACAGTTTTAAAGTTCTGCGGTAACAGCGTGAAGCGAACGATTTCATCGAGTATTTTAGACGCGTAATTTCAAATTATTTAAATAGACTTACTAAAATGTTAAAGTTAAATAAACCGAAATCGAATCTTCGGTTGTCGTCTTCTTGGCCGAGAGGCTTGGGGCGTCAAGTTGCGGGGGTATAGGCTCTGGGTTCGCTTCCCTCCTGGGTACAAAGGGTAAGATGTAGTGTTAGAGAGAAAAGGGTGTTAGAAGTAAGACGGGGAAGAGGGATCGGTGTTCTTGGTTTAGGTCATCTTATTTCTTTCTTCTCTTAACTTTCTTACTAAATTATCTGCACGAGATGGAGGACGAGCGGTGGTTGAGCTCCACCGTTGCTGATGGGGTTTCTCTTCGGGCCTGCCGGCTTCGGTGTCGCGCTTCCACCCTTCCTCGTCCAAAGTTCGTGCAGGGCTTGTTTTGCACCACGTGACACCTTTTAAGGAAGACCCGAAAAATCATGCATTTTTTTGAACAGCGCATCTCTTTTCTTGCCAATTTTGGTCAAATAAACAAACAAGAAGTGACGTCATATCCAGTACGCAATTTCCTGTGACGTCACTTCCAGGACGTCATTTCCGCAAGCAATATTAAAAGAAAAAATAAAGCCCAAACGTCTCCGTGCAGGTGGTTGGGCTCGAACCCACAGCCTCTGGAATGGGAAACAGACAACATGACCACTGAACCAGCCCGCTCACAAATCGGTGGTTCTAATTCATCTATTTAAATTAAAAGGATAAACTTTAGATGATTAAATTAAACTTATCAGAAAAAGAAAAAATACCAACGCGGCTCAATGATCTTGAACCCTCGGCTTCTAGAATTGGAGGAAGACAACATGACCATTGAGTCAGCTAGTTCATGTATCGATGCTCCTCATTAATCTATTTAAATTAGAGACTGATTAGAAAAACCACAAATGCCAAAATGACTCAACTCGCTACGCTTCACGCGAGTCTACGGGCTCGAACCCACAGTCTCCGGAATTGGAAACACATTGCATGACCACTAAGCCATGTAGTTCATGTATCGATGCTCCTCATTAATCTATTTAAATTTAAAAGAGAGACTGATTAGAAAAAACACAAATGCCAAAATGACTCAACTCGCTACGCTTCACGCGAGTCTACGGGCTCGAACCCACAGTCTCCGGAATTGGAAACACATTGCATGACCACTAAGCCATGTAGTTCATGTATCGAGGCTCCTCATTAATCTATTTAAATTTAAAAGAGAGACTGATTAGAAAAAACACAAATGCCAAAATGACTCAACTCGCTACGCTTCACGCGAGTCTACGGGCTCGAACCCACAGTCTCCGGAATTGGAAACACATTGCATGACCACTAAGCCATGTAGTTCATGTATCGATGCTCCTCATTAATCTATTTAAATTTAAAAGAGAGACTGATTAGAAAAAACACAAATGCCAAAATGACTCAACTCGCTACGCTTCACGCGAGTCTACGGGCTCGAACCCACAGTCTCCGGAATTGGAAACACATTGCATGACCACTAAGCCATGTAGTTCATGTATCGATGCTCCTTATTAATCTATTTAAATTTAAAAGAGAGACTGATTAGAAAAACCACAAATGCCAAAATGACTCAACTCGCTACGCTTCACGCGAGTCTACGGGCTCGAACCCACAGTCTCCGGAATTGGAAACACATTGCATGACCACTAAGCCATGTAGTTCATGTATCGATGCTCCTCATTAATCTATTTAAATTTAAAAGGGAGACTGATTAGAAAAAACACAAATGCCAAAATGACTCAACTCCCTACGCGAGCCTACGGGCTCGAACCCACAGTCTCCGGAATTGGAAACACATTGCATGACCACTAAGCCATGTAGTTTATGTATCGATGCTCCTCATTAATCTATTTAAATTTAAAAGAGAGACTGATTAGAAAAAACACAAATGCCAAAATGACTCAACTCGCTACGCTTCACGCGAGTCTACGGGCTCGAACCCACAGTCTCCGGAATTGGAAACACATTGCATGACCACTAAGCCATGTAGTTCATGTATCGATGCTCCTCATTAATCTATTTTAATTTAAAAGAGAGACTGATTAGAAAAAACACAAATGCCAAAATGACTCAAATCGCTACGCGAGCCTACGGGCTCGAACCCACAGTCTCCGGAATTGGAAACACATTGCATGACCACTAAGCCATGTAGTTCATGTATCGATGCTCCTCATTAATCTATTTAAATTTAAAAGAGAGACTGATTAGAAAAAACACAAATGCCAAAATGACTCAACTCGCTACGCTTCACGCGAGTCTACGGGCTCGAACCCACAGTCTCCGGAATTGGAAACACATTGCATGACCACTAAGCCATGTAGTTCATGTATCGATGCTCCTCATTAATCTATTTAAATTTAAAAGAGAGACTGATTAGAAAAAACACAAATGCCAAAATGACTCAACTCGCTACGCTTCACGCGAGTCTACGGGCTCGAACCCACAGTCTCCGGAATTGGAAACACATTGCATTACCACTAAGCCATGTAGTTCATGTATCGATGCTCCTCATTAATCTATTTAAATTTAAAAGAGAAACTGATTAGAAAAACCACAAATGCCAAAATGACTCAACTCGCTACGCTTCACGCGAGTCTACGGGCTCGAACCCACAGTCTCCGGAATTGGAAACACATTGCATGACCACTAAGCCATGTAGTTCATGTATCGATGCTCCTCATTAATCTATTTAAATTTAAAAGAGAGACTGATTAGAAAAACCACAAATGCCAAAATGACTCAACTCGCTACGCTTCACGCGAGTCTACGGGCTCGAACCCACAGTCTCCGGAATTGGAAACACATTGCATGACCACTAAGCCATGTAGTTCATGTATCGATGCTCCTCATTAATCTATTTAAATTTAAAAGAGAGACTGATTAGAAAAACCACAAATGCCAAAATGACTCAACTCGCTACGCTTCACGCGAGTCTACGGGCTCGAACCCACAGTCTCCGGAATTGGAAACACATTGCATGACCACTAAGCCATGTAGTTCATGTATCGATGCTCCTCATTAATCTATTTAAATTTAAAAGAGAGACTGATTAGAAAAACCACAAATGCCAAAATGACTCAAATCGCTACGCTTCACGCGAGTCTACGGGCTCGAACCCACAGTCTCCGGAATTGGAAACACATTGCATGACCACTAAGCCATGTAGTTCATGTATCGATGCTCCTCATTAATCTATTTAAATTTAAAAGAGAGACTGATTAGAAAAACCACAAATGCCAAAATGACTCAACTCGCTACGCTTCACGCGAGTCTACGGGCTCGAACCCACAGTCTCCGGAATTGGAAACACAATGCATGACCACTAAGCCATGTAGTTCATGTATCGATGCTCCTCATTAATCTATTTAAATTTAAAAGAGAGACTGATTAGAAAAAACACAAATGCCAAAATGACTCAACTCGCTACGCTTCACGCGAGTCTACGGGCTCGAACCCACAGTCTCCGGAATTGAAAACACATTGCATGACCACTAAGCCATGTAGTTCATGTATCGATGCTCCTCATTAATCTATTTAAATTTAAAAGAGAGACTGATTAGAAAAACCACAAATGCCAAAATGACTCAAATCGCTACGCTTCACGCGAGTCTACGGGCTCGAACCCACAGTCTCCGGAATTGGAAACACATTGCATGACCACTAAGCCATGTAGTTCATGTATCGATGCTCCTCATTAATCTATTTAAATTTAAAAGAGAGACTGATTAGAAAAAACACAAATGCCAAAATGACTCAACTCGCTACGCGAGCCTACGGGCTCGAACCCACAGTCTCCGGAATTGGAAACACATTGCATGACCACTAAGCCATGTAGTTCATGTATCGATGCTCCTCATTAATCTATTTAAATTTAAAAGAGAGACTGATTAGAAAAAACACAAATGCCAAAATGACTCAAATCGCTACGCTTCACGCGAGTCTACGGGCTCGAACCCACAGTCTCCGGAATTGGAAACACATTGCATGACCACTAAGCCATGTAGTTCATGTATCGATGCTCCTCATTAATCTATTTAAATTTAAAAGAGAGACTGATTAGAAAAAACACAAATGCCAAAATGACTCAACTCGCTACGCGAGCCTACGGGCTCGAACCCACAGTCTCCGGAATTGGAAACACATTGCATGACCACTAAGCCATGTAGTTCATGTATCGATGCTCCTCATTAATCTATTTAAATTTAAAAGAGAGACTGATTAGAAAAACCACAAATGCCAAAATGACTCAACTCGCTACGCTTCACGCGAGTCTACGGGCTCGAACCCACAGTCTCCGGAATTGGAAACACATTGCATGACCACTAAGCCATGTAGTTCATGTATCGATGCTCCTCATTAATCTATTTAAATTTAAAAGAGAGACTGATTAGAAAAAACACAAATGCCAAAATGACTCAACTCGCTACGCGAGCCTACGGGCTCGAACCCACAGTCTCCGGAATTGGAAACACATTGCATGACCACTAAGCCATGTAGTTCATGTATCGATGCTCCTCATTAATCTATTTAAATTTAAAAGAGAGACTGATTAGAAAAAACACAAATGCCAAAATGACTCAACTCGCTACGCTTCACGCGAGTCTACGGGCTCGAACCCACAGTCTCCGGAATTGGAAACACATTGCATGACCACTAAGCCATGTAGTTCATGTATCGATGCTCCTCATTAATCTATTTAAATTTAAAAGAGAGACTGATTAGAAAAAACACAAATGCCAAAATGACTCAACTCGCTACGCGAGCCTACGGGCTCGAACCCACAGTCTCCGGAATTGGAAACACATTGCATGACCACTAAGCCATGTAGTTCATGTATCGATGCTCCTCATTAATCTATTTAAATTTAAAAGAGAGACTGATTAGAAAAAACACAAATGCCAAAATGACTCAACTCGCTACGCTTCACGCGAGCCTACGGGCTCGAACCCACAGTCTCCGGAATTGGAAACACATTGCATGACCACTAAGCCATGTAGTTCATGTATCGATGCTCCTCATTAATCTATTTAAATTTAAAAGAGAGACTGATTAGAAAAAACACAAATGCCAAAATGACTCAACTCGCTACGCTTCACGCGAGTCTACGGGCTCGAACCCACAGTCTCCGGAATTGGAAACACATTGCATGACCACTAAGCCATGTAGTTCATGTATCGATGCTCCTCATTAATCTATTTAAATTTAAAAGAGAGACTGATTAGAAAAACCACAAATGCCAAAATGACTCAACTCGCTACGCTTCACGCGAGTCTACGGGCTCGAACCCACAGTCTCCGGAATTGGAAACACATTGCATGACCACTAAGCCATGTAGTTCATGTATCGATGCTCCTCATTAATCTATTTAAATTTAAAAGAGAGACTGATTAGAAAAACCACAAATGCCAAAATGACTCAACTCGCTACGCTTCACGCGAGTCTACGGGCTCGAACCCACAGTCTCCGGAATTGGAAACACATTGCATGACCACTAAGAAATGTAGTTCATGTATCGATGCTCCTCATTAATCTATTTAAATTTAAAAGAGAGACTGATTAGAAAAAACACAAATGCCAAAATGACTCAACTCGCTACGCTTCACGCGAGTCTACGGGCTCGAACCCACAGTCTCCGGAATTGGAAACACATTGCATGACCACTAAGCCATGTAGTTCATGCATCGATGCTCCTCATTAATCTATTTAAATTTAAAAGAGAGACTGATTAGAAAAACCACAAATGCCAAAATGACTCAACTCGCTACGCTTCACGCGAGTCTACGGGCTCGAACCCACAGTCTCCGGAATTGGAAACACATTGCATGACCACTAAGCCATGTAGTTCATGTATCGATGCTCCTCATTAATCTATTTAAATTTAAAAGAGAGACTGATTAGAAAAACCACAAATGCCAAAATGACTCAACTCGCTACGCTTCACGCGAGTCTACGGGCTCGAACCCACAGTCTCCGGAATTGTAAACACATTGCATGACCACTAAGCCATGTAGTTCATGTATCGATGCTCCTCATTAATCTATTTAAATTTAAAAGAGAGACTGATTAGAAAAACCACAAATGCCAAAATTACTCAACTCGCTACGCTTCACGCGAGTCTACGGGCTCGAACCCACAGTCTCCGGAATTGGAAACACATTGCATGACCACTAAGCCATGTAGTTCATGTATCGATGCTCCTCATTAATCTATTTAAATTTAAAAGAGAGACTGATTAGAAAAAACACAAATGCCAAAACGACTTAACTCGCTACGCGAGCCTACGGGCTCGAACCCACAGTCTCCGGAATTGGAAACACATTACATGACCACTAAGCCATGCAGTTCATGTATCGATGCTCCTCATTAATCTATTTAAATTTAAAAGAGAGACTGATTAGAAAAAACACAAATGCCAAAAAGACTCAACTCGCTACGCTTCACGCGAGTCTGCGGAGTTGGAAACACATTACATGACCACTAAGCCATGCAGTTCACTAGATGAAGGTCATATTTAATCTATTTAAATTTAACGAATAAACTTATAAGAAAAAGAAAAGATACCAACGGAACTCAATGAACTCACAACCTTTGAAATTGAAAGAAGACAACACGACCACTGAGCCAGCCAGTTCAAATACCGACTGTCCTCATTAATTTATTTAAACTTAAAAGAGAGACTGATCAGGAAAAACACAGAAATCAAAACGACAACAAAACCCGAAGTCTCCAAATTTTGAAAAATCACGTCCCTGAGGCTGGAAGAAAAAGCGAAAATCGAAAGCCAGTTATTTTTGTAGTCTGCTCGGGATTTAAAAATTTACCCGGCCCGAAAATAATAAGGTTTGACTCGGCCAAAGGCCAAGAATTTTTTTAAATAATTTGCCGAGCCTTACACGCCTTGAAAATACTCAAAGACAACCGAATTTATTTGCAATACATAGAAGCCCGTTGCTTCGCATAATGATTCAAATTTGTCATTTAAGGAATTAAACACAAATTATATTAGATATAGTAATAAATAAAAAAGAACCCAATTTTGATAATTCAGTACAAATCAAAAAGGAGTGATATTATAAAGTGAGTTTTTGTTAATAGCTAACAAGTCCCTTCTAATAGAGCTCATCAGCACCAAATATTCTTGTCTGCAGTCGTAGCAAAACAAACATGTCATATGCTACAATTGTAAGTGTTTTAAAAAACATTTCAATGCGTTTAAATGTTCTATGTAAGTATACATAGATATTATTTTCTTTAATTATGTCATAGTAAGAAATATTTTTTAAATTAGGCATTGTATATTTATATTGCTAAAGCTGAACTCAAGAACTATTTAATTTTTTACTATACAAAATAAAAAATCTGATGTGGGCAGCACATAACTTTCCCTGCAGACTTGTACACACGTTCTCTTTATTTTAATTAAATTTAATTCACTATTAATTCAATTTTCGTTCTCATTTGGTAACTGGACTCATTTTCAAAGGTGACGTAGATAAAAAACGAAAATATCTCGAGAACAGCTAGTCCTAGTGTAATGGGGTTGGTCTTATTCTTTTCTTTGTTAAAAATTACGTATAAAACAAGTATTTAATGGATATGTCAGCATACGTAGTTTCTTATTTTAGATTTTGCCGATTTTTGAAAGCCATTTTGCAAAAAAAAGGCAGGTTATTTTTTTTTCCGAATCGTACCAAAATCTAATCAACACCAGGGTGACCCACAAGCGACTTATCTACCAAATTTTGTGAAATTCGGTCCATTAGTTTTTCAGTTAGAGT
The DNA here is from genome assembly GCA_951213105.1 of Amaurobius ferox. Lineage (NCBI taxonomy): Eukaryota > Metazoa > Arthropoda > Arachnida > Araneae > Amaurobiidae > Amaurobius > Amaurobius ferox. The sequence goes on from OX578134.1 coordinate 135,224,807, forward strand.
GGATACAAGCTTTTGAGGGCCATTTCGCAAAAAAAAAAAACGGATTCTTTTATCCCAAATCGTACCCAAAACTAATCAGCACCAGATTCGCCCACACGTGACTTACTTACCAAATTTTATGATATTCAGTCAATTAGTTTTTTAGTTAGAGTGGATACAAAATCTGCACAGACAGACAGACACACACACACACAGGCGTCAAGTTAAAAATAGTATTTTCGTATTCTAGAGGTCTCGAAACGTGTAGATCCGTCGAAAACTCGAGTTGCGATTTTCGACATGATTCCAATACTTTCCCTATACATTACCATGTATTGCAGGGAAAGTAAAAAAAACCAAGATCGTTGGATGCTATAATTTAATTTAAAATTACATATAAAGAGGATAAAATCAGATGTACTAAAAAAATATGTATAGATGTTTTTTTATATTTCAAATTCTTAATATAATTTATAACACTTGATTGAAAATGTTACACTTTGCTGTTTCTTTTTCTCTTTAATGATGCACAGTACGCGCACGGGAATGTAGGAGAAATATATTTTTTCATCCGATATGCATCCAAATTAATATATGCGAGACATTTTATTTAAGGATATAAATACAGTTGGAAGTAGTGTTACTGAATGTTTTAGAAAAACTGCTCACGGGCATTTGTCTAAATATTTAATTTTTACTTTCCCTGCAATACATGGTAATGTATAGGGAAAGTATTGGAATCATGCCGAAAATCGCAACTCGAGTTTTTGACGGATCTACACGTTTCGGGACCTCTAGAATATGAAAAAACCATTTTTAGCGTGACGTCTGTGTGTGTGTCTGCCTGTCTGTGCAGATTTTGTATCCCCTCTAACTAAAAAACTAATCGACCGAATTTCACAAAATTTGGTAGGTAGGTCACTTGTGGGCAAGTCTGGTGCTGATTAGTTTTGGGTAAGATTTGAGATAAAAGAACCCGCCTTTTTTTGCAAAATGGCCCGCAAAAGTTTGTATCCACTCTAGCTGAAACGGTAATGGACGGAATTTTACAAAATTCGGTAGGTATGTCGCTTATGGGTCACCCTAGTGCTGATTAGATTTTGGTACGATTCGGAAAAAAATAACCTGCCTCTTTTTGCGAAATGGCCCCTCAAAAATTGTCAAAATCTAAACTAAAAAGCTACGTATGCTCAAATATATCCATTAAATGCTTGTTTAATACGTAATTTTAACGAAGAAAAGAATAAGACCAACCCCATTACACTAGGACTAGCCGTTCTCGAGATATATTAGTTTTTTTCGTATTTTCTCCTCGCCACCTTTGAAAATAAGTTCAGTTATCAAATGAGAACGAAAATTTAATTAAAAGTGAATTAAATTTAATTAAAATAAATAGAACGTGGATATAAGTCTGCAGGGAAAGTCACGTGCTTCCCACGTCAGATTTTTCTAATTATTACCCAATTCAGTAGATAGAGGTCATATTAGGTATTCGAATATGAAGTTCGATTGTGTTTCTTCGCGTGGCTACACTTTGAACAAAATGGAATTTAAATCACTTTTTATAAACGTACCTCGAAAACTTTTTTTATTACGAAATTTTAATTTCTGACAATTTTTCTGGATCCCTCTTTTTACCTTTAGTTTGGTGGGTTTTTTATGCAAATATTTAAAAACCTACCAAATCTTTCGAATTTTTAAGTCTCCAGTCGATAATTACGTTTAAACAACTGTGGACTTCTAAGCCAAGTAGCGGCTTAGAAATAATGATGTATCTGAATTTTAATGATGTATGTATTACGATGCATCTCTGCAGTGGTGGGTGTACTCTTAGAATACAAAAATCAGTCGAAAACTTCTGTATACATAACACGTTTAATTACAATCACAGCGTAAACAGTAACAATATACAGCAAATAGCCCGATAACTATCTCACAGGACACTAAACAACTGTCAGGTACAGTAAAACAGCAATTAAAAGCTCAGATAATTTCACAAAATAGCAGCTACTATTATCAAATCATCGACGTATCTCACAATTCAATGTAGCTCGTATCACGTCAACTGCCCTCCACCTGAGCAATGTCTCCTTTTATTTACTCTCCGTAGAAACTTCCGGAAGGGACTCGTATCTCGATTTCGAAAAGGTTCTCGAACCTTCGAAAAGTCGCCAAACTGGTGATAAATTGCCAAATCTGAAAACCCCGCACTGAACTTGCCCCCATGGCAAACCTAAACACACGTCATGGGAATGGCTGCCTGTAAAGATACTTTCTCCTTTTGGTTCTGCAAAGAACACCCATTGACGGCATTTTACAAGTTTGTAAGATATGTGTCTGTCTGTGATCACGGCATTTATCAAGCAAACTGCATGTAATTTTGCACGCTTTATTCAATTGATGAACATCAGATGCTTTTTTTTTATTTTTAGTAAACAAACCGAGAAAAGATCCTCCAATTTTAGAACATTTTTTTTCTAAAATAATAATTATGCAATAAAATGTGACAGAAATAACTTAAAATCATTTTTTATTTAAAATCGTTTCATTTATAAGATGCTAACGTATGTCGCCAACTAAAAATTGCCCATTTTAAAAATTTAAATTTGATTTAAAATACAAATTTTATTCTATTTTCTGAATTTGATCAAGAGCGCTGCATGAGAAAAAATATAATTTCCAATATCTCAAGAACGGCTTATGATAACTTCTAAATAATGGTATTTATTCGTGTCGATTAATTGATCTAAAATACAAAACATTAATTTATTTGAAAATAGTGAGTTTATTTCATTTTTTTAATACTTTTTTTTCTATTTTAGATCAAAAACATGAACTATCTCGAGAACGGTGCATGTTAATGTCTTTAAAAAGGATGGCATTCGCTTTTAATTAAAAATTACACATTATATAGAAACGCATGCAATATTTTATAACATTTTTTTTTAACAAAAACATTGTGAAATTTAAAGTCTTACCCGTGGTCCGTACTCCACAAAAGCAAATAACCCCCAACGCTCATTGATTGAAACAGTCATACCCAATTTCATCTGATTTGCATAATTTGTTTAAGACATACCGTATCCACAGGCAGACATACATACATCATTGAAAATAGATTCGTATTCTAGGAATCAGAGCCAAATCCCTAGGAAAATTTGCTACTAATCCATCAGGCAAGGATTGAAAATTTTCATTTTACCACTATTCAATGTCTGACTTATTATAAAATTGTTTATCAACATAGTTCAGATTTTCTTTTTGAATTAAAAAGTAGAATAATCGATATTGACATGGGCGTCTTTAAAATTTTTTTAACTTGGTTCAAACGGTTTTTATCATTGAGCTTTATCGTTTAAGATGGCAAAACAAAATTTTTGCACTTTCACGTTAATTTTAAAAATATTTCAATCAAAATTCGATTCTATACTTAGCTATTTTCGTTTCCCCATTGATTAACATGGAATTCTCAAGTTTGCTTCAGGCGGGAAGTTTTCCCTTAAAGAGAAGTGATACAGATTTTTAACCTACTTCTTGTGTAAGGCGCAGCGGCACCGCCTTCTTGGGTTCGAGACACTTTTTGAATCCCCCAATGTTTTGTTGTAGATTCCTCGAACCTCTAATATTTTTGCGCTTATTTAGTAGGGAAAATGCACAATTTTTTTTTTTTTTTTGTTATTAATTCTTTAAGTTTTTCATTTTTCATTCCCTTTTGTTTATATAAAGTCGCATGTATAGAAATTTACCCCTCAGACTGTTTATTGTATTCTGAATACAAGATTTTAACTCAGAAATGATTTTCAGAGAAATTTGTTGACATTTTTACTTTCCCTGCAATACATGGTAATGTATATAGGGAAAGTTTTGGAATCATGCCGAAAATCACAACTCGAGTTTTCGACGGATCTACAGGTTTCGTGACCTCTAGAATGCGAAAAAACTATTTTTAGCGTGACGTCTGTGTGTGTGTCTGTGTGTCTGTCTGTCTGTCTGTGCAGATTTTGTATCCACTCTAACTAAAAAACTAATTGACCGAATTTCATGAAATTTGGTAGGTAAGTCACTTGTGCATGAATCTGGTGCTGATCGGTTTTGGGTATGACTCGGGTTAAAAGAACCCCCCTTTTTTTGCGAAATGGCCCGCAAAAACTTGTATCCACTCTAACTGAAAAACTAATGGACCGAATTTCACAAAATTTGGTAAATAAGTCGCTTGTAGGCCACCCTGGTACTGATTAGATTTTGGTATAATTCGAAAAAAAATAACCTGCCTTTTTTTGCAAAATGGCCCGCAAAAATCATCAAAATCTAAACTTAAGAACTACGTATACTCAAATATAGCCATTAAATGCTTGTTTAATACGTAATTTTTAGCGAAGAAAAGAATAAGACCAACCCCATTACACTAGGACTAGCCGTTCTCGAGATATTTAAGTTTTTCGTATTTTTCCTACACCATTTTTGAAAATAAGTCCAGTTTTCAAATGAGAACGAAAATTGAATTAAAAATGAATTAAATTTAATTTAAATAAATAGAACGTGAATATAAGTCTGCAGGGAAAGTCATGTGCTGCCCACATCAAATTTTTACTTTCCCTGCAATACATGGTAATGTATAGGGAAAGCATTGGAATCATGTCGAAAATCGCAACTCGAGTTTTCGACGGATCTACACGTTTCGAGACCTCTAGAATACGGAAAAACTATTTTTAGCGTGACGTCTGTGTGTGTGTCTGTGTGTCTGTCTCTGTGTCTGTCTGTGTGTCTGTCTGTCTGTCTGTGCAGATTTTGTATCCACTCTAACTAAAAAACTAATTGACCGAATTTCATAAAATTTGGTAGGTAAGTCACTTGTGTACGAATCTGGTGCTGATTAGTTTTGGGTATGACTCGGGTTAAAAGAACCCGCCTTTTTTTGCGAAATGGCCCGCAAAAGCTTGTATCCACTCTAACTGAAAAACTAATGGACCGAATTTCACAAATTTCGGTATATGAGTCACGTATAGGTCACCCTGGCACTGATTAGATTTTGGTACGATTCAGAAAAAAATAACCTGCCTTTTTTTGCAAAATGGCCCGCTAAAATCGCCAAAATCTAAAATAAAAAAATACGTATGCTCAAATATATCCATGAAATGCTTGTTTAATACGTAATTTTTAACGAAGAAAAGAATAAGACCAACCCCATTACACTAGGACTAGCCGTTCTCGAGATATATTGGTTTTTTCGTATTTTCTCTACGCCACCTTTGAAAATAAGTCCAGTTATCAAATGAGAACGAAAATTGAATTAAAAGTGAATTAAATGTAATTAAAATAAAGAGAACGTGAATATAAGTCTGCAGGGGAAGTCATGTGCTGCCCACATCAGATTTTTAACTTTGGTAAAAATACCTAAAAATAAATGTTACATTTTTTGTTGTTTTTATAGAACTAAATGAGTTGTAATTTCACACAGTATCTATATATTGTATTGTAAAAATGCTGCGCTTACAAAAGCAAAATAAATTAAATAAATAATTGTCTAGAAAAAAGAAATATTTTCCGTACTTAACTGTAATTTACTTCATTTTAGCATTTCAGACGTCATATTGTGTCAGATAATCTGACTGAATGAAATTTAAATTAGCCTTAAATCTTTTAAAAAATGCATGTCACTCGATTTAAAATATCCGGAACTCCCAATAAGTTTTTAAGACGGGGGAGGGGGGGGAGTGAGTCGCCTAGGTTGAGGCATTTGTATTCGGTGGCATATTTGGCTACTTCTCGCCAGTTGGGCTGCTTATCAAGTATTTATTATAATTTTTCTTATCTCTTTACATTATTTTAATGTGTTATTTACAATAATTTGACAAAATATACCACAACTTTCACCTGCCCTTTTTTTTTTTCAGAAAATGAAGAATTGGTGGTACAAATGAAGAAATTTAGTACAAATGAAAATGATTAGTTCAATCTGATGCAAACGTATTGGGTGTTGGTTTTCTTCAAATTTGTTCGTGATTGAAACAAGAAATTTTATAATTATATATATATATATATATATATAATAATTATATATATATATATATTATACCTTTATCATTATGAAATGTCATTTACTTCAATAGATTATACTTTTTACAGATAATTTGATGATCTGATTTGCTTAGTACATACAGAAAATTATCTCATAGATATAGATTACTATCCAGACAATTTGGAATTAATACCTAATGAAGCTACTATTAATAAAAATGTTAATTTTTTGGATTTAAATCTTTTTATTGATCCTTCTAATAGAATTGTTACAAATTTATATGATAAAAAAGACTTTTATAATTTTAATATTAATAAAATCTTACCTTTTAATTCCTGTAACTCGATTCAATTGTTTAGAAATATTATACTCAATCAGCTTTTTAGAATTTATAGATTATCTGATAAAAAATTTCATGCTATGCATATCAATAATCTCAAAATTACTAGTAATTTATATAAATATCCCACTTATTTAGTAAACAGTATTGTTAAAAAATTTAAAATAGCTGGATTTTTATAATTCTTTCCATAGTATCATATAATTCTATTCATAGTATCTTATATTAGCCAGTCATCTCCATTTTTTTTTAATTTTTTTTTTTTTTTCCATTCACTTCCCACTTCAGCATTACCTTTATTTGCCCCTCTTTTTAGTAGCTCTTTTTGTATATTAATACTTTTTCTTTACATTTCGCTTCACAGTTTTTCAATTCTTATGAATGGCAACAGTAAATGGTTTTTTATTTTTTCTTTACGAATGGCAACACTGGTCTCTTCTATCAGTGTTCCCTCGATCCCTGTAATGAATCGTCTGTACACATGCTGTGCTTTTTCCAGGTATTCATTTTTTCTTTTTTATTCCATCTTTATGTATGTCGTCCAAGTAGAAATAGTTCATAGATTTAATCTATCTATTTCTTCAGAAACATACATTTTTGAGTTTGCTTCTACAAAAAACTTGGACATGATTAGATTTTTGTAGAGGTTAACAATTCATGATTTAGGCTTAGAGCCTCGTCCACGTGTAAGGCGTTTGTGCTTGATTTCGTTTGTTATACTTATTTCGATTCCATACCTTTGTATTATATTTTTCATTGACTTGTTGATTCGATATTAATTTTTTTATTTTTTCCATATGCTTGAGGATTAATTGATTTTTACATTTGTTTTGTACGCCAGTTAGATAGTTGAATTTAGTTTAAGTTTTTCTTTTTTTGTTTCCATACCTTTTAATTTGGTTGATTTTCTGTAACTTGATAGCTAGTGTTTTGTATTTTTAATCCATTTGATTGATGATTTGCTGTATTATATTTTATTCTGTGGGTGTTTTTAAAAAGTTAGGTTTATCGTGTTACATCTTCTTACTTTTCGTTCATTGGATTTTCAAACTTCTATTATTATTGAAATCATTTTATTTATGAGCTGCATTTGCGCAATAAATTAAATGTATTTTGCATTTTCATTCCATTTACTTAATAACTTTAAATTCTTTATTTAATAATTTCTGCATAGTATCTTTCATAATTTTGTAAGCTATAGTATCTAAAAAAAATTTATTTGCAATCTATTCAAATTTATGCTGCATTTGCGCTAAATTTAGTAATAGAATTAGTTATTTCTATATTTGTTTTTCTATTTTTGAATTTACTTTCGTCCAATGTTATTAGAGGAATCTTGTTGCACGTATTCTCCTAATTTTTTATCGGTTTTTTACTGCCTATGTTATTGCATTTGTTATATTTTTAGTATATTACTTGTATTGTAATTTGTCCAATTCCATACTGCTTATATTTTAGTTAATTTCTTTTATATCATTAGCATTATGCTTTTATTCTTATAATATATTTTTTTATATTTTATTTGCAACTTTTTGTTTTAAATCTAGTGCTGCCATCTATAGTTTATTATTCTTACTTTTAATATTGTTATTGTATTTTTGGAGGGTTGGTAATCTTGTATTGACGTTTATTGCTTTATTTTGGCTCATTCAACTGTACTTTTTAGTACAATCTACTATTAATTATTTTCTTATTACGTATTCGGACAGGATTTTAAGTGAATCCACTTTATACACTTATCGCATTATTTAATACTTAAGTGTTTTTTACCTTATCTATATTTAATCTAGTTTAGAACTAATGTAACTATAACATTATGTTTTGGCATATCTTGTAATTTCCTACTGATTTTCATTAGGATTAGGTTTTACATGGACTTAATTGTTTTTACTTATATAAAAGTAATTGTTTTTACTTATATACATGCAATTATTTTATTACTTTTATTATTATATCTATGTTATATTGTAATACTCATCAAATTACTTATACTATTATGAATTACACATATTATTTGATTTAGTGACTGGCAAATATATTTATACTTATTATTCTATAATTTGATAGATATTGCCCGGTATTTACAATTTAAGTTGGGAATTGTTTAGACCGATATCCCATTACCAACTTTGTGCCATGGATAATTTTGAATATAGTGATTACCCTACTAAAAATTATAATTTCAATAAATGTAAGAATAAAAAATGCAAAACCTGCCCATATGCTTCTCATACTCAAATTACAAACCATGAAAGTCTTCTGCCTTTCTGCAAAATTTTTAAATGCATCTACCGTTTATCTTGTAACATATGCAATCTATCATATATAGGACAAACTAGTAATCCCATTCATCTACGTATGAATGTACACAGAGATCATGTCAAAAAATATATTCTAAATAATAATTTTCTTCCTACTTCCAATAAAATTGAATATAAACACTTTGCCAAACATGGTTTTGAAAATATTACTATACATATTTTAGATATAAAAACAAAATCAGCAGATAGGATTTATTTTGAAAACTACTATATTAAATCACATTGTACTCTTTTTCCATATGGATTAAATCAAATGTATCTAAATGGTAATGTTGTAAAAAATAATTTTGTAGATAATAAATATTCTATTTTTAATCACCTTTTTTTGAAACCCCATTTAAATGATAGTGAATCAATCAAACTCAAAAGATTTAAACGAGGAAAGGGACATTCCAATCTTAATGATCATAAATCTGAGATTATAACTCTACATAATCAATTTAATAGAACTTTTCAATGGAAATTCATTAGATCCTGGGTTTTTGCAGTAAAGAAAAAACATTTAAATAAGGTTTATGCCATTTTTTTAAAATTAAATCTTGCTAATGAACATTTTAATCATATTTTCTTTGATTTGCTTATTACAAGATCACAGTTTTTAAATTTAAAACTAAATCAGTTTCATTATAATAATACAACTACTAATTCTTATTGTGTTATCTCTTTCAAACATCCTATATATAATTCTATAAATTTTGGACATCTGTTTAACAAGTTTAAACATTTATTGCCTATTGGTGATTTATTTGTTTCAAAGACATTCAAATACAATAAGCCTATTGGTAGGTCTATATTTAATTATAATGAAGTTTCACAATCGCTCTCTATTGATCATTCTTCTCAGTCAATTGTAGATAGTGAATGTATTTGTAAATTAAATAAATTTGCTAAATTTCTAAATCCTGACTTGGGGCACATAGTTACAGGAGATTTAGACCTTGTTAGTGACAATGTGTTAAGAACCATTATGTCATTTGGCACTAAATTTAGGATACCTTCTTGTAATAATTCTTTTAAAGTCTTAAAATCAATTAATCTTGATCTTGATAAATATATATATAAATTAGCTTGTAAATACGCTCTGCCATTAGAGGCATTTAATATGTGGAAATTTACTATATTAGAATCAATTAAAAATGCTATTAGAGATATTAAATTGTCTAGATCTTTATATAATATTGATAATATTAAACATTTCATTAATGATTTACAAAGATCCTTTGTTATCACCTATGTTGATAAAGCCTCTAATAATTATGCTATTATCTGTAAAAAATTTTATATTCAATTTCTGTTAGATTATTTAAAAAATAATAGTCTTTTTAAACCTGATTTACATTCCATCAATAGTATTAAATTGAAAATTATCAATATGTATAATGATTTAAATATTAAATATAAATATCTTAAATTTCCTTATATAGTGCTTATTCCAAAATTTCATAAAAATCCTATTAAATTTAGAACAGTTACTAGTGGCCATAATACTTACTCTACTACTGCGAGTAAATTATTACTAAATTCTTTAAATCTAATAAATAATAGTTTAAGCCAGACTAGCAATAACTACCATATTCTAAATAATAGTAAAGAATTAAAGAATAAATTAACATCTCTTAGAAAAATAATAGGATTTCAAACTTTTGATTTTAAAGATCTTTTTAATAATATTAAGATATCTGATCTATATGATGTAATTTTAGCTCTATATAATGCTTATATTACACCTCTTTCAAAACAAATTAAATTTAAAAATTTTCCTAAACTTCTTCACTTTGTTATTTTCAATAATTATATTTTTCAAGGAAATAAATTATACTTACAAGTCTCAGGAGTTCCACAGGGTGGCTGTAGTAGCAGTATGCTAGCTAATTTATACCTTTATCATTATGAAATGTCATTTACTTCAATAGATTATACTTTTTACAGATATGTTGATGATCTGATTTGCTTAGTACATACAGAAAATTATCTCATAGATATAGATTACTATCCAGACAATTTGGAATTAATACCTAATGAAGCTACTATTAATAAAAATGTTAATTTTTTGGATTTAAATCTTTTTATTGATCCTTCTAATAGAATTGTTACAAATTTATATGATAAAAAAGACTTTTATAATTTTAATATTAATAAAATCTTACCTTTTAATTCCTGTAACTCGATTCAATTGTTTAGAAATATTATACTCAATCAGCTTTTTAGAATTTATAGATTATCTGATAAAAAATTTCATGCTATGCATATCAATAATCTCAAAATTACTAGTAATTTATATAAATATCCCACTTATTTAGTAAACAGTATTGTTAAAAAATTTAAAATAGCTGGATTTTTATAATTCTTTCCATAGTATCATATAATTCTATTCATAGTATCTTATATTAGCCAGTCATCTCCATTTTTTTTTTTTATTTTTTTTTTTTTCCATTCACTTCCCACTTCAGCATTACCTTTATTTGCCCCTCTTTTTAGTAGCTCTTTTTGTATATTAATACTTTTTCTTTACATTTCGCTTCACAGTTTTTCAATTCTTATGAATGGCAACAGTAAATGGTTTTTTATTTTTTCTTTACGAATGGCAACACTGGTCTCTTCTATCAGTGTTCCCTCGATCCCTGTAATGAATCGTCTGTACACATGCTGTGCTTTTTCCAGGTATTCATTTTTTCTTTTTTATTCCATCTTTATGTATGTCGTCCAAGTAGAAATAGTTCATAGATTTAATCTATCTATTTCTTCAGAAACATACATTTTTGAGTTTGCTTCTACAAAAAACTTGGACATGATTAGATTTTTGTAGAGGTTAACAATTCATGATTTAGGCTTAGAGCCTCGTCCACGTGTAAGGCGTTTGTGCTTGATTTCGTTTGTTATACTTATTTCGATTCCATACCTTTGTATTATATTTTTCATTGACTTGTTGATTCGATATTAATTTTTTTATTTTTTCCATATGCTTGAGGATTAATTGATTTTTACATTTGTTTTGTACGCCAGTTAGATAGTTGAATTTAGTTTAAGTTTTTCTTTTTTTGTTTCCATACCTTTTAATTTGGTTGATTTTCTGTAACTTGATAGCTAGTGTTTTGTATTTTTAATCCATTTGATTGATGATTTGCTGTATTATATTTTATTCTGTGGGTGTTTTTAAAAAGTTAGGTTTATCGTGTTACATCTTCTTACTTTTCGTTCATTGGATTTTCAAACTTCTATTATTATATATATATATATATATACACACTCACACACATATATATATATATATATATATATATATATACATATATATATGAAACGTTACTTTATAATAAATAAATAAATTAGTTAATTAATTAGGTATTATTCTTTAAAGGGAAATTTATTTCGCCTTGGCTATTTTTTCAATCAATTGACGAGTTTTTCAGACACATTTGTCTATTTTTAGACATTTTTAGATAATATCTGGAAACACTAGTGCCAGTGTTTTGGTACTGTTCGTTGTCTGCCAAGTTATTTTATAATGCTTCTTGTATACGATCCGGTATGTGTTTTATTAGAAACATCATTTTCAAGATGGAATAATAATAAAAAATACTTTTGAAATAGTAAAAAGTCCACGCCTTTATTAAATGCAAATAAAGCAAAAATCAAGGACAAAGTGCACAATCGAAATTTTAAAAAGTCGTAGTATTCTTAGTTCGAATGGCTGTGTGGCAGTTATTATTTAAATAAACTTTTCTGTATGTCCCACAACAAGGTATTATAATAATACCTCGATGGTGCCCTGTTCGGAAGAAGAATACCTTCTTTCATTATTGCACGATGGACATAAAAAACTTTATGGGATTATTTATTTACTGTAATTATGAAACATTAAACTTCCGATCAAACGTCAGTTACACAGAGTGATGATTACTTAAATAAATTTAACGACTTTGAATTTTCGCTTTTGGTTGTTGTTTTTGACGATATTTCTGGACGTACGGATATACTCTTCAATGTGCTACAAAAGAAATTATTTGATATAAATTTTTGCATTTCACAAATTAGAAATAAGCAAACTGTTTTAAACTACAAAGGAAACGAAGAAATTACATTCACAAAAATTTCCGATTCAGCTGCTTCGAAAGCAACAATTCCAACTAAACACTGTGAGGGGCAAAAAAAAAAAAAAAAGTATTATACGAGATCAAACCTTTAAAAATTATAAAATTTTGTTTTATGAAATCTTGGATACTCTTTCACTACAAATTACCACACGTTTTGAAGACATGGAAAAGCTGCATTTTGTTATACTAATGCGGATACTTAAAAATTTGTAGAGTATTCGGATGAATTTCCTTCAGAAACCTTAAGTAATTTAAAGGTGTTCTACCTTAATATATTTAGACTCCCAAGATTGAAATATGAATTGCTACTTATTTATGGGCGTGAACTGTACAAAGATATGGAATTACAAATTTTTGTGGAAATGTTAACTGTGAAACATCGTTAAAGAAGCTTATAAACTGTTTTGTTTAATAGCGACTTTTCCATCCACTAATGTTTTTGTAGAACGAAGTTTCTCTTGTTTAAAAATTATCGAAACCTACCCGAATAATATAGAATAGACTTACAAATTTTTCAAAAATTTCAATTGAAAAAGAATTGCTGAACGAGTTAACAAATTTACAACCATTTTCTGATGACATCATTGATAAATTCGCAAATTTGAAGGATAGAAAAATTGACCTTATATTTAAGAAATTACTAACTAAGTATTTACTAAACATATTTTTATTTTAGCTCCTCCATATATTATCTGTTTGTAAAACATGTAAAAATATGTTATGAATATGTTAAACACAGTAGTTTGCTTATTCACAAGGAAAAAACAATTTTACAGGCAACCATCGCTATTATGTGAAGGAAAGAGTTGCCCGAACTTGGCGACATTTTCGTTGCAATGGCTCCAGATTTGAGGAAAAATCGTGAACTTGACGACTTTTGGGGAGTTTTCAAAGACACTGGAATTTCCTTATTATCTTAATTCAATAATGATAATTTTGAACTTTCCATTTTTATACAGATTTCTATAGAGTATATAAGGAAGTCATCATTCAGTATGACAGAGTTGACGCAATCCCACTCAAATTGAAGACTGAGATACGCTAGTGTTTTGAAAACAGCTTTTGCCATTTTATGATTTAGTTGAGTATTTAACTGCTGCTTTTTTATACCCGACAGTTGTTTTATAAGATAGCTACAGTGTTCTTGAACGTGTATTGCTCCTGTTCAGACTTAATGGTGCTTTTAATTAAGAGCATTAAGTTATCCAGAAATTCGGACCCATTTTCACTTTCCCTGCAAGACATGGTAATGTATAGGGAAAGTATTGGAATCATGCCGAAAATCGCAACTCGGAGTTTTCAACGGATCTACACGTTTCCAGACTTCTAGAAAACGAAAAAACTATTTTTAGCGTGACGTCTGTATGTGTGTGTTTCTGTCTGTGTGTGCAATGTATCTATCCACTCTAATTCAAAAACTAATGAACCGAATTTCATAAAATTTGGTAGGTAAGTCACTTGTGTGTGACCCTGGTCCTGATTAGTTTTTAGTACGATACGGGATAAAAGAACCTACATTTTTTTTGCGAAATGGCCCTAAAACATTGCCTGTATCCCCACTAGCTGAAAAACTAATGGACCGAATTTCACAAAATTCGGTAGATAAGTCACTTGTGAGTCACCCTGGTGCTGATTAGATTTTGGTACAATTCGGAAAAAAATTACCTGCCTTTTTTTTTTTGCAAAATAGCCCGCAAAAATCGTCAGAACCTAAAATAAAAAACTACGTATACTCAAATATATCCATTAAATGCTAGTTTTATACGTAATTTTTAACGTAGAAAAGAATAAGGCCAATCCCATTACACTAAGACTAGCCGTTCTCGAGATATTTCAGTTTTTTCGTATTTTCTCTATGCTACCTTTGAAAATAATTCCAGTTACCAAATGAGAACGAAAATTGAATTAAAAGTGAATTAAATTAAATAGATAGATAATTGAAATAGATAGAACGTGAATATAAGTCTGCAGGGAAGTCATATGCTGCAAACATCAGATTTTTCCTTTCCCTGCAATACATGGTAATATATAGGGAAAGTATTGGAATCATGCCGAAATTCGCAACTCGAGTTTTCGACTGATCGACAGGTTTTGGGACCTCTAGAATACGAAAAAACTATTTTTAGTTTGACGTCTGTGCAATGTATGTATGCACTATAACTCAAAAACTAATGGACCAAATTTCATAAAATTGGTAGGTAAGTCACTTGTGGGTGATATTTTAGTTTTTCCGCATTTTCGCTACGTCACCTTTGAAAATAAGCCCAGTTCCAAATGAGAATGAAAATTGAATTAAAAGTGCAAATTCAGTGTAATTTTAAGTAATTATGGGCGTTATTTTGTGCAATTAAACTCAATATAATGAATTATTGAGGAAATAAAGAGAACGTGAATATGGGTCTGCAGGAAAAGTCATGTGCTGCCCACATCAGATTTTTTTTTTATCTCGAGAACACACCCACGAGTTTAGGAGGATATGTAGTAACAATGTTACTTTATTAGTTATGGGGGAGTGCCACTGAATCTGCCCCACCCATTCCTGAAGTCACCACTAGTGTGTGTGTGTACGTGTACCATATATATATATAATTTTAATAAAAACTTCCACAAGTAAACATGAATAGAAAACATGAATAGATACCCAAGTATTATCAGCTACTACAGATATTTATAATATATTAACAGTCAGAATTATTTCAAGTAATTTATCTATATAAAGGGACAAAGCACAGAGTCTATCAGTTAAATGTCAAAATAATCAATAAAAATAAATGCATTAGCTTAAATGACAAATAATTCAAAAGCATATCATTATTTTAAAAAGCATTTAAAAAAAAATATTAAAAAATAAAAACAGTACAAAAGGCAAGAAAGGAAAATTTACCGAGGAGAATGAGGTAAAAGGGGGTTGAGTAAAATAAAAATCAAGAGGAATTTTTAATTAAACAGACAAATTATGCTTAGAAACTAAGGCAATACAAGAAAAAGTAAAGTATATAGTAATATAAATATAAAAAAAAAATAATGTTAAGTATTTGATAATATTCATTAAAACACTGAAATAATGAATAGTGCATAGTATTTAAGCTAAAAAGAATAAGTAATGCACATGGCTAAAATTGGAGGTTAATTTAAAAATGAATTCTTCACAGGCATTCATACTAAATTAACCTGAAATTATTACCAGTTTCTGAATATGTTGATAGTAAATCACTATAAATGTCATTTGCTTTGCTAACAGGTAGAATGGAAAATACAGAATTGAATGCAGCTGTTTCTCCCACTTTTCACTCAGTTTTTAAAAAGGGGCTAGGACGTTGTTGGGATAAAAACATTGCTTGTTAACCCTAAGCTTATGGCCTTATGCTGTAGAAGAAAAATAAGGGGAAATAACATTTGCTTGTATTGATACATGTAAAGATTTTCATAAATAAATGAAACCAAAAACTTTTATAACTGAAATTTGTAAAAATTTCATTAAATTTGATTCCTGAAAATCCACAAAATAGAATTCCGCTAAGGTTAAATTTTTCTCTACTTCTCTTATGAAAATTCCATGGGTTCTAAAGGTTTTTCTGTTGGTTCCGTGCATTTTACTATAATGCAATTTTTTCAATTTTATGACTTGCGAGTTATTACTGCACTTTGACTTAAAGGTCTCAGTAACACTGAAGGTCAATGATGTCTATGTGTACGTTTCCTGGAGTCTCCATCGCATTCATAGAGGAGTTGGTTACTGCATTCAGAGACAATTATTGAGCTCAGAAATCTTTGTTGTATTTAGGTCTGTAGTTAATATATTGCAGTTACATATTGATAAGCATATTCTGCACACTGCAATTTCAACATTCTCTGGAAATTTGTTACATTCTGGTTTTGATGTTGGCACTTCCAATGTAGTTCCAATTTCTTCTTCAAGGCAGTTGATCACTTGACTGAAGTTTCAAATTTTACAAATTCAAATGAGACAAAATGTCCACAAGGAAGATAAAGTTGGCCAACTACTTTGGATCATCGAACTCTGGTACTCACTTGTTTAATAAAGTTGCTGCTTATCAACATCCCATTCTGACTGTAGAAAATTTTACAACTCTCCATGATTTAAACCCCTTGCTCGGGAGAAATTCACAATGTCTGTGATAACTTCTATAACATATCAAAACAGAGAGATTTGTCACAAAAATTTATCTGTTAAATGATGCAAAGCCATTTCTCTTACCTTTTAGAGTATTAATTCTTTTTGAGGTTCATTTCATAGGACATAACACCACACCAACAGATCTTTAGAAACTTTAAGTTCATTGTCGATTCTAAGAATGACAATAGCCAACTGATTTGTATTAGTGACATCCATGCTTTTATTCAATGCCATCAAGTAAAATTTGCAAATTAGCAACTTTGTTTTCCTACTTTTCTTCAACATTCAATATCAGTTTTTCTATTCTCTTAGTAACCATCAATCGAAACAACTTAGCCTTTTAAAGGTATCAGCTTAGTTTGAGCACACAACTTCAGCTGTTGCTACAAGGCACTACTTCACAAATTCATCCAAAAATGACCTAATATTTTAGCAATCTTTTGAGCAATGATAAAACTGGCTTTGACATAACTCTTTGCATTCTTTGATGCTATTAAAAAATTAATAACTTAATTGCTGTGACTAACGATTTATTTAATACGTTCAGATTGTCTGTACATAACTGACCCTGGAGATTAGTAAACAATTGCATTTTTTATATCAAAATAGTCTTATCAAATTATATTCATTGACATCAGATATTTATTCCTCACATACTAATCTAGCAGACTAGGCTATCCCCAGTTCTCACAAAGAAGTATAAATTATTCCATCTTACAAACAACTTTCTGACAATCACTGTACATTACTCTTTTTTGCACCTTTTCATATATTTAAAATAATATTTTTTTAAGTTTCACATTCGAAGGTCACAATTAAGAGTCAAGAAGGCAACATTACAAGTTGTCTGCAGGATATGGGTTGGGCACCCCTGTTCTGAGCCCTAACAAAACCTACCTGTCTCAAACAGCAATAAACACTATATTTTGAACAAAAAATATTAAATTAATAATTCTCATAAGCTAGTCGAAATTATCCGAAATTACATTTAATTTTTTGAGATATTAAATGATCGCCAACTTGGCAATATTTTCCTAAAGTTATCAAGATGGTGACATTTTGCCAAAAAAGTTTTAAGAGTGAAAGACAGACAGCGATAGTCTGTATAATTGATTTGAAATGATATACATAAAAGGTCTATTAATTTTTTAACAAGATCAAACTAGGGGAAGGCTCTTAATTTTTTTTAAAACATTATTTTTCAATTGAAAAATACTAAAAAAAATTATGTGGACAGCACATGATAATGCAATGACGTTGTTTCCTTCTTTCACAACAAAATAGTGTACAAAATCCACTGCACATTACTTTGAATTGAATAAATATCACTAAAATTGAAATATGACACTTTTGGCAATTTATTAGTGCAAACAGAATGATTTATTCATACTTTCAAACAAAATCTTCATCAAAATGCTATTGACATTTAATTAATATCTCTGGAAATAAATGACTATTTATCATTAATAAAAGTCCAGACATTTTAATGATTGTTTGGTATTTACATATTACCCATTGACCATTTCAGTCGAAATCAAAACTGTCGCTAAAAGGTAGATTTCGCACCAATAATCAAAAACTATGACATCACAACACACTGTGCAAACCTTGGTCACTAAAGAGGAAGCCATCCATTTTTGCTTTGGTAAATGCGTATATTAAAGCATGCTGTTCTTTTTCTCTGCTGGCAAAATGATTAAAATTTGAGACTTGCCTACTACAGAAGAGCACACAGTGGCCTATTTTCAACAATACGGAATTCTGACATCTAAGAAAATTTGCGTTAATGGCCACAATATGGGTCTTTATGTGAAAACAGACAAACAGTGGTGATGCAATGTGAAAGACTGCCAGAAACATGTAGCCATTAGAAAAGACACGTGGTTTGAGGGATCCAGACTTTCATTTGTAGCTGCACTACGCTTTATTTACAGCTGGACTAGAGAATTGACATCAATTGAGAAAAGAAATAGATGGATTTTTTACAAATTGTCTCCTCGACAATGCCAATTTGTGTAAAAGATCGATGGGATAGTAAGACGGTATGTATTATTACTTACGTGTTATCCCATCATTCGTGTCAGGGTCAATTTGTGTTAAGTGTTTTGTTTGCATCTTCATGGCATGAAAATGTAAGCAAAGTTTTTTTTTAAATATAAACAAAACTTTGTAGTTGGCGATAATATTTTTGTTATGTTTGATTGACTACGCTTTGTTAACTTTTTATAACCAACTAAATGTTAACCAACGGTTGATGGGATAATACGCAAGTACAGATTTTTTCAAAAAATCATTCAAAAATTGGGGTAGGATTCCAATTTTCAATTATATTTATAATTAGTAGAGTTTCAACACTCCCTTCTAGTAATAATGGTATCATATTATTTATGAAAAGCTTGATTCGTAAAGCATTACTTCTAAAACCTCACTTATACACACAGACATCATCTAAAAAATGTTCAAGTTCAGGGATGCTTGAAACACGCTCTTCCATGGAAGACTCAAATTTTCGACCTCATTACAATACTTTTCCTATATATTATGATGCATATGTAGGGAAAGTAAAAATAAGTAACGGTCATTTAATATCATATCTCTTATGGCATTATTGTAAAATATCCACTTGCACCGTTTGATTTCAAAATATTGCACATATTTGATGTAAAACAGCAAAAATTATAAAATACATTCTTAATAATATAAAACAAGTGTTCATGCTTTTAACTAAATGCTTTAAACCAAAAATTGTTTAGCATACTACATACTATCATTCTTTAAGATGAAATATTTTAAAAACTTAAGTTGCAATTTTAGGGTGTGTTTAGGACAGAAAATTATATTTCTCCTATTTATGGCTAATTTTACATAAAAATTTGGCACAAGTGTTTCTATTGAATATTCTTTGTTCTAAAATGATTGACAAAATATTTAATAGAGAAACAAAATGTTTAATAGAATTTTTTAGATAAAAAATGTGAAAATTCTGAATTTTAAAATGTGAAAACCAAAAGTTTAATTTACATATATATATATATATATATATATATATATATATATTTGAGAGAATAAACATGTTTTTAATTTGTTACCAGGATATTTTAATAAACTACTATTTATTTTCCTTTTTTTTTTAAATGTCTTAATAAAAATTTTCTTTTCATATGCATATCATACATCAACACTGAAAATAAAAATTTGGCTTTGGATTTAAAAATAATGAAATTAAAATTAACATTACAAAACAATTAAAGTTTTAAATTCCAGAACTCTATCATGAATATTTCTCAAGCTATTTTAATTTGAACTTACAAGAGCTAAATAAATCAATTTCTGAGCAAATGAGGTTTTAGAGTAATAATCTCCTGCAGATCCTTTAAAGTTTAAAGCTACAAGAGGATGTTTTCTCCACCACATCCAGTTACCCTTTTCTAGACCTCTGAAATTTTCATTTGAACATTTATCTTCTTATCTCAAGTAACATTCCAAGTTTTCTTGGAGCCTTAACATATCTCTTAAGTTGATCAGAGTACCCAATAGGGTTTAGTCCTTATTCTGAGGATATGATTTAAGGAGTGAACCTTTAATTACACGACTGTCAAGGGATGTGATATAGGCCTTGGTGATATATTTTACTATGCACATATATGCCAGTAATACCAGAAAGTATAAATTGGTCTCATTTCATTTTCAGATTTTAAAAAAATAAGTTCAATCTATGGGATTTTAAGTTCAGGCTAAAAATATAGAAAAAGCTTAAAATAACTACAAAGAAATCATGTAAAATATTATTTTGTGAAATAAAAAAATAACTACTTGAAATATTTTCTTAATTTGTAATAATTTCCATTATGATTTGGGTACAAAACTGGTTAACAAACTAATAATAAAATATACTTTATTACATTCACAAAAGCTAGAAATTTTAGTAACAATTAAAAGTATTTTATTTGAATAGGAAATAACTTTCAAGATTCTAATTTAAGGCGCTTTTCTGGAATATCAGCATCAGTTTCGAAATCTGTAGTTGAAGTTTCAAGTTCATTCCAAAAATCTTCAAGATGAGACTGTGAAGTATCAGTTCTAACCACGGTATCTGCAGATCTGAAATTATCTTTGCTAAGACCAGCTTTATTCAAAATGTCAAGTTTTCGTTGCACAAGTGGCCAAATTTCATCATCAGCAGTACCCTTAGCAACCAGATACTGTACTACAACAGAATCTTCTTGTCCAATACGATGAGCACGATCCTCAGCTTGAGTTAAAATACCAGGATTCCAGAATAATTCAGCAAAAACAACTAAACTAGCAGCAGTGAGAGTAATACCACAATTGGCAGAAGTTATGCTAAGCACTGCTACTTTACAAGAATCATTCAGTTGAAAATGATCACATAATTTCTTACGCTGCTCAGATGGTACAGAACCATCAATACGAATGAAATCAACTTTCTTTCTTACAATGCAATGGCAGATACTATCCATAACGCTTTGGTGATGAGCAAAACAAAGAAACTTTCTGTCTGATTCCAGTAAATCTTGAACATAGTCACAAATAGCTGGAATTTTGACAGCACCAGTTTCGTGAAAATATTCTAGAAGTGCACCTCGTTTTTCCATGCCACTTAAATTAATTTGTCGCATTTTTTGGAACATAGCTTTCAGAACTTTACTTTTAGTCGATACTCGTGACGGGTCTAAAATAATCATCTGTCGGCACTTTAATGGAAGTTGTTTCATAACATCAGACTTCAACCTACGTATCATAACTATTTCTTCAAGAAGAATTTGCAATTCACTCATATTAGAAGATCCAGTAAAATCCCAACCATAATACATTTGTTTACCTTCACAGTAGCGCACACCATAATCTACATTGTTTGCAAAGTACCGAGGACATAAAGCTGATAACTGAGTAAACAATTCAATAGGTCTCGAAAGAGCTGGTGTACCAGACAGCATAACAATACGATTCATATTTTTCATAATAGCTTGTGCAGCTTTAGTTCTAGCAGATTTATAATTCTTTAAAAAATGACTTTCATCAAATATAACTGATTTAAATTTTCTCTTTATAATAGCTTCATGCATCTTTGTTAATATGTCATAGCTCATAATAATGACTTTATCATTTGGGATGTGATCCTTTCCTGAATTAATGATACTTATTTCATGGGCTCCAACAGATGGTAACCATGTATGAAATGCTTCTAACCAAGAATACCTTACAGATGAAGGAGTAACAACTAGCAAAGGCCAATCTTTAGAAAAGTAATTAGCAATTGCAATGCCTTGGATAGTTTTGCCTAAACCCATGTCATCTGCAAGTAATACTCGGCCACCATGTTTAATGCCAAAACACAGACCTTCTTTCTGAAATGGTAGCAATGCTTTAACTAATACAGGATCCATAGAGGATAAATCATATTCAGGAATTTGTTTTGTTTCTTCAGCTTTCATTAAAACATTTACCAAAGGTCGTGGAAGAGGTATAAGTAAAACATTTGGTTGAAGTGGTTTTAAGAGAGATACTAGCTTATCATGATAATTGATTGAAAAATTCCAATTTTTTGTTTGCATATCATATAATCGACCAGGAACAGATTTGAATATTTCAATGACTTCTTTATTGTAACCAATATTCACACAGAACCGCTTGCGTGAAAGAAGGATGCATTCACCTCTAATAGTTTCAGTTGGCGGCATAAATGGGTAATCTTTAACTTTGTTGCTGGATATTACTGAATTTGAAGTTAGAAGATTTGAGATTTTTATTGGTGATGCAACAGTACTTGAAGAACTAGCAGAAGAGTTGAAATAAGAACCTATACCATCACTAGTTTTGATCTGAGGTATGGTAGGATTTGGTTTGTTTCCATTCAGATTTTCAGAATTTAAAGCTCTTCTTTCAAGAGCTTTACGCCTGTTTTCTTCAATCCTCCGTCGTTGTTCTTCAGTAAGAGTACTCATATTTGATGTTCTTCAGAATAATCAGAATGTCCAGGAAAAAAAATTGTTTGTTATATATATACCTGCAAAAAATTTAAAAAAAAACTTATTTAAGAAAACAATTACTAATTACAAAAAATAAATAATAATAATTCAAGTAAATGGCTAAAACTACCCCATTTTTAAAATTAAACAGAATAAAATACTATATTTTCAAAATGCATTGCAAAATATTTGATTTAATTTACTTTTAAATACAGCTTAATTCACAGCTTGCGGCAATTTACAGCAATTTATTACAGCTTGTAATTTAGTTTTTGAGCAATATATAGTTAGCTCAAGAATATCTTATTTTTATATTTTAAAATTTTTAATTTGTTTTCATAATTCATATCAAACAAAAATATTTTTATGCAAGAAATTCTATTTATTCTCTTATAAAAATATGATGATGTAGAAATAAGCAAGATGAGACAGAGAAGCATGATAGTATGGAATTTAAATAAATGAGTTTTATTGTTTAAAATAAATACATGAATCATTGTGTATATGATCACATGTATATATGATCACTTACAGCTAGGATGACCTTCAAAGTAACATAGCTATAAAATTCATGATGGATGCATGCACATGTTTAATTTTAAATAATAAAAAGTAATGTCACTGTTAGCGCTGTAATGGATAAAAATCGAAGTTACATACAGCAACAACATTTGGTAAAGATACTTCTATACTTGATCTCAGGTGATTCTTTAAAAAATTCAATTTAATTTTTATTTAATGAATTGGAACTTTGTGTGACTTTTTTTTTAGACAATCCATTCATAGCAATCAAAACTATTATTATAGAGCTTTAATCTTAACACTATCGCAAAGTATAAAAAACAATCTTTTTAATGTGCTCTAAACAAAGTTCCTAACAAAATGTCCCAATTATTGGCAATTATATAAAAAAAATAGGTTTCTGGGGAAAACTATGCAATGATATTAGTCGAAATCTATTTTTATTCCAACATCATTGAGAAAAAAAAGAAACATCCAATAATTAATCAAAATTTTACCCATTAAATTTTTAAATTCCACCTTTTTAATAAACACATTATCTAACTCATATGACTTGCAGGTATTTAATAACTGCTAAGAGTAGCGACACGTCACGGTTTCAAATACAAATTACCAACAAATGACAAATCACACAGATTCAATAGTCATTTTATTTTAAAATCATCCTACAGACGTAAAAATAATAGCCAAAGCGCTTTCAGACATTTTACATGTCTATCTTGATTCTATCTAATTTTACATGTCTGCTTGGGGACTTGTTCTCGATTCCCTGCATGTTAAGCCGTTGCATAGCTTATAATTAGTGTTGTTTTTTTAAAAATCTTATTTTTAAAACTTTTTTGCAGTATTTGCTCTAGAGCTTTGTATAAAATTATAATCTGACTCATAACCCACCTTTCTGTATAACTGACAATTCATGATACGCAAATTTTTCTTGAAAGTACTGAAGTGTATTTAAGCACGTTGGCATCATTTCTAATTGTACTGCCACTAAAGATGGACATGTAAAATGTCCGAAAGCGCTTTGGCTATTATTTTTACGTCTGTAGGATGATTTTAAAATAAAATCATTATTGAATCTGTGTGATTTGTCATTTGTTGGTAATTTGTACTTCTTAATATCATGCATTTTGCAACATCTACTTCTATTTCACATTTCTTTTACTCCATTGCTCCCAATCTTTGCATTTATCTGAATTTTCCCGTTAATGGCTCTTTAGAAAAACAATCAACTTATTTTGATTGTTTTCTTTAGCGAATATTTCAAAATGCCCTTAAAATGCTTACGATAATTTCGAAGTGATCTAAAGAGATCACTTTATAATAGTATACGATTAACAACTTAAATGTTTCACATAGTCAATGTTCCTTCCCAGTCGTCCAAATAGTTGCTTAAGTACCCTGGAAGAGTCGGACGGCCTGGGTCTTCCACATAGTCAATGTTCATCTGATACTAAAAAACTTAAAATGCAATAATAATTTTGCTATATTAGAATAGCAAATATTCTTTTAGCATTAGATTCCTTCTGATGCTGTCTCCATACTTTTTAAGTGATTGCAGTTATAGGATAAGAATCAGGGGCGGCAAATAGGGGGCGCGGTCACGCCCCCAAGTTTTCCCTCTTCGTCTATTAGCTTCTCCCTTTTTTTATCGACTGTCCACTAGTCAGTTTTCTCATGCTATGGAGCTTCAAATGAGCCGACCTTCACAGTGAAGCTTCTCTCTTCCGGCTGGAACGAATACTTTTCGACTTTAAAAGATTGGGGTGATTTTATCCTTTTCACTTGAAAATTTCAATTGTCCGATTAAATTTATGTGTAGTTAATGCATGCTCATCCATTCCTTTTGCTAGAAATACATTTCAGCAGTTCAATGCATTTTATTCTTTCATACAAAACATATATTAGAAAAGATTCGCTCATCAACAAATACTTTTTCTGGAGGCTCAACTCTACAATCACTTAGTGATGCGAGGTGGTCTTCCAGAGTTAAAGCCATAAAAGCACTACTTGATAATTTTGAAGTGGTGATTTTAACATTGGAAGAATTATCTGAAAACGATTCTCTCAATGGTGAAAGAGCCGAAGCACTTTTAACATGCATGACATCATTCGAATTTTTTTTCACTTTGTTTATATTGCCCAGTGTTTTTGATCAATGCAATACTCTCTCAAAGCATCTTCAGTCATCGGATCTTAATTTTCATATTGTGCAATCTTTGGCTAAAGCTACTATTGAAAGTGTTAGTTCTTTTCGCACTGATGCATATTTCAATCAAGTATGGAGTTTTGTGACAGAACTTTGCGAAAAAAATTCTTATTCTGGACCAAAACTGAAAAGGTGTAAAAAAATTCCAAGCGAATTCGGAGGTGGTGAAAAAAAATCCCCATGATGATGTTAAATCATATCACAAAATCAATATTCAATATGAAATTATAGATTCAGTACTAATGAAATTGAGACAAGATTTAATGAGAACAATATATATGTTTTATTTGCCCTTAGTTCAGTATTATCCGGATCAGATGTCGAACAAAATGTTTCAACCATATGCAAAGTATATAACTTCCAGAAAGAGGAATTGTTATGTGAATTGCGACTGTTTTATTTAATGGTAAAAAATGAAAACATAGACCATACCAATTTTAAAAGTGGCCTGGATTATTTGTAAGAGCAGAATTTAAAAAATGTGTTTCCTGTCATAACATTATTAGTTAAATTGTTTTTGACTGTGCTAATCAGCTCAGACAGTTGTGAAAGGTCTTTTTCGTATCTCAGGAGGCTGAAAAATTATTTTCGCAGTACAATGGGACAAGAAAGACTTTCATCTTTAGCTGTTTTAGCTATAGAACAAGATACACCACTGGATTATGATGATATTGTAACAAAATGTTCTCTTCTTCCAGACTCTAAGAACCGGCGTTTAAAACTTCAATAAAAGGTAAATAAATATATATATATATATATTTGTATTTAGAAAAATTATGTTAACAACAATTATATTAACAACAATTATGTACAAAAATTATGTTAACAACAATTATTTTTCTCTACATCAATTCAATTTTGTGATTCCCCCCCCCCCCTGTTAACGAACATTCTACTTATTCCTTATTGTGGATTTTCATACATACAAATCTCGCACCCCCAAATGAAATTCTGAAATGAATGATAAGAATAACTGATAAGAATTGAATAATAACTGATAAGAATCCTGATAAGAATTACTTATTCAATTTTACAGTCAGCATGATAAGTAAAAGTTTAAAGACACGGATTCTTAATGGTAAACGAATAACAAACATACTTACAATATTTTAAATCCTTATACCAAATAAAGCATATTTTTCAGGATACAATTTAAACCCTCCATGAAAAAGGTGTCATAAAATTCAGTTTCAAAAATAATTTAGCTTTTCGTGATACGACACTTCATAAATATGCAATCCTTATAAAACATTATATTTTATTGAAACATATTTAAACGCAATACTTCATGCCTCAATTTTTTTAAAAACTCCGGACAAAACATAACACAAAACAAATATTGACGAAACCATGGAGCATGGAGGTAAAAGTAAGGAACGCCTATATCGTTTCAGACAATAATTCAGGTAGCGCTATGCATTTCTATGGCGAAAGATCTAAAATATTTATTTAAACTGTAAATTTTGTAAAAATAAATTATTAGTGCAATGAAATATAGAACTGAAGCAATAAAGAATATTCCGAAGTGTTTAAAATAATTTTACCTTTCAATTAATTTTTATCTCCTATATTCTGTACTCTTTCCTTCAACTATGCAAAAATACTGGTTAATTATACTCATAATAAGGCAGTCTTTCATTTAAAAATAATTAAAAATACATATGCTAAACACTACGCCTTTCTATAGTGTCAACTAACAATAGCAACTACTTTACTAACACTAGCGACACCTAGATATAATTCTCAAAACATTATGGCATTCTCAAGCTCTTCATACATGGGAGTTTTATCTCCTCCTTTCCCGTCACCTTCGAGATCTAAAGTTTAGTTCACGAAGGTGACCGTTGCCTTCATGGTGATAATCATGAAGACTAGATAGACTAGATAGACATGAAGACTAGACTCTCTAGTCTTCATGGTGATAATAAAGGCCGGGAAATTTCGATTTAGAAAGTGGGGAATGTGTAGTTCCAGAACAGTTGGTAGAGGGCGCTGTTATTTCCTGTCGGAGCTGATTTATTACTGTCAAAGTTCTTATAATCCTTGTATTTTTAGATTTCTTTACATTATCTAACAAATTAAAATCCGCATCTGTTTGCGTATTATTTGTTTAATAAATGTAGTTATTTTTTATTTAACATAGAACATTTTCAGTTTTGTAAATTAAAAAAAAAGGTACAAAATTAACGTCTTTAATATGTTTTATCGTTTAGTAAATTAAAAAAGGCAAACGTTATTAATTATTAAAATGTTAAAATAATTTTTACAGGAAGAAGGAAATATACCTGTAAACATGCGCGAAGCCAGAAATTTCCATAGGGGGATGTCAGAAGCGAAGTTTTTTTCAATTTAAAAGCGAATTTTTTTTTATTAACAAGTTTTTTAATTAATTTTAAAATTTTCAATTTTTTATTTTAGTTATTATGAAATACAAATGAAGTTTTATAAATTATATTAAATAAAAATTAAAAAAATATTTTTAATTTTTTTTAAATCCGACATAAAGTACCCCCCCCCCCCCCCCCCCGCCGGGAGTTCTTCAGGATTCATAAACTGGGGAGTGTATAATTTAAAAAAAATGGAAGATGGAGGTTCGACAGGATAGATTGATTTAAATCAACATTTAAAATATTAAAATAATTTTTACAGGAAGTACAATCCAAACATTAAACTGAAATTAATAGATACACAGAATGGGTAGATGGTATAATACTCAATTCAAGAAATAAATGCAGGGTTACACATTGAAATCAACAAACAAAATACACTCTTGTTAGAAAGCATACAGTTC
The DNA here is from genome assembly GCA_951213105.1 of Amaurobius ferox. Lineage (NCBI taxonomy): Eukaryota > Metazoa > Arthropoda > Arachnida > Araneae > Amaurobiidae > Amaurobius > Amaurobius ferox. Next base: position 135,253,210 of record OX578134.1, read on the forward strand.
TGTTAATTATTTCCCCGAAACATGCAAAATTGTTAGAATTCATGCAATCTATTAAAAACATGCTATTTCAATTCTTGAGCTCTAACTCTGACAAAGTTGTAAAGATGCAAAATATTAAGATGCTGAAATTATTACATGCAACTACTTACGTAAAATCAAACATTCTTCAATTCTGTGAGATGAGAAAAATATCCTTGAAGATTTTCTGCCAAAAAACCACTAGAAAGATTGTTGACATTTTATAAGCAACATAACTCTCTAGTGATTATTTAGCTTTATATGACTGTAGTGGAAGACACCGTAAGTATACTTTATAAATCCCATTGTACAATCCAAACATTAAACTGAAATTAAAAGATACACAGAATGGGTACATAGAATAATACTCAATTCATGAAATAAATGCAAGGTTGCACATTGAAATCAACAAACAAAATACACTCTCATTAAAAAACATATGTATTATGTATTGCAAACATAAGTTTACAATACATATTATATTAAGCAGTCAAGTTTGTACATTGACTAATATGTTTTAATCTCTTTATTAAAAGTACCAACTTATCGAGATCTTCATTGCATAATACGATACAGAAAACAAATCCACATTTTGATTTAATCTTAGAGCTTGGAAACATCTTTGGGCAAGTTTTAATGTCGGTACGAAACTACATGAGATAATTTACCATAGACAGTGACTAAATTTAAAAATAATAATCAATAATATTTAAAACTTACTTTGTGTCAAATTCCGTATTTTTTTTTTTTTTTTTTTGTATCTCATCGGTGGTCCTTTTGATGCAATAAAATATTTCCTTTACCTTAATTTCTCTTTCGAATTTTCATCTTTTTTACGCTAGCACTGTCATCCATGTTGGACGCCATGACAGTTAAGTCGCGTAATGCAACTTAAGTAGCTTTCCGGAAGGAACTTAAACTAAGTCGCTTTGGAAGAAGTTAAGTCGCAAACGCCGCCATATTTGAGTCGCATTCGGGAGATAAGTCGACTTAACTTTCAGTGCGAACGGGGTATAATAAAGGCCGGGAAATTTCGATTTAGAAAGTGGGGAATGTGTAGTTCCAGAACAGTTGGTAGAGGGCGCTGTTATTTCCTGTCGGAGCTGATTTATTACTGTCAAAGTTCTTATAATCCTTGTATTTTTAGATTTCTTTACATTATCTAACAAATTAAAATCCGCATCTGTTTGCGTATTATTTGTTTAATAAATGTAGTTATTTTTTATTTAACATAGAACATTTTCAGTTTTGTAAATTAAAAAAAAAGGTACAAAATTAACGTCTTTAATATGTTTTATCGTTTAGTAAATTAAAAAAGGCAAACGTTATTAATTATTAAAATGTTAAAATAATTTTTACAGGAAGAAGGAAATATACCTGTAAACATGCGCGAAGCCAGAAATTTCCATAGGGGGATGTCAGAAGCGAAGTTTTTTTCAATTTAAAAGCGAATTTTTTTTTATTAACAAGTTTTTTAATTAATTTTAAAATTTTCAATTTTTTATTTTAGTTATTATGAAATACAAATGAAGTTTTATAAATTATATTAAATAAAAATTAAAAAAATATTTTTAATTTTTTTTAAATCCGACATAAAGTACCCCCCCCCCCCCCCCCCGCCGGGAGTTCTTCAGGATTCATAAACTGGGGAGTGTATAATTTAAAAAAAATGGAAGATGGAGGTTCGACAGGATAGATTGATTTAAATCAACATTTAAAATGTTAAAATAATTTTTACAGGAAGAAGGAAATATACCTGTAAATATACCTGCGAAGCCAGAAATTACCATAGGGGGATGTCAGAAGTGAATTTTTTTTTCAATTTAAAAGGGAAATTATTAAAAAAACTTGCTAATAAAAATTAGCAAGTTTTTTTAATAATTTTAAAATTTTCAATTTTATATTTTAGTTATTATGAAATAAAAATGAAGCTTTATAAATTATATTAAATAGAAATAAAAATATTTTTAATTTTTTTAAATCCAATTTTTCATTAACATGCCATAAAGTACCCTCCCCCCCGCCGGGAGTTCTTCAGGATTCATAAACTGGGGAGTGTATAATTTAAAAGAAAAATGGAAGGGGGGGGGGTCGACAGGATAGATTGATTTAAATCAACATTTAAAATGTTAAAATAATTTTTACAGGAAGAAGGAAATATAACTGTAAACATGCGCGAAGCCAGAAATTTCCATAGAGGGGATGTCACAGAAGCGAATTTTTATTTTCAATTTAAAAGCGAAATATTTTTATTAACAAGTTTTTTTAATAATTTTAAAATATTCAATTCAATTATTTATTTTAGTTATTATGAAATAAAAATGAAGTTTTATAAATTATATTAAATAAAAATTAAAATATTTTTAATTTTTTTAAATCCAATTTTTCATTAACATGCCATAAAGTACCCCCCCCCCCCCCCCGCCGCCGGGAGTTCTTAAGGATTCATAAACTGGGGAGTGTATAATTAAAAAAAATTGGAAGGGGGGGGGGGTCGACAGGATAGATTGATTTAAATCAAGATTTTAATTACTTGGTTTAAAAAAAAATTATTGATTTAAATCACTTATATTTTTAAAAAATTATTCATTAAAATCAATGACTTTTTTAAATTAATTGATTTTAAATAACATGAACATGCATTAATTTATTTCACATTTATAAGTTTGGGTTATATAAAATAATAATGCTTATTAAATTATTACATATTAATGGTTTGCCCATCAATAATGAAGGGGAATTGAGTTATTTGGGATAAAAGGGTTATGATAAATATACATATGCTTGGGATTTTTATCCCAAGCACATGTATTTAATATATTAAAATTTGTTAAAGAAAATAGTTTTAACCTTTTGCCTACGTTACGTTACAATCAGAATTGCAATATGGTACACAACAATGTACCCTTTTTACCGAATTATTTTTTGCACAATATTGTTATATTAATGCTATAAAAATCAGTATAATTTAATAAAAAATAACAAATATAAAATTATGGAAAAAAGCTTTACCATAAACAAAAATGCACCCAAACCCTTACTAGTGCATCATTATTTACATTGAAAAACTGCGAAAGGACAGGAAATAAAAGCGATCCTAGCGGACACTGGAGTGAACTACGCTGTCGCCCGATTTTGGACGAAAATACGCGAAATTTCCCGGCCTTGTATATTACGTAGGCAACGAGGTGACGTCCTTTCCATGGACGAAGCGTTAAAGAATGGGACCGCTCCACTCGCGCAAACGATTCTGGGATCAAAATTGGCGCAATATCGCCTATGTGGCCTGTAAAGTTTTATTGCAAGATCGCAGATATGCACCGTCACCTTCGAGATCTAAAGTTTTTAGTTCACGAAGGTGACGATATGCACCGTCGGTCAGTTCATTCGAAGGTGGGGGAATGGGCGCATTTTCGCCTTGGTCATTCCTTTCACAGTTCTGCAGTGGTTTTAGTTGACTGTGTTCCTGCGCTATCTGATAAGATTGTCATAACTTTTTAAAAAAATATTTTAAAATTTTGTCAAATATTTTATTTGATGAAGTTGTAATTTAGAGATTGACTGCAAAATAGCACTGTAATACATAATATAAAATATTCGCTGAACCTGCTTAAATAATCTGCAATTAAAAGACACTTCGTAATATAATTAGATCATAAACATTTTGTTAAAACTATTAACCGGTAGCCTGTGGTATCGGTCTACGCGGGCTCATGTCTGACGAACGAGCAAAAGCCAGTGGGCATAGTGGGGCGAAACTTGTGCTTAGATTGAAAAAAGTCTCGTCGGGCAGAACATATTTTATTTTGAAAACCTATTAAATGAATTTTAATAGAGTACATGAAATTATTGTGTTGATTTCAGTTATGTAAAGAACTGCTTGCTATTCCTTGGCGATATTTTCTTATAGCAAGCAACCCCATCGGTAACAAAGAAAATGTCACATGACATCGGAAACGACCTCTGATTGGAGAGAGAGATCACACTCTCCACCGGCTCTAGTCTTTGTTCCAATCATGCAATTGTAATTGATGGATTTCTACTATTGTAATTAATGTATTCAGATCTAAGACACATCTCTAATGTTTTTCAAAACTGTAATTTAAATATTAGAAGCCCCATGGAATAACCGCTTGTACCAAGTTATAAAAGCACACGTTCTTGATTTTTTAAAATTTTTGTTCGGTAAAAAATTACGAAGTGACTGCTGCCACAACCCCTCGTGACCACATCAATTTTTGACAACCAATCACAGAGATTCTACTAAAAAATCTGTAACCTCCCACAATCTGTTTAGTTTCTGGAAGGATTTCGGCCTTTTCAGCTGTTTTTTTTTCTATTCTTTTTTGTAAGGGTTACTTCTGTATTTTTTTCTGTAATGAAGATCTTTTTCACTAGAATTAACATGTTTAAAATAATGTTTTTCATTTTCAGAAGGATTTTACGAATCTTCAAATCAGTGCTTATTTGTAAGTAAAATATTTTTTTTTAATCTGTTTCTAAAACAGGATTTACTTTTGTATATATGTTTATTGTAGTTATTCTTGACTATTGTACATATTCTATTTTGTGTATTATAATATTTATTGATATTTCTGTAAAATATTATTTGTTATACTACTAACTAAAAGTATTTAATTTAAAATCTAAGGATAAGTTTAAAATTTGAGAATTCTGTGAGTATCAAGAACAACACTATTTGCAAAATTTTTAATTCTATGCAATCAAGGAATATATATATTTTTTTGCTGTTGTTTTAAGAGTGAGCGTCAGTAAATTTTCTGCCCTACTTTCGCGGCACACATATTTCGCCGAAATTCTGCTCAAACAGTTGCAAAATATTTTCTGAAAGATAAAATGCAATGCTTGGATTATATTAAAACTAAATTTAATGCCCCAAAAAACATAGAATATATTTTTTATTTTAATTCAAAATATTTTTTGTTCTGCCATCTGTTGTCGTAATTTAATTGATACCGATTATTTTTTTTTTTAATGAACATTTTTAAATATCTATTCCTTCTAATGCAGTGTTAAATACAACAACAGATCATATATAATAATGCCACAATCACGGAAAGGTAATTTATCATTCTATAAATTTGATAAGGGATCTGAATGTACATCACTGAGGACTGCAGATTTGTTTTCAAGTTCCTTTGTCTTCAAGTCCAAGTTCAATTACGTTTCCGTGATTATGGCATTATATATGATCTGTTGTTGTATTTAATAGCGTATTAGAAGGAATAGACATTTAAAAATGTTCATTAAAAAATAAAAATAGTCGGTATGAATTAAATTACGTCAACAGATGGCAGCACCAGAAATATTTTAAATTAAAATAAAACATATATTCTATGTTTTATTGGGTATTAAATTTAGTTTTAATATAATCTAAGCATAGCATTTTATCTATAAGAAAATATTTCGCAACTGTTTGAGCAGAATTTCGGCGAAATATGTGTGCCGCGAAAGTTAACAAAGCGCGGATAGGGCAGAAAATTTACTGACGCTCACCCTTAAACAATTCGAAACCAACTTTTATTAGGTGCGTTGCTTTTTTCTATTTAGTAACGAGTATATTCCTATGGTAGGCCCAGGAAGGACTAAACCGATATGGTTCTAATAATAAAAATAAGAGTGAAATATTCAGCTTTACAATTATTGCCACACGTTAAACATTTTCTTTTTGATGTATTACATAGATTGTATGTATATACTTATTATTGAGTAAGTTTTGTGTTACTAAGTCATGGAACATATGACGCAAGTGCATTTTTCTGCTTTGTTACCAACAGATTATAATTTTTGTGAAAGTGAATTGAAAACAATCTGGTCGATCGGGAGATTAGCCCACACCCCAGATTTCAAAGTACAAAAGCGCGCCAATTTGGCGCGATACACTGGGTTACAATTTCCCGGGTTCGGCTTTCTTCGCCAATCTGGTAGCCGCTTTCCGGACATCCAAATCAGCACGCGGAATATTATTAGCAATCTGTGTATTTCATCACATCTTTTTGCACAGATCATTTTGCGAACGTGTTTTATGGATCTTTGTGGAAGGTTCGTTTTGTGGATCTTGTTCAATCAGTCTCGCTGATTTGTTTTGCAGCATTTATTTATTTCCACGTAATTGACGTGCATAAAGAGTTAATTAATTTTTCATTATTTTGATTGCAGATAAAATTTCTAAATGGCATCTGGTAAGCGGCAAATGGAATCGAGCGAATGTTCTAGAAAACGTGGTCGAATGAATGAAAATGAGTCAGGCATAAAATTTTATTTTATGCTTGAAGCGAAAGGTCAGAGAGCAGTAATTGATTGGTGTGTAATGAAGGGATTAATGAGTGATAGATATGAATGTCCAAAGTGTGGACATGAGATGAAATCGATTGATGGTTTTGAATGGAGGTGTAGAAAGAAAGGTGATGATGAGCATGATGTATGTAGGAGTGTGAGAAAGGGTACGTGGTTTAATAAAAGTAAATTAACTATAATTGAGATTCTAATTTTAACTTTAATGTGGTTTGGGGGTATTGAATGCAAGGTTGTGATGGAGTATTTGAATGTCACGGGAAAAACTGTTACCGATTGGAAACAGTTTTGCTGTGACATTTGTATGAGTGCTTTTTTTAAAAATAAAAGTAAGATTGGGGGGGATGGTGTGATTGTGGAGATAGATGAGAGTAAGTTCGGGAAAAATAAGTATGGAAGAGGAAAGCCTGTGGAGGAACAGTGAGTGTTTGGGGGGGGGTTGAAAGGGGAACGAATAGATGTTTTTTTGCGAAGGTTTCTAACAGGTCGAGAAAATGTTTGATGAATGTGATTGAGAAATATGTTGAGAAGGGGACATTGATAATATCGGACTGTTGGAAGGTTTATGATTGTTTTCAAGATGAAGGCTTCAGACACCTTAAAGTCAATCACAGCTACCATTTCAAAGACCCCAAGACGGGAACGCATACCAATTCCATTGAAGGAACTTGGTCTGCAATCAAAAGAAAAGTGAAAGGCAGGAAAGTAAAAAATTATTTTAATTCCTACTTGTACGAATATTCTTGGAAGCGGAAGCACGGTCATTTTATTGGGGAGGAAGCTTGGAATAAATATTTGCAAGCTGTCGCTTCCATCTTCCCTCCCCATTGACGCGATGAAGATGATGACGAGGAATAAGGTTAGTTTCTTATTTGTTAATCCCATGTTTTGAAATTGTCTTTTGTATTTTCCCGTGTTTTTAAAATGGGTTTCTTAATTTTAAAGTATCGTTTTCTCTTGAATTTAGTTAAAGTACAAACTTTTTTTCTAAGTATCGTTACTGATAGAATGTACACTTGTCATCAGTAGTACATTCTATCAGCAAATATTTTCCTGATTTGGAAAATCGCCAAGTAAATGCTTGGATGCTAAGACCCTTTTCAGTGGATGGAGGAATATTTCCAGATACTGAAATTGAAGCCAAAGCACTATTCCTTGGACTTTGCGAAGACAACACACTGCAAATAGATTTCGAAAACACGCAACTAACAACATTTCGGCGAAAGATTGGTGGCGAGTATCCATTATTATCGGAAAAAGCCTTGAAAATACTGATCCCATTCGCCACAACTTACAGATGTGAAAGTGAATTTTCGACAATGGTGACAATGAAAACAAAAGCAAGGAACTGATTGAACTTGGAGCACTGTTTACGATGTGCATTGGCCGAAACTGCACCGAATATTAAACAAATTGTTAGAACTAAGCAATATCAACCGTCTCATTGACTTACATTACTTATTGATTTAATAACAAATTGCTAAAAACTGGTGTTTTCTTTGTTTAAATGATTAAATTTAATTAAAAATATTATTTATTTTTCGTAATTTAATGAAAAAAAATGCAATAGCTAATAGCTAATTTGTTTTTTAAACTAAACTTTTTTGGGGGTATTTGCTAATATCTAACCGCTGTATGGGCAATAGCCTCAAAAAGGTTGGGAACAGCTGAACTAGAGGGAGTTCAAACGGAATTAAAATAGTTAGATGACTTTAAATAGATTAAATGACCAGAAATACATTTAGATGAGTTTATACACTTTACGCAGAAGTAATGCGGGTTCGAATCCGGACACTACACACCTTGGGACCTTCGCGTAAAAAATTTCAGAGCACAGCGAAGAGATTTTTCAAAATACAAGTAGGTGCATGTAGGCATCAGTTCCTTGAAGTCCTAGAAATCTTCAAGTAGAAAATTTCAGCAAAAATTTAGTGGTACAGCGCTTACACCAAGAGTTTTTGACACGAACACCGTTAAATTCGAATTCGAGTTTTTGACAGAAGAGCAAGCACTGTTACGTGGTAATCCCACACGTCCGGTAAGAACGCGAAAAAGGCCGCCATCGTATAAGGAAGTAAATTAAAATAAATTATACACGTATTTAAAATGAAGAGACTTAAATTAAAACAATAACAATAATATTTATTAAGAGAAAACATCTATTATCACTTTAACATTTATAAATCACATACAAAAATCCTTAGTGGAATACATTATTTAAGATATTTAAATTCCCTTCACCCACTCGTCAAAGTATGAGTTTACCAGTTATAACCTATCCAGATAAATCCTAACATTTATCTTGCGTGCCATTGCCTTATGGTACAGGCTAACCTAAGTGGAGGGTTGAGAGAGCCTAATAAGCCTTCATGAAAAATACGTGTGCAATTGGGCCTACCTCTGTCATCATTGAAGACCACGGGCTGTCCGGCTCTTTTTCATGGAGAAAAGACGTCTTTTTCATGGAGAAGGACCACTCTCTCTCACTTCACAATCTCAAGTCCCCTATTTCCAAATTTTAAACTTCAAAGTTGCTCTCTGTCTCTGCCCCCTCTACAATGCACCCCTGTCTGTAATTGGCCAAGTATATTAAAAATTACGCCTTCCAGCTATATTATTGGTCCTGATCCCTCCTGAAATATTAGATATCTAGCCTCTTGTTTTTACATGAAGAAAGTTCTCACGATTATTTTCCCAGGGTTCCCATGATATATCTTGACCTTTTGGGTCAGCTGGATCAACCCCTTCCGTTCGTGCAGCATGAGATTCTCCCTAGGAATTGAGTAACACCCATACTTCATTTCTGTGTCCGGTGCAGCTGCGTTCAAGGGAACGCTATAATCATTGCCTCGCTGCATGAGGGGCCGTCTTCTTAGGTTCACTTCCTCCTCTGAAACTGAAATGTTACATTGCCATTGCAAATTTCAATGTAACAATTACCCTTATTCCTCCCCACAAATTTTGGTGGGCAAAAAGCCAATTATAGAGTGTCCAGCTCATAGTCACTGCAGGAGTGTCTACTGTGTAGTTCAACCATTCCTCTTTCATCTATTGTGTCTTCTGTAAAAATACACTATGCATTCATACATATATACAATTCATATTATTATTCATACTATTATATGGCAGCAAAAGAACACGAAATTACTATATATATACAATTATAAATGTCTCTCAAAATGGCTATGTCTGATTCGTTCAGCTGTACTTATTAGAGTTTGAAAGTTTAGTGACGTAAGCACTAGTTCGTCCACTGGTGTTTTGCACTTGAGAATCTGCTTCTGTATTGCCTGCGATATGTCCTTTGTACAGTTCAATAAAAGCTCAAACTGTATCTCTGTAAAAGTGTTCACATGTGGTAACAAAATCACTTTGACTGTCAATTGGATACTTGTTTGTATCCGTGGCTGACACATATGGCCCCTAATAGTACGACTTTGTCACCTCGTAGTTCGTTTCACCCACAAAATGGTAGAATCCCAGGAGTTTCTTATTGTATCAATACGACTTTGGTCGTACTTTTCGTAAAGAGTGTAAAATATATCTGCTTTGGAATAGACACTGGCATCGCTGCACAATTAGAAATCGCTGCACAACTGGAGATCGCTGAACGACGGAAATCGCTGAACAACTGGAAATCGCTGTCTAGTTGGAAATCGCTGCACAACTGGAGAACGCTGACCAACAGAAATCGCTGAACGATACGTACTGGAAGTTGTAATCAGAATCACAGCTCTTGATTATTATTTGGAAATTTTAAGCAGAAGTATGCACAGTTCAAAAGCCACCTATAAAGTGTTGGCTGGGCTATGAAAAATATACGAAGTCAGTTCAAAGAAAAACACTGTTCACTTTATTGTGTGAATAATATAATTAGGCAATTTACACACACTGGTAATTTCCATGCCGTAAAAACTTTAAACAATACTATGTACAAAGGTTCTCGTAGACTGTAGACACAAATAGTTCGACAGAACTTTCTTGAAGCGTTTGTAGTAAAGAATTATACTACCTCAAATAACTTGCGTGCATTTGCAGCCACCGTTGAAGGTATCACACTTGGCAAACAATTCCTATATATTATATGCCATATATTGTAGGGAAAATAAAAAATCTAATGTGAGCAGCATATGACTTTGGCTACAAATTAAAATTCATTTTCTTCTTACTTTCCCTGCAATACATGAAAGATTTTGGAATCATATCAAAAATCGCTATTCGAATTTTCAACATTGTGCAATGTATGTATTTACTCTCACTGTAAAAGTAATTGACCAAATTTCAAAAATTATTCAAGGTAAGTTATTTGTGGTGATCCTGGTACTAATTAGATTTTGGTATGATTCGGGAAAAAGGAACCTACCTCTTTTTAAGAAATGGCCACAAAAATCGCATGTATCCACTATAGCTAAAAATACTAATTTATCAAATTTCACAAAATTTGGTAGATAAATCACTTGTAGATTATCCTGGTAAGATTTAGGAAGACAGTACCCCCCCTTTTTTTTTGCAAAATGCCAGGCAAAAATCATTATAATATAAAATAAAAGTTAACGAATTCTCAAATATATCAATTAAATGTTAGTTTTGCAAGTAATTTTTGACGATAAAAAGAATAAGACCAAGCCCATTATTCTAGCATTAGCCGTTTTCCCGATATTTTAGATTTTTCGCTCTTTTGCTACGCCACCTTTGAAAATATGTCCAGATAACACACACACACACACCAAAAAAAAAACTAAAATTGGATTAAAAGTGTAAATTCGATGTTGTATTGTATAATTAAATTCAATTTAATGAATTATTAAATAAATAAGGAGAAGATGAATTAAAGTTTATAGGGAAAGTGATGTGCTGCCCACATCAAATTTTTTTAACTTTCTCTACAATACATCGTAATATATAGGGAAGTATTGGAATCATGTCGAAAATCCCAACTCGAGTTTTCGACGGATCTACACGTTTTGAGATTTCTAGAACCATTTTTAGCGTGACGTCTGTGTGTGTGTGCGGATTTTGTATTCACTAACTCAAAATTTAGTTGACCGAATTCAAATACTTCCTAACGAGTTTTAAATCAATAGGGTTTCACTAATCACCGAGTGCGATAGTCGTATTAAATTATTTCTAAAACGCTTCATTCGTTTCTGAGATATCGCGGCCACAGGCTCACACAGATTACTTTAAATACGTTCGCTTCGAGTTCAGGGATGCCTGAAATATACTCTTCCGTCAAAAACTCGTATTTGAATTTTAGACCATGTACTTTGGAAATAATTTGGTACGATTATCACACCCGATGATTAGTGGAACCCTATTGATTTAGTTGTTAGGACCCCCTCCCCCCTCAATATTATTCCCTGTGTATTATAAGGAGAGTAAAAATATATTGTGATGAACTAAAAAGGAAAATAATGCACACTTGCTACGGCTCCGGTGGACTGAAAATCTTAAACCCACTTTTGTAGACAGTCTATACATTCTGAAACTAATTATGTAATGCTTTCAACAAGAAGTACTGCAATATTGGGAGAAAAAAAAAGAATTGGAAAGACAAATATTTTTCTCAAAAATGAAAAACAGATTTGTATCAACAGCAAAAGGGCTTGAACTGAAATCCTACACGAAACTACTTTGGAATCTTCTACGAATTCTGGGGAAAAACTGTATTGTCACAGTCCCCCATGAAACCACAGAACCAGAAAGGTGTTGCTCCTAGAATTAGGGAACTATAGAGGACTGCACTTTCCTTGATTACGGCTGTCAAACAAATACTTTATCATCCTCCGCACATAAAGATCTATTGCTGACAGACAGAGATTGTACAACTCACAATCGTGTGACTTACAGGGTTGCCGTAAACTTATCTTAATTCTGTTCTACATATCTGCACTTGAAATAGTTTTTGGATCATTAAAAATATATTTTATAATGACAACATTATAATATTTGCTGATATCAATAGATAAATGTATTACTATTTTTTCTATTTAGGTCAAATATTCAAATTTTCTTTCAAACTTGCTACAGAAACTCCCTAATGGTAAATTCCGTTGTGTTGTTAACATTTTAATTCATTTTTGAACCATTTTAAATTTAAATATTAAAAAAAATCGTACTTCGACTAAAACGCATGCGTTTCTCCTTTAATATCGAACAAACTGTTAACATTTACAGGTAAAATTTACGAAGGAATCTTCTAAACAAATTTCTCCATTGGTTAACATGGAGGCAGCTCATAAGTGGTGGTGAGGTATGAGTCCCCTTAAGAGCAGTCGCTGCATGCGATACCAATTTGGTGTTCAATGCGAACAATTTTTCTTCGTCTTTCCATTGAAAAAATTCAGCTGTGGCATTAAATCTATCAATAAATTCGGGAAAGGACTGGCTTTCCGTTCCACCAAAAGGGGGGATTAAATTTAATGCACTTGTCAAATTGTTAGACATGTTTCCCAATTACATATAAAAATGAATAAATTGATCTCCAAATAATAAGTGTAATAATAATTTTAAATTATCAGCATTAAATCAATATATTCAGTGTGATGAAACTAATCACATACATTAAAAAAATTATATTATTATTTAACTTATAATTCAAATATTCCAAAAAAATTTAATAAATTCTTAAATTATACATTTTTTTTATTCAACACCACCTACCTTTTTGTGACTTCACATGACCATAAAATTTCACTATTCACAACTCTTATTTTATTTTAATAATTATATGCAATAACAAGAAATTTCGATTTATATTACTCTCTTCATTTCTCTAAATAGACTCGGGATTCGACGTCCCGATGTCTAAACATACTTGCTTCATGGTCAACACACAATAATTTTAAAATGCATTCACTTCTTTGCAGATTAGCTGGATGTAGATGCTACTTGTACGCTCTTGTGGCTAATCACGGATATTTATTGCACCACACAGGATCAGGTGAGCCATTCTTGCAGACTTGTATGGTCAGGCACCATTATTGTTATGTCTCCCGTTAGCACATAAGTGGTTGTGATCGTAAAAGGTTATTCGAAGTTTAGGCGTCGCAGGTGGGCACGTGATAATGATGAGAAAATGAAACGCGGTTGAAGCGATACGATGACATCAGCTGTATGTATAGAAGGAGTGAACGGCTTACGTGGTCAATCGATGTCGGAAATGGATGACTCGCGTTCAGATGACGGGATATGGATCAGAAGTACATTATTCCGGTTAGCTGGCGAAGATGATTCTTAAGCATGATTAAATCAATACGCTTCAATGAAATGAAGAAGGCATCAAAATAAAATCTAACTTCTTTTAATGATAGTAGATTCTTGCTTTGGATATTACAAGCAGATCATATAATTCAATTCAATAATAATACAAACTTCTTAAATATCTTACTTCAGAATCGAAAACGTTCCAATAATAATTTGGGAACACGATATTTTACATTCAAAACATTTTAGACTTTATAAATTACTTTCATCTCACCTAACGCGATCAATTACTTAATCTTGAACAAAATATAGATTTATTTAATATCCATTTCAGGATAGAATTACGTTCTTTAGCTCAGTGGGCAAAACGCGACCGATTGCTTTGGAATTACATCGCCAACTGAAACTAATCACAATTTCCATGCCGAAGCGTATTTAGTATACATGCGCGTTCATGACGAAAGAAAAAAAAAACATGTAAAAAGATATGAAATGCAAATCCTCGGTACAGAATTGGTTCGAATTACAGAATTGGCGCGTTATCAATTTGGAATGAAAATTTAAGAACAAGTTTTAGAATCGAAAATACATTAGAATTCGCCGAAAGTTAACATTTAAACGAAAATAATTAATAAACAAGGCATGCATTTCATAATAGTACCCCCTTTAGTAGAAACATTTAGATTTAAAAATAGAAGAAAACAATGTATACACTTGTATTTTTATTTTAGTCAGGAAAAAAAAATTAATGATACAATATGAGTTAGAGGAAAAAAAAAATTTTAATATCACATACACCAAAATACACGCAAACAGAAGAATCATTGCTGGCAGAAAAGAGCCGGTTTTCATTTACGAAGTGGATCAGAGTTGCTTTAATGTGTTCTCTGGAGTAAATAAGATTAAATCGTACACGAAGAGCAAATTTAAGTAGTCCTACCGAAAGAGCATTCGGTCTAGCAATTGTCTCAAGGACACGTAAAATGTTACTGGTAAGGTCTTCCTGAAACTTTGGATCGTCAGGTTGAGGTTCAGTGTTAGGTGAAAAGGCTTGACCGACACCTGGTGGAAAATATGTTGCTTTTATATCATCTTCAACACATGATATTCGTCCGTTAACAAAAAGCTTTGAAAGAATGATTTGCACCGTTCCAAGACAGAGAAATACTCCGAAATCTTTTTTGAGACGATGTTGTACATCAGATGTTGAGAGGCCTCGATTGTCCTTCAGGATGGTATCTAGGATTCTTTTGACATTCAACGTATCTTCTGCCTCTATCATATCAGAAAGGAACGAAAAATAATGTATGTATGTGTGTATGTGTATGTATGTATGTACGTACGTATGTGTGTATGTGTCTGTATGTGTGTGCCTCTCTGTGTGTGTATGTATGTATGTATGTAAGCATGCTAGTATATCTCATATCGAGGTCATATAACATACTAGTATGTATGTATGTATGTATGCATGCATACTAGTATATCTCATATCGAGGTCTAATGGTCATGGATTGTGTGAATTAACAATAGTGATATTTATTTATTTAGGGGAAAAAGAGAATGATTGAATGATTTTTTAAAGAGTATTTAAATATAAATATTATTTTTTTAAACAAGAGATAAAGATGTACGATTTTGCTTTATCTTGGATTTCATTTAACTCGTTTTCACTTAATATGACTAATTGAATCACAAATTGAGTTTTAACCACATTGGTGGGGGCCACTCGATTTCAGATATTAATTTTGTTGGTTTATTGGTCTATGGATGTCATTGGCTCTTTGTAATCTCGAAAACCACAAACTATTTGGGATCAAATTTAGATGACAATTTTCATATATTTATTACGGAGATGCAAAAACAGAAAAAAATTCTGAAAAAAAAAGTATGTAGTTTAGCTATAAAACGAGATGTCTTCAAAATGAGTGACATGTCGGAATTTCTATATACTGTATACTGTATATATTGTGTACACGCAGAGAAGAAATATTTTTAAAAATGTATATAATTCGGCTTAGAAATTGAATGTCCACTTCTTTCGCATGAAAAGTCTCAGGTTTGCTCCGACCCTCGAGTTTTTTGTTTAACTTTCATATAAAGGGAAACTAACAAATATCAAAGAATAAAATCACTAAACGTTTTATGGACAGAGGTCAGTATGGTATTCCAAGTCATGATTTTGTAGAATAACAGTGTGCACTTTTGTTACATACATTTGTTATAGTGTTATTACGTACATACATACATACAATACTGTTTAATTTATTTGTACATACATACATACAGTACAATGCTGTTTAATTTATTTGTACATACATACATGCATGCATGTTATAATATGTCATATGTCCTATGGCATAAGTTATATTATGTCCCTTTATATACATACATACATACATACATGCATGCATGCTATATTATGCCATATGTCCTATGTTATATTATGTCCCTTTATATACATACATCATACATGCATGTATGTATATGCAAATATGCATGCATGCATGTATGTACGTACGTAATAACAGTACAACAAATACATTAACGGTATAACAAATAAATTAAACAGCATTGTACTTACAATATAACTTTTATGTGCACACTGTTATCCTACTAAATCATTACTCGGAATACCATACTGACCTTTGTCCATAAAACGTTTAGTGATTTTATTCTTCGATATTTGTTAGTTTCCTTTTATATGAAAGTTAAACAAAAAACTCGAGGGTCGGAGCAAACCTGAGACTTTTCATGCGAAAGAAGTGGCCATTCAATCTCTAAGCCAAACTATATACATTTTTAAAAATATTTTCTCTCTGCGTGTACACATTATATACAGTATACGACAAAAATTGGGTCGAAATTGCTTCAGAGGTTTTGAGATTCCGCCGTGTCACTCATTTTGAAGACATCTCGTTTTATTGCTAAACTACATACTTTCTTTTTTCAGAATTTTTTTCTGCTTTTGCATCTCCGTAATAAATATATGAAAATTGTCATCCAAATTTGATCCCAAATAGTTTGTGGTTTTCGAGATTACAAAGAGCAAATGACATTCATAGACCAATAAACCAACAAAATTAATTTCTGAAATTGAGTGACCTCCACCAATGTGGTTAAAACTCGATTTGTGATTAAATCATGATCAATTAGTCATATTAAGTGAAAACGAGTTAAATGAAATTCAAGATAAAGTAAAATCGTACATCTTTATCTTTTGCTTAAAAAATTAATATTTATATTTAAATACTCTTTAAAAAATCATTCAATCATTCTCTTTTTTTCCCCGAATAAATAAATATCACTATTGGTAATTCACACAATCCATGACCATTAGATCTCGATATGAGATATACTAATTACTGGTCATAGGCATTACTGGTCATTATGAGATATACTAATTACTGGTCATTGTATTATTTAGACTTCAAGATATTTTACATTGACAAACATATACACAATACATAATAATAATGAATTTCATAATATACATTATATAATAAAATTATACAAAAATGATAATAATAGGAAAACATACGTAATTTATGGCATAAAAGCCTTATATTTAAAGTTCGTCCTAACAATATTACCATATACTCCAAATAAGTACCAATATAAGAAAAACTGAAAACTTCAAATGATATTTATTAAAATTACTAACAATTATTAATGGCATTTACATGTTAATAAATAAAATTACTATTACAACTTAAATGGTGAAACAAAAATTACTTTCATTTTCTTTAGCAAAGTCATATGTTTATTATTTTATTAATATTAAATTTGTTTTTTGATATGTTTTTAATCCATTTACTCACAAGATTAATTGAAGCTAAATTGGCTTATTGAAGTTAAATTTTTTTGTTAATGGGCAATCAAAAATGTAATGAGTTAAATTCTCCAGCTTTACACAAATACCTGAGAGGCTTACATTAGGCTACTAGGTTATTGCATTAGGCTACTATACGAGTTCGAACGTGGTCGTATAGTTGGGATGCGTGAAGCTGACAGGTCATACCGAACAATGGACCGCCACCTGCATCGAACGGACACTACTATGTAAAGGTGTTGGCAGCAATGGCTGCTGCATCGGCGGAATGAAGGCTCTGAAAGGCAAAGTTGCACGAATGCGAGGTAAGATAGGATGATTGTGCGACAGGCCCGTATTGGCCCAACGGCATCATTGTCCGCCATCCAACATGCTACAGTCTCTTACATACCACCCGTGGTACCTCCTACCATCTCACAGCGCTTGGCTGAGGTGGGATTACGCTCACGGCGGCCTTTAAGGTGGATTTCGACTATTTTCTATCCATGTTAAAGTATAGGACATTCTCTTGAACATAACCATGCAATAATGCGGGCTCAAATCTTTTTGCAGTTTACAGGGGTGATAGAATGGAATATGAAGCATCTTTCGGCAGAGGAAAGTACGAGGAAGAGTAATGAAATAATAAACTATCAATTAAAAACTGAAACAAACTAAGTAATTTGTAGTTTTTCAATTCTTCAATAGATGGCGCGTTAGTGCCGTCTCATAGCTATCAGGTTGCTTTGCTAATTGTTTACTATTTTCCTAATCTAGTTATTTTGAATTTTCCTTTGCCAAAAGATTAAAAAGTTTTATCATTCACACCAAACTTTTTTATATTTTATACCTTAATTAACTCTCACATATGTTCCTTCGATTTACAATAACCAGCCATTATTGCAGCCAATTCTTGTCAAAATTGGCTTAAAACCAGTAGTACGGCACTAGTGTTTGCTCCCTGCGCTGGCGGGCTACGGAAGAAACTTTCGAATTCATATATTTTCTAGCAACCCCAATATTTAGGGTACAGTGCCTAGAATACCAGTCACTATACTTAGGGCTTTGGCGATATTTTATGGTATTGGAGCGCCGAAATTGGCATTGGAACGGAACTTTGTTGTTTAAGCCTATTGCCTATACCAATATAGTGCACGTTACTTTTAATATTAAAAATCTATTAAATTATTTACTTTTGTTGCTCAAAACATTCAAAATTCTTAGATCACTTAAAAAAAAGTGGGATAAGACCAAAAAATTTTTAAGTATTGGAAAGCAACGTATATACTTAAAAACATACTTACAAGCCTTCAAATTTGGGCAGATTTTAATAGTATAGATAGCTTCACCGATTTTATTTTCCATATGGCATTTATTTTAAAGTAACAAGTAACATTTTAGGTTATGGGTATCCTTTATTTTAGTAATTAATTGTCCTGAAAATGTCCTAAAATTTACTAAGAATTCTGTTCTGAAATTTCAATTTTAGCACTACTAGCCCTGCAGTATTGCCAAGTTATTCTACATTATTATGCATTATCCTAATATGTATTAATATATTGTTTTGATGGATATGCATTTAAAATTTATTGTTAATAATCATTTAATCTTTGAATGTTTCAACTATACATTTCTACATGTGATGCCTGTAAAATAAAAAATTTTTGAAATTTAAATATATTTGTTTTAACAATTTTGTTGAATCTCTATCATTACAATAAAATTTATTTCATAATATTGTAGTTCAAAGTGTTAAAACTTATAAGTACATGATGGTATTACTAACATAAATGAAATGTGTGCTCGTTACACCCCCCTAGAGCAATAACCAGGTCACACAGGTTTATGAAATTTGACATACAGACAATGGTGAAATGTCAAGGGAGACAAAGTGATCAATGTCTACCTAAATAATTTATGATCCAGTAACTTTTATTTTAATTATTTATAATTCGAAATAAATGACATGTTCTCGTGCAAATAAATTAAGGGAAATATCGACAAAGTTTTAAGCTTAGAACCTGTTTCATTTCTTCCCAGTTAGTATTGGGAGAGAGAGTCGATTGTTCAGGAGAGACATATTCCAAAGTGTCTCACCCCGTCAATGTTCTAATGAGAGTCGAAAGAGCATGTATGTGTCTTTGAAACCCCATCTAATCAGGTTCCATACTGAGTACAGGGTTGGACTGACTCAGCCAGTTCAACCCTGCATTCAGCAATTTTTCATACGATAAAAATATTGTTAAATATTTGCTATTCAGCAGGAAAAAAATCATACAACAAAAAAAACTTTATAAATCAGTCATTTGGTGAATTTGAAAAATTAAAGTGTCATACAGATGACAGCGTTTGGACTTTTGAAGATTACCTAGTTAACAATTTCAATTTTTGATATGTACCAGCATTTGTGAACATGGCATTATTTGAGCAGAATAGATTTCGACTTATTAATCAATTAAAAAAAATTTCATTAACTTAAAAGTATGGAAATGGTAAATTAATAATTTAAAAATAAAAGTTTTGCACAGTCATCACCTGGAAAAGGAGAGAAGAGATTGCCCTCCCAAGTACTAACTGTGTTCCGGATTGCTTCAGTTTGGAGAGTTTAGTAAATCTGGAAGCTAAAAGTGATAACCATAATGGCCGTACCAGAGTAGGAGTATTTGAAAAGGATATGTTTTTAATGAAGATACAATATTAATATAGCAACACTAAGGGGGTTATAGAGTATAGTGTCATATAGAACTACTAAACTTATTTATATCAATATATATATATAGTATATATCTTTTTGGTCTTTTATCTAAGAAATAACACATCTGCTTCATCTTATATAGAAAATAATTTTTTTTAAATAGAAAATTGTTTTCTCATTCATTTATCCACTTGTACCAAATTAAAATACAAAATATATTTTCAATGCAATGTTATTTGTGTTGGATTCTTGCTAAAGATAATAATGCTTAAAAACCAGACAAATAATGTGTAGTTTTGGATACTGAAAATGTGCTGCTATTAGAGCATAACTAAACACCATAAAATATTTAAATATTTTAAACTATGGAATATTATAATTCTTCGAATAGATTTATAAGTCCCAAAATGTCGGATTTGAATATTTTTTGGATTTTTACATTTTGTATAATCTTATTACATTCTTTAACATTAATTTCTGAATTTAGAATTTTAATGGATCAAGTACAACTAAATAATTGTTTAATTCGGTGGTGTACAATTCAATCATACATATTGAACTAAAGAAAAAAATCAATATTTTTAAACTGATTTAAACAGGGACTGGAAAGAATATTTCAATTATATATCATAGATGGCGCCACTGAACAACATTACAGTAAAGTAGCAGTCAAAACATACATCGCCAAATAAGCAATTTTGTGCCAAATATGTTTTCCAACCTGCAAAATTTCTTTCTTTCGAACTCCATGAGCATGCGCTGCGCAGTATAGGTATTCATATCGGCCATAGCCCGCCAGCGCAGGGAGCAGACACTAGTCTGCAGTACTGACTCAATTGATCATATAAAAAAAATCTACAAAATGTACTTATCTACAAAATGTACCTATCTATAAAATGTACATATTTATAAAATGTACTTATTCTTCTTAACTCAGTAGAACACCATATAGGTTTAAATTGTCATTTTCTAGGTATATGTTTAACTTGATACAATACTAGAGGTGAAGCTAGCTGTAACTCGAAAGACCTAACTTTCTAACAAGCCTACAAAATAAAAGCAGCAAATCTTCAAATGGAAAAAATACAAAATTCGAATTATCATGTCTAAGAAAAGTATCAAAAAGGTATTAAATCGATAAAAGAAAAACAGACGAAATCCAAGCACAAACGCTATACACGTGGACAAGGCTCTAGATCTAAATCAGGATTTGTTCACTTCTTCAAAACTCGTTTTCAAGTCCAAGTGTCTTGCAGAAACAAACATAAAAATGTATGTTTCTAAAGAAATAGATATATTATATCTATAAACTATTTCTACTTGGACTACATACATTAAGAAGAAAAAATAAAAGGAAAACAGGATACCTGGAATCTAATTGAAAAAATACACGAACCTATAGAGAACGGGAACACAGAAAGAAGTAACAAGTGTTGCCATTCACAAAGGAATAAGATATGATCTACTGTTGCCATTCGTAAGAAATAAGTAACAGTAATGCGAAAAGACATGTACAAGAGATAATATACAATCAAGAGGAGAAGGGAGATGTCAGGCTAATATATAAAACACCATAAAAAGAATTCATGAAAATTCAGCTAATCTAAATTTTTTAACTATACCATTTACAAAATAAGAGGGATATTTATATAAATTGCTGGTAATTTTTAGATTATCAATATGTAAAGCATGAAATTTTTTATCAGATAATCTATATATTCTAAAAAGCTGATTAAGAATACTATTTCTAAACAATAGAAACTAGTTGCAGGAATTAAATGGTAAGATTTTATTAATGTTAAAATTAAAAGAATCTTTTTTATCATATAAATTAGTAACAATTCTATTAGAAGGTTCAATAAAAAGATTTAAATCCAAAAAATTAATATTTTTGCTAATAGTAGCTTCATTAGGAATTAATTCCAAATCATCATGATAGAAATCTATATTAATGACACAATTTTCAGTAGTATACTAAGCAAATCAGATCATCAACATATCTGTATAATGTATAATCTATTGATGTAAAAAACTGTTCAAAATAATAAAGATGTAAATTAGCTAACATACTGCTACTGCAGCCACCCTGTGGAACTCCTGAGACTTGTGGGTATACTTTATTTCCTTGAAAAATATAATTATTGAAAATAACTAAGTGAAGAAGTTTAGGAAAATTTACAAAACTGGTATAAGTTGAAAGATTAGTAATATAAGCATTGTATAGAGCTAAAATTACATCATACAGGTCTGAGATCTTGATATTATTGAAAAGATCTTTAAAATCAAAAGTTTGAAATCCTAATAGTTTTTTTAAGAGATGTTAACCTATTCTTTAATTAGAATTATTATTTAGAATAAGGTAATTATTACTAGACTGACGTAAACTATTATTTATTTGATTTAAAGAATTTAGAAGTAATTTACTCGCAGTAGTAGAGTAAGTATTATGCCCACTAGTTCTAAATTTAATGGGAGTTTTGTGAAATTTTGGAATAAGCACATATATGGAAATTTAAGAAATTTATATTTAATATTTAAATCACTATACATATTGATAATTTTCAATTTAATACTATTAATGGAATGCAAATCAAGTTTAAAAAGACTACTATTTTTTAAATAATCTAACAGAAACTGTATATAAAATTTTTTACGGATAATAGCATAATTATTAGAGGCTTTATCAACATAGGTAATAACAAACGATCTTTGTAAATCAATAATGGAGGGTTTAATATTATCAAAATTATAAATGGATCTAGACAATTTAATACTACTAATAGCAATTTTAATTGATTCTAATAAAGTAAATTTCCACATATTAAATGCCTCTAAAGGCATAGCATATTTAGAAGCTAATTTATGTATATATTTATCAAGATTAATTGATTTTGAAACTTTAAAAGAATTATTACAAGAGGGTAACCTGAATTTAGTGCCAAAAGGCATAATGGTTCTTAACGAAATGCCTTTAACTATACCTAAGTCTCCTGTAACTATATGCCCCAGGTCTGGATTTAGAAATTTCACATAATCTTTTACTTTAAAATTACAATTATTATCTAAAATTGGCTTAGAATACTGATCTAAAGAGAGAGATTGTGAAATTTCATTATAATTAGATATTGATCTACCAATACGCCTGTTGTATTTAAAAGTCTTTGATACACTCAAATCTCCAATAGACATTAAATGCTTGAACTTGTTAAAAAGATGACCAAAATTTATAGAATTATAAATGGGATGCTTGAAAGAAATTACACAGTATGAATTAGTTGACATATTATTAAGATGATATTGATTAAGTTTTAAATTTAAATACTTTGATCTTGTAACAAGCAAATCGTTGAAAATATGATTAAAGTGTTCATTAACGAGATTTAATTTTAAGAAAATTGCATAAACTTTATTTAAATGTTTTTCTTTTACCGCAAAAACCTTCTCTTGCTTTAATTATATTTTATTTTTACATCCACTTACACATTAGCCTTTCTATTATTGCCCCTCTTGATTGTATATTATCTCTTGTACATGTCTTTTCGCATTACTGTTATTTATTTCTTACGAATGGCAACAGTAGATCATATCTTATTCCTTTGTGAATGGCAACACTTGTCACTTCTTTCTGTGTTCTCGTTCTCGATAGGTTCGTGTATTTTTTCAGTTAGATTCCAGGTATCCTGTTTTCCCTTTACTTTTTCTTCTTTATGTATGTAGTCCAAGTAGAAATAGTTTATAGATATAATCTATTTATTTCTTCAGAAACATACATTTTTGTGTTTGCTTCTACAAGACACTTGGACATGAAAACGAGTTTTGAAGAAGTGAACTAATCCTGATTTAGACCTAGAGCCTTGTCCACGTATATAGCGTTTGTGCTTGGATTTAGTCTGTTTTTCTTTTATCGATTCCATACCTTTGTTTTTTGATACATTTCTTAGACTTGATGATCCGAAATTTGTATTTTTTTCCTTTTGTTTGAAGATTTGCTGTCTCATACTTTTATTTTGTAAGTTTGTTAGAAAGTTAGGTTTTTCGAGTTACAGCTTTTCATTTTTCTTTCACTGGACCTTCAAACTTTTTCTTTTATTGGAATCACTTTATTTATTAGCTGCATTTGCGCAATAAATTAAAGGAATTTTGCATTGTCATTCCTATTTACTCATTTTTTACATTTGCATATTTGCAAAGTATCCTTATTTTTTATTATGTTTGCTACGGTACTTATAATATATATATATATATATATATATATATGTGTGTGTATTCAAATAAAAGAGGGAAATAAGCCAACTGGATAGTATAAGAGGCCGAGGGGGATTTTGACCCCTCGTTCCCGGTTTAAGCGTACTTTTACGCCTAGGCAACACTCCCCGAACCATTACTATGCAACGGCCTATCCTCCAAAATTGTGTCAAGTATAATACACATAGGGCAATGGGAAATGCCAATAACAGACAATTGGAAGAAAATGAAAAAACAGTAATGACAATACAGAGACGAAGTGCTTACTAGATATAGCTCAAGATACATGTACACCAGGGTGTGCTGTCGGCGAGTTCCAGAGAGTTCATCCTAACAGTTAATTTCTAACGATAAAATCAGTTTTTAAATTTTTACATTCAATATTTTTAAAATAAGCGTTATCTACGTCATTGAAGATAATATTGTAATAGTATTTAAAGAATTTTTCTGGATAATATTTCTTGATTGCGTCTTGCATTATTTTTCTGTTATTAATAATACAATCCACTTTGAAAGTATTAAACCGTTGATTTCTTTTCAAATGATTGATTATTACATTTCGAAATATATTTTTACTCAGGTTGGAATTCCATTCTATAATTTGGTTAATGCTTATATTGAAAGAAGTTCTTTTATCATATAAGATTGTATATATTCCTTTATTGATATTGTATTTAACTGTAATGTCCAGAAAATCTACTTTGTCTTTGTTTTTCAATTGGGTCTCGATGAGATTCAGTCCTTTAGGGTAAAAACCAAAATCAAATTCCGGCATATTTTCGTATTGTCCTAATAGGATGTCGTCCACGAAACAAAAGCATGGGATTTCGTGCAGAATGTGTGTGCCCTCTTCGTATTTATTCAAATACAAGTCAGCAAGGAGGGAAGAGCATCCGCCACCCATAGGAATGCCCCTGACTTGTTGATAATAATTAGATCCATTAAAAAGTATATTTTCAAATAAAACAATTCGTATCAAGCTCTTATATTTACTAATTGTAACTAATGAATGCAAATCATGTGTCTCGTACATTTCCAGTAAAATAGCAAACAGATCTTTGATTAATAATGTTGAACAAATCCTTGAAATCGTAACTTCTAAATCTTATGTCTTTGTTGTAAAATTTGAGTCTTGATCACTTCATCGCTGTTATTGATCATAACAGTGCCTTTTCGTTGGATGTTTGACATGACTGCTTTTAGATATGATAATAGCTTATAATTAGCTATGGTTAAGTAAGTTTTGCAGCCTATGGTCACAGGTCGAAATTTAACGGGGTTTTTGGGTAGCTTAGGAATCAATACGAGATATGGAAAGGTGACGTTTTTTAGATCGTGATCCATACGCTTATAAAGGGCGTTGATCTTATTTTCTATAGTTCTTCCTGTATGTTGTAACAGGGTATACATTTGTGCATCTTGATAACAATTATTCAAGGCTTCTACATAATATTTGATACAAGTAAAAGCATAATTGGATACTACTTTATCTGCATAAGTTATTGCATATGTAGTGCTATATTTTTTGTGATCAGCCTTAATTGAAGGAGAATAATTTTTAAGATCAGCCTCAGTTGAAGGATAATAATTTTTATTTCTTAATTTGTTATAATGATAATTAAACATTTTGGATATGCTATACTTCCATTCTGCGAATGCTCTAATTGGAATGCTGTATTTCACTGCGAGTTTGTATATAAATTTTTTGAGATCCTGTATAAAACAATCTTCAATTTGTCCAGATTCTTGTATACGGAATTTGGTTCCGAATTGAAGTATGGTCTTTATAATTCTCGATGATATTTAGATCTCCGGAAATTATGTGTCCATGATGTTGATTGATAAACTTGCTATTTTTGCATTCGCAATCCCTGCACATAAATTTGTTGATGTTCTTGCCAATATGATTGTAATTAAAAAATTTTCTTCCGTTAGTTTTTGCAGACTTATAAGTCATTTTTATTTCCAGATTAGTTATCGGCATTAGATAGGCCAATTTATTTAAGTACGTTTTTATATTCATGAGATCTTAGCATTTGTTCTTGAAGGTAGTAATAATATATTCCTGTATAGCTTTCCTTTTTACTGGTTTAGCCAAATCCAAGTGTAGTAATTTTGTCCTTAGTTTTAACGTATCCAACATGATTCCAAAGTTAGTAGTCGCAATTTCTTTGTTCACATTATATTCTGTATCAATATGACATTCTTGCAATCTATTCCATATTCGTCGAATATAACGTTTCTTGATTCCAAATATCAGATTTTTGATCCAATTAATTTTATTATCTCTGTAAGTACTAAGTTGCTTGATGAAATGTTCTACTTTATTTAAAGTATCGTTAAAAGACAGATGTTTCTTGCCCCTTCCTCTTTTCCATCGTTTTTTCTTCGTATTAGGTATATCATGTAATACAGATAGACGTTGCACATTGTTACAAGATTCGTAGTTATAGGTATCTCGAAAAATTATCGAATTAATCTTAATAACTTATACAGATAAAGTAGTATCCAATTATGCTTTTACTTGTATCAAATATTATGTAGACGCCTTGAATAATTGTTATTAAGATGCACAAATGTATACCCTGTTACAACATACAGGAAGAACTATAGAAAATAAAATCAAGGCCCTTTATATGCGTATTGATCACGATCTAAAAACGCCATCTTTCCATATCTCGTATTGATCCCTAAGCTACACATAACCCCTGTTAAATTTCGACCTGTGACCGTGGGCTTTAAAACTTACTTAACCATAGCTAATTCTAGGCTATTATCATATCTAAAAACAGTCATGTCAAACATCCAACGAAAAGGCACTGTTGTCAATAACAGCTGTGAAGTGATCAACAGACTCAAATTTTACAACAAAGACATGAGATTTAGAAGTTACGATTTCAAGGATTTATTCAACAATATTAATCTCGAAGATCGGTTTGCTATTTTACTGGAAATATACGAGACACATGATTTGCATGCATTGGTTACAATTAGTAAATATAAGAGCTTGATACGAATTGTTTTATTTGAAAATATACTTTTTAATGGATCTAATTATTATCAACAAGTCAGGGGCATTCCTATGAGTGGCGGATGCTCTTCTCTCCTTGCTGACTTGTATTTCAATAAATACGAAGAGGGCACACACATTCTGCACGAAATCCCATACTTTCGTTTCGTGGACGACATCCTATTAGGACAATACGAAAATATGCCGGAATTTGATTTTGATTTTTACCCTAAAGGACTGGATCTCATCGAGACCCAATTAAAAACAAAGACGAAGTAGATTTTCTGGACATTACAGTTAAATACAATATCAATAAGGGAATATATACAATCTTATATGATAAAAGAACTTCTTTCAATATAAGCATTAACCAAATTATAGACTGAAATTCCAGCCTGAGTAAAAATATATTTCGGAATGTTATAATGAATCATTTGAAAAGAAATCAACGGATTAATACTTTCAAAGTCGATTGTATTATTAATAACAGAAAAATAATGCAAGAAGCAATCAAGAAAAATTATTCAGAAAAATTCTTAAAATACTATTACAATATTATCTTCAATGGCGTAGAAAACGCTGATTTTAAAGATATTGAATGTATACATTTTGAAAACTAATTTTATCTTTAGAAATTAACGGTTAGAATGAATCCTCTGGAACTCGCCGACAACGCACCCTGGTGTACATGTACCTTGAGCTATATCTAGTAAGCACTCCACCTCTGTATTGTCATTACTGTTTTTTCATTCTCTTCCAATTGTCGCTTATTGGCATTTCCCATTGCCCTCTGTGTATTATACTTGACGCAATTTCGGAGGATAGGCCGTTGCATAGTAATGGTTTCGGGAGTGTTGCCCAGGCGTAAAAACACGCTTAAACCGGAAACGAGGGGTCACAATCCCTCTCGGCCTTTTATACTATCCAATTGGCTTATTTCCCTCTTTCATTTGAATTCATATATTTGCTTTCCGTGACTGAGCAGCATCGCGCCAAACCGTTAAGTGTTTAGATTTGATTTGATTTGATATATACATGTACTTTTGCAGTTCATTTTCATAATTATATATATATATATATATATATGTATAAAATAAAAAACTGAATTTATAAATATTAAAAAATTAGAAGCTATTTTGCATACTGGTATATTTAAATTTTTATTAACGTGAGAAACTAGTGAAATGATGATTATTCAAACATAGGAGGGAAAATCATAAAAATTCACTAAAATATATGTTGAAGATCGAGAACGGTTGTTTATGTCAAGTGTCTCTCCTAAATTTTAATAAAACACTATTATAAATCAAAAGGATCACACAAAGAATATGGCAAAAATTACGGCAGGGCCACCCATAGATGAGACAGGCACCACTCATGTGGGGCCTGGACCTATAATATGTTTGTTTGGAGGATAGAAAAGACATAAAAAATTTACAAAGGGAAATCAAATACGGTGGTGGTGGTAGGGGGGGGGGATTTGTATGGGCGGACCTCATTACGATAAAGCAAATCTATTCGCCAATGAATTTTGTAACCAACACACCCGAATACATTCAAAACCAGTGCTTCTTTCAGGCACACCTCCGGGGAGCGAATCCATGGTAGAGAGCAAACAATGAAAAAGTTGTCATCTTGACGAAATGGGAATGACATTTAATCATAGTACCTCCCACGATGATTCATGGCTTTCTCTCGATAAATCACGGCTGACAGCTGCCGTGGCATTTTTTGCATTGTGGAAAGAAAAACCACAGAAACTTTACATATGTAGGAAAATTCAAGGAATTTTTGAGGCACTACTAGATTTTTCGTGACTCGATTTCATAATTCATGACTTTTTCGGGACCCACTTTCCGTTTTCGATATATTTTCGGGACTTTAGTGACTTTCATGCCTGTAGACACCCAGAATATATATATATATATAAAACTTAAAATCTACGAAATAGCTATAAAAAATTTACGGAAAGCTTTGTTAGATACAGTACACAAGATTGGACAACGGTATTAACCAGTTTCAAAGACAAAAATGCGCATTCTTCGTCGGGATAAATAAGACCGAGCACCGGTTATCATCAAAGGCACCGGTACCGGTACTAAAATTTAGCACCACAAACGCGTTCTTTCATTTGTCAGCATCGGCGCTCTGTCTTGTTTACCCTTACGAAGAAGGTTTTTTACTTTTGCCTTCATTCAACCTTTATGCGTCTAAGTTTTTATTTTGCATAATAATACTCATACCATCATCGTTATCATGTATTTTTGATTGAGTTTTCCTCTTTCAAGTCAAATATAAA
Source organism: Amaurobius ferox (assembly GCA_951213105.1). Taxonomy (NCBI): domain Eukaryota; kingdom Metazoa; phylum Arthropoda; class Arachnida; order Araneae; family Amaurobiidae; genus Amaurobius; species Amaurobius ferox. Next base: position 135,282,806 of record OX578134.1, read on the forward strand.
AACATTCGTTAAAAACGAAACTCAGCAATTCCTCACGGAATAACTTAAATATAAATGAGTTTATCTTGATCATGTACTTCTGATAAGAGAAAACAGCAACTATATAAAAATCCTTCGTCACAATGATCTTCACTACTAAAAGAACAACCTCTAAAAAACACAAATGAAAACTGAGAGTTTTTCGGGTCAAGTTGGAAATTTTCGCTTTAAAATACCAAGTTTATATTGTGTCTGGCCAGACTCGAAAAAAAAAAATGAAATATTTAAATAAAGCAATTGATCTGTCTCATGTGCAGTGATTTTTTTAGCGACAATAAATCGAATGACGAGATTTATTGGGGTGAGTTAAAATGACACAGAATGCAATATTTGATATGGTTAAAGAAAAATATTTGAAATCATTTGTCAAACGTTGGGATGAATTTTGCGGAAGCTGGGATTATACAAATCACATGCACATACATCTTAGAAAAGCTTCAATTTCCTTGAATGGTGTGAAGCTGGCAGTTAGTAGCAAGAACTTTATTTTCAAATTATGGAACGTTGTTATTATAACTTTTCTAAAAGCATTTATTTTTTTTTTATTTTTTGTAAATGATAGCTTTTCTCTGTGGACCCCTCCCTCACATAACAGCTTTGCTACCGAGGGGTTTCGTAGTATGGCAGTTTCACCCCCCCCCCTTCATCTACTCATTGTATAGAGAACGCATTGTTTCTCCGAAATTTTCGAATTCGAAATTTTGACAGATAAGAACTTTTAAAGAACTCCTGGACACATTTCAAAGACTTTTGCAAATATCTCCATGTGTGTGTGGACATGATAACGCAAGAAAGAATATTCCATTACTCCCCATGAAGAAACAATGTTATTCCGGGAACAATTATGATAGTACAAGTAGTATATTGTCAATGATGAACAATAGTAATTAAAATTACGGTATTACGCTGCGGATGCAAAGGGTGTTAAAATAACATATATTGGCTCAAATCAGTCAAATTATTCCAATTTGTCGCATGACACACCTGTTGCCAGCTTTGACATTTTTTAAAGATTTTTTTTCAAAATGTTAAAATGATAATTTGAGAGGCAAAGTTAATAAAGAAAAAATACCTTTTTCAATCAGATACTGATTTTAATAGAAATAGACTTAAATAATATGAAATATGAATTTACGAGAAAGTCATGCGGAGGCTTTTGAAGCTTAATATAACTTCAAAAAATAAACAAATACATAAATAATAATAATAATAATAATATAATACTAATAATATAATAATAATATAATAATTATAATATATAATAATAATATAATAATTATAATAAATAATAATAATTATAATAATATAATAATAATAATTATAAATAATAATAATAATATTAATAATGACACTTAATACAAGCAAAGCTATTTTCATATATTTTCTACATTTTATTAAGTATTTTATATTCTGACATTGAAGATGGAAATCCAGTGAAACTCCCAAAATAGCGTACTTAGGTTTTTTTGTTTGTTTTTTGGCAGAGCATATACATTTTATTTTCTCCTACCAAATCATTACGACAGATAAATGAGATAAAATGGGGTAAAAGATTTTATGCTTGAAGTTTGAAAAAAAAGGAGAAATAAAAAGAATTGGACATGGGGAAGGGAAGGGTTACGATAACAATTTTCGAATAAAAATAAGATGGGGTTACACAGCTTAAAATTTTTGAATAAAAGGTTAATTTACTGACATTAAAATTTTCTTTTAAAAACAGATTACATTTCATGAACTATTAAATAAAAATTAAATTATTTACCTTAGCACCATAATTTCATATACCTGGATTGGTAGTATAATGAGTATATAGTAAATAAAATGATGTGATAAAATTGAAAGCTTACTGCAATATTGCTTTCTGTCTTACATAATAAAGGAAGATGTCTCTCTCTCTCTGTGTGTGTGTGTATGTGTGCAACCAATATTCACACAAATCGAGCACTTAGCGACCTAACATATTATCTGGGTTCTCATCTTGACAGTCTTGGCACCATCAGAAAGATTGAAAAACGTCCGTAGTAACGAGTGTTTATTTACGACCCGGGCAACGTCAGGAATTTCATTCTAGTAAAAAATATATAAATACACAATCCACACTGGGAAGTTTATCAAATCTCCAATTTTATCGATGGCGTAAAGGAATTCTGATCGAACAGCGCAAAAAGGGGAGGAATTATAAACAGAATTTGTATGGAATATAAAATATCTTTAGATTTTAGAGATGGATATATTCAGGTGAGAGGGTCTTATAAGAATTCTATAGTATATTATTTAATTCCCGGTTTCTGTTTTGTTTTCAATAAGAAAATATGAAAACAAAAATCGAAACGATCGAACGAAAACCAAATTGTACAGATATGCATAATCAAGGAAAAAGACAAATAAAATAAATTAAAATGATCTGGAAACTTCTTTAAATGTTAAGAAATAGGTCTAATATATGTTAAATTTTTCGAAATAATTTATATTCCCACATTTAAAATCACATCTGGAATCAAGTTCGATTCTCAGAATAATGCTGTAGCTTTTAGAGACGTTTCCCCGTTACAACATACTTTTGATTTCCAGTGGTGCTTTTATTCCTCAATTTTCGTTTTTCCCTATATTATATTTGATTTCAAAATTCTATTTTCGTATAAACATCCATTACTAGCTTCAAAGTTTGAAGGCGAACACCGAAACTTAGAAACCAAAACCAAAACCAAAACGTACTTGCAGACGTAACTAAGGACAACAAATCAACTCAGATTCCTAAAATCGATTAAAAGAGCCAAGGAAATCAATAAAGGATAAAGATAGGTCCCGATGTTTTATTTACGATTTATTTTAGAGTCCGACGTTCAAGAAAACGCTCCGAATACAGGTGCGATTCTCAGGAAAAAATTTCTTTTCTCGCGTTGTGTTTGTGTGTGCGCGCGTTGCGGTGGGAGGAAAACAGTCACGTGACGCCGCCCTCTTTTATCGAACGGCTACTCCTGACGCATCGGAAATTTGCTACAAAACGGATTTGATTCTGCAGTGTAGAACCAACAAATACTGCTACTCTCCCTCCATCTCTCTCTCTATCTCTCTCTCTCTCTTACACTCTGCTCGCATCTATCCGTTTCTCTGTCTTTAATTTTCTATCCTCTTTCTTTCGCTGCATACATGGCGAGTACCCCCACAAGTACGGTGCTGGGACATTTACCCAATCTTGGCGAAGTATTGAACTGTAGAAGATAGAAATGACACTACAGTGTGACGATGAGGTTAGTGCAACCGTATACGTGCAGGATAAATTCGTCGACTATATTAGGACTCCATCAAAATAATAATCATCATTTTGACTGTTGTAGGTAGAGTGAACTTTCTCATGAGGGAACAAAAAATGCTAAAGCGGTTTCTCAAATACAGGTGAAAGAATTGCATTTCCATATGCCGGAGATATTCTTCATCAATCAATAGTAAATAAGAACATCAACTTCAATTGCTTTTCGCGCCACCGAGCTTAACCTGCCTCTGAAAATTGTTTGTGGACTGCGAATATGTTCTCTCGTTTTACGTATGTATTATTTAATGATTTCATTTAACGGATTTAGTCTTGATAAATATTGTAGCATTTGGCAGCTATTAACTTCAATGCGCAACTAATGCCAGATCACAAGTTCCAGTTTGTAAATTTAGGTGATCCTATGTAATATTATCGCATAGAGTAAATATCAACACCAATATCCGTAAAAAAAATATTCAATTTCATTTTTTGAAATGTATAACATCATATTTAACTTTTGCGAGTATATTTATTATTTTTTTTTTTTTGTATAAGTAGAACATTTGATCTTTTATAAAATAAGTGGAAACGAACTATCATTCATATTGACTACGAGTTCATAGAAGAGCTTCCTTTACATATTGCATTCATAACAGTATTGTTTCACTTTTTACCATTATTTATGAGAATAACTTATTTTGAAAACTTGCTGTTTTGTTCTACGGACCATTTATAAACCAGTTCAGATTTCAAGAACAATTCCATTATACATGTAGTACCAAGTTACGTCATATCAAATGAGTATGAGCACTTAACTATAGTAAATTTTCTGAACAAGTAAAAAGAAATAAGAATTATAAGACCCATTATGCAAAGATGCATATATAGTTCAAAACTGACGATATTCTGACGTTTTCTGATCAATGACCAGCATGCAGAAATCTCCAAGCGAAAACTCCAACAGCCTTGCCAAAGATACTTCAAATCTTGATCTCAGCAATACACTTGGCAGCAGCACATTTGGTTTAACTATAACAACACAGAGTAAAGGACGACGCTATTGGGAACTGTTCTGGGAGCACAAGCACACAACTATAACGTTATGTTTCGTGTTCGGGTCTTTTGGGACATGTGTTGCCTTCCTTGGACCGACCTTGCTGGACTTGGGATGCAAAACGAGCACAGTCTTTCACACCATGTCTTGGGTGTTCTTCAGTCAGACTCTGTTCATTCTCCTAGGATCTGCATGTGCCGGATTCATGCTAAAAAGGTATGTGTTATTTAAATTACATACAAGAAAAAACGACAATCATACCTCATTAAAGACGCCTTTCGAACCTCCATTCTCTCCTTTTGTTTATAGATTGGATTTCAAATGCATCCCAATATATAGTTTCTCTCTTAAGCCCATTGCCACTTAAATTATGGATGCATTTTTTAATTTCCACTGAAATTTTCCTCATTAAATCGTCTCCCTCGTCTTTTCCGAGAGGTATTTCCTTCCACCTAGACTAGACCTATCCGAACGTGTATGGTATTTGTTTAGACGACAGGGAAAATGCTATCCAATTTAAATCGGAACCCAGTGGGGGTGACAACAATAGAGACGCATCCATCGTTCCCCATAGCTAACACCTCTCGGATGGACTTTCGAACATACAAATTTATCGTGCCCACACTCCGCGTAGACACGGGGATGGTTTTGAGTGGCGTCGCGTCGAGGATCGAACACGGGACTACCGCATGCAAACCTCTCGTCTTAACTACTTGGCTATCCCTGCTCTTTTTTCCGAGCCTTATTTCTTTCTACCCAAACCTTCCGACCTACACGATATTGTAAGGTATTTGTTTCAATTGCCAGAAAGGTGGCAACCAATTTAGACCGGAACCTAATGGGGGTGGTAACCACAGAAACCGTAACATCCTTCTTCCCTTAACCTACTACCTATCTACATTAGTTTTCAGACTTATCGTGCCTATATACTCAGCGTAACCAAGGATTTTTCCGAACTTTCCTCAATTGAAAATCCAGAAAATTCCTCTACTGAATGTCTTCCAACATATCTACAGTATCGGTCTGGCATAAGTCTGGTCCATATCATCTTGGGGAACCCTTTATCGTATTGATCAATAGCGTAGAGCATTGGTTATATATATATATATATAATCAAACTCTTTTAATTTTATAACTATTTGCTGTTTATTATTTTCATTTCAGTGCAAGTTGTTAAAAATAATCAAAAGTTTTCGCTCAGTATTCAAATAAAAGAACCATCATCGGAAGATAGATGCAGCGGATTTAGTATTTAGCATAAAGTGATGCTATAATGTTGGACCCTATCAGGGACGGCTAACGACCGTACTGCGAAACCCCACGATGCAAGAGATGGGACAGAGCTGTAAAGGGACACGAGAGAAAAAATATACTCGAAAGAGAAAATGATTTTTCTCAATGAATTTTAAAATGTAATTATATGCATGTATTATGTGAGATTTTAAGAGAATAGAAGAAATTAGGGTTAGACACGAGGTTGACCCCCTTCTCATTCAAACATATTTCGAAAAAGCCCCTTTAGATATCTTGGCTCTGGTGTAGGGTGGGAGGTCTTTGTAAAAAAAAATATATTGTCCGTTGTTTGTGTAAATTGCGCACATGTGTGATGTCCAGAATATATTTCAGAACTCTTAAATTGGGGTCATGCGTCTATTTAGTGCTCTAAATGAAATTGGTATGAAATGTAATTGTTCAAAAAAGGCTTTAGTGAGTTTTGAAGAATATTTTTAAGTTATATTAGAAAAAATATCAGTCGGGAAAAAATATTTCCCTGGCTGCCTCAACTGGTCTCAGTTTAGAAAATTAGTCAATAAATAAAAGTATGATTGCATTAAATTAAAAAAAAATATTTATCGATGATAAAAATTATTTTTGCAACTGCATATGATTGAAAAATCTTTGTATGTATATAGTAGTATGATTCAAAATTATTTGAAATCGTTGTTGGTATACCCTTGTTTGCATACTCTGAACCCTCTCTGGTTATATCACTGTAATATGTTTTGATTGAAATTATTCAGTTGATAATGCGTACGAAGTCTTATTATGACTTTATATTTCATATATATTTTGTCGATGATAAAGCGATTTTTTAATTTTTCCTTTCATCCTTAAAAACAATGACCAGTAGAAAATATTTGTTGTTTTTACTTTCTTGTACTATATTATTAAGATAAAATATTGTTTTGTCTATTGTCAATTCCGCGAAAGATTATTTAAGAATCTGAAAGATTCTTTAGTTCATGATTGATTGTTTTCAGAATGACATTTTGTGACTGTAGTTCAATTTACCATGTTTTGAAATCCCTCTTTCCTCATATTGCTGGAAAATGCTTGAATATGTAATAGCAATTGTATAATGTATTAGTTAAAAATTATATTGAAAAACTTGCCCCCTCTAAGGTTCCATTCGCCTCCCTCCCCGACACTGAAAGAAACATTGTTCGAACACTATTAATTTGCGTGTTTATGTTGATGTGTGGACATGATAACTCAGGAATGAATGATGATATCTCTATAGAAATGTGAAACATTAGAGATAAATAGAACTTTTTTACAATTTGCGTGGTTACAAGCAACTATTTATTCGGAACTTGTCATAGCATTATTTCCCCATGGTGAAACAATTCTTATCCCAGGAATAATGGCAGCAGTAATCTATGTAGTAATTTTGAATAAAAAAAATAGATAGAATACTTCGTAATTTCAATGATTGGAACTCAAATTATTAAAAATTTAAGATTTTCATATCATTTTTTTTCTATGGAGAAACAGGATAATTTGGGAACAACTACGATATAGTCAGTGTAGAAAATGATAGTTTGAATTACGGTATAGAAGCAAAGAGCATTAAAATATTAAGACGGATCAGCCAAATTATTTCATATCATTGGCTTGATAGACTTGTTGTCAACTTAAAAAACTAATTTTTTAAAGGATTTTTTTTCCAAATAATTTAAAAGAAATATTTGAAAAAGAAAGCTAATAATATTACTTCCCCTACATATAGTATAATGCATTGGGAAAGTATTGCTTGCATGTTTTAAGTATCCGTGAATTCGAGCCAAACGGTCTTAGTTGATGCCTGTGTGCACGTGTGTGTATGTATGTGTCCGTGAGTCTGTAGACGCGACATTTCACGAACGAATGACGCATTTCAAAAACAATTTGGTACAGTTATAACAATCATGGAAAGAATCCTACTAATTTTGAATGCGATCGAATGTTCGGCAGACCTCCAAATTTTCAAATGAATTTCATTTAAAAAATTGGGACACGAACTTGCCTCAAGATATTACACGTTTTTCAAGTAAATTTATAAAAATATTACACAAATTATAATATTACATATATTGTCAAATATGTTCATTCACGAGAAGAAAACAAAATAAGTCTCTTCGCTTTCACCAATAAAATCCTCAATAGCGACTCATTCCAATTTACTTATTGTTAATTCAATACCAATAGCGTCGTGGTATGTTCTTATTTATTTATACACACACTTAACGACTTTATTATGTACAATAATTAGATAGTCATACAGTTTACCTTATCAAGATTCACCTTTGCAAATTAAATTGCGAGAAATTAAATATATTATTGACATATGAAAACATGTAGACTGAAATATAAAAATCATAATTATAATTTTTATTTCTGGTATATATGGTCGGAATTCAAACCATTAATTTTATGTAATAACATATTTTCCAAGGAATAAAATCTATTGATGGACTATATTGCTCAACGGATGGTAGCAATATTATTACTGGTCGAGTTAAATTTGAACGAAATAATAGTGGTCTTATACCATTTTTCGAAGAAACGTAGTTAAACACATATATTCTTTTATTTTCTTAAAAGCAAAAATCTTTATTAAGTATATATTCTATAGAATTTTGAAGTTTATCTGCGTGTTTCTTTTATTTATAACATATCTTTTGTTAGATTTCCTTATATTTTTTTATTGGTATGTATGCAAACCCTTCAATATCTTATTTCAAGGAAAAGTAGAGTTGGAATGACCACTATTGTTTTAAGGGCCTCATATGTTAATTTGGAAATATTTTTACTTGTTTTCACCAAGAAAATCGCAAAATTCTGATGTGAAATTCAACTCCAAAAATATTGTGAAGTGAATCTTGTAAATATTTATTATTTCGTTGTATAATTGTTTCTTTGTGAAGGAAGTAAAATCATTCTATTATATAGAGAAAATCATACGCTGCCCACATCAGATGTTTTCCCTTTAATGTGAATAATATCTATAGTATATGCTGCTTGGGGGTATCTGTGGCGAAATCCGAGCGTTACGAAAAATGTAAACATTTTGGACGCTTATATATCCTAGCCCAAGAAATAAAATCCAAACAAATTTCACTTGTTTCGACGGAAATATAATACAAATTATATATAAAAATAATTTCAATATTTTAATATTTTGAAAAAAAAATTAAAAAAAACTGAAGTATATATCCGAGCGAGTATTTTCTTTCATTTTGCTTATTTTCACACGAAATATCTTCCAGACTGTAAAAGGTAAATATAAATAATAAGCCACAAAAATATGTATTGGGAAATCCAGATTCTAGATCTATAATTTGTATTTAAAAAAGTCTTATAGTTTTCGAGTAATCGTCTTTTCAGTTTGAAGAAGATTGACATTTTTCCATTTATCAAGTTTGTAATATTTATGTCTCAAAAACTAAAAGCGCTACATATGAGCAATAAGCAAGAATTTGTAACTCTTTGAAAGCCCTGTAAGTGCATATAATGGGATTTTTGATCGAACAGTTAGTTTTTGATGTATAATGGTTATATTTTCGATATTTCAGTATTTTACCTGTGTTTTTCAATAAATAGGAAAGGTGCGATGTTTAGAATGTCACGAATATGGCAGATCGACGTATTTACTTCCTTGTGAAATATTGGTGCACAAGCAATATATATTTTGTTTTGTTAAAAAAATTTTGGAGGTAAAATGGATTTGAGAATTCTAAAGATGTTAAATGATTTATGAGGTTCGTACAGACTGGAAATATACGTATTCAAGTACGTATTTATGTGCCGAAAATTTCACCAGACATATTGTATAAGTTTAATTTATATACTGCCAAGCATGTTAGTACAATGGTTTGATATTTTGACGTATATGGGCGGAGTATCCAGATGAAATTGGGGCGAAAACTAAAAGTACCTAGTTAGCTATAAACAATTAGCAAATAATATATAGCGTTTTGAATGCCTGTAAACGAAATAAATGCGTCGGAAAATATCGAATAAACTTATTGAAGTTTTATTTTACAAAATGTTTATAAAATTTTATTTCGTGTTATTAAATGTTAATTTGCGTTTTATTAAAATTGAAAAAAAATATGTATTAAAATTTGTGAACATTTTGTGTTAAAATTTGTGTTTTATTAACACTTTACAACATAGTTGAAAAGTGTTTATGACTTTGGTCATTCTGTCGGTCTGTCTGCCTGTATGTCTGTTCGCACTATAACTGCCGTAAAAATGACTTTAACAAAATAAAATTTTAGTATGGTGTTGAGACGGTATGTGGGACATATGAGAATGTAAATGAATAGTATCACCCAATTAGTTTTAGATTGACCCGGGTTGAAAAAATGAAATACATTGGACCCTATGGGACCTAATTTTCCAAACATTTTTTAAGCGAGGTTAAAATTCACAAATTGCTTCGAAAATTTTAAGAAATGTTCAAATTATGCAATAAAATATACAAAGAAAAAAAATTCAGCAAAATATGTTAGGTAGTTTTTTAAATAAAAATTAAAATAATAATTACACCTATGTAATACGAAGATATCACGTGACCCACTTCAAAATAAAATATGGCATTCATCTTTTTTTCCCAGAGTAAAAATCGTGATTTTTAAAGTTCTTTTAAATTTATATTTAGTGTTGCATCCGTCCTAAAGCCGTTTTATTTTTTCGTATTTATTGTGTGTCTATATTCTGCGTCAACGTAATTACAATATTTTTGAGTTTAAATGATTATCAACTTTGATTATTTCTACAAGGAAGCCTAATTTTAATGGATGCAGAATGTAAACAAGTGATTGTAAGATGAGTTGTATAAGAATTGCTGAACTTTTTTCACGCAAAATTATTTAATTCTGGAGTCTGGGATAGAAGTGTATGAATGAAATACTCATTGCTTTTACATAAAGAGCCAGACGATTTATATTTCGATGACGTCATTTGAATATTGATTTTTTTTTTCAATAAAGTTTTACGGTTTCAAGTAAGATAAATTATTGTAGTTTTGTGATAATTACAAAAAATATCTTACCGCTAAATGTATCGCATTTTAGAGAAGCGATACATACAGAGGATTGCATTTCAGTTGGAAAATGTTTCATATGCTTTATGCATGCTTGATCTTTCTTGTTATTATTTATTTTGTGTTTTCTAAAATGCTTCCAAAATTTTATTTCACAAAAACGTCATTTACCCAAAACCATTTCGGCTTCATCGGATTTGAGCCACCGCAGATCTTCTTTTAATATAACTTTGCACCGTTCAAAGGAAAGAATTCGACCAAAAAATTTCCATTTCACGGCATCTGCATAAGCGAGGGACTGAGCGGAAGTAAAGGTTACGATTCCGGTAACCTTTCATTTCCTTTTCGGGGTAACGTTGAGCTCCACAAGCCGCGGCGAAATAAAAACCATCTTAAAAATCTGCAACGGATGAGCTGCTTTCAGTGCGTTACGAAAAGTGGAAGAAAATAACCAGTGCGAGGACACCTGAACACCTGCTTACACGGCAAGACACCACATTCATTTTTGAAAAACGAGCAGCAGGTATGCAGTCGTTACCGGTCTTCAAGTAACCTTGAACCACCTGGTACGGCTAGTTTAGTCTTATTTGTGGGTCAGATATACGCCAAAATATTTTGACTCAGTTTAACTACTCCACCAGATGGAATATTGAATGTAATCATATAAGCAGGGCTGGAGCAACAGTTTAGTGCACCCAAAGGCATATATATATATATATATATATATATATATATATATATATATATATATATATATATATATATATATATATATATATATATATATATATATATATATATATATATATATATATATAATTATATATATATGTAAATATATATGTCTACTTATCCGTCAAAATCTAGAATTCGAAAATTTTGGGTTCTCTATTTATGCAATGGTAAAAGAGTGTATATATGTAATACATTTAGATTCTTATCACGCCGTTTACATAATAATTGGATACATATATAACTGATTCTAATATATAATGCGTTCAGCTAGAATTGAATGTTATACTTTCTCCATGGGGCAGACTTTTATTTTAACATAATATGAACTATTAAATCAAATACCTTTCATTATCATTATAACATCGTTGAAACATTGGAAATTAACGTGATGACTGTAGTTGCAAATCTAGTTAAACAAATTGAAAGAAAAAGTTGAGAGGGAAAAAGGAATAATTACGGCTTAGTAATAATCCCTAACGTCAGAAAGAGAAGAATGTAAAGTCATATGGCTTTGTAAGCCCTGGTAGTTCAGTATTTAGAACAGTTTTTTTTTTTTTTTTAGAAAGGTTTACGCTTATTTCTCTGTAAGTACTTACTTTCAAGTTATTTTTTTTATGTATTTGATAAAATATTTTTATGGCATTTAAGATATAATTTCCACATTTTCGTAAAGGGTGAAAGTCAGTAAATCTTTTGCCCTATGCGCGCTTTGTTAACTTTCGTAGAGTTCTGCTCAAACAGTTGCGAAATATTTTCTGAAAAATAAAATGCATTTCTTAGATTATATTAAAACTAAATTTAATACTCAATAAAATATAGAATATATTTTTTTTTGGTAATCCAAAATATTTTTGGTGCTGCCATCTGTTGTCGTAATTTAATTCATACCGACTATTTCTATTTTTTAATGAACATTTTGAAATGTCTATTCCTTCTAATACGGTATGAAATACAACAGATCATATATAATAATGCCACAATCATGGAAAGGTAATTGAACTTGGACATGAAGACAAAGGAACTTGAAGACAAGACTGCAGTCCTCAGTGATGTACATTCAGATCCCCTTATCAAATTTATAGAATGAGAAATTACCTTTCTGTGATTGTGGCATTATTATATATGATCTGTTGTTGTATTTAATACCTTATTAGAAGGAATAGACATTTAAAAATGTACATTAAAAAATAAAAATAGTCGGTATGAATTAAAGTACGACAACAGATGGCAAGACCAAAAATAATTTGGATTAAAATAAAAAATATATTCTATATTTTATTGAGTATGAAATTTAGTTTTAATATAATCTAAGCATTGCATTTTATTTTTCAGAAAATATTTCGCAACTGCTTGAGCAGAATTTCGGAGAAAAATGTGTTCTGCAAAAGTTAACAAAGCGCGGATAGGGCAAAAGAATTACTGACGCTCACCCTTACAAACACCACATATGGCATTTAATCGTTCAGTCTTTGATAACCAATGGCGTCATTTTGAAAATAATTTCATTTGATTGCTATTTCTTTCTATCAATTGCTATGCTACATTTAAAGTTATCTTCAAACACAAATAGTTGCAAAGCAAGTTCGAATCTTCAGATATTTATTAAAACATTCACTACAGATTATGAAGGCATGGGTGAAACCGGAGTTGCACAAACATTTTTTTTACCTCGAAACAGATAATATATCATATTGTCACGGGACTGATTAAGGAAATAATTTGGAGTAAAACTATTATTCAATAATGTTGAACTATTTCTTATAAATTTGGGATATAAGTTTTAAATGGGCTGGATTGTCCTCCCATACCGGGATTGTGTGTGCCACCTTAATTTAAACATAGACCTTTCAAGAAATCTAGAAAAATCTATGAATTTGAACTAGAGGAGGGAGTGAACGGTAAACTATGTGATATAAAATACCTTATATATATCTTCTCATAAATATAGGCAAAACACTGAGACTGAAAAATCAGTTATAAGAAGAATTTAACTTTTTTTTTTTTTACTATTTTAGAGGAACATTTTTTAAACAAAATTTGTTTAACAAAGTATCCATATAAAATACCAAAATTGTTACAAAATTGCCAATGCTTACACTTTGTAAATATTATCTAGCAGATGTGTGTGCTTGCGCCCAAAAATAGTTACAAAATATACAAAATATCCATATAAAATACCAAAATTGTTACAAACTTGCCAATGCTTACACTTTGCAAGTATTATCTGGCAGGTGCTTGCTCCCAAAAATAGTTACAAAACATTTGCATTAAGGACCGAGCAACGTCGGGTACGTATATTATCATAGAATAATACTAGCCCTATTTCCGGCGCAAGTACCTGCCCTGTTTCAAGGCCACCTAGAATAAGGTAGTCTTGCCTGTTCCCCGTTCTCACCTGTACTCAGGAAGGCTTTTCAAAAGACCGCTAACGGACACGGGCTTTGAACCTTTTCCAAAAGGGCATGCAACTTGACGGGCGAAGTGCAAGGCCGAAGGCCAGATGCTAGATGCACAGGTGATCGATTCGTTCGATTGTGTGTAGTACAAATACTCGTAGTTCTGAAGAAAGCTACTCTGAAAAAGTAAATTATAAATATTTTTAAATGTATAAATCTTTTAAAAATCTGAATTTTCAATATCTCGTCATTTTACACCCCAAACGCAAGACCTGTATCCGTAGTTTTGAAAAAAATAGCTGAAGTAGTGTGGTGTAACTAGATCATTTTACATTGTTAATTCCTATTCTTGAAATTCTTTAGTATTAAATTAAACTACGTAATATGCTTAAGGGGACGGTGGACGTTGAAATGAGCAAAAATCGAATAAAAAAAGTTTTAATATATAGCATTATTTTACACATTTAACATTTGCTTACGGGTGGGACGGCGTCCATCCCAAACAAAGAACCTCCCCAAAAGACAGGTATTTGACATACCCTATCCCAAACAGTTCGACCCCCTTTGCAGGCATTGGCGTCCATGGAAATCGCTAACAGAAATATTGCACCTGCTGGATAGGGTATGTCAAATACCTGTCTTTTTGGGAGGTTCTTAGTTTGGGATGGACGCCGTCCCACCCGTAAGCAAAAGGTTGAATGCATTTTTTTCGAAACGGAATGTTCAAAGGTTTTACATATTTAAAATGCTCTATGAGTCTTAATTTTTGTCTGAGATGCGTGAAATTTGGCAAGAATACACCTCTCATATATTTTAATGAAACTGGGTATGCATTTTATAATTGGATTTTTGTAAGGTAATTAAAAGTGAATAAGTTTTATTGCAGAAAAATATTTAAAAAAAATTAACTTTCTAAGGAATTTAAAAATGAATACCCAAATTTGTTTATAATGTGTTTTTGAGTGATCATAATGTAAAATTAATCAGATATGTGAACAAATGGCACGCAAGGAGTATTTTCAAATTTTGGTTAAAAATTAAATTAAAAAAAAATACAAAATTATAACAAAATTGAAAAAAATTCAATGGTATTATATATAGTAATGTTAAAAGGAATATTTATACAAATTTTCACGTTTGTAAGTCAATAAATAAATAAAAAAAATTTCAACGTCCGCCGTCCCCTTAATAAAAAGCCAGACAATTGTAAAATGTTCTTAAAATTTTCTTTTAATAATCTTATGTTACTTATATGCATATTTTTACAGTTTGCATTTCCGATTTTCCCTATAATAAAATGTTGTAAAAAATATATTTTGTATTTCGATGATGATTATCACTGAAACGCCTAAAACAGTAACCAAAAGTAGTTAAAAAATATATAGATTATGAATGCATAAGTAAATTTAGTGCAGACATACAAACTAATTTTTATTTTTAATACATGGAGCAAGCGATTTCAGTAGTTTGTTATTTTACACTTGACAGATTACATTCACTAAGAAACTTCCATGTGTCCATTTTCAGCAGGAAAGTAGTTATGTGAATATAAATATTAACCTGTCTCAAATAAATCTCTTAAATGAGAATTTTGGGATTCTCTCGAAAAATCTCTTAAGCATGTTTGATAAAGGAATAAGAGAAAAGTCTCCCCCCGTTCTAGACTTGGCACACTTCAGATGAAGATGAATTCTCAGCAGCGCGTGTTTGCTCGGATAAATATTTGAACAAATTTTATGCCTTGAAATCCATCAATCGAATTTGTCCGTAAAGAAAGAAAAAATTAAAATAAAATAAATGCAAATTTATGTTTCTGAATGTCGGAATACCAAGAGCATTTTTCTAGTGGAACGTTTTGTTATGACAGCTGCGCAAGATGATGTTTGTTTTAAAAAAGAAATATAGAAATTCCCTAAAAAAGAAGTTTTAACAAAAGTGTGGGTAAGCAAGTTTAAGTAGCCTAACATGAATAGACATCGAGATGGAAATTTTCAAGTGTAAAGCAACTTGAAGATGATCCATTTTGGAAAAACTATTGCAATGGGAAATATCTGAAATGTGTTTCCTTTCTACTTTCTCGTGCATTTCATATTCCATGGTGTCTTAATTCCACTTGTTTTACCTTCTTTATCAGAATAAAAGAAAAATGATGTGTCTTTTTTAGATTTCATACCAAGATATTATTTTTAAATATTTCGTGAAAATCTTTAAAAGTTTATTTATTTATGACAGCATAGTTTAGTGACGCCAAAGAACTGCTTGTATTTGGCTCATCTGTGTTAATTTAATATAAACTATTTTGATACCATAAGCATCCATAGCGTAGTCAAATTATCAATACTTCCTATAGATTATATACTATCATCATTGCATCGCCGATCATCTTTTGCCGATCAAAAATGCTTCGAAAAGTATTAAATTCGTAAAATTCACGTTTTTATCACGAGAATTACTAAAAAGTAGTTCTAGTTTTTAACATAATGTGTACGTATAAAATTTGATGGCGGTAGGATGCATTCGTTTGTGAGTTATCATGTCTGCACCTCATGAATTGCAAAAGTATCTATGACGCCATTTGAATAAAGTTCATTTTGTGCAACTAGAGTTGATTTTTATGAGTTTAGAATTTAAAGTTTTGAAATATAATAAATTACTGTAGTACTGTGATAACTTCAACAATATCAGCGCTGAATGTATCCCATTTTAGAGATGTTTAAATAAAATAGGAATTCAGTTGGAAAGTGTTTCATAAAAGTAAAGTGTTTCATATGTATATGAAATCTTACCATATAAAACAAGTGTTGCTTTGAGCATGATTGATCTTTCTTGTTTTACATGGTGAGACTATGGTCATACTCGCTTAAAAATTTCCATGGTTGTGTCCTATTTGCAACACCTGGAGGAAACTGTCCATGAGTCTTCGAGGAGAAATCCGGTGAGATGTAGTAGACCAGAAAAAGAAATATTTACGACTAAGTTGCCGTTAGAAGAATATTAAAATAAAACCTTCTTTGTAATTAACATCAAAATATATAAATTCGATCTTCGATCGGTTTTAGAAATATTAATATAATATTAACATAAATAATATTAAAATATTTATATAGTATTAAAATAAATAACATTAAAATCTTAACATAAAAACCTTGTTTATAATTAACATCAAAATATATAAATTCGATCTTCGATCGGTTTTAGAAATATTAATATAATATTAACATAAATAATATTAAAATATTAATATAATATTAAAATAAATAACATTAAAATCTTAAAATAAAAACCTTGTTTATAATTAACATCAAAATATATAAATTCGATCTTCGATCGGTTTTAGAAATATTAATATAATATTAAAATATTAATATAATATTAAAATAAATAATACTAAAATATTAAGATAAAAACTTTGTTTATAATTAATATCAAAATATATAAATTCAATCTTCGATCGGTTTTAGAAATATTAATATAATATTAAAATGAATAATATTAAAATATTAAAATAAAAACCTTGTTTATAATTAACATCAAAATATATAAATTCGATCTTCCGTCGGATTTAGAAATATTAATATAATATTAAAATAAATAATATTAAAATATCAAAATAAAAACCTTGTTTATAATTAACATCAAAATAAATTCGATCTTCGATCGGTTTTAGAAATATTAATATAATATTAATATAATATTAATATAAATAATATTAAAATATTAGTATAATATTAAAGTAAATAATATTAAAATATTAAAATAAAAATATTGTTTATAATTAACATTAAAATATATAAATTCGACCTTCGATCGGTTTTAGAAATATTAATATAATATTAAAATAAATAATATTAAAATATTTGTGACACATAAGAGTTTATTTAAGGAAGGGATCAGTATATTATTCTGCAGAAAAACTGTTCGGGAAATATACAAATTGTAAAAAAGTTTCTTAGCCCATTTGCTTAACAAAGATAATTTTTTTTAATATGTTTTTGCTTTTCATGCTGTTGAGAAAATATTGTT
Organism: Amaurobius ferox; assembly: GCA_951213105.1. NCBI lineage: Eukaryota > Metazoa > Arthropoda > Arachnida > Araneae > Amaurobiidae > Amaurobius > Amaurobius ferox. The sequence continues at coordinate 135,300,616 of OX578134.1, forward strand.
TTCCCGAAAATTGTTAACTTCAAGATTTTGAAGTAAAAAACACGCATCAAGACCTCGTGAATACATTTCGGACAGGGGAATGCCAGTCTTTCTCTTTCTCTGTGCATGTATAGTGTGCGAACAGGACACATCAAGAACAAACGTGCATATCACTGTAAAAGTTTAGTGCAAATGCTTTATGTAAAAAATAGAAAGCGAGAGAATTTTTTATTAAATCGCAGCATTAGAATCCGAATTATTCAACGAAAGTTATGATTTTTATATTATTACCTATGGAGAAGTATGATCATTCCTAGAACGATGATTATAAAACTGTTAAAAATAAAAAAAACTTCATTAGTAAATATAACTAGAGTAAGAGCATCTGAACGATTCACCAGTTGTTGTCAGATCCCGAAAAATTTGTAAATCTCTGATATTATTATATATAAGCTTTGGCATCATCCTTTTCCTAAATGGAATTATTTTGAATGAAAGTCGAGAAAGAAAATTGGTAAACATTACAGTACATCAAATAGTTTTGAAGGCAAAACAAGCTTTATTCTTCAGGAGAGACAGAGTAAAGCACTTAATAAGTAAAACAAGGCGCTTGTCTTTTCTGAACGTTATTCTGTTTTTCTGTCTCAGGAGGCTTGTTTTGCCTCCAAAATCGATTGATGCCCGATTTTTGTTTATTTTATGGGGTTTTTATTAGTTATTGATGAGAATAATAACGTTCTAAATAATTCTGTAACGGAATTCCTGCCGTACGTACATTTTCATCATCCAGCAAAATGATATATATATTATTTTTTGTCTTGTTTTGTAGAAGTTGAAGAAGTTATGTGTAGAGGTTTGCATAGGCTTGATCCTGGCTAACAGACGTAGGTCCGGAGGTATTTTCTCTTCGGCAGTTTTGTGTCGGTTTCAGCTCGGGCTGAGTTTTGAAAACTTTGGTTGAACCGACCATACCGCGTTCAGTGCTTGAAAGAATTATAAATGAAATTTTGCGTGCATGATATTATTTCATCGATTTTAGCTATAAATATTAAATATAAATTCTTGAAAAAAAAAAAAGAAGAAAAGGTAATGAAAAAAAATTTTGCCTTAATTTTTAGCATAAAAATTGCGCAAATTCGTGCTTCAAACTGATGGATAAACATCGTTCCGGTCAGACCATGCTCGGGCTCCACATTTGAAAATTTCTTCGAATTCGGCACTGGTACTCTACGATCGGGACGGGTAAAGGTGTAAAACTTCGACTCACGTGGGCCTCTAATTTAACGGATTCTTAGATGGTTCAATTCATCGCTCCACGGTTTACGATATAGATCTTAAAAAAAAAAAAAAAAAAAAAAAAAAAAAAAAAAAAAAAGGTCTACGAGCGATTGAAAACCATTGTTTTGGAAGATCAGAACTACTCTATCGAAGTAAGCCACTTATTATTCCAGGGAGGAAGTTCCGGAACGGATGTGTTTCCTCCCATTTCCTTTATTTCAACCCTTCCAGTCCACTCGAAGGAATCAGTGATGAACTTAGATAAGTGCTTGGACATTTCATTTACATCAATCAGCGACATATCATCGTTCAGCGACAAGAATGAAGGGCGGGGCGCATGGTATTCCCCGCGTCAAATTAAAGGTCTAAGAAAAATGCTTGGACATCAGAGTCAAAGTCGAAAAATGTGTGGCTGTTATATTTGCTCAAACTTTTGTAAAAATAAATCTACAAGACACTTATTTAAAAAAAAAAAAAAAAAAAAAAGGAAAAAGAAAAACTTTTAATGAAATCACAACACAAATTAACTAAGAGAAAGAAGAAGAAAACTAAGAAAAACTCAAACAAGGAAGATTAATCACACATAAAGCTTTGATTATGAAACACTTTCTAACTCTAATTTTATATAAACATCTCTAAAATGCGATACATTCATCGGCAATATTTTTGAAATTATCACAATAATCACTGCAATAGTTAATTATATTTGAAAATTTAAAACTTCATCGAAAAAAACGAACTTGATTCAAATGACGTCATTGAAATACAAATCGCCTGGCTCTCTGTGGAAGACCCAGACCACTCGACTAACCCGAGGGCTTTCAGTAGCAATTTCAGTGGCCGGGCCAGGCTCTCTGTGTAAAAGCAGTAAATATTTCATTCATACAATTTTATTTCATTCATCACAGTACTACAATAATTGATTCTACTTAAAAACTTAAAACCATGGAGGTAAAAATAATTTATCTCTATGCATAAAACTTCACCGAAAAAATCTGCCATTAAATCGTCTGTTTCTCTATGTAAAATCAATGAATGTTTCATTCATATCATCTATATTGCAGACTCCAGAGTAAAATAATTTTGCGTTAAAGAAATTCAGCAATTCTTGTACAACTCATCTAACAGCCTAATATGTTTACATTCTCCATAAGTTAAAATTAGGTTTCGTTGTAGAAATAATCAAAGTTTGATGATCATTTAAACTCAAATATGTAATAATTGTGTTGTTTCAGAATACAGATGCATAGAAATTAAGCAAAAATAAAGCGATTTTAGGACGGATACAACACTAAACATAAATTAAAATGAACTTTAAAAATCACAATTTCGACAGCAGATGAATGGCGTTGCTCAAGTCCTCAGGATGAGTCGGACGGTCTGGGTCTTCAACAAGATGTATGGCATTGTTCATTTAAACTCAAATATATTGTAATTGCGCTGTTTCAGAATACAGATGCACAGAAATTAAGCAAAAATAAAGGGGTTTTAGGACGGATACAACGCTAAATATAAATTAAAAAGAATTTTATAAATCACGATTTTGACACAAGATGGATGCCATATTTTATTTTGAACTAGGTCACGTGATTTCTTCATATAAAGGGTGCAAATATTATTTTAATTTTTATTTAAAATACTAAATATATTTTGCCGAAATTTTTTTTATATATGGGATTTTTATTATGGGATCATTTGAATATTTCCTAAAACTTTCGAAGCAATTTGTGAATTTTAAATTCGTTTAAAAAATGTTTGAAAAATTAGGTCCCATAGGGTTCAATCTATGATTTTGACACAAGATGGATGCCATATTTTATTTTGAAGTGGATCACGTGATCTCTTCATATAATATGGGTGTAATTATTATTTTAATTTTTATTTAAAAAACTACCGAATATATTTTGCTGAAATGTTTTTCATATTTTTATGGGATAATTTGAATATTTCTTAAAACTTTCGAACAATTTGTGAATTTTAAATTCGTTTAAAAACTATTTGAAAAATTAGGTCCCATAGGGTTTAATGTATTTCATTTTTTCAACCCGGGTTCAGTCCAAAACTAATTGGGCGTTATTATTCATGTATATTCCCATAGGTCCAATAGCACGTCTGAACAACATACCAAAATTTCATTTTTATAAAGTCATTTTTACGGCAGTTATCGTGCTAACGGACAGACAGATAGACAGACAGACAGACAGAATGAACAAAGTCATAAAAACTTTTCAACTATGTTGTAAGGTGTTAAAAATGGGAGGTTTTTAAAACTGAAATCCATGGTTTAAATAATAATAATAAAAATAAATCATGGTTTAGATTAATAGGATTTTAATCAACCAACTCTGTTGCTGATCTAAATTGAAATCTAAAAGATTCCTGTTTACGTCCCATAGCACATAAATTATCCCAGCATGAGCTCTGAATTTACCACTTTCTTTAATGATTACTGCTCACTACTATTTAGCAATTAATAATAATAATAATAAAAAGAAAAATAAATTGTTTAGTTTATTAAAGGGATAAGAAATATATTATTAAAAATATATAAAAACATCAAATAAATATTTATAATTAAACCATTTTTAACACTTTACAACATAGTTGAAAAGTGTTTATGACTTTGTTCATTCTGTCTGTCTGTCTGTCCGTTAGCACGATAACTACCGTAAAAATTACTTTATCAAGATGAAATTTTAGTATGTTTTTCAGACGGTCTGTGGGACCTATGGGAATATAAATGAATAATATCACCCAATTAGTTTTTTATTGAACCCGGGTTGAAAAAATGAAATACATTGAACCCTTTGGGACCTAATTTTTCAAACATTTTTTAAGCAAATTTAAAATTCACAGATTGCTTCGAAATTTTTAGGAAATATTCACATTATCCCATAAAATGTATAACAAAAATCTCAATAAAATATCTAAAGTAGTTTTTTAATTAAAAATTATTTAATATAGGGAAAAAAACAAATTCAATTAAATTCTGACTTTTGGGATATCCTCCAGAAAGAAAAAAGAGATATATTATATAATAAATATCTTTCCATCAGTTTGATCATTTTGTTTATGAGAGAGGCTTCACATTTTAAAATAAATTTGGTAGATAACAATTTTTCAATTTTTTTTTTAATTTTATATAACTCTTCGTGATATACTTATTTGATGGCATTTTTAATGCACTTTCCTGCGTTCTAGAGAGTTAAAATTTGGTACACAGCTTAAATTTGTTGAACATTTTATTCTACAAAAATTCGGTGGATCTTTAAATGTTGATCATACATTTTTTTCGAAATGGCCTGCAAATAATCCCCGTTCACTTCTATAAATCATTGTTGTAATATTGTTAAAAATTCTGATGTGGGCAGCACATATCTTTCCCTGCAGACTCATATTCACGTTCTCTTTATTTCTTCAATAATAATTTTAGTTTATCTGCACAAAATAACAGCCATAAGTATTTTAAATGACATTGAATTTGCACGTTAAACTTAAATTTGGTTCTCATTTGATAGCTGGACTTATTGTCAAAGGTGGCGTAGCGAAAACGCGAAAAAACTGGAATATCTCAAGAACGGCTAGTCCTAGAGTAATGGGGTTAGTCTTATTCTTTTTGTTGTCAAAAATCACGCATAAAATAGGAATTTAATTGATATAATTGAGCACATAGTCTTTCATTCTTATATTTAGCGATTTTTGCGGGCCATTTCGCAAAAATAGACCGTTCCTTTTTCCTGAATCGTACTAGAATAACCTACAAATGATTTATATACCAAATTTTGTTAAATTTGGTATACAAATCACTTGCAGGTTATTGAAATATTATACACCAAATTTTTTTAAATTTGTTCCATTAGTTTTTAGCTAGAGTGGATAAAGGCAATTTCTGCCGGCCATTTCGCAAAGAAGGCAGTTTCTTTTATTACGAATCGTACTATAATCTAATGAACATCAGGATTTTCCACAAAAAACATAACTACCAAATTTTATGAAATTCGGTCCATTAGTTTTTCAATTAGAGTGGATGTAATAACCTCACAGACACACAGAAACATAAACAGATACACCCTTACACACACAGACGTCTTCCTAAAAATAGTTTTTCGTGTTCTAGAAGTCCCAAAACGTGTAGATCCTTCGAAAATTCGAGTTCCGATCTTCGGCACGATTCCAATACTTTGAATACATACACACACACATATTATCTGTGTATCTGTATATAATCTGTGTATCTAAATTCCGTGTCTATGCAATTTTAATAGTTGTGATTTTAAATGATCCCTAAACTTTTATTATTTCTTCAACGAAGCCTAATTTTAACTTATGCAGAATGCAAATATCTCAAGCGATTGTAAGGTGAGTTAGATAAGAATTGCTGAAATTTTTTCACACAAAATTATTTAGCTCTGGAGTCTGGAATACGAGTTATATGAATGAAATATTCATTGACTTTGCATAGAGAATCAGATGATTTATATTTCGATACAATTTTAAATATTTAAGTATAATAAATTACTGTAGTACTGTGATAATGTAAAAGATATCACCACTGAATGTATCACATTTTAGAAATTTTTAAATGAAATTGCATTTCAGCTGGAAAGTGTTTCATAATCAATGTTTATGCATGATTGATCTTTCTTGTTTACAAATAATTCCTATATCTATATAAATAAAAATGAAAATCTGTCTGTCTGTCTGTCTGTCTGTCTGTCTGTCACACCATCACGGGAGAACGGCTGAACCGAATTTGATGAAATTTTGTGGGTAGCCCAGAAATAGCCCCACTTAAAATTATATCCGTGTTTTGAGTTTCTACGACCAGTGGTTCTCGAGATATTAGTAAAAAACGAAATTTTCGTTTGTCTCATCATCACGGAAAAACGGCTGAACCGAATTTAATGAAATTTGGTGAATAGCCTTGAAATATCCCCCCATAAATTTTGTCCAAGTTTCGAGTTTCTAAGACCTGGGGTTGTCGAGATATTAATGAAAAACGGAACTTTTTCCTAGGAGTTCTACTCCCTAACTCCGTGGTTTATCCAAACGAAAAGCTTGAAAATCGTTTGAAAGTGAATTAAAATTTAATCTCTGAGTTTGATGGGAGATTTTTTGCGTTAATTAGTCACTTTCTGAAAACATGAATTGTTTGAAAGATGATTTAAAGGGGAAATCTATCTCCATGGTTCATGGTTTATTTAAAACAAGCTTTTACGGAACAATGAGAAGTATAGAGAAATCAAAATCGTTATTTAATTTCGCAGTTTATGTTATAAGACATGACATATTTAACATGTTATAAGATTCTATCTTATATCATGTTACTCAGAAACGCAATTAAATTAAATCTGTCTGTTAATTTTAATAATTATTTTTTCGATTTGAATAATAAATAAATGGATATAAAAATATATTTTAGAAAAGAACGATTTGATTTTTCTTATAGCATTTTTGACTGGATAATATCAATTACGGTCTTCAGGTTTAAAAATTATTATTATTTATATTTTCGGGGATTATTGATTCAAGGATTATTGATATTTTCAAGTTATTATGCAATTATTTTATTATGACAAAAATTGTTTAAACTCATATATTGTATGTTGTACGAATCTTCTACAAATACACGTGTATATCTTTTAATCTACGAGAATATAAGTAGTACAGGTATATTGACATATGTTTTGATATATATTGGCATATATTGGAATCAATTACGACCTTCTGGTATAAAGAGTACGGATATTATTGATGTTTTCAATTTATTACGTCATCTCTTTTATTTTGGCAAATATTTTTTAGACGCATATTGTAATACGGGTAATCTTCTACTAACACATTGGCATATTTTCTGATCTGCGACAATATAATTAGTACGGGGTTGCATATATTCATGCAATTCCTATTTTTTCTTCTGTAAATTTGCTTACAAAAGGGGGCAGGATGTTTTATTCTTCAGATCTGATCGTGAAGATAATTTTGCATAGTGAGAACATATATTCTTAAACTTCTCTTTAGGAGCAATAAATTTAATATTTTAACAGAATTTGCACATGATTGCGAACTTTAAGTTTCTTTAAATTATACACTCCGTACGAATAACGGGTGTGCTGTTAGTGGTTAATAAATTTTAACATTTTAGGAGGATATATCATGTTGCTCGGCATCGCAATTAAATTAAATGTGTTTGTTAATGTTTTTATTATTTTTTTCGATTTAAATAATAAATAAATGGATAAATGGATATAAAAGTATATCTTATGAATGGACGGTTTGATTTTTCTTTTAATTATATTAATTACTGACTGCGTACATCAATTTCATTTATTTTGGCAAATTAGTTTTCAAGCTTATATCGTATTTAGCTACTAAACTCATATATTGTGTTTAGCCAATAAATTCATATAGCCGATTGTTGAAACAGAAAAAGAGTAGAGCGGGTATATCTTCTAATACAATTGTAGTGTTTTCATTTAGTATATTGAAACGGGATAAGAATGTTTCATTCAGATCTGCAAATTCAAAGCTACGAATTTGGAGGGATATCGCTAATTTGACAACTTTTCTTAAACTTTGCCAAATTGACGGAAATGTCACCAAATTGATATAAACGACACACAAACAGCTGCCATAAACCTTCGGGTTGGTCGTGTGGCTTGGGTCTTCTACATATCAATGAAATTTTTTTTTGTTTTGTTAGAAGAGAGTACTGAAATGATGTTTGGTTAGCATTTATCTGTCAGACCAACCATCCTACTTAGTAATACATTTAGCGAATTTTTAAAATGTCACCAAATTGATAAAAATGTTTTCAAATCTATAAAAATATCTTGAAATTGATAAAATTGCGCTACATAAATGATAATTATTGTTTTTTGTTAGGGGATAGTATTGTGATGATATTTCGTCAATTTGTCGCAAAGTGGAACTGTCAGTTCTACAGTCCCACTTGGCGATAAATTTGGCGATTTTTTTAAATGTCGCTAATTTGACGAAACTGTCGCCAAATGTTCCATAGAAATATAACTATTTAGACGATATTTTTTCTACCAATTTATTTGAAGCAAATGATATCATGTCGCTTAGCAACGGATTTAAATCCAATGTGTTTATGCGGCAGGCGATTTTTATTAAATCCTTTCCGATTTGAATAATGAAGATATGTATATAAAATAAATTTCATTGCCCTTTCATTTTGGACTGGATAATATCAATTATACTCTTCAGGTTTAAACATTATTATTATTGATATTTTCCGGAATTATTGATTCAGGGATTATTGATATTTTTAAGTTATTACGCCATTGTTTTATTGCGGCAAAAATTGCTGACACACGCATATTGTACGTTGTACGAGTAATCTTCTAGGAATGCACGGGTATATCTTCTAACCTACGAGAATATAAGTAGTACAGGTATATTGGCATATATTTTGACATATATTGGCATATATATTGGAATCAAATACAGTCTTCTGGTATGAAGATTAAGGGGATTAATTATATATTCAATTTATTACGTCGTCTGTTGTATTTTACCAAAAAACATCTGTGACTCATATTGCAAAACGGGTAATCTTCTACTAATAATCGGACATTATAAGTAGTACGTGTATATCTTCCCATATAATTTTAGCACTTTAATTTTGACATATATTGGAATAAATGACTGTCTTCAGATTTAAAGATTACGGGTATATTGGTATTTTCAATTTATACATGTAATCTACTAATACAGGTTATATTTTCTAATATTCGCGTATATAATTAGTACGGGTCCCATACAATTTTAACGCTTTTATTTTGCATATATTGATTCAATTCCAAATTTTTTTTTTGTATTTGCTTACATAAGGGGTCGAAGATGTTTTATTCTTCAGATATGTCCATGAAGATAATTTTATATAGCGAGAACAGAGATTCTTAAACTTCTTTTTAGGAGCATTATATTAAATATTTTAACAGAATATTTTGATTAAACATGTCATTTAGTATACTATAAGAATTTGGGCATGATTATGAATTTCAAGTTTCTTTATATTATATACTCCGTACGAAGAACGGGTATGCTGCTAGTATAATAATATTAAGAACTATTTAAAAAATACCTATTTGTAATTGAATGGGTGAGTACCATGAGATAAAAGAGACAATTTGGTGGGCATTGTGTTAAGTATAATATTTAGTGCTGTTAAAATACTTTCCTTCAGTCAAATCACTTGCGAAAATATTCCATATCTATATAAATAAAAATGAAAATCTGTCTGTCTGTCTGTCTGTCTGTCTGTTTGTCACACCATCACGGGAGAACGGCTGAACCGAATTTGATGAAATTTTGTGGGTAGCCCAGAAATAGCCCCACTTAAAATTATATCCGTGTTTTGAGTTTCTACGACCAGTGGTTCTCGAGATATTAGTAAAAAACGAAATTTTCGTTTGTCTCATCATCACGGAAAAACGGCTGAACTGAATTTAATGAAATTTGGTGAATAGCCTTGAAATATCCCCCCATAACTTTTGTCCAAGTTTCGAGTTTCGAAGACCTGGGGTTGTTGAGATATTAATGAAAAACGGAACTTTTTCCTAGGAGTTCTACTCCCTAACTCCGTGGTTTATCCAAACGAAAAGCTTGAAAATCGTTTGAAAGTGAATTAAAATTTAATCTCTGAGTTTGATGGGAGATTTTTTGCGTTAATTAGTCACTTTCTGAAAACATCAATTGTTTGAAACATGATTTAAAGGGGAAATCTATCTCCATGGTTCATGGTTTATTTAAAACAAGCTTTTACGGAACAATAAGAAGTATAGAGAAATCAAAATCGTTATTTAATTTCGCAGTTTATGTTATAAGACATGACATATTTAACATGTTATAAGATTCTATCTTATATCATGTTACTCAGAAACGCAATTAAATTAAATCTGTCTGTTAATTTTAATAATTATTTTTTCGATTTGAATAATAAATAAATGGATATAAAAATATATTTTAGAAAAGAACGATTTGATTTTTCTTATAGCATTTTTGACTGGATAATATCAATTACGGTCTTCAGGTTTAAAAATTATTATTATTTATATTTTCGGGGATTATTGATTCAAGGATTATTGATATTTTCAAGTTATTATGCAATTATTTTATTATGACAAAAATTGTTTAAACTCATATATTGTATGTTGTACGAATCTTCTACAAATACACGTGCATATCTTTTAATCTACGAGAATATAAGTAGTACAGGTATATTGACATATGTTTTGATATATATTGGCATATATTGGAATCAATTACGACCTTCTGGTATAAAGAGTACGGATATTATTGATGTTTTCAATTTATTACGTCATCTCTTTTATTTTGGCAAATATTTTTGAGACGCATATTGTAATACGGGTAATCTTCTACTAACACATTGGCATATTTTCTGATCTGCGACAATATAATTAGTACGGGGTTGCATATATTCATTCAATTCCAATTTTTTCTTCTGTAAATTTGCTTACAAAAGGGGGCAGGATGTTTTATTCTTCAGATCTGATCGTGAAGATAATTTTGCATAGTGAGAACATATATTCTTAAACTTCTCTTTAGGAGCAATAAATTTAATATTTTAACATAATTTGCACATGATTGCGAACTTTAAGTTTCTTTAAATTATACACTCCGTACGAATAACGGGTGTGCTGTTAGTGGTTGATAAATTTTAACATTTTAGGAGGATATATCATGTTGCTCGGCATCGCAATTAAATTAAATGTGTTTGTTAATGTTTTTATTATTTTTTTTCGATTTAAATAATAAATAAATGGATAAATGGATATAAAAGTATATCTTATGAATGAACGGTTTGATTTTTCTTTTAATTATATTAATTGCTGACCGCGTACATCAATTTCATTTATTTTGGCAAAGAGTTTTCAAGCTTATATCGTATTTAGCTACTAAACTCATATATTGTGTTTAGCCAATAAATTCATATAGCCGATTGTTGAAACAGAAAAAGAGTAGAGCGGGTATATCTTCTAATACAATTGTAGTGTTTTCATTTAGTATATTGTAACGGGATAAGAATGTTTCATTCAGATCTGCAAATTCAAAGCTACGAATTTGGAGGGATATCGCTAATTTGACAACTTTTCTTAAAATTTGCCAAATTGACGGAAATGTCGCCAAATTGATATAAACGACACACAAACAGCTGTCATAAACCTTCGGGTTGGTCGTGTGGCTTGGGTCTTCTACATATCAATGAAATTTTTTTTTGTTTTGTTAGAAGAGAGTACTGAAATGATGTTTGGTTAGCATTTATCCATCAGACCAACCATCCTACTTAGTAATACATTTAGCGAATTTTTAAAATGTCACCAAATTGACAAAAATGTTTTCAAATCTATAAAAATATCTTGAAATTGATAAAATTGCGCTACATAAATGATATTAATTGTTTTTTGTTAGGGGATAGTATTGTGATGATATTTCGTCAATTTGTCGCAAAGTGGAACTGTCAGTTCTACAGTCCCACTTGGCGATAAATTTGGCGATTTTTTAAAATGTCGCTAATTTGACGAAACTGTCGCCAAATGTTCCATAGAAATATAACTATTTAGACGATATTTTTTCTACCAATTTATTTGAAGCAAATGATATCATGTCGCTTATCAACGGATTTAAATCCAATGTGTTTATGCGGCAGACGATTTTTATTAAATCCTTTCCGATTTGAATAATGAAGATATGTATATAAAATAAATTTCATTGCCATTTCATTTTGGACTGGATAATATCAATTATACTCTTCAGGTTTAAACATTATTATTATTGATATTTTCCGGAATTATTGATTCAGGGATTATTGATATTTTTAAGTTATTACGCCATTGTTTTATTGCGGCAAAAATTGCTGACACACGCATATTGTACGTTGTACGAGTAATCTTCTAGGAATGCACGGGTATATCTTCTAACCTACGAGAATATACGTAGTACAGGTATATTGGCATATATTTTGACATATATTGGCATATATATTGGAATCAAGTACAGTCTTCTGGTATGAAGATTAAGGGGATTAATTATATATTCAATTTATTACGTCGTCTGTTGTATTTTACCAAAAAACATTTGTGACTCATATTGCAAAACGGGTAATCTTCTACTAATAATCGGACATTATAAGTAGTACGTGTATATCTTCCCATATAATTTTAGCACTTTAATTTTGACATATATTGGAATAAATGACTGTCTTCAGATTTAAAGATTACGGGTTTATTGGTATTTTCAATTTATACATGTAATCTACTAATACAGGTTATATTTTCTAATATTCGCGTATATAATTAGTGCGGGTCCCATACAATTTTAACGCTTTTATTTTGTATATATTGATTCAATTCCATATTTTTTTTTTATATTTGCTTACATAAGGGGTCCAAGATGTTTCATTCTTCAGATATGTCCATGAAGATAATTTTATATAGCGAGAACAGAGATTCTTAAACTTCTTTTTAGGAGCATTATATTAAATATTTTAACAGAATATTTTGATTAAACATGTCATTTAGTATACTATAAGAATTTGGGCATGATTATGAATTTCAAGTTTCTTTATATTATATACTCCGTACGAAGAACGGGTATGCTGCTAGTCTATATAAATAAAAATGAAAATCTGTCTGTCTGTCTGTTTGTCCCATCATCACGGGAGAACGGCTGAACCGAATTTGATGAAATTTTGTGGGTAGCCTAGAAATAGCCCCACTTGAAATTTAGTCTGTGTTTTGAGTTTTTACGACCAGTGGTTCTCGAGATATTAGTAAAAAACGAAATTTTCGTTTGTCTCATCATCACGGGAAAACGGTTGAACCGAATTTAATGAAATTTTGTGGATAGCCTTGAAATAGCCCCCCATAAATTTTGTCCAAGTTTCGAGTTTCTAAGACCAGGGGTTGTCGAAATATTAATGAAAATCGGAACTTTTTCTTAGGAGATCTACTCTCCAACTCCGTGGTTTATCCTAACGGAAAGGATGAAAATCGTTTGTTTAAAACGCCAAAATGAAAAAAAACTATATTTCCAAGTTTGGTGCAGGATTTTTGCATTAATTAGTCACTTTAGGAAAGCATGAATTGTTTGAAACATGAATTTAAATGGAAAAATCTACCTCCATGGTTCATTTTTCACAAATTTTTACTCAACGATGAAAAGTATAAAGAAATCAAAATGGCTATTTAATTTCGCATTTTATGAGGAAGATTCTATCTTATATCATGTTGTTCGGCATTGGAATGAAATTATATTATATACTCCGTACGAAGAACGGGTATGCTGCTAGTCTATATAAATAAAAATGAAAATCTGTCTGTCTGTCTGTTTGTCCCATCATCACGGGAGAACGGCTGAACCGAATTTGATGAAATTTTGTGGGTAGCCTAGAAATAGCCCCACTTGAAATTTAGTCTGTATTTTGAGTTTTTACGACCAGTGGTTCTCGAGATATTAGTAAAAAACGAAATTTTCGTTTGTCTCATCATCACGGGAAAACGGTTGAACCGAATTTAATGAAATTTTGTGGATAGCCTTGAAATAGCCCCCCATAAATTTTGTCCAAGTTTCGAGTTTCTAAGACCAGGGGTTGTCGAAATATTAATGAAAAACGGAACTTTTTCTTAGGAGATCTACTCTCCAACTCCGTGGTTTATCCTAACGGAAAGGATGAAAATCGTTTGTTTAAAACGCCAAAATGAAAAAAAACTATATTTCCAAGTTTGGTGCAGGATTTTTGCATTAATTAGTCACTTTAGGAAAGCATGAATTGTTTGAAACATGAATTTAAATGGAAAAATCTACCTCCATGGTTCATCTTTCACAAATTTTTACTCAACGATGAAAAGTATAAAGAAATCAAAATGGCTATTTAATTTCGCATTTTATGAGGAAGATTCTATCTTATATCATGTTGTTCGGCATTGGAATGAAATTAAATGTGTTGGTAATATTTATTATTATTTTTTCTATTTGTATAATAAATAAATGGATGTAAATATATATTTTATAAATGAACGGTTTGATTGTTATTTTAATTATATATATTGCGGATTGCGTACATCACTTTCATTTATTTAAGCAAAGACGTTTCAAGCTCATATATTGTGTTTAGCTAATAAACTCATATATTGTGTTTAGCTAATAAACTCATATATTGTGTTTACCCAATAAATTCATATAGCCGACTGTTGAAGCAGAAAAAGAGTAGAAAGGGTGTATGTATCTTCTAATACAATTTTAGTGTTTTCATTTAGTATATACAAACGGGATCAGGATATTTTATTCTTTTGATCTGCAAATTCAGAGCTACGAATTTAGCGGAATATCTCTAAATAACTTGGTAACTTTTCTTAAACTTTATCAAATTAGTTGAAATGTCTCCAAATTGATAAAAATGGCCCAAATCAATGAAATTAAATTTGTTTTTTTGGAATAGAGTACTGAAATGATGTTTCTGTAGCATTTGTCGGTCAGTCCATCTATCCTACTTAGTAACACATTTAAGGAATTTTTTTAATATCACCAAATTGGTAAAAATATTTTTAAATCCATAAAAATATCATGAAATTGATAAAATCGCGATTAATAAATGAAATTAATTGTGTTTTGTTAGGGGATAGTATTGTTGAAGGCCCAGACCACACGACGGGGGATAGTATTGTGATGATGTTTCGTCAATTTGTCGCAAAATGGGACTATCAGTTCTACAGTCCCACTTGGCGATAAATTTGGCGATTTTTTAAGTTATCGCTAAATTGACGAAAATGTCGCCAAACCTTCCATGGAGATTGCATTATTCAGATGATATGATTTCTATCAATTTATTTGAAGCAAATGATGTCATGTCGCTTAGCAACGGATCCAATATGTTATGCCGCATACGATTTTTATTAAATCTTTTCCGATTTGAATAATAAAAATATGTATATAAAATAAATTTCATTAACATTGCATTTTTGACTGGATAATATCCATTACGGTCTTCAGATTTAAACATCATTATTATTGGTATTTTCGGGGACTGTTGATTCAGGGATTATTGATAATTTCAAATTATTATGGAATTGTTTTATTATGACGAAAATTGTTGAAACTCATATATAGTACGTTGTACGAGTAATCTTCTACAAATGCATGGGTATATCTTCTAATCTACGAGAATATAAGTAGTACAGGTATATTGGCATATATATACATATATTGATATATATTGGCATGTATTGGAATCAATTACGACCTTCTGGTATTAAGATTACGGGGATTTTTGATACTTTCAATTTATTACGTCATCTTTTTTAATTTGGCAAATATTTTTGAGACTCATATTGCAATACGGGTAAGCTTCACACACTGACATATTTTCTAATCTTCGACAATATAAGTAGTACGGGGTAATCAATTCCTTTTTTTTTCTGTAAATTTACTTGCAAAAGGGGCCAGGATGTTTTATTCTTCAGATCTGCCCGTGAATATAATTTTGCATAGTGAGAACAGATATTCTTAAACTTCTCTTTATGAGCAATAAATTTAATATTTTAACAGAATTTGCACATGATTGCGAATTATAAATTTCTTTATATTATACACTCCGTACGAAGAACGGGTATGCTGCTAGTTTATTATATTTTCATTAATTTTACAAAATTTATTGCTGAAAGACTAGTCTTCTAAAAATATTATTTGTTTTTGTTTTTTATCAGAATAAGTAAAATGTCACTTGTACCCTTCTAGTTTTTGTGTATTCCTTTTCTTCAAAATAAAATTTTCTTCCTTTTCTTCCTCAAATTAGAAAACTAAATGATTAAAGAATTCTTGTAAAGTTACCTACTTTTCAATAAACAGAGTGGAAAGAATATTACATTTCATTTTCAAATGAATTAGGGAAAAAGAAAAGTGGAAAAATTTCCGGAAAAACATAGGGGAAAATTTTCCGACCCAAATCTCTAATTAACTCTATTGGTGTACAACGAACTCAATTAATAATTATAGCAGACGATATTTTTTTAATTATTTTATAATTATTTTTTTTTATATACATTTTTTTTATTCCATTTGTAACCACAATAGCAGCATTACATTTTAAATATAAAAATCATCTGCTGGCTATAACTGGTGTTTAGATTTAAAAGTCTGAAAACGTTGAAAATAAAGCAGACCATAGTTTTCATGTTAATAAAACGATAAAATGTGCGCCATTTTTATGCATAAATTTAAAACGGTTTTTGATATTTATAACTTTTATTAAGAGTATAGGTGCCAGTAATATTATATTCATGGCTTTTTGAAACATCGCCGTGAATATATTCTGAATATATTACGGGGAATCTTATTACTAACAGACAGGCATATATAATCAATTATATCAAAATGTTAGCTAATATCGCAATTAAAGCTGCAGTAAACAAGTATTTACTGCAGTTCTCGAGTTATGTTGAACACATGGACGAAAATGAAGAGTGACTACCTGGCTTGTAAATTAATAAAGCCTTTTAGCGCAATGTGGTAGAAGCTTGGCCTGGCGTTAGAAAAGTTTTCCCTGGTGATAAATAAACGATGACCCACCGCGGTGAAGTTCCATTTTTCTAGATTATAGTGGCATCACGTCGGATTTGTTTTAGTATTCATTGACGTATGTAGCGTAGTAAGTTTCCCGGATGTTCATCTGATGTCCCATGTGAAAGAAAGTCAGAGATTGATGTCAATAACTATTAGAAGGATTAGAATACTCGCAGATGTTGAAAATAAGAAAAAGTTCGGTTTAACATAATTATTTACCATTCTTTTTAAACATACATTTATACTTATTTAGAAATTATATATAACGCTCGTTATGTTACATAGTGCATAAAGTTATGTAAAATATTTTATTTCATCCTCCCGTCTGCAACACTTGCGTTCCTAAAATCTCGAGTGCAAGCAGTCTCCAGATTAGTATTATTAATTAATTATTATACGATTATACAAAAAACGACCGTAGAGCAACAGAACAACACAATTCAATCGTCCTCACCCAAAAATGTCCGTTAAATTCTAAGTCAAATTAACCAGAACGTGGTTCAACTCGACTTTTTCATACCAGAATCTATTTTTAAGTATCTTGTAACTTTTTTCTTCTTTTTCTTTTCAATTTTTTTTGCAAATTTTGAGAAGGAAAAAAAATTAAGAAATCTGTATTGTTGGTCCAAATGATCCCAATTACATAGTCTGCTACCCATTATTTTAAAGGGCTGGAAAAAATAGTTCGATTGATGCCAAGTTCAATACTGAACCCTACTGGAGGGATAATTTGCCCCCACCTCCAGGGGGGTTAATGACGTCATGAACACAAAAATTGTGTCGAGGCTACTTTTCACCACAATGATTGAAACTAAATTTTGCGATCATTGAGCCATAAATAACACTTTTAAATGACACTTAATTATGTCAAATTAATAAAATAGTTATGTCAAATTAGTTATGTCAAATTAAAAAAATATAAAATTTCGAAGTTTTTGCTTAAATTTCAAAAAATTCTACCTCGTTCTGCATATCTTGGACAACTTACCCGGTTATAAAATTTCGTGAAAATCCATTAATAATTGTGGCAACTATAGAGTACACAAAAAATTGACCACAGACTGACATCCCTCTAAAAATAATCAAAATGTGATCAGGGAGTCCTAAGACATATATATCTGCATCAAAAAATCGAAATCGAAAAATTTCGTGAAAACAATACTTTCTCAATACTCTATTATACAGTATGAGGAAGTAAAAATGTTGAGAAACAGGGAATTAGATGACCAATGCAAAAGTAGAAACGCCCTAGTTTGTCCCGCCTCCTTCTCAGAAAATTATATATGCCGGGAAGCCACGGAAAAAGGAACAGGAGGATTCTACTTTTGCAATCTCTTGAAGTGGTCAGCACATGCATCCACAGAATAGTCTTTGCATGCACCATTGCATGCGGATGTCAAATTAGAAATGGTCCAGTGACAAGCACTCAGTATAACGTGAAAATATGTCCATTCTTTATTCAATGGACATCTCCAGACGGTCGAAGCCAATTATGACATTCGACTTTTCTGCATCTTCTAATTCAGTTGCAACTGCTGAACGTTTGTCGCTAGTTGATGATTTTCGGATTTTTCTTAGACATATAAAAAATTCGTTCAAACTCTTTTCTTATATATTTTAGAAATGAAAATGCTTCAATTGTAACACCGTACGCTGTTGATTAAATGTGTAAACCGGTTTAAATAAAAGATTATGAAAACACTTTTTAAATTACACTGTTTCAGTAAAATGCACTAAAGGAGTAAAAAATAATTTATAGCTATTGCAACATTCTTGGTCATAGGCGACTAATAATGAAACCGTAGGGCACCCATAAAAATTCGTATTTGGATATTAGCAGAATTTTAAGGAACAATAGGGATGATAACATAAAAATGACATATATAAAAATGGCGGATTGTTAAATCAAAATTGGCAAATGAAAATGTAAATGGATTGAATGTAATCGTTCTTATGCATGTTATTTCTATGTTATCACGTCTATTGTTATTTAAAATTCTATTAATGTCCAAGTATAATTATTTTATCGGCGCCACACCGTTTTATTTCTAGTCGCATATAATCATGTATGTTGTGATAGCTAAAAATTATTTTTACATTCCTTATATACATAATGTATAAGGAAAGTATTGTGACGGGATCGAAAACTCGAATTCGAGTTTTCGACGGGAGAGCACGTTTCAAGCATCCCTAATCACGAATCAAACATTTTTGAAGTGATGTCTGTGTGTGTGTGTGTGTGTGTGTGAAAGTATGTGTGTGTGTGTGTGTCAGTGAGTCTGTGAAGACGATAATTGACGAATGAATGGACCGATTCGAGCAAAATTTGGTACAAAAATCACAATCCGTAAACACTGAAAGCCTATTGTTACTTTCCTTATATACATAATGTATAAGGAAAGTATTGTGACGGGGTCGAAAATTTGAATTCGAGTTTTCGACGGGAGAGCACGCTTCAAGCATCCCTGATCACGAATCGAACATTTTTGAAGTGATGTCTGTGTGTGTGTGTGTGAAAATATGTGTGTGTGTGTGTCAATGAGTCTATGGAGACGATTACTGACGAACGAATGGACCGATTCGAACGAAATTTGGTACAAAAATCACAATCCGTAAACACTGGAAGCCTATTGTTTTTATACGCAATCGAATGTTCAGAACCCCCCTAAATTTTCGAGTGAAAATTTGAAAAAATCGTCGAAAAATCAAAACCGCTAATAAAGTTACACAAATAGACATTTCTTATGTAATTCTTCATTAGAAAACGATTGACATAAATTTTAGAACGCTAACATGAACCGTTCTCGAGATATTGCACATTTTAAAAAAAAATTATCAAAAAGTCATATAAAATAAAAAAAAATATTTTCTATTGAGAAACGTGTTCACTTTTCATATGTAATACCATGCGATAAATTTCGTGACATCATTCTCGTGGATCTAGCTCGTTCCATTCATGAAAGAAGATACTTTGCGTAATACTTTTGTATTTGAACGCCAATAGTCATTTATCTGCTGTAAGAATAACTTATTTCTTCGTCCATAACGCTTGGCGAGATTTTGGCGACGAATTTGGTGGAATGTCGCCAATTTGGCGACTTTTTTAAATTTTGCTAAATTGACGAAAAACTCGCCAAATGGATAAAAATGACGCTAAATCAATGACGACATGGAAAATGACCACTCATTAACGAAAATTCAATATCTTGGAAAGAATACAAATAACTACTGTAAAAATTTATTTTACTCTAAGAGTAGTAAATTCATTGCATTATATAAGGAAAGTCATGTGCTGCCCACATCAGATTTTTTACTTTATAGTGCATGTTATTAAAAAGTAATAAAAGCATTAAAATGTAGTAGTTAACCGTATAACTTAAGAAGTTTTTTTCATAATATTTTATTTTATATTTTTTAGTCTGCAATTTTGTAATCAATTTTTCATCAGATATCCATCCAATTCTACATTTTTAAAATCTTTTATTGAATTCGTCATGACAGATAGTTGTCTGTCTGGATGTCAAATTCTTTGCTTGAATTTTTGTACTTCTCTATATCCTAAAGATCTGAAATTTGGTACACAGCTTAGTCCAGTGGAACATTTTAATCTATTAAAATTTGGCGGATTCTTAAAAAATAGAATCGGCATTTTTTTGCGAAATTGCCCACGAAAAATCCCCTACACTTTACACAATCCCAATGTTGAAAGATAATTAATAGGAGTTCAATATGCGCCCTCACTTCTCTCTCTCTATCTCACAATGATCACAATAAATAAAACTGCTGCTTGTGAGGATAAAACTTTCTAATCTGTCCTCAAAGAAAACACACATATGAAAGTTATATATTTAATAATTTATTTCCTACACTTGTAATAAACAGTAAATTATTTATGATTCAGAAAGTGCAATTTTCACAGCAATTTTTATTTATTTTTAATTTATTGTTTGTTTTGTGCATTGTTTTACATTTATGATTTACAAAAATATTTTTTCTATTCTTTTAGATAAAATATAATTATTTTATCACAATTTATTCAAATTCAAATTAATTTTAATTATTTCAAAAGCACAGATACTCAAAGAAAATATTAAATTGCAGCTGCTGACTTCAATATATATGCATTAGAAATTTTTGTGCATAGACTATTTTTATCTATTTCTAAATTTAAACCCTTTTATTATTAACACTTTACAACAAAGTTGAAAAGTGTTTATGACTTTGTTCATTCTGTCTGTCTGTCCGTTAGCACAACTGCCGTAAAAATGTCTTAATCAAAATGAAATTTTAGTATGTTGTTCAGACGGTCTCTAAGACCTACGGGAATATATATGAATAATATCACCCAATTAGTTTTGGATTGAACCCGAGTTGAAAAAATGAAATACCTTGAGCCTTATGGAACCTAATTTTTCAAATATTTTTTAAGTGGATTTAAAATTCCCAAATTGCTTCAAAAATTTTAGGTAACATTCAAATTGTTCCATGAAATATATAAAAAAAAATTCAGCGAAATATATTCAGTAGTTTTTTAAATAAAAATTAAAATAATAATAGCATCTCTTATATGAAGCGATCACGTGTCCATGATATGAAAAGATCACATGACCCACTTCAAAATGATATATGACATCCGTCTTGTCTCAAAATCGTGATTTTTAAAGTTATTTTTAATTCATATTGAATTTATTTCATATTTAATTCATAGTGTTATATCCGTCCTAAAACCACTTTATTTTTGCTTAAGTTCTGTGCATCTACATACTGAAATAACGCAATTATAATATATTTGAGTTTAAATGCTCATCCAAATTTGATTATTTCTACAACGAAGCCTATTTTTCATCTATGGAAAATGTAAACAGCAAAATATGTAGGATGAGTTGTATTAGAATTGCTGTATTTCTTTAATACAAAATCATTTAGTTCATGGAGTCTGCATAGCTGATATGAATAATTTTACTTTTTTATTTTTGAATTCATTGATTTTACAAAGAAAAGGACGATTTTTTTCGATGAAGTTTTACGCATAGAGTTTAATTACGTGTAGCTCCATGGTCTTAATTTTTAAATAAAATAAATTATTATAGTTTTGTGATGAATGACATGAATGGGAAATTATTTATTAATGAAATGCTGCTTTTATAGAGAGAGCCAAGCGTGTTATTTTTTCTATGACGTCATTTGAATGAATTTCAGTTGTTTTCGATGAAGTTTTCAAATATAATAAATTATCGTAGTATTATGATAATTCTAAAATTATTACCGAGGAATGTATCACATTTTAGAGATGTTTAAACCAGGCAATTTATATTTCAATGCCGAATGAAGTTCATTTTTTTCGATGAAGGTTTAAGTTTTCAAATATAATAAATTAATGTAGTATTGTGATAAGTTTTAAAATAGTACCGTGGAATGTATTGCATTTTAGACATGCTTAAATAAAATTGCATTGAAGTTGGAAAGTGTTTCATAATCAATTCTTTAAGCATGATTGATCTTTCTTGTTTATTATATATATGACTGTAGCTCTAATATAAGAACAAATACTTTTAAAAGTCACTAGACATATTATTCTAGCTTAAACATATCTAAGAAGAAATTCAAAATTTTCCATTTTAGAAGTTCTTGGAAAATCTTTATCTCTACTACTGGCATTTGTCAATCATTTAGGACAAAGTCACCTTCCCTTGTCAAGATCTACATAACAACTGAGAATACAAATCTGATGTACCCGGGCTCTAGAATAAGTGTCTGTTAAATGATCACTGGTGACTTATTAGTTTATCCTCTGTTGAAATTTCTTAGTTGTTCTCTTGAACTCCAGACAATTGACAAGAAACAAATTCTCTAAGGAATATAAAGGAGTCTACAGCTGGCTGAGAGTACGCCCTTACGTCTCAGTAATGCACAGACAGCTACAACAACATTTAGACATACTCCAAACATGGCTGGAAAAATGGCGAATAAAATTAAACCCCAATAAATGTCATTGAATTTATTTCTCAAGAAAACGTAAACCTCCGTCGCCTCTGTACATAAACAACCATGCCCTAAAAGCGGAAAAATCTACTAAATACCTAGGTGTAACGATAGATTCCCACCTAACCTGGAAACAGCACGTAACGAACTTAATCAGAATAGCGTATATAGCCACAGGAGCCTTATACCCAATGATAGGAAACGGAAATCTAAGTTGTCAAAATAAACTCCTAATTTAATTAGGAAAGACTTCAAAATAAAAACTGTTAGAGCCCAAATTAAAAAGCTAGCGCTTAAATTCTATAAAAATCTGCCATCTGTTCCAAATGAACTACTATTCAATCTGCATGGCTATGATCATCACAAGTCCAAATCACGTAAGAGACCCCGCGTGGTACTTAATATTGAAAATCGGAATTAGGTAAGTCCCACCTCAAATGGTTGAAATTAAATAAAAACCCACCTCAAATAGTTGAAATTAAATTGTTGAGTCCCACCTCAAATAGTTGAAATTAAATAAAAACCGCGATCAATGTTTTTCTAAAAAATGTTCTTAAACCTTAAACTGCCAAATTGCTAGGAAATCCTTAGATCTGCATCAACTCCCCAAAATTACTCAAACTCTAAATGTGCAACAAACTGCCACACTAGGAGCTAGGTCAAATAATAAAAACAGTAAATCAAAAACCTCGAACCTCCAACTATGGGCAAATGAAATAATGTCACAGTATGAAGATAAGAACCACACCTAGAGATTGGAGATTAAAGGCGCTTCGCGTCTGGTGCTCTTTTCTGGACGAAACCCTTTCTTTCTTTCATAAATTAATCTGTGGTTAATTATGGAGATTAATTTTCCCCATTTTTTGCTCAAAGTGTTTAAAATTTTTGATGTTAGTTGATACATTGCGAGTCAATTTATATGATTGTTAACGGGTTTATCTACTTTTTTTTCTACGTTAATTTTCTCTACTATAACCACTAGAATGCCTTTAGGAATAAAATAGAAAATATTTCTTTGCACTATTTTCTGTCCTATTTTCTAGTATTCTGTGATAAGAACCATACCTAGAGACTGGAGATTAAAGGCGCTTCGCGCCTGGTGCTCTTTTCTGGACGAAACCCTGACTGTTGAGAGTACATTTCACGTGAATGTCCACCTACCAGTTTCTTTCCTTCACTTAACAGTTAATTTCCCAGAAACCTGTAAATACTAATCTAAAGTGACAACTATTGCTTAGAGACCACGAAGGGCTTAGCATTTAGTTCGTAGTCTGTGTTATCCCTGTTCATCGTATTATTCTAAGCCTTTTGCGGTTTAGTGGTTTCTATACAGAACTGCTGCAGATAAACATTCCAAATCTAGGAATTGTCAACAAATGCAGAGCTATTAGTTTGCAGAACGGTGTAGATTCCTGCTGCTTCACGATAATTTCAGGAATAATTTTTTAAATAAGATATTTTCTTATTTGAAAATGAGTATAACACTATATATATATTGCTCATGAACATGGAATTGAACATAGATCTCCAACACTTCATACATCATCCCTCTATCTATTGAGCTGCTGAGACGATTATGTTTACTGATGAAATTGGTGACATTTAATAATAAGAAATATTAATTAATATTTATTTATTCAAACGCACAGAAAACAAGAAAGATCAATCATGCTTAAAGCATTGATTATGAAACACTTTGCAACTTCAATGCAATTTTATATAAACATGTCTAAAATGCAATACATTCCTCGGTAATATTTAAAAACTTATCACAATACTACATTAATTTATTATATTTGAAAACTTAAAACTTCATGGAAAAAATGAACTTCATTCAAATGACGGCATTGAAATATAAATTGCCTGGTTTAAGCATCTCTAAAATGCGATACATTCCTCAGTAATAATTTTAGAATTATCATAATACTACGATAATTTATTATATTTGAAAACTTCATCGAAAACAACTGAAATGCATTCAAATGACGTCATAGAAAAAATAACACGCCTGGCTCTCTCTACAAAAGCAGCATTTCATTCATTAACAATTTCCCATTCACTTCATTCATCACAATACTATAATAATTTATTTTATTTAAAAATTAAGACCATGGAGCTACAAGTAATTAAACTCTGTGCTTAAAACTTCATCGAAAAAAATCGTCCTTCTTTTTGTAAAATCAATG
Source organism: Amaurobius ferox (assembly GCA_951213105.1). Taxonomy (NCBI): domain Eukaryota; kingdom Metazoa; phylum Arthropoda; class Arachnida; order Araneae; family Amaurobiidae; genus Amaurobius; species Amaurobius ferox. Next base: position 135,325,647 of record OX578134.1, read on the forward strand.
AATATTTCATTCATATCAGCTATGCAGACTCCATGACCTAAATAAATTTGTGTTAAAGAAATACAGCAATTCTAATGCAACTCATTCTACATATTTTGCTGTTTACATTTTACATAGGTGAAAAATAGGCTTCGTTGTAGAAATAATCAAATTTGGATGAGCATTTAAACTCAAATATATTGTAATTGCGTTGTTTCAGTATGTAGATGCACAGAATTTAAGCAAAAATAAAGTGGTTTTAGGACGGATACAATACTCAATATGATTTAAGAAGAACTTTAAAAATCACGATTTTGAGACAAGATGGATGCCATATATCATTTTGAAGTGTGGTTTAGTGGTTTCTATACAGCACTGCTGCAGATAAACATTCCAAATCTAGGAATTGTCAACAAATGCAGAGCTATTAGTTTGCAGAACGGTGTAGATTCCTGCTGCTTCACGATAATTTCAGGAATAATTTTTTAAATAAGATATTTTCTTATTTGAAAATGAGTATAACACTATATATATATTGCTCATGAACATGGAATTGAACATAGATCTCCAACACTTCATACATCATCCCTCTATCTATTGAGCTGCTGAGACGAGTATGTTTACTGATGAAATTGGTGACATTTAATAATAAGAAATATTAATTAATATTTATTTATTCAAACGCACACAAAACAAGAAAGATCAATCATGCTTAAAGCATTGATTATGAAACACTTTGCAACTTCAATGCAATTTTATATAAACATGTCTAAAATGCAATACATTCCTCGGTAATATTTTAAAACTTATCACAATACTACATTAATTTATTATATTTGAAAACTTAAAACTTCATGGAAAAAAATGAACTTCATTCAAATGACGGCATTGAAATATAAATTGCCTGGTTTAAGCATCTCTAAAATGCGATACATTCCTCGGTAATAATTTTAGAATTATCATAACACTACGATAATTTATTATATTTGAAAACTTCATCGAAAACAACTGAAATTCATTCAAATGACGTCATAGAAATAATAACACGCCTGGCTCTCTCTATAAAAGCAGCATTTCATTCATAAACAATTTCCCTTTCATTTCATTCATCACAATACTATAATAATTTATTTTATTTAAAAATTAAGACCATGGAGCTACAAGTAAATAAACTCTGTGCTTAAAACTTCATCGAAAAAAATCGTCCTTCTCTTTGTAAAATCAATGAATATTTCATTCATATCAGCTATGCAGACTCCATGACCTAAATAAATTTGTGTTAAAGAAATACAGCAATTCTAATGCAACTCATTCTACATATTTTGCTGTTTACATTTTACATAAGTGAAAAATAGGCTTCGTTATAGAAATAATCAAATTTAGATGAGCATTTAAACTCACATATATTGTAATTGCGTTGTTTCAGTATGTAGATGCACAGAATTTAAGCAAAAATAAAGTGGTTTTAGGACGGATACAACACGATTTTGAGACAAGATGGATGCCATATATCATTTTGAAGGGGGTCACGTGATCTTTTCATATCATGGTCACGTGATCGCTTCATATAAGAGGTGTAATTATTATTTTAATTTTTATTTAAAAAACTACTGAATATATTTCGCTGAATTTTTTTTTATATATTTTATGGAACAATTTGATTTTTACCTAAAATTTTCGAAGCAATTTGTGAATTTTAAATCCGCTTAAAAAATGTTTGAAAAATTAGGTCCCATAGGGCTCAATGTATTTCAATTTTTCAACCAGGGTTCAATCCAAAACTAATTGGGTGATATTATTCATTTATATTCCCATAGGTCCTACAGACCGTCTGAACAGCATACTAAAATTTCATTTTGATTAAGTCATTTTTACGGCAGTTATCGTGCTAACGGACAGATAGACAGACAGAATGAACAAAGTCGTAAACACTTTTCAACTTTGTTGTAAAGTGTTAAAAATATTATGAAAAACAAGACAGACTCCCAATATAAAATGTAACAAAGGGACTGCAGTACAAATTAACTGGAATGTAGCTTTGCACTCTCTCATACCACAATCCATTTTTAAGTAACTTGCGGTTTTTTTCTTTTTTTTGCTAATTTTTCAAGAGAAACATTTGAAAAATCTGTATCGTTGTTCAAATGATCACAATTACAGCATGTTATCCTTCACTTTAAAGGACTTGAAAAAGTTTTTGATTAATATCATGTTTGACAATGTACCCCCTCGGGCAGTAACGTATATTATGAATACAAAAATTGTATCACTGTTAATTTTCACTACAATAATTGAAACTGTGAAGTTTTGTAATCATTGAGCCATAAATAACCTCGTTTAAGCATAGTTATATCAAATTTTGTCCTATGCTGCCATGTTAAGAAAATATAGAATTTCGAATTTCAAAAAATTCTATCTGGTTCTAGATTTTTCGTTAACATAGCCGAATAAAAAGTATCGTGAATATCGATTAATTTTTATGGCAATTATCGTGAGCACAAGAAATCGATCACAGGCATAGACCTTGTTCAGGAGGTCTTAAAACATATATTGGTATCAAAATCTCAAAATAGAAAATTTTCGTGAAAACAATATCTTTGCTATATATAGTATGAAAACGTAAAAATATTATATGGTGAAATATTTTTCAATCATGGAATGAAATTGATTTCAATACATAAAACTAAGGAAATAAAATGATATATAAAATTTCTCCCACTGTTCCGCTTTGCAACAGTTTTTGTTCTTTTGTAAGAGATTACCCCCTGTTGTCCGATCAGGTAAAATGAAATTTACATTAAAGTTATAAGGAGCTTACTTAATGAAGATGTACTACAGCGTTGCCTAAAATCATATGACATTAAAACCGGTAAAGAAATCAAATCTCGATGGGAATAGTAGTACATCTAAACTTTGACTCTCCAGATGCTTCCAGTCTATACTTGTAGTTAACCCTATAATATATTAATTACATATTTCAGGTTATGAAGTAGCTATTTATTATGTATGACATGTTCATTATTATGAAATATTTATTATGCATGAAATGTACGTTAATATAAAATATTTTCTACACATGAAATACTCATTATGTATGAAATATTACAAAATGAAATGAAATCTGTTGCAATATATGAAACGAAGTGTATAAAGTGATAAATACAATAATATTGTTCTCAGTAACGAAGCTTGAATGGAATTTAATGAGACAGTGTCTACTCAAACAACCTGCTAGTAAATTTCCTTCCAATCGACCATTATTCTAAATGCATAATATAGAGTATATGGAATACAGGGCCGTAGCCAGAAATGCAATCCAAGAGGGGTTGGAGTGAAATTCAAGTGTGTGTGTGCGAGGGGGGGGGGGGGGGGTCAACAGCCTTGAAGGAGGGGCTCCCTCGGAAAAAGATGGGGGGTGGGGTGGGGGCGAAGGGAAATGCACTAAAATGTTAAATTTTAGCCTTTCATAAATTACTGCATTAAAAATATTTTAATTATAATTAAAGATATTATATCACATAATATTAAATTGACTGTAATTACTTATAAGTTGATAATGTATAACGTGATAATGTAGTACTGCATATAACTAATTACTCATCTGTATAACTGCTCATCAGTTGGCAATGCATAACAGTGAAACTCGCAATAATTAAAAAGTACCCTAAATACTATATTCTTAATTCAATTTTTAAAACGTATTGAATATTTTCAAATGAAATATGCAAATAAATGGATGATCATTAATATAACCACAAATTCAGCAACAAAATAATCTTAATTCTGAGCTATACAAAGCGAAGTTTGCAAAAAAATCTGAAAAAGCAGTTTTTTGCAAAATTTGGATGACATATTGTATGAAATTTCATACTACTACAAAAGATTAAATATTTCCATCAGAGGGGGATGAGTATACCTCTCGGGGGGGGGGGGGTCTAAGCCCCCTCTGATCCCTGCCTGGTTACGGCCAACACACTCTATATTCACCCCCTGAATATAGAGGGTGTTGTTACGGCCCTGATCGAATAATGTATGATCAAAGTGAGAGTTGCTTGGCAGTGAGATGCTTGGGTAGACACTGTCTCCCCAAATTCTCTTCACGCTTCGCCACAGATCTAGACCAGTTAGTTCCCCCCTCATGGAAAAGCTCTCAGTATTAGGAACATTCTTTACTCTTGATTACTGAGACATACTTAGACATATTCTCTTGATTACTGAGACATACTTAGACATATTCTCTTGATTACTGAGACATACTTGGTTCTCAGTAATCACGAAGAGCTACAACAATACCTAGATATATTCCTCATATGGCTAAGCTAAACAATTGAAGCTAAACCCAAATAAATGTCACTGGATTTACTTTTTTCTGGAATTGAAACTCTATCGCCCCTTTATATAAACAATCATGCTCTGTATGCGGAAAAATCAACAAAAGACCTAGGCGTAGTTCTAGACTCCCACATCACCTGGAAATTATACATGAAAAATGTCATCAAAAACGATAATATGGCCACTGGTACATTCTCCCCCCTCATAGGAGATTGAAATCTTAGTTATCAAAACAAAGTTTTACTATATAAATCGGTCATCCGCCATAATGCGGTATGCGTCGCCAGTATGGGGATATGCCTGTCAAACTCAAATAGACCAGAAACAAAGCAAAACAGGATTTCTAAGAAAGCCCCCACAAACCTAAGGAATTCGGTCATAAGGACAGATTTTAAAATCACGATCATAACAGCTCAAATTAAAAAAAAGACGCGAAAACATATTTTGGTAATGTTCCAACTGTTCCTAATTAACTAATTTTCAACTTACATGATTATGATCATTGAAAGACTAAATATCGTAAGAGACCCCGCGCAGTTGTAAACACTTAGAATATCCGAAAATCGGTATACCGACTTTCCTATAATCTCTAAAATAAAATAAATCAAGAACCGGAATAAATTGATATCCTGAAACAACTCTCAAAACTGCTAAATTAATTCAGATCTGTGCCAACCCCCTTAACTGCCTCCCAAACCCAAGTGTGTATCAAAATGCCGCATTGGGATATTTAGACAAAATAAACTTGCCAAACGCCAAGTCAGAAATCCCCATAGTGGTCAGTGAAATAATGTCAAAGAATGGTGATAATATCAGAAATGATAGTGAAGATTAAGGCGCCTCGCGCTCCGCCATACATACACCCGGCATCATTCTTGTTAGAAAATCGGAAAAACATGATGCAAAATAACTATGCTAAAATAAAATATTTAATATATAATTTTTGCTTCTAAGTGGATTACAGAATTGGCATATGTCCTCTAACATATGTCCTGTTCTTGAAACACAGCTGTCAAACAATTGTTTCTTAGCGTCTGTTCTGACTGTTTGACCCAAGAATGGGAGCTCAAAATGCCTTCGAAACAATTGTAGTCACCTCCCCTATAGCTGCTTTTTCAAGGGATGTATTGGAAAGCAATCGTTTTAACTATATTCAGCTAGAGGATAGGCTCGGAATGTTTTCACCACCAACAAGTGTCAAGAATTTTCAATTCATTCTACGATGCATATAGTAACTTTTCAGGAGGGATTGAAATTAAACGTAGAGACTCCCCCTCCCCAGTCTTCTGCTGCTACATAAACCATTCCTATTGTAAATTCTCATCCTGCTCACAAAGAATTATTGCCACACAATAGTCCGCTCTCTCGCTGATCACCGATAACTCTTTTGCAGCTGTAACAAAAGAATGGGCACTGAATAGTAGACCTACACCCTTGCTGTGTGATGCTCCCTCCATATGCTAGGGCATAGACATATATACTGCATCCAGTAGAATTTGAAAGCAAGCATTCTATTCACCCACCCCCAACGGCGACGTCGCTTTCTATATGAGTTAAACCGCTCATGACTTTAATTTTAATTTACATACTATGTAGCGTTTGTGGTTTACATTTTTAGCGGTTGATCATATACCCATACCAATAAGTAAAAAAAAAAAAAACATTTTGCGCAAAGGATAAGGAAAACTCGAGCAACGTTTTCAAGCGCAAATAAAATAATACGCAATATGTTGTACAGTTGAGTAAAGGGTACAAGAAACTGCACGTATTATTACTTTCCCTATATACATAATATTACATAATATAATGTATATAGGAAAAGTATTGTGATAGGGTGGAAAATTCGAATTTGAGTTTTCGACGGAAGAGCACGTTTTAAGCATACCTGAATCGAACGTTTTTAAAGTGATGTTTGTGTGTGTAGTTTATAAAGTGATGTTTGTGTGTTAGCCACGAATGGAGCGTTTTGAACGAAATTTGGTTAAAAAATTACATTCAGTGAATAACTGGAAACCAATAGATTTTAAACGCAATCGAATGTTCGGAAGACCCCCAAATTTTCGAATGAAATTTTGAAGATATCAGAACCTTAAATAATGTTACGTAAATTATCATTTATTATGTATTTTGTCATTAAAAAATGATTGACAAAAAAGATGGAGTATAAGGAGTATATAGAATGGTTCAAAATTTATGAACGTATAAAAATTTAAATAAATTTATTTTATTAAAAATGAGGTAGATATTTGAAGTAAAATTTAAATTTCTTCATGAAATTCTACACCTTTTATCAGCCGATCACACATTTAGCTACAGTAAGCCTTCGGGTCTGTCGTGTGATCTGTGTTTTTCACACCTTTTATCAGGACAGCATTGCAAGTTAAAGAAACAGTACACCCTCTCACTCTCTCTTAAATTATGAGACATTAGCGTCGTATTTTAAATATACATTTGGTAGAAGTTCCTGGGAAATTTTCGTATTACGTGAGGTTTTATGGTTTAAGAAGGCTACTTTCTGCATTCAAGGTCTAAAATATAAACAAAAGTTTTTAAATTTAAATTATTGAAAGTAAATAGAAGGTTTTCAAATGTAAATATTCAAAAGTAAAAGCTTTAAAATAAAATAAAGACAACTAAAATTGGCTAATTAAAATGTCTTTAATAAAAACCCATTAATGACGTACTTAATTACACTACCAGAGAGCTTTCGGATATTATTACTCGTACGTCCTTCATCAGTGGTAAAGTACATTGTAGGTGAGGAACATGAGCTCACAGGCCACAACAGCGAGACAGGATGGTAGATCATAAAATACAAATTAAACCAATAGATGTGCCGTCAGAAGAAAAGAAGTACTGTATATTCAGAAGATTATTCAATGGTGTAACGCGCAGTGAGTCGAGAACGAGACGCCAAGCATTTTTTTTATTCAAAAGTAAATTAAAAATTTTTAGAAATTTAAGCTACTGAAAAGTAAGAAGAAGTTTCAAAATTTTAATCATAGAAAAGTAAACAATTTTTAACAATTCAAATTATTGAAAATTAAACAATATTTTAAAAATTCAAATTAATGAACGTAAACAAAGGTTTTTAAGAAATGTTAATTTTCAAAATTAAAAAAAAATAATTTAATTTAAACTATTGTACATAAAAACAATACTTTTTAAAATTTAAATGATAGAAAAGTAAATAATTTTTTTTTTTAATTAAAATTATCGAAAGATAAACATTTTTCTTTTGAAACTTAAAACAAAAAAGAGTAAATAAAGGATTTTTGTGCTGAAAGTAAATACAAGATTTTTGAAAAAGGAGAGTAGATAAAGGATTCAAATGACTGTAAAATAAACAGAAGATTTTGAATTAATAATTGAGAAAGAGTAAACAAAAATATTTTTGAAATTTTAAGCTTTGTCTATGACCGCTGCACTGCATTATTGAAATGAACCAAATTTGCTATGCAATCAATGTATTTAAACTTGTATTCCCATTGATGCGTATTTTATTATTGTATGCATTTTGTTTTGTCACGTTCTTCTGGCAACCATGCACTTTTTGATCAAGAGAATGTACATTCAGATTGAGAATCGCGTTGAAATGGCGGCATTTATTTAAATTAGTCAACGGGGGAGAGGGAGGGAGGGTAAATTACACAAGCACCCATATTACCATATTACTATAAATTATATTAAATTAGTAATCAAAAACTTTCTGTAGATTCATATCAGAAAAAGAATGAAACTAACAATAAGAACACAACGGAAGGTGTAATCGTACCCAAAATATCCCGAGACGTACGTAATCTTTCCCAAAATATACGATTTATATGGGTCGCGCGTGACAATTGTTGAAAATATATGTGCTCATAATGCTGACCTCGCAAGAATATTGCAGGTTGCTTTAATAAATTGCTAAGAAAACGGTTTTATCGCAGCTTTTAGGGAAATTGATGTACCGTATAACTGTTTTTTTAAGCAAAAATCATTGTTGAAATAATAATGTCCGCATTCGGCCGGAACTATCACCATTAATGATTTTTAATTTCCCTACATAAATAGTATAATGTATAAAGAAATGATTGTGATGGGGTCGGAAATTTGATTTCGTGTTTTCGGAGAAAGAGCGCGTTTTTTGCATTTCTGAGCTCGAATCGAACGTTTTTGAAGTGATGTATGCATGTATATTGAGTGTGCGTGCATGTTTGTTAGTATGCGCATGTGTATTATTGCGTGTGTCCGTAAGTCTGTGGACGTGATATCTCACCAGCAAATAAAGAGTTTTGAAAATAACTTGGAACAATTATTATTACAATCACTGTATACTGGAACACTATTAATTTTAAACGCAATCAAATGTTAGAACAAACTTCCCCATCTCCAATTTTCGATTGATTTTTTTAAAAATTCATTAAAGCATCAGAACCCTTAATAATTATAAATAAATAATCATTTTATACATAAATTTTTACTTGGAAAACGAATGACGCATACTTTAGAATGTTAGCATGAACCGTTTTCGAGAAATTGTACGTTTTTCAAATAAATTTATAAAAAAAGAAAAATCACAAAATTAAAAAAAGTACTAATTATCATGTAATATGTTCACTTTTCATATGCAATATTATGCAGCGAATCTGTTAATATCATTCTTGGAGATCTAAGTTTCGTTCACTAGAGAAGCTATTTTTTGAAATAGTTTTGTATTTTGGCGCCCAAGAATTTGCCAATAGGCATTAAGTTCACGGAATATTAATCCAATGTCGATTGCATTTTGATGAGGATTTTGCTCGTTAGAATAAGTTTTTCTGTTTCGACTAATACGTTGCCAAAATTGTTAAATTTCAATTTACGTGATGTTAATTCAATACCAAAAACGCTGTGCCGTGAATCTTATACATCTTTATTTTTACTATGAAAGAAAGGAGCAGTTATTGCATTATGTAAGGAAAGTCATGCGATGCTTATATCAGATTCTATGCAAAAATTATATATTATCATATATGCAACCGAAATACGATGGAATTCTCATTAGAGAATGTATTAATCATTTTGAAATAAAAGTGAAAAATAATTAATTGAATTTGCTTCAGATTTGTTTAAGGACACCCTGGCAAGGAAAATCTTCAAAAAATCGATTTTTCAATTTTACTGCCATTTTATAGCTTATTTCATTCTGAACACAGTGACATACAGTTTTACTTATTTACCATGATTAGAAATGTTAAAACTTGCATTTAATTAAAATAGTTTTCTCTTCGACTGCTATGATTGAAATCTTTAATCAATCGTTAATTAATAATTAATTTTAATTTATAAAGTATTAATTAATTTATAAATTACTATGAATTATTAAACCCAATCAAGAAATAATAACGATTATTAATATTGAACGATAATTTTACAGCATATTTAGCAGCCATTGCGAAAAGTTTTGGGGGGTACGACACCATTTCTGCTTTCTTAACACGCGCGCGCACACAGGGTTGTATTCATGCATGACTGGTTGCGAATAGAATCCCAACATGTGCTCCGGGAAAAAGCGACTTTTCGGTCACAATAGCACTTGATGTAATAAAAAGGAGAGGCAGAGAGGCCATTGCATAGGAGGTAGACCGTTGAGGGTATAGTACTTCCATAAATATCCTCTGATTCGTGCGAGAGACATGTATGATCGTTTCATGCATGCTTCATTTTGAGATGTAGATAGCAGGCAGGGCAGGGTCGGATTTAACGAAAATGTTACATATAAAGGGAAACTTCCGTAACTCAAATTTCTACTAAGGGAACAGTAAGGCATTTTGAATTATAGAAAATTCGTGTTATACTGAATATCATCCTAGGATATTTAGAAACGTGAAATCTCCCAAAATCATCATTCCTGCGTATTTTTCTCATCGATACAGCACTTTCATACATAACATGCTACATATTATTATAAATATACCTGTAATATGTTCTGAAATATGACATATTAAAATTTATTTTTTGGCGTAAACGTATAGTCGGAAAATCGAAGAGTTACGAAAAATGTACCAGAGAGACCTAGAACCACCCAGTCATACACCAAAAAGACCTAGAACCATCCCTCATAAACCCCTAATGGAAATTTTGGTGAACGCTACTAGCAATAACATTTTGCAGTATGATCACACTTTTGTTTCTTTTTTAAAAATAGCTTTCTGATGGGGGGGGGGGGGGGGGATGTAAGGAAATAGCAGAGTGTTAATATTTTAAGAACACATTCTCCTAGCTTTCGAAGTTCATATTTATATCCCAGTTATTCAATTATTTAAAAAATCATTAGCATGGCGCCAGTTTAATCTCAAATCGTCCTAAAACGGAACAAAAGAGCATTAGGTAGAGGTTTGGCGAAAGCTAAGAAAAAAAAGTTTGCAGGCGTGGTCTTGATTAAGATTGAAGTCTGAAATTCAGATGGTGTTGGATCAAGAATGCTGGGAAAAGGAAAGTAAAATGTACTATTTGTAAGAATTTGGTTTCGGGGCTGAAATCCGCTCTGCAATATTCATCAATGCATACTACGACATTCGTATATTTATTAAAATACGTATCAAAACATTCGTCCCGAGGCCTAAATGAGTGCATATACGTATTTAATTTTCGTATGAGATAAATTGGAACGATTCTTGTTGATTTCGGAATCTGTGAGAAAATGAGCTGTAGATATTGGATCTATGAGACTCTGACTTCAATCATATTCCATATATTTTAGGCCCAATTGTATCATATAAAAAGGAAAAATGTTATCTCTATCTATATGTCATGCTTGGGAACACAATTGGCAAATTTTTGATAACTTGGAAACGTTTGACGAGATTTGGAGGGTTCATGAATCTAACAGATTAGTCAAGAAATTCCTGAATTATCCAGGCTTTTCAGGAATTTTCCATCGACAAACCATTTTCATAAGAAAAGCTAATATCTGTCTATTCGATACGTTTGAAGAAAAATTCGGCAAACACATTTTACCGCAATAACGCAATCTGATGCCATTTAAGAAAAGTTGACAAGTGGGCGATAATTAAATATTAAATCAAATGGAATTTTTAATTTATTCTTGGTTTATTTTTGAACATCTCATATTAAGTGCCTTCATATTATATTTGATATTATTTGGATAAAAATTAGAATATTGCAAAATGCGCATGCGCTGCTCGGACCATTACTCCGAAAACTGAGGTATCATTATCATATAGCGTTCTTTACGAAAACCACAATTATTTTCAACAGATTGAGTGGTTTCGAAGTTATTAAAAAATGATGCAAAATGGACATACTGATCATGACACTTAGAAATTAAATCGGGACGTTGTTTTCATGTAAATACCATAATTGCATAATATCAATCAGAAGGTTTCGAGATAATACAAGTATTTAAATCATAACACAATTTAGTTGATATTACGTGGTTTCTGAAAAAAATCACGAGTCAATAACATCTTATATCTTAACACACAAAGTTCCAATTGTATAATTTTATGGAATTTCATGTTTGATTACATCTTTTCCCAGCGATATTTAGCTAGGAAATTTCCATTCTCCCAGAAAGAGTCATACGAGTTGTAAATAAAAGAGAAATTTCCACTGCAACAGTCCTTCCCTGAAAGTTGGGATTATTCAGCTGCTCGAAAACTGCCTCAAATTTCAGTTTTATGTTCGAGACACACATTTAAGTTATTTAACCAACAGTTTTATGGGAGATTATGGACGTTCTACGAAGAAATAATAAAATGTTTGTGGTGAAAATAAATCAGAAGGTCACAGAAAAAGCGCATCGTGATGAAACGAGTTTACAATTAGAAAGTAAATATCAGAACTCAGAAGAAAGAAGATTCTCTTTTCCTCTTCTATTCATTGGTCCTCCATGTCATCTTCACCTGCGAAATGCTTTCCTCGTAATTCATGGAACGGTGGCTTTCCTGTGCATCTCGTAAAACGACAAAGTTTTATTTGACGTTACTCGTTTCTCCAATATATTAGATCAGCATTTTTTGAGGGAAAAAATATAATACGTTCTCTGCAAGGACAAGGATGATGGAAAAGAAAATTACTTTAAATTACTTTCTCGTACTAGTATAGAGAAAATAATTTAATGAAAGTTTTCTACCTCAAAATTTTGACAGAAAGAAACACATTGTGAAACCTCCGGAAAGCTGCACTGCGAACATTTTCGTAAATATGTGTGTGCACGTGTGCTCGCGAGATGTGCACATGATATCTGAAACACGATAGGTTTGATCGATTTGTGATAAAATATGCTATTTTAATGCAATTTGCATTCATAGGTCGCACTATCATTTTTTTGCAGGCCTATATTATCGTTGTTGCTTCGGTAATATATTTATTTCTCCATAAGAAATAGAGTAATATTAATTTAGAGTTATGTAAATTTTAAATGCAGAATAATTCTAGTCCTAATCATGAGAAAAACTAACATTCTATGTAGTTCTAATTGTTTACCCAATGCATCCGCGCATGATATTGAATGACGTTACGGGCATGCGTTCTTCACATCTCACAGACCATAAACACATGGCGTACATCTTTTCCAAAGTGTTCGAAATGCGTTCAGGAAGTTTATGAAACGCGCTTATTCGCCAAAATTCTTTTACAATGCCATGAGAAAGTAACAAAATAAATGAGAAAAAATTTTATTTATAAAGGAAACTATGTACACTAGGTAAAGTAAAAAACAAAATTAAAATAGAATTAATGAAAAAAAAATACCCTTTCGAGTTTCTCCAAAGGGTAATAATGTATTGCCTTTGTATCGGTGAGTAACGATCCTACGGCACTGGTTAAGAAAGGACGCTTTTATCAGCTACCCTAGATGACTCAATTACTCACGAGTGACTTAGTAATTATATGTGTTTTTAAACTCGACAAAGAAGCTTTTCGATCATAGGTATTACGCCGGTTATATATTCAATGATACTTTTTACGAGACTTTTACTAAAGTTAGTTAAAGTGAAGTACATCATTAATGATTAATGTCTCAGTTTAGGGTTAAAGTGTTTTAAAAGAATATAATTTCTTTTTCAATTTTTGTTCTTTATACTTTTCTAATAATTTTATAGATTGGATATACTTTATCTTATTGCTCTTAACAATAATAATAATAACAATAAAAATATGGAAAATAATAATGAAAATAATAATAATAATAATAACAATAATAATAATAACAATAATAATATTATTATTATTATTATCACTATTGCTGTTTTTATTATTACCCCAACTAAGCCTGTTTATTAAGTTCTACTACAGTTCACCGCTTCTTTATCATTTCCTTTATTATTTTCTTATAATATAGTATAAAACATCTTTTTGCAACATTTTTGGAATTCGAAATGTTGACGAAAATATCCAAATCGATTCTTTTCGAACAATTTTGGTATTATGTTCGTCTGTGTGCATGTGTGATTGTAAAGCATGGACGCAATAACTCGCAAATCTACAGTCATGAAATTTTACATTCAGAAGAATTATGTAAAAAAATTCTAACTTGAATACGTTATGGACGCTATTACCGGCTAATGACTCAGTTTTGTCTCTTTGATTCTGTCTTTATACGCCCATTATATCTGTACATTGAGTAGATAGATTCCATAGCAACAGAAGTCATTTGAAAAATAAATTTAGAATACTTTTATTATTGAAGCATAAAAGAACATTAATATAATTTTGAATTTTGATTCTAAAAACTGATTGATTTGAACTCAAACCACTGGTATAATACAGCAAAATGTTAGTTTTAATTACTAAGTGTTTAACAGATGAATTCTATAACTTAGTAGAGGTTTACAGTTTTCCCATGCCTCTTTATAATGTCAAGTTTGTTGCAAAGGTTAGTTTATATTGTAATAACAGCTACAATAATCAAGTTAATTTTAGTAAATTCTTGAGTTGTGTTGAGCCCATGTACGAAAATGGAGTATGACTAACATGGCTTGTACACTAATAAAGTGTTATAGCTCAATCTGGTGTCAGAAGCGTAGCCTTGATTTAGGAAAACGTTCTCCGGTTATTAATAAACGATGTCCGACCACCATGAAAATCCATTTTTCTGGATTACTGAGCATTACGTAAGATTCGAATTAGTATTCGCCGACGTATGTCACGTAGAAAGTATTTCTGGTGTTCATTCAATGTCCCGAGTGTGAGAAAACGTGAAATGTCTGTTTGAAGGTTAGTCAAGCTCGAAGAGAGAGGACGTTAAACTTTATTAATAAAGATTCAGTTAACCGTGCTATTTATTTGCTATTTATTTTAGCTGTCCTAAAATGGGGCAGCTAAAGAAAAAAGATATTCTTGCTGCACTGTTATCCTGTTGAAATAATCAGAAATGATTGTTAGGAGTTTGAAAAAATTCTGTCAAAATTAAAACAGAAGTTATTTGTACTTTCCCATATTATAGTATATAGAGAGACACAGAATTCGTTAAAAAATATAAAATACATCTCAAAATTGTAGACAATTAAGAATGTTTTGTCTAAAATTGTAGGAAACGAAATAACTGACATCATCAGCAACTAGTAGAAAACTTAAAATTTTCGTTTGGCGATTATGTTGATCAAAACAAAATGACATAACTCACGTGCATATTATCCAAATCAAAATGCAACATATTTTAAATAATAAAAGACAATGTCTGCCTGTCTGTTTGTCTTATGCACTATACGTTCAGCGACCGCGCGTCGGAGAGCTACAAAATTTGGCAATCGGAGACCCGAGGGGTGGGAAGGGGACACGTGAAAACCGATTTTTAAAATTTTAATTATTTTTTTAGTTATTTAATGTTTTATGCGATTTCGACCGTTTCTTGCCCTTTTTTTCCCACGATTCAGATGTCGTAGAAAAAAAAACAAATCACACCACCGGAAAGAGCAGACAATTGCGAGTAAAAATATATCAATTTCAAATCTCAATTTTGATTTCTAATATTTTTTAAAAATTTTAAAACAAAAGTCACTTTCGGTTCAAGAAAGCCAACTTTCGTTTTTAAATCCTCCCATCGTAAAAACTACTCATAATTTCGACTAATAATTCACATTTTCAGAAAGGTCAAAGATCTGGCATTCTTACAAGTCCAATCTGGTCAAGAAATAATGAAAATTGCCTGCAGAATCGCAATTTTAAAGATGTCATGATTTTATATTTCTCGGCGATCCGCTAAGTTCTTCAACGGCATTTTCCGCCTCGGCAGTAGTTTTTTACCCGTCTCCATGGAGACCGCGTTTTCGTTTTAAAATGAAATAAAAGCTTAGCATATGTATTGGATACATCGGGTGAAATTATTATATTTATATGATATTTTAAATGGATATTTTAATTTATGGATATTTTAATTTATGGATATTTTAAATAATTTAAATGATTGAATTATAGTTGTTTGAATTGTGGTAATGTACTTGAAATTATTATATTTATGGATTGGTGGAATGATATGGATGATTGATAGAACGATATGGATTTTTTAAATGGATATTTTAATTTATGGATATTTTAAATGGATATTTTAATTTATAGATATTTTAATTTTATGGATATTTTAAATGATGGAACGATGGAACGAGGATGATGGAATTAAGAGCTTAATTATAAAATTTAAATTAGCGCGCGGGAAGTTAGCGCGCGAGAATTGCACTCGGTAGGCCCAGGTTCGATTCCCGGCACTGACGCGGAGTACGATCACGTTAAACATATGGGTCCGTAAGTCCTTCCGAGAGGTTGGTGGTAGGGGAATGTGGTCGGAAGTACGGTCCCTGTGGATGCCTCCCCCACTGGGTTCCGGTCTAAATTGGGCGAATAAAAAGAAAGTTATGGAGATTGCCGCGGAGGACGCGGTAGCCCAGTGGTTAGCGTGCGGGAATTTCACTCGGTAGGCTCGGGTTCGATTCCCGCCACTTCCAAACTACTGCCGTGTTCACGCGGAGTACGATCACGTTAAACGTGTGGGTCCGTAAGTCCTTCCGAGAGGTTGATGGTAGGGGAAGGAGGGTACGGTCCCTATGGATGCCGCTCTCACTGGGTTCCGGTCTAAATTGGGTGCATAAAAAGAAAGTTATGGAGAATGTCGCGGAGGGCGAAGTACCGCAGTGGTTAGCGCGCGGGATTTGCACTTGGTAGGTCCGGTTTCGACTCCCAAAATTGCCGCCGTGTTCACGCGGAGTACGATGACGTTAAACATGTGGGTCGGCAAGTCCTTCCGAAAGGTTGGTGGTAGGGGAAGGAGGGTACTGTCCCTGTGGATGCCTCCCCCAATGGGTTCCGGTCTAAATTGGGTGGCACTTCCTGGACGTCCGAAGACTTACCTTACACTTTTCTGGTAGGTCGCGCTAGCGAGTTTACCACGGTTAGAACTTTCAAGGGTAGCGAACAGGCTGGTCGCCAAAGGCGGCTAGTAATTAATATGAAATAAATGGCTGGTGAATTGTTTGGCGTCAAAATACAAATCGATAGAAAACAATGTCGAAAATCGAACCACACAACTTCGACTGGACAGACGACACAAATCCATTGAATTGCTAAAATATTTAACTTTCTTTATATATTTAAAATAAACTTTACATTACTTTGAAACAAAATTTATAAAAAAAAATGTACACAGAAACTGTTGTACAGTCCATCAAGCAAGGACCTTGCTGATTTTCCTTAACAACGGAAAAAATCCCAAATGTAGTCTTAACCCGATCAATACCAGAAGAAGAATATTAATGACTAAAATAAATCGCGTCACATTCATTTAGTATTAAATGAATTAGTGAAAACAGAGACGGAAGGATTATTAACAGAGTCGACAGAATATATTTCAGTCAGATCATATCGATCAATTGCTAACGTTTATACATAGGAATATACATGGGATTCAAAAAGCAAACGATTTCTGGAAAATTTATGACGTTTTTCTCCTGCGACTCCAAGCTGGCGTTTTATGAATTAACCTCCCTCCCCACCACCTCACCACATAGACCCATTATATTTTATTAATAAAATTCAACGTAGTCAGACCCGAATACGAGTGACTGCACTCGAAAGACCTCGGGTTTTATTTCCGCCTCTGCCCAAACTGTTTCCGTGTTTACGCGAAGTACGGGCAGATATGTGGGTCCTTCCGAGAGGTTGGTGGTAAGGGAAGGAGATCACGGTCCCTGTGGATGCCGCCCCCACTGGGTTCCGGCACTTCGCGACCGTCCATAAACAGGTACCTTACATCTTCGGGTAGGTCAGATGAGTCGAAGAATAAGACCCAGATACGAGTGATCGCAATGTTTATTTAAAAAAGCCTTTTGCATTTAAACCTCTTAAGTAGGCTTTCCTGAAAAACGGATATTTCCATTTCATTGATATTTTTGCAATTTCTAGTCTTCACATATTCGGATGAATTTATTTTTCGGAAGCTGTCTACCTGGGTCTTATTTGATTTTGAGGGAAAACAGCTCAAAGCACATATCAACAAAAATTATGATTAATTATTTTCCAATATCATTATTGCACGTTTTATCATATTCCAAATTATCAATTTCACTAACACTTATCCGACTATGTCTTCCAGAATGAATTAAATCATCTCTAATTTCGTTTGGTCGCAATCTTTTCCTGGTTGTAGGCGTCATTTTGAAGGTCAAAAATTGGTAAGTACAATATTTAGTCCATAGATGGCAATTACAGTACAATAATGAAGTAATTGGCGTCAAAAATAGATGCCGGGGTTCAATCGACATCTGGCTGGAACTAATGATTTTAAATGTCGAGGGTCTCCCAACATAGGACCGCAAAGGGTAAAAAATCCGATTCTTTGTTTATCTCTAAATTCTGTAGCAGGTCCTTTGAGGCACAGACTAATA
Source organism: Amaurobius ferox (assembly GCA_951213105.1). Classification (NCBI taxonomy): domain Eukaryota; kingdom Metazoa; phylum Arthropoda; class Arachnida; order Araneae; family Amaurobiidae; genus Amaurobius; species Amaurobius ferox. Next base: position 135,343,823 of record OX578134.1, read on the forward strand.
TGATTTTGGTGAATGAATTATGATTTTGGTTTTTGAAGACGTTACCTCAAATGTTTTTCTAACTCACAATTATGCACTTCAATTACATTTACAATATGCACTTTAATTATTCTGTACATCTACAATATACATTTCAATCACAACTGCATTGTGAATGAAAAAAAAAAAAAATAGAAATATCTAGTTCTAATTTTGAGAATGATTTAAAGGGTTTTTAATTTTTAATTACTGCAATTACTAAAAGTTGTCATGGGAATTTACAATCAGAACCTTTAATAAGTTTTTGACGAAGTATAATATGCTTATAATAAAAATTATAAATATCTTTTTTTTACACAACGAAACACGTAATCAAATTATTGTAGCATGTATATATATCCAAAAATTTGTCTTTAACCACGCGTTTAGAAATTTTAAAATTAAAAAAATATATATTTAGATTTTTTAATTACCATTTCAGGGTTTAAAAGGGAGCCATAAGAAAAAAACTGGATTGAGGAAAAATGACAATAAAAAAATTGAGAAGTAGGAATTATGCAGTTGCTACCCTCTCCCCCTCCTTAAAAATTTGTTTTGCTTTGTTTTACTGTTCCTCCCGCTGTAGAGAACTATGGACACTTGGTAGCTCAGTCAGTAGAGCACATCACAGAATTTTAGAGAGATTAAGCTCTTCACTGTGCAGGACATCGTATTGGCGTGCATAATACTGTTGCCCCCCCCCCCCCCCGTGAATGAAATAATTTCTATATATTAAAAATTGAAATTGTCACGTGAACGCAATCATTTCGGTTGGAACCAGGTGTGACCGTTCTGATGTCGCATCATTATTACAGCTACGGTTGGGTTAATGGAGGTTAGAATCAATGATTTTGTTCGAGTTGTCACATCGTCACACGAACTAACTTTATATTATTTTTAAAAAGAATTATTGTAAACTAACAAAAATTTTACGTTGTTGAAACAATAGAGATAATAATTATTACAATGCAGATTATATGAACGAATGATTACTCGAACGAATTATTCTGTTCGAGTTGTCACATAGTCACATGAACTAATTTTATGCGATTTTTAAAAGTAATTATACTAAACTAACACAAACTTTGCATTGTTAAAATCACCGAGATAAGAATCATTACAGTGCAGGTTATATGAGAGATATTTACGCAGTTCGAAGGTCAGACAAATTGTTAACTTCTACAAAAAATATGTTTACTAGTGTGGTCTTAAAATATTCACCATGCTGTTCAGATGCTCAACTTTTCTCACTGAGTTCCTTAGGCTGGTGAATCACGAATCTATGGAACTCAATGAGAAAATTTTAATACGTCCCCAATCAAAATATGGTACTTTCGTAAATAACGAAGTAACGTATAAGCTCGTGTCATTCGAAGCCTCTCAACATGAGCAAAAGCACAGAATAAAAAATAAATATGTCGAAGAAAGGGTTTGCATGGGTGAAGCAAAGCACCATTTTGACTTGAAAAACACGTCTTATAATGTAAGGCATAGTTTAATGCCTAACATCATAAGAATTGACTGCCAGGAGATATTCATAGAAATCCTTATTCTGCATTGAAGTCACGTGAACGTTTAGATGAAATATAAACCATTCAATTTAAACATTGAACTACGTTCAGAATTTTCACTCATATATAAGATGCATAAGCTCAGTTACTGTAGTACTCTTTTGGGACAGGCAAATACGTGTATAAACTGCAAAATACAGAGCAGCCTTTATAAAGTATTCTAGAAAAAGTTTCAATCGCTATCTTATGTAATGTTGTATTTAATTATTGTATTATGTAATTTTGTATTAAGGTAAACTATTTAAAATACAAACCCCGTTTCTCTTTCTATCTGCCTTTAGCTTTTACTATGCCGATTTTATTTTTTAATGATGCTGTTGCCTGTATATTTGCTGAAAGAGTTTCCAATTTCCCATTTATAAGCTATATTTTACGAGATATAGCGATTCCATGACTCAGACCGTGTGTGTAAGTGTGTGTGTGTTGTTGTTGTTGAAACCCAGACCGTCCGACCTACCAGAAAGGAAGTGTGTGTGTGTGTGCGGGGGGGGGGGGGGGGGGGCTCGCCAAATTCGCTTGACTCCTCTATTGATGATTTATACATACTGTAAAAAATACGATTCCAGCAGTCCTGTAGAACGAAGAAATCTAATCGCCCTGCAAGAAGAAGATAATTTTCTTCTTGTTACATAAAAAATAGCAAGAAAACTTTTCCTTGTCGATGCTTTGGATTAGATTATCTTGGGAATGTAATGTTGTTTGTTTGCAGATGAGAGCGACGTTGACCAAGAAAGTTCGCGCTCAACCACCACGAGCATGTAGTCATATACGTCGTGCTCAACCACCACAGACATGTAGTCATATACGTCGTGCTCAACCACCACGGGCATGTAGGCATATACGTTCTGCTCAACCACCACAGGCATGTAGTCATATACGTCGTGCTCAACCACCACGGGCATGTAGGCATATACGTTCTGCTCAATTACTACGAACATGTAGTCATATACGTCGGGCTCGACCACAACGAGCATGAAAAGAATTAAAATTAGAAACATGGACAAACATAAAATAAACATAAAGTAAACATAAAATTTAAATGATCTGTTTTAAAATATGGAATTGTACAAAGTATACCATTAAAGAGCCAAATTTTCTTTTAATTTTAAAGAAGATATAATTTTACTGTGTTTCATTCATATGCAGGTTTTCGACAGAAATTATGCTTTTGGTGGGAATCTCGATGATGACGCTTTCGATGGCATGCATCCCCCTTTGCAGCTACCTGTGGGCTCTTGCACTTGTTTTAGCGGTGATGGGCTTCTTCATGGGGACCATCGATACTGTGTCTAATGTTACTATGATATGCATATACGGCAAAGACGTATCGCCTTTCCTGCAGGTAAGAAGCAATTAATTGCATTCCATAAAAAAAAAAAAACATCAGCAAAAAAACGTCATCAATTAATTCTCTATCGAACCATCTTTATAAGCTTTAGACTTATTTAGCTATGAAGGATGGTAATGAAAGTGAAAAATTAAAAAAACTCTCGAAAATATTTTTTTATTATTATTCCACATTATAATGAAATTTATGAAGTTTAGAAGAGTGTGACTCCATTTAATAAGTATAAAACGAATTATATTTGATAATTATGAACTATGTTAATCTCTTATTAAATCAAAATAGAGTGCAATATTGCGCTTATATTTGCATATATACCTTTTTTGCCAAACGAAACCAATATGGTAATGTGGAAACATTATACAGTGTTTTTGAAACATAGCTGGTGGATAGTCATGATTGGACCAAACATTGCACCCTTTTATCAATATTGGTTTTATTCGACTAATATTCAACAATATTAGGCTAAAAATTAACCAAACATGCTTGCCACTTATTGACCGCAATTGCTAATGCTTACTCTATATTTGAAAAATATCGTAATTGTAATGAAAGTGAAGCCAATATTGAAACATATTGCAAAAATTGGCTCAATATTCATAACAGTGTCAAAGGAGTATCCTTACTGCAATAGATTTTGACAGGTTAGGTACCACTATTTAAGGCACAGATACTTGTATCATTTTAATAATTTTATTTCGGATTCTTAAAATCTTCCAGAAGAATATCCAAATTTATTTCTAAAAATAATTATTTTTGTTTTATTTTAATTTTCTTCCTTTTAGGAAAAAAAATAGCTCCTCTAAAATCTATCATTTTAATTTTTAAAATGTTTTGATAAATCATTTAAAAAATCTGATTGGTATCTGATTGGACATTGTTCATATATTAATAAATATGTGCAAGATATTAGAGCTCAATCATGAGTACTTAGAGAGAAACGTGTACCCCAAGTATGAAAACAAACGTTTCTTAAAAAATATATTTAAAGTTGGAAATTTAAGAGAGTTTTTCAGCAGTGTTGTGGTTTAAAATAAAATTAAAACACCCTTTCTCTATCATAATAAATAAACTTCTTTTTTTCCCCTTGCTTTTGTTAGAAATGCTGTAGTTTTTGTTTGAGCTAATAATTGAAGAAAATGATGTTTTGTCAAAAATTACTTACAGGGTCCCCTTAAAATGTCCAATTTTCCTTATTTTGGGACCTATACTATTAATTCTAGTCTATTTATGGGGAACTACCATTACATTTTACATCAGCCACACGAATTGATATGTTCTGTTATTCATAATTAAAATCTAAACTATGCTAAAAATATTTTTATATCGAGTGTGCCATGGCGTGTATTACAGGCAATCCATTTCTTCTACGGAGTAGGCGCCTTCCTGAGCCCTATGATTGCGCAGCCCTTCCTTCTGAACGAAGACTGCACCCCTTTCATATCAAATGTTTCGGAGCCCCTGTTTCCCGAGGATGAGAACGAGACTATGCCAGCAGCGACACTCGAGGAGGCCCAGAACATGACTCAGATTGACAATGCCTTCCTCATTATGGCCCTCACAATGGTAATATATGTCATATTTTGATTTTGATTTTATTTTCAGCATTCTCTGAAATCTTGGGGAATCGGCTGGGGACTTGGTGATTGCATTACAAACACTGTGCGCAACATGGCAAGGGGTTGAGACCCAGACCGTCCGACCTACCAGAAAGGTGTAAGGTAATGTTTGAACAGCCGGACATGGCAAGGCGTGCAAAAATTACAGATTTTGTTGTAGTAGTATAAATCATTGAAATAGTGGGTGCAAAAGCTTAATTGGTGTACCCATGACGAACATGTCGCCAAAATTTTTCACCAGCTTCACAATGTTTAGACTTTTTTTTTAATTTCAGCTTCACACTCACTACAATAAGTTATGTCTCAAATTTCGTTGTTGCAGCTATATTTTCATACCACTAAAAATGCAATTGCATAGTGGTTCATCATTTGAGAGTAAGTTTACTCCTTTGCTTTCGAAATAAAATATTTTAAGACACCGTTCCTAAGATGACATTATAATTATGTATTATTATTCGGCACTTGTTCATTTTAGGCGAATACCCCCCTCCCCCATCCTCTTCCTCCAAGAAAACATATTTTCCAATACTTCACCGAGGAATGTAAGAAAATTAAAAAAGCGCCAATCGCTATATATTACTGTCTAACGTGTTTTTGTCTTTCCAGACCCTCCAGAAGTCCACCAGCGACATAGAAAGTTGACTATGTATACACTTATAGCATTCATCATCACACAAAACTTAATGTAGCCGAATTTTCAATTTGTACCTCAAAGGCAGAGAAAATGTTTTAATTTTTTAAAAGTCTTTTCAGACCCTCTAGAAGCCCCCTGATAGTCTATAAAATTGAGTATTGCCACACTCATAGTAGATCGTTCCCGCCCACTCAAACTGCTACTGTAAGCCCTCGGGTCATTCGAGTGGTCTCGGTTTTCGGCACTCATAGTATCGACTATATGTCATGTAGAACCTAACAGAGTCGGAATTTCGATCGCATCTCACCTCGTGTGTGAAGATTATGGGATATATTTTTATGCCTTTTAGACCCCGATGGCTTAGGAATCTTCATGGAGTGGATAAAATAGAAGAGGGTGGGTCTCACAGACCCCCCCCCCCCCCACGAAGTCCCCACCGGGGACACAAAATTCTAAAACACGACCACATGTATAAAGCGCAAAGCAGTGGCAATATATAAAATTTGATGCGCCAGTGGTTGTGGACAACCCTGTTTTGCAATCGTCTGTCCGAAAAACTATTAATACAATATGGTTGGGTAAACCTTGTAATTTAATCACTTGTTCAAAATATTAGCACAACTCAGTAAACTATCTAAAAAGATTGTTTTCTTTTAAAATTATTGCCTGTTGCTGATTTGAAACACACGTGTATGAAGAAAATTCATTGCAGATTTTGAGAGGGTTTGGGGGATGTTTCATGTCTCGTCCTTCCAAAAAATATCTTTCTTTAAATGGAAACGTTTTATTGAAAGGAAACACGTGGTTACACTTACGTAACCACGTGACACCACTTCACTTAAAAATTAATAAAGATAAAAAATCGGCGGTAGCTCCAGTCCGAAGGACCTGAAATGGTTTTACGTGAGTAAACATTTTGTAAAATAAAACTCAAATTTTGTAATATCGAAAAAAAAAATTGCTCAATCCAAAATCTGATTATATACATTTATAGGGCCTTCAAAGAGCTATAAATTCTTGAATTTTGTTTATAGGTATCACGTTCAGTTTTTAAGATATAAGCATTAACCTTTTGCTTACGGGTGGGACAGCGTCCATCCCAAACGAAGAACCTCTCAAAAAGACAGGTATTTGACATACCCTATCCCAAACAGTTCGATCCCCCTTTGCAGGCATTGGCGTCCTTTTTTGAGAGGTTCTTCGTTTGGGGTTGACGCTGTCCCACGAGTAAGCAAAAGGTTAAAAACTTGAAAAACATAATATTTTCGTTCTTCAACTTGACAAGACGATTACTCTAAAACTGTAAGAGCTTTACATATTTTTGTCGCTTACTCGTTATATCTATCTTTCATATCTTCGAAGATATTACGAAAGTATGAAAAATGAAAAGAAAAACACTCGTTCGGGCAGATACGTTTTAAAGTTTTTCTAAAAAAATAAATTAAAAAAAAAAAAATTAAAAAAAAAATAAAGAGCTCGATCTAATATCCAACTATATGCACTATAGAGCTTTCAAAGAACTACACATTCTTGCTTACTGTTCTCTTTCAGTTTTTCAGATATAAGCATTACAAACTTGGAGTTATGGGGTACGAAGACAAATTGAGTAAAGTGGCACATAGTTACCGTAGTGTATTCAACCTAGCTTTGCGCGAAATATGAAATTGTGCCTGAAAGAATAATTATATTCAAAATTTTACTTCTCTTTCATCTACAAGTATCAATCAGTTTACACATTACAATCAATTATCGAGCATCCATTACTATAAAAGCCACAATAAAATAGTAAGTCTTAATTGCGTTGAGTATTGAGCTAGATAGGAGGAAAATGTCAATTACAAAGTTGTACATCATTGTCTAATGAGTAGAAATTGGCACCAAGAGCAAAAAAAACGCGTATGTAAAAGACAATAAATATCTGCAATAAACCAAATTGCTACTCGTAAGATAAAAACTTGCAAAACTTCCTTGAGAAAAGCAGGCTTGGGTCAACAAGATGACGACAATTGTTTCGAGGGTGTTATACAAGCCTCCTTTTTCAGGTTAAAACACGGTTTCTTTCTTTGTTATTTTCTTCTTAATTACTAATTCCTTCTTCTGTAATTTTTTTTATCTTTCTTCCTTTACAAGAACTCTTTCATTTTTTTTATCAATAATTAAACGGGTTATATATATATATATATATATTTGCTCTGTTTTATTTTAAATATCAATTCTTAAAATTTCATTTTCAGAACCTATTCCCTTCACCTTCGTGGGTCGGGAAGGGACCCTTTTACAGGCCCATGGTGATACTTTATAGTTGCTTTTGTTTTACAATGCCCGCATACGAATTTTTCGTTGTGTGTGTTCTAGCTCTATTTAAAGTGCTCATCATTTGTTTCGCCGCAGTTCGTTTCTAGCAGTTGCTAAGGGCGCATACTGTTCTATCTGTTCATTTGACCCGAAGAAGAGGGCTTATGATGCCCTCGAAACAATTGTCGCCACCTTACATGTCTACTTTCTCCAAGGAAATTTTGAATAAATATCTGCCAAACAGATCATCAGGGACTGTAACAAGATGACACATGCACTGCTTGTCAAAGATACCGTGGTCATATTCTTTCTTGAATTCAAATGTGCATTACTGCCATAGATATATGATTACTGCTGACAGGGAGGGAAGGGTTTTGAGGGGAGGAGCATTTTGAAAAGGCTGTACATTAGATTCCAATGCATGTAAGAATTGTTTATTTTAATATTCTTGATTTTAATATTCCTGAATGGTATAGCCATTTGCCAATGATCATACTGCAGAGCCCACTTCAACTATAAGAGCTTGCAATTTCGTCCTAGTAGCTCAACGGTAGAACGTCGGCTGGCCAGTTCGGTGATCCAGGGTTCCATTCCCAGTTGAGGCAGCAAGGTTCTTTACAATGGCGCAAAAAAAAAAAAAAAAAAAAAAAAAAAAAAAATCAACCCTGTAGGTTAAAGGTATCGGAGGTCTGAAGACCCCAGACCGTGCCACTCACATAGTGGGTTTAGAGTAGCTAGCTGCACGGCCCGGAAAGAATACCTCCTGCACTCAAGAGGCACCCAAGGTCTACCATCCCACCAAACGAACATTTATTTAGGTCTAAAAAGATAATAATTGATAAAAAATATTGTGGTTAAACAGACAGTTTTACATTATATTTGAACTTAATAAGTACGTCCATTTTTCAAAAATGGGAAAAAGGTTATTGCGAATATAGAAAAAAAGATCATTGAAAAATAAAATTTAGAGTGAGGTATATTAACATAATGAAAAATAGATTAAAATTAAGGAAAATAATAAAATTTTAAAAGTAAAATTTAGAAAATATATAAAAGGAAAATATATGAAAAGGGAAAAAAAAAATTAGGCGCATGGAAAACAAAAACAGAAATTTAGAATAAAATTTAGAAAAGAAAAATTAGAAAAAATACAAATAAAAAGGATCAAAAGAAAAAGAAAGAACCGAGAAAATAAGAACAGTTAACATAGTTTTTTTTTTTTAAACAGAAATTAGGAGGAAACACAATAAGTTCATATAAGTTAATAAGAATGAAATAAAGGGATTCATTGACCAAAATGAATTGACAGCAGAATCTACTCATAAGTTTAGGCCACTTTATTAGAAATTTCCATGGCAACAAGATTACAGTTTTTAATTTTATCTACTGAAGAGGAATTTGAACGAACTTTGGAGAACCAAATTGGTTTATTAAAAGGGAAGGGTTTGCAAAGATGCAAATTTTTAGAAGAAGGATAATCGATAATGTAATGGTCAACGTCACCGAATTTATTGGAAATACAGTTATAGGTGGATTTAATTTTGAAAAAGTATTGGTAATCAAGAAAGGGGCCATGACCAGTAAGAAAGTAAATGAGTCTGAAAGTGGTCCTAGTACAACTATTACGGATTCCGTGGACTCTGGAAGATTGAACTCCGATCTCAAATTGAGAGGATAGCGACCAGGCCGGGTTCTAATCTGGGTAAAAATAGTAGTAGCAGGAGGCTAACCTGAGGTAAAAATGGCAGGAGGTGGTTTGTCAGATTTTCAGTTGCCCGCCAATCTGACATTAGAGAGTGGAAAATGCAGAGTCCACTTCAACGGTAAGAGCTTGCAATTTCGTCTCAGTAGCTCAACGGTAGAGAGTCGACTGGCCAGTTCGGAGATCCAAGGTTCGATTCCCGGTTGGGGCAGCAAGTTTCTTTATAGTGTTGTGCACATAAATGAGGTATTTGAGTTTGCTCATGTGAAATAATATTATTTAAGGTAATACTTAAATTTGTTTCGGGTACTTGTTGTCCTTTTAGCTTTCTCGCTTCTGGCCAAAAATTTGTTCAGAAATAATTGATTGACAATAATAGTTATAATCCAAAAATTTGTTCAAATTTTTCAGGTACCTGTTGTCCTTTTGGCTTTCTCGCTTCTGGCCAAAAAGCAGTGCTTGCGGCTCCTTGGAGGAACGCAGCCAGACCGAGACGACAAAACAGCCAAAGATTACCAGGACATGGGCGGTCAGTAAACATAACTGTATTTTCTATAGTGTTAAATTCTACATGTGTATAAAAATTGCATCATGACGCTTTTGTCTAATTTGTTTTAAAAGTATGTTTGATAGTCATTTGTACCTCTTTATTTGACAGCATTTTTCTAAGATTCTCTTTAACTAAGATCAAAACTTTTTTTTAGATAAATAAAAACTTCCTGAACTCCCTTATATTGTTTTTAAAAATAGAGCTGAATATATTCTATAATAATAAAGGGAAATGTCTGTCCGTGTTGTCTTTAGCGGAAAACCTAAACGTCGTTTGGACATGAAATTTGGTTCGAACACATTAAAGTGATTACCGCACCACCTAGTGGCGAGTTTAAAAAGTTAGGATAAGGAACTCGGCAACAAATCGTGAAAGAGGGAAAATGGCAATTACAAATCTGTAGTGGATCATCTAATGCGTAGGTATTGGCGTTAGGAATGCACGAAACGTGTGTATGAAATGCAATGAATACCTGTCGAAAAGTCGTATCATCAGGACCTGCAACACGGTGAAACCTGCAGTGGTCGTCAAATTACGAGATAATATAATTTCTCGAATTCAGGTGGGCTAACGGAAGTCATTTTGAACAGACGGAAAGCATTTTAAACAGACTGCACATCAGATTGCTGTGCATGCTAACGGAAGGCATTTTGAACTGCACATTAGATTGCTGTACATGCAAGTGTTGTTCATTTTAATCATCCTGAATGAGAGAGCCAGCCGTTCGCCAATAAACATAGTCGTCAAATAAATGCCTCCTGTAACAGTTTTATTGCCGACTAGTAGTATACACTTTCTTCGTACGGAATATATAACATAAAGAAACCTAAAATTCATAATTATTCTTCTAGTACTTATTCTAAATGATATTGTCGTTCAAAACATTCGATTAAAACATATAATTCAATTATCCTAAAATGAAGTATAAGAATCGCAGGTAAATCTAAACAATAAAACACCCAGGTCTCGTTTGTAAACAAATTTACAAAAAATATGAAATGAAATCAATACATATATGTAAAATGAAAGCGTTAAAATTGTATTAGAAAAATATACCTGTACTATTTATATTCTCGTAGCTTACAACAGAAGTAGCTTACAACTGCAATATATGAGTTTGAAAAATATTTGCCAAAATAAAACAGATGACGTAAGAAATTGAAAATAACAATAATCCCTGTAATCTTTAAACCCGACGGTCATAATTGATATAATCCAGTTAACAATGCAATTCCAATAAAATTTATTTTATATACATTTCTTTATTATTTAAATCGTAAAATATTTAGTAAAAATCGTCTGCCGTATAAACACATTGGATTCTTTCCGTTACTAAGCAATATAATATAATTTTCTTCAAATAAATTTGCAAAAAAAATATCGCTTGCATAACGATATCTCTATGGAAGGTTTAATTGTGCAATTTTATTAATATCTCGACAACTGCTAGTCCTAGAAATTCGAAACACTGACCGCAATTTAAGTAGGACTATTCTAGGACTACCCCGAAAATTTTATGAAATTCTATGCAGCCGCTCTCCCGTGATGACGAGCCAAACACACATACAAATAAAATGTAAAATGAAGACTACCGTTTCGAGGGCATGTTTTTCAATTGTTTTCGAAACGATCGTCTACATTTGATATTTTATTTGGGCAGCATTTTATGTTGTGATTTATTTATTTATTGCTCGTATCCAAAGTCATGGTTTGTATTTATAAGTAGACGTTTTCCGAAGCATTAAATCCATTCTTTTTCTGTTTCAGGAAATGAAAATTCAGAAAAGAACACAAAAAGCGCGTTTAAAATGGCGATGGTGACAGTGCTGGGAGCTCTTCTTTTGTTTCTTTATGATGGTCTCCAAGTGAGTAATCTATAATCCATAATAAATCATTGTCTCTCAATTTGTAGATTTTTTACCTCTATTTGTTTATTATTAACTATCAGATTATCGATATTTTAATATGTTGTAAATAGTAATATTATATATTATACGTATTTATCATTACATATTATATTCATATTATCTTACTATAGAAAATGCAAGACTTGCTACGACGTCGATCACTTTTTAACCATATACAAATAATCGTTTCACGTGAAATAAACCGTTACATTTCTCTCAGTGGCAAGTGACAACGAATAAACCCGATTCACGCTCTTCAGTCCCTTTCGCGTCTTGATACAGTTTAAACTCGTACTCTCTTTCGACCAGCTAGTGTTTGCGAACTTGGAGGAGAGCCGAAGGTGTTGAAATCCCTTATCCAGCGAGGACACAACCAGGGGAGCGAGGTCAGCGGAATCAGCCACTGGATGAGGTCCGAAGAGGGTCCCGCCAAATTAAACCCCAGTCTCCGACGGGTTTAGGCTCAGGTCATGAATAGAGTCCGTCCCCACGTCACCTGAGGGAGTCCAAGTCACGGAGAGCCGAGCAGAATGCCAAACAGCCGTGTTCCTCGGATTTATGTAGCCCCCAGGAAGGGAAAATCAGAGCTATACAGAGCTAAGATCTGTTCACCATATTCTACTTCTTCGACCCAGGCCGTCCGACCTACCCGAAGGTGTAAGGTATCTGTTTGGACTGCTGGGAAGTGCCACCCAATTTAGACCTGAATCCAGTGAGGGAGGCATCCACAGAGACCGTACCCTCCTTCTCCTATCACTAACCTCTCGGAAGGACTTACCGACCCACATGTTTAACGTAATTGTACTCAGCATGAACACGGCGACAGTTTGGGGGATATGCGGAAATCGAACTCGAGTCGTTCGAGTGTAATCCTGGTGCGCTAACCACTGGGCTGTCGCGCCCCTGGGGGGAGGCCTTGTTTTAAACCTTGCATATACCTCATTAAAGACAGTTACCCCTTTTATTGCGTGAAGGGATTGAAGTCAGACGCCATAAAGCCGACTTCTAGATCTCGTTGTATTGTTATCTCAAAGGGCTTTATAGCTAGTTTATTATAGTACATAAATATTTTTAAACTCCAATTTACATATTCCATATTTAGATCAACTTGTAGTAGAATCAGTACCAGGAATAAAAATCTTTTTGTGCGATTTCTTCTGCAAGTTTTGTATTTTTATCTTAAAAAATTTCTAAGTTGGCAGCAGGTGATTCAAACCGATTAATTTGATATATTCAACTGATGTGTGTATTACATTGTAAAATAAATTGTGAAATAAAAATATGTCCCTGGAAAAATATTTGATTTTCAATAGTGACAGATTAAACTTATTTGTTACTATTGACATTTGAGTATGTTTTTCCAGAAGTTCTGAGGTTCCTGCGGTTTCCCACCTAGCTACGATCAGTGGTTCTTTCAGGCAGGAAGCCCCCGCCCCCCGGAGACGATAATTCGCCTCCTGCCGGAGGCATTTTATGTTAACCTAGTTCCTATTTATGTGACAACATATAGATATATTTATATTGGGCAAATAGAAAACTTGCCCCCTAAAGTTTAAGTTTCATTTGCTCTCACCCACCCCACCCAAAAAGTCCTTAAAGAAACATTGGTTACAATTCTGTGAATAATACTTGGTACTTACAATTAAAGTGCAGCCACAATCTCAGAAAGGGGGACGATGACTGTTGTCGATATTATTAAAACAATGGAGAACCAATAAATTAGCAAAGAGGACGCTAAATTAGCTAAGAGAACGGCCGCCACTGCTCATAACACCACCTCAATGAAAGTCAAAAGTTTATTTGTAGTCTAATAGGTGATTTTTTTTTTTCGCATAAGAACATGAATGAGGAATTGGATATAAAACTAGTAATGGATTAATATTTCTTTTAAACAACAGAGACTGCAATAAAACATATGCGAATGCCCATTTTAAGTCTAGTGGGCAATGGGTAAAATTAATCAAATATTTTGTCTGAATTTGATACTTATATTAATTTGTAATTTAAAACATGAAACCGCTGTTTCATTAAATACGGAACGCACACGCACTGAAGATGAAAACTCATAACATGTTTTCAAAACTATTCTAAGATTTTTAAATTTTCAAAACGTTTTAATCAAATATTTTGTTTAAATTTGATACGAACTGATATTACCTTGCTATCTTAAAAATAAAACAGCTGTTTCATTAAATACGACGAAGTTTAAGAACCCATAATGTGTTCCAGTGGTGGTCTACTTTTTATATTTTCTTTTGCACAGCATTTTACGTTAAGATCTATATATGTATCATCGTTTCATTGTCTTTCATGTTTTTGTATATAGAAAATCCTTTCATTTTTAAGAACCATAATTATATACATTTTTCCCAGGCATCGTACGGCGGCTATATTTATTCATATGCGGTGAAAGGCCCAACCCAGTTCCACAAGTCAGATGCAGCTTATCTCAACGCCCTCTTCTGGGTAAGTTAATTGCTAGTCACGCTGATACTGCTGAATACTTACATACATTAACCATAAAACCAATAAGCTTTCAGAAAATGTATTTCGTAAAATAAAAAAGCTATGAGCTTCTACAAGGAACTATATTGGGTCTTAACGGAAGTACAAGCTTCTACAAGGAACTATATTGGGTCTTAACGGAAGTACATGATTACTTTGAAATATCTGCAGTGTGTCTCCACCTAATTTATCACACACATGACGTTATAGTCTAGTGATTAATCACCTATGATAGTCGTTCCCTTCTGGTATATATTGAAGGCAATTTAATAGCTAGATATTATAGGTTGTTGAAATCTCAGAACTTGTAGCAATCCTCTTCATAGATGGTGTGAATAATGTCTTATTTCAGTACGATAACGCCCGCCCACATACAGTAAATATTTACGAGATACAATCATGTTACCATATAGCTTACTAGACATATTCTTAGTTTAAAATATCTGGTACATGCTCTGATAATACCACCGTAGACAACCGAAAAACCTTCTTTAATAGGATCTAAGTATAACAAATTAAAACCGTATACGACACCTTTACGATTCAAGGCTGTGACAGGTAGCGAAATGTATCATTTTAACAAAGGCGGAGCCATTCCGTACTAATATGTCCATGCAAGTCATTTTTTGCACAATATAAATACTTTCATTTGCACAGAAATTTTTATCATGTCTTATTTACTACCTAACCAGTCTTATTCATAAATTTTAGGCGAATTGAACTTCCTCTTATGATATTGCTATTTCAATTTCACCGAATGTATTTTGGATAGATATTATTTTATGATCAAAGTTTTTCTTAACACGTATAAGGAATTACATTTTTAAGAACACCGTATTAGATAAATGGAAATATAGTTCATTTTATCTCTTTTCTGTAGATCGTTATTCCTTATCACTTAGACTTTTGAAGAGCAAGTGTTTGCAAAAAGATAAGAAAATAAAAGATAAAACCCTTTCTGTTTTAATACAGGAAGGTGCGATTGATTTTGAGTGAAAAACCAAAATAAATATATGGAATGCGAGACTGCTAAACCTGGTGCACTCCACCTGTTTATCATTGGTACCCGTCTAAGTGTCTTAGATTATTTCTCTAGTTTAGTGGGCACAGGCTAAAGGTAGACTGCTTTAGCGAGGCCCAGGAGTGGGCACACCAAAAGTGTAAAATTTAAAAACTGTATCAAGGTTCTCAAATTTCAAACTTGCCCTTGCTGTGCCTCAAGGCAAAACTATCTATACTTATTGTAATACTCAGAGGCGACTCTGTGTCGCACCTTTAGATGTATCGGAGGATTCCTTGGTTTTTCTTGTTAAGGACTTGGAGCAGTAGGGTTCCGAAGTTTTTTGAGGTCCCAAGCGAACTTTCGTGAAAGGCCCAACCTTAATATTAAATGCGGTAGAACATCACCAATACGAAAATTGGTAACTCGAAAAATCGATTATCCGATAATTTATTTAAGCTGTTTTTACAAATTCAAAAATCAGTACAGGTTTATTATGTTAGGTTTTTTAATTTAGGTCCTGGTATATAATTTTGCGCTCCCCGGATAAGCAATATTTTGGAGACTTTTGTTTATAATATAAATATATTCCCTGGCCAAAACGACCTTGTCCTAATGGATATTCCGGCGCTGGTTATATAATCATAGTTTTCCTATCTAATACCGAAAGTCCACAGTTAAAGCTCAGGCAAGAAGAAGGAATGCTGATTATACAAATGTTTTTAGGACGAGGTTCATTATAGCTCTCCTGAAGTCACGAAATACTGAAACTTGAAGAGACCAAAACATATAAATTGTTACAGTTTACATTGAAATCCCCAAATCACACAGCACCCCAAATCACAGGGATTATAGTATCATTATAATCCGGGTTAAGATCGTAGCCAAAATGCTGTAAAGATAACTGCAAACCGATACACAAATGATTAATGATAAAATGCATTATTATATAAAATACGTAATTTTATTACAAGAAAACGTTGAATGCACTAATGAGTCTTTAAAATGTGCAAAGCAGTTCCAATAAAAATAATGTACAAAATTTTGAGACCCCTGTAAATATGAGGCCCCAAGCGGTAATTTGGGTTGCATGGCCATCGGAGCGCCCATGTCTAGGAGGAAACAGCTTCTCGTTTACTCAAGGGACAAAGGTCTTTTGGATTTGGTCTAGCATTTTCTAGACTAAGAGGTTTAGTACTTTTGGACTTGGTCTAGCATTTTCTAGACTAAGGGGTTTGGTACTTTTGGACTTGGTGTAGCATTTTCTAGACTAAGGGGTTTAGTAAAAAGATTACCATGATGGTAGTAATATACAGTGCATGAAGGAAATTGATAATTTGAACTGCTCTACGGATATTAATGATCTAAAAATAGTTTACATTAATGCAGATAAGCCAAATGCATCCACTAAGCTGTTTTCAAAGTGGAAGATCCAGACATGTCCGACTCGTCTTAAGACATCTTTTGGATTCCAATTGGAATCGAGATTTTTACGACCTCTCCGCTCAAGAGGGTATATGACAGTCCCTTTACAAGAAAAATAAAAAAAAAAAGGATAGGGAAAGTTCCTCCAAATAAGCTTCCCTCAAACTTTTGAGGGACCAAAACTTCAACACAAAAAGTATTTAATCAAGTGATCGAATTCCTCTCGCAGGGGAACTTCAGGACCAATATTAAACTTTTGTAGAATTACTTAAGTCCACTTGTTATAGTAGTTTAGTTCGTTTAATAACAGTAGCAGAAGCTAGGTGAACTGGGAATAATTTAGATTGTGCATCTTTCTTCTATCTGTGCTCGGCACGAGAATTGGTTTTGGCCCTCTCAGCTGCACCTCCCCCACTGGAAGGTTTTGACCCTCTCAGCTGCACCTTCCCACTGGAAGTTGGACGATTTTTCTTTTCTACAGGTTTTTATGTCGACTGTGCTTTGGTCAGTTATTTCCCCATTCTCATCACTCACTTCACTAATGTTTGCTGATTCATCTTCACTTGAGCTGCTTTGCTCCATGTTACTTTCGATTGTGCTTTGTTTTGGTTGGTTTTCCATTCTTATCACTACCATCACTAATGTTTGCTGATTCATCTTCACTTAATCTGCTTTCTTCCATATCTCTTCCAGTTTCATTTTTGTCCTTTAGGGCTTTAGCCAAGACTTCAATGTTCAGCACAATAAAGTTTTCTCGAATCCACCCCTTCCGGACATCCACAGTCTTAGGCTTTTCCAGGTCAGCCACTACTGCATTTAGCTTCTCGATGATTTCCGTGAATTCCGCTTGCTTTTGTCTATTTTCACTTTCATCCGTCACTGTTTTCTCCATTTTTTGTTGTATTCTGCACACTGTAGAGTATTCTAATTTTGATTTTTTTTTGCTTCACCATAGGAGATGTTATTAGTTTTTATAGCTGTTTGTATTTTTATTTCCAGATCTTGTTTACTTGTAGCCGTGTGCTTTCCCCCGCACCGAAAGCATTTTGGGTATTCCGCTAAGCACTCTGCAACTTCGTGTTTTTCTCCACATTTATAGCATATTTTGAATTTACTTCCACATTCATGTTTGTAATGGTTGAATTTTAGAGATTTTAGACATATTTTCGGGCTTTCTACATACGGGAGAGCTTTAAATCTCGAATATCCGATATTCACGTAGTTTCTGCTTGTTTTACCTAGTTCATGTAATAAAATAATTTGTATTTTCTCTGTACTTTTAGGCTTAGTGAATTTAGTCAATTCACTCCAATTTATCTCTTGTTTCTTGAGTTCTTCAGCAATTTCCTCTAGGTTCACTTCTGGGTGTATATCTCGTATTATCCATTTAGTGGTGATAGTCTTAAATTATTCTCGCACGTGTGGGTACACCACAAAAAATTTTCTTTTCCAGAAGTCGGGCAGCGCTTTCGCTTGATTTGACAGCCACAGCCACGTTACCATTCCTTGTTACGAATATATTGCTTATATCTCTATCAATACCTCCAGTAGACCTTGCATGAGAGACGTTGATCAGATCTACGATCCGATCGCGCCTTCCTATCTTAAGAAGCGCAGGCCTCGACACATTCTATTTGGCTCTAACGAGACCAAGTGGAAAAAGCGTCGATTCCTTGTCCCTCAAACAGGTGTCTCCTAGTTTTTCAACATCCTTCTCTGATCGAAGATAGATGGCGCCACTCCGATTCAAGGACTTAGCGCTTTTTGACTCTTCTTTCATGGCCCTGCTACAGGCCTGTACGGCTAGCATTTGCCACTCGCGTTTGCGTGTGTACGGTACTCACGTCCACGTTCGTAAGAATTATTCTAGCATTTGTATCATTTTATTCAGTGCAAAACTGTTAATGAATTTAAATCTCTGTGCACCATCTTGCAGACTAAAACTTTATACTGCAAACTTAAAAGCGTAATTTTTTCGTGAGGGAAATAAACTTGTGCCTTCTTTGAGGCAATTTCTCGGGGAAACTGCTAACTTGTAAAACTGTAAATTTGTAAATCTTAAAATTGTATTTATTATTTCTTTGTAACTTAGCTTTAAACAGTATATTTTTATAAAAGCTTAATCTGATTGGTCCTAACCTTAGCCCCTCCCTCTTCCCTTTCCTACCTACTTGCCAGATCAGCCATCCAAGAAAAAGTCTCTATCTCATCTATGTTCCAAGCAAGCAACCATTACTGAGCACCCTCCAACAGATGAGTGCATTGCTATATCGTATATTCACTATATCCATTGCACTTGTTTCACATCAGATGTGGGGTTACGTGTCAGGAGGCACAGGCACCCCGTAATTAAGCGTCTTGGCTTGGCTATCAATACCTTCTTTTTGCAGTTCTTTTTTACAATAGATTGGGTGAAATGGAATCTTCTCCACAGCCCCCGTTAGAATAATTTTAGCTTCTGTAGTTCCATTTTGGAATGCAGTTTCGATTTTTTGCCTATCCGATAGGTTGTTACCTCTCCATAGACCAGCATCACTAAAGATCCTCCGCCGACTTACCTCCGGCACTTCGTTGTATTGCTCCTTCCGTATTCCCGCGCTACTAGGAAACTTCTCCATTCACAGTTCGAAAAATATGACAAAGCAGAAAACATCCGACCGACCACTTTCGTGGCCAACGACCAACTCCGCTCCAAAGAATCTCTAACTGACATGAGCAGCTGCTTGGATGGTCGAAGCTATTGCCAAAGTGGAAAACTTTTAGAGAAGTTGTGCGAAATAATTTTAAAAAATAACTTGGGTATGGAATTTGAAAAAGATAAATATTTTTATTTCATTCTGATAATGTTTGGGATACAAGTATCGAGTCATATATTGCAAAAATAATTGGTGAACAATGTCTTTGCTATGTAGTACGTGTGGAAAAGTAAAAATACTTTACATGATCTTTATGCCTGCCGTCCAAACTGCTGCTCATTTCTCCGGACGAGTCGGACGGTCTGGGTCTTCAACATAATCTTTATAATACGTTTTAATCTGATTTTATGTTTGTCATTCCTTTTTTCTCAGGGAATGTTCGCCCTGGGGAGGCTGCTGTCGATTGTTTTGGCAACTTACCTTTCACCGTCTTTTATGCTTTTCTGTAATATTGTAAGTATACTACCACTTTTACTATTTGATTGGAAGTAAAATATATTTACTTATTGTAGTTCGAACATTCATATGTATATCCGTTATAGAACCTGTACATATACAGAGTGTTCCAAAATCTTGAAATTAAGCTTCGAGTGCAATAACCAGCATTTATAGTGTTTTTCACCACCTATGTATTATCAAATTTGCTATACTGAGAAATTTCAAAATGTGAAGATTAAATTGAATATTAAATGTGGTAAAATACGACGCGAAATTATACATGCATTACAAATATGAAATAAGAAAAGCTAAATTTGCGAATATCAAAACGTAAGAGAGGCAAATATATTACAAAAATGCTAAGTTTTGATAATATTATTTTATTATTAGTATGAATAAATGTGGGAATAAAAATTTCTTAGATTGTAATATTGCATTGTGCCATTATAATATACATATCATTTAATATACACGTATGTTTTACACAAAGCATGTCAAACTCAGAGGCTAACATGGGCCAAATGAAGAAGGTCTAAGTTTATGTGGGCCGCCAAAAAAAAAAGAAAGAACCTTCAATTTTTATGAAGTAGGCTTATTTCGAAAAGTACAAATATATAAATCTGAGACAGTGGTAAAATCAATGTTTTCTTCCTGACACTTGGCATCTCTTCTCTGCTATTATCTTTTCTAATTCGGGGGAAATCTTGTTCGCAGTGGCTACTTTCAAAACTGAACCAAGGTGAATGTCAGTAATTCTTGATCTGACAGGTGACTTATTTCCTTTCATGAATGTAAATATGCTCGCACCGATAAATACTTCCAAACATAGAAATAATTTCAGATGCGAATTTTCGCGTGTTTTCAAACATGGCTGGCAAATATTTGTAAAATTCAGGCACACCAACTTCACTTAATTTTGCCTTCAAATCTGAATATCACTGGATCTCGATTACCTCCATTTGCATATGATTAGGTACTAATTCTATATTTATCGAGAAAATCGAAGAAAACAAAAAAACTTGTCTTTCAAAAATTTAAAATCTGCAAACCTTGTTTCAAATTCAGTTCTAAGGCTTAAAATTTTTCCTGCGTATTTTTGATACGATGCAATTTTACCTAAACTTGATATATTGTATGTCAGAAAGTGTGTCAAATCTTCATTTCTCAATTGTGTTTCCCAAAGAGCTAGCTTATATTTAAATGCTTTAACTTGTTGTTGTTGTCGTGTCCTTAGCATTACATTTAAGGAAGAATGTGTGCACTGCTTCTGTTTAGTCTAATGACCCGGGGCACCCGAAGGTAGAAGTCTGACTTCTGCCCCAAATAAGACATCACAACATCCATGCTCGCAGGCGGGACTCGAACCCGCAATCTGGCAGCCGAGCCATCATGAGGAAACGCCTGCCTCTTTTACCGCTCGGCCACCACATCGGCAAATGCTTTAACTTGGTCACACATTTTTGTAATGATCTGATCTTTCCCCTGCAGTTTTAAATTTAAATCGGATAAGTGTTTTGTTATATCAACCAAGAAGGATAAATATTGCAACCATACTCGATCAAAAAACAAGCTCGTGTCTCCATTTCTCGTTATTAAAAACCGACATATTTCTTCTTTCTAGTCCCAGAATTGTTTAAGAACCTTGGAACAGGATAGCCAATGTACCTCGGTACAGTAGGACAACCCGGAATATTCGCTTTCTAATTCACTTAATAAAAGAGAACTGTCGCTGATTTATTACCTCGATTTACCTCGAGATCTTATAAAATTGATAATTTTTTTGATAGGCGTTAACATATTTTCCATCTTCATTACCTTCGTACATAATATTTCTTTGTGTAATGCAATGCGTAGGATGAATCTTGGAACCATCATATCTTTCACTTTGTTTTTTTTCCCGCAGTAGTGCCACGAAACCGTAGGTTTTTCCGGTCATTGAAGGCACTCCATCTGTTGCTACAGAAGTCAATTTAGACAGAAATAGATTGTATTTTTGCAATAGTTAACAGACACAGTTAAAAATATCTTGTCCTGTCGTAGTGCTAGGCATCGGTACTAGTTCCAATAATTCCTCAAAAATGTTGAAATCCGTGTCGCAAGCATGAAGAAACACAGCTAACTGAGCTACGCCTCCAATGTCTGTACTCTCGTCATAGGCAATGGAAAAAACTTCAAACTGAATGATTTTGCATAGAGGGGATCCAATGAATCATTTCTCCATCTAAAGCTGTGAAACATGGTTTTGTAATATAAACAAACAGAGTACTTCTCATAACCTCTGATATTTTATAGTTTCGGTTCTTGTTTTGATTTTAGCTTAATGATTTCGTTGGTGAATCATAGGAATATGAGAGTATTTTTTTTTAAGTTTGGGTTTTAGAGGAATGTGTGGCAGTGAAATTATTAGGTTATTTCGGATAAAAGAATGGCTGGGCCAAGCCGTTTTCTTTCTGTTAATAAATATGTATAATTAGAAAAACAAAAATTAAGCTGAAAATTTTATCAAAACTTTTTACAAATACTGTTATATAGACTGGGCCGCAAAGATATTCGTTGTGGACCGCATGTGGCTCGCGGGCCGCGAGTTTGACATGCTTGTTTTACACGATTTAGATTTAAAATATAATTGAAAATTTTGCATCATGTTTTAATCAACATTCAAAACAATACAGACACATCCCGCTTTAGTATAATAGATGATCAAACAATTATATTCATTAAAGTGAAAGAAATTGCTTTAATGACGCAAGGTATTTAAATCCGATATAATATGTTCCTAGCCATTTAGATGCTAAATGTAGACTTTCCTTATAATATAGATCTCGGAAATGGGAAAATGGCTACTGATAAAAAATATAAAGGAATTTATAAGCATATTCAATTAGATTAAAAACAAAATGTATTCTACTGGTCAACCATTAGCAGCAATCGCATGTCACTAGTGAAATTATTGACTACTTACGCAATATATCGCTTTAAATAGACATAAATACTTAGTTGTTTGAGTTCTTTAACTGTTTCTAGTCTTATGCTGTAAATCTTGTTCTTTATATGACCCCAAAGAAAGAAATCGTATGAATTCAAAATCGGAGAAATTAAAGGCCAGACGATTTCTGTTGAGTTGCGGTAATGGAGAGAAATGACTGTACTGTTGAAACGTCCATTCAAAGACAATTCGAGTTCGATGAGACGAGGTTGGACATCATTTTGCATTAACCAGGACAGGGCAACCATAGAATTTGTGGGACCCCTACAAACATTTATCACGACCCCCTTGATATTTGATTTTCTCATGTTTTTGTGAATTTTTCATATATTCTCCAGCTCCCAAAAGAAAATATTAGTGGTCCAGGCACCTCTACTTTAGTGCTGTTCTCCCCCCCCCCCCCCTCTCTTACAGTCGGCTCTGACTAGGATGTTTGCTATTTCCTCAAAACGTTTTTTTACTACATATTGATCCAAGGAGGACAGTTTTGTGATGGCAGAAGGACATATCTAAGTTACATTGTCTTACTTTTAAAAAGTTGGTGGACTTCTTTTCAATGGATTAATGCTATGCTATTTTTGTTGAAGGCGTATCTAAATTAATAAATCAGATATGAGAATGCGAATGAAAATATTTCTATAATTTCTATTTGAAAATCTTTAACACCTTTTATCTCAGAATGATGTTTCTCAAGAAACATCGTTTTATCATGACAAGGCTAGAAGTTGGGAAGTCCTTTTCTAGATATTCTGTGGCAGCCTTCCCAATATTCCGAAAAGAAAAATAAATAAAACCGCTGATTTTGTTAAACAGGAGTCCTTTTATTTAGGGTTTCGTTAAATAGCTAGAATACACATTAATTTTTATTATTATACATAAAATTATATGGGACCATCACAGGTAAAAATGCATGTCATCAAGCTAACTGACTGAAATAGGTTGCCTGCGGCTGCCATAAAAGATTCAACACTTGATCTATCACAGATATTCTTTAATTTGATAAACACTTAAAACCGGATTATAACGATTATCATATTTATTTACCATTTAATTATTATATTAATCGATCATCTAGATCTTTGACCATTTTTTGCTTTTCGATCCATTCGTAAGGATTTAAACGTTGTGTTTTCTAGATTGGATGTAATGTTGGTCTCTTGCTGATGTTGTCGCTGCGGTACAATCATATAATGTTGATCGTGGGCACTTGCATGCTCGGAATATTCATGAGCAGCGTCTTTCCCAACACACTGTCGCTTATAGAGCAGTACATTCATGTCACTCGTAAGTATCCTTAGGCTTTTACTATACTTTGTATCATCAAGCAACTTTGATTCTATAATACAACTTTTCTTTACGTTCACTACGTATAGTCGGCAAGAAAAAAAAATCGCTCGTTATTCCGGCTTTTCTGGTGATACAGTAAAATCAAATATGTCATTAGACTTGGAATAATGCCTTCTATAAATAAACGTACATGTAATTTGCGTAATGGGGTCATTTTCATATTAAATGTTGTTCCAACTCGATTTTTCAAAGGGTAACAACCGCTTCTGAAAACACATCCTCGAATTCATATAACATTTTTATATATTTTAATCAAGCCTTTGACGTCTGAAAGAAAGGTAACAAATTTAAATTTGCAACTACTGATAGGCGAAAATGCTGTGCCGTACATTATTTTAGTACTAAAAAAAGTACGAAATTTTACTTTTAGTAGCGTTATATCTCTCAAAATTAAGTAGAGCGTGATTCAACTCGACTTTCTTATACCAGAATCAGTTATATATTAGTCAAGTATAGCGTGATTTTTTTTTTTTAATTTTACAAGAAAAAATTTAATATATTGTTGGTCCAAATGACCACAATTATAACATGTCACCCTTCATTTTAAAGGGATTGTATCAATCTAAGATTGTAAAAAAAAAAGATACATAGTTTGACAACGTACCCCCTCGGGTGGGGGCTAATGACGTCACGAACACAAACATTGTATCCCGGCTATTTTTCTATGACTGTTAAGTTTCGTGATCATTGAGCCATAAATAACCCCTTTTATGCAAAATTAGGTCAGATTTTGTTCTATACTGCCATGTTAAGAAAATATAAAATTTCGAGTTTTCGCTCGACTAGATTTTTCAATAACAAAGTCAGATATAAAGTTTCATGAAAATCCATTAATATCTGTGGCAGCTATCGTGTTTACAAGGAATCGACTACAGACAGACAGATGGACGTCACTGTAAAAATAGTTAAAACGTGCTCGGGAGGTCCTAAAACATATATTATTTTTTATGAAAATCTCAAAATCTAAAATCAATACTTTCTCTTTACTTTATTCCATAGTATAAGTAAGTAAAAAAATAAAGCGATTTTCAAGCAATTTGGTATTTAATTAGTTACAATAAAATGTCTATCGATTTTTCTAGCAAGTTCGATTAACAAGAAAGCACTCATTTGCGTTAATGTTTTCCCATAATATCGAAATTTATTAATCTGTAGAGGAAAAATTGTGTTGGACTGATCAGATTTTCTTCTAAATTCATGCCACATGCGACTTAAAAGTTTTAGTTAAAAAAAAAAAAAAGAATTTATTAAAATTTAAATATATAAATAAAAAATAAATAAAAATAATTAAATAAAGTAAATATTTATTTAAATTCCATGGCATGAAAATATTAATATAAACGTATATAATAGTATTTTGAATAATATATGTTTTTTTTGCAGCGACAACAACCAGTTTCTTGGTGTTTGGAGCGGCAGTAGGAGAGATGTCAATACCTGTAATAGTCGGCCATGTAAGTTCAGAGAAATTAGTGTAAAAATGTATTCCTCATACAACGTACTTAAATATAGTTCTACATAATAGGTTAGAAAAACAATACTTACGATAAGGGCCTGATAAAGCCAAAGTGGGGCCCCCACACACTCACTGCATACCAAACACATGCAAAACATCAACTCATATAACAAATTTGGGGAGGGGTCAGGTTCATAGCCTCGAAGGTCCTTTTATACGTGTAGAAAACTTTTTATTTCAAAGTAATATATTAATATCTTAAAGGATGTATATTATTTAAAACTATTAAAATTAAAATTTAAAATATAAACTAATATTAGCATTATTTCTGCTTAAATATTTTATCACATACAAAATTTAGGGGGGCCCAGAGCTGCGTGCGTTAATCAGGCTTTGCTTACGACAAAGTTAAGAGTCCAAGCTAAGACGCTTTCTAAGGTTATTGGGAAGAACAGTAAACTATATAACAGTCAGAGTATAACCTGTTCAATATCACTTGGGGAAAAATAGGGATTTTTTTTTTCTTCAAAAAATGATAACTCGCTATACCATCGGAAATGCCTATTGCATAAGATAAATGTTTTTACATAGTCAGTGTATTAAAAAAAAAAAAAAACCATAGTGGCATAAACAGAGAGAAATTTTAGAGGGAAGCTCACTGAAACGAAAGATGTTCAGTTAATTAGATGAATGTGGATAGAAAAATGCTTTAGGGACTCTATTACTAAAAAAATAAGGGCAAATAACATACAAGGTGTGGCTATTAATTTCTAGGACTGACGTAACTGTACGAGAACTATAACTCGGCAGAATGTATTAATGCTTGTATTTGGAAGGTAGTGTACCTGCACATGCCCCATGAAGTGCACGTCATTCTGAAGCAAGAGGTTCAGTTGAAGCACGCATTCAAAAGATTGTTGTTATCGACGTACAGATACGGAGCAGAGGATTAACATCAAATTTTGCTTCAAATTGGGAAAAACTGCGAAAGAAACCCATGAAATGTTGAAACAAGCGTACGGTGATGAAGCATTATCCCATTCCAGCACTTTTGAATGGTTCAGTTAGACATTTTCGGGACGGGCGCGAAAGCGTTGAATATGAAGTGCACACTGGACGGCTGATTTCCGTGCGTAAGCAGAAAACAATTGAGAAAGTTCGTGAGCTTGTGAGATCGGATTGCTAATTGATTATTCGAGTACTCACCAACGAACTGAATTGAGAAGGAGGTGGTTCGGCAAATTTTGACACAAGACCTAGGGAAAAACAAGGTTTGTTCCAAATTCGTTCCTCATTGTTTATTGGAGGAACAAAAGCAAATCAGAATGGACTCGTGTAGTGATCACATCGACAATGCTGACCCTGCTTTTCTCGATTCGATAGTAATGGGAGATGAGTCTTGGTGTTACCAGTACGACCCTGAAAGTAAGCGACAGAGCTCCGAATGACGGTCTCCAAGCTCTCCAAAACCGAAAAAATTTCGATTTCAAAAATCTACAGTCAAGGTCATGTTAATCGCTTTCTTCGATAGCGAAGGACTAATTCATCATGAATTAGTCCACCATGGCCATCAAGAATTAGTCATCATGAATTAGTCCTGGCAAGACTGTCACAGGACAGTTTTACGCAGAAGTTCTTGCCAGACTTCGCAGAGTAAGGCCTCGTTTTCAACAGAATGGGAGTTGGCTTCTTTTGCACGACAATGCTCGGCCCCACATTGCATTGCCTGTGAAGTGGTTTTTGGTCCAGCATTAGGCCATGGAGATGAATCATCCTCCATACTCTCCAGACTTAGCACACACAGACTTTTCTTGTTTCCAAAACTGAAAAATTTGCTGAAGGCAACAAGATTTGAAGATCTCGAAAACATCAAGATAACCGCGACGTCAGAATTGAAGAGCATTTCGAAAGAGAACTTTAAAAGTTGTTCCCGAAACTTATACAGCCGAGCACAGAAGTGCATTACGGTAGATGGAAGTTACTTCGAAATATATTAAATGGGTATATAATTCATATATTTTCTGGAGTTATTAGATCAGTCCTGGAAATTAATAGCCGCACCTTGTATTTTAAAGAAAATAATCCTTCATTTTTATGTAAACTGCAAAAATATGATAGTACTGTATTTAATTTGACATTTCATCAAAAATAAGATGGATGGAAAAGGATGTTTAAACATTACACGGAAATTTAATTTATACATGCGAAATTGCACTTAAAAATAATAAATATTTTAATATTAATTAATAATGAAACATATTGCAAAGAAATGAATGTTGTGCATTTTTTAATTCACATAATTTGAAATTTAACATGGATGGAAAAGGATATTTCAACATTACATGGCAATAATCTATATAAGAGAAATTGCACTTATTTGAAGCAGTATCTACCAATAAAGTGAAAATGATGCAACTAGTAGTGGTACTAGGTTCATATACAGAAGAAACAAAATAACGGCGGCAAGTTCGATTGAAATTCCCTTTAAAAGAGAATTTTTATTAAAAAATCCCCAACTTTAGGGAATTAAAAAAGAAAATTAACTAAAATCGGGAGTTTCCCAGAAAAACCAGTAGAGTTGGCAGCTATGAACGTATCAATATAATATGCACTGAACTGACTGACTGATTTGGGTGAGATATCAAAATTATAGAGCATTTCCACTATAACTAGTATCTTGGTTTTGATACCATTCGACCAGTCTCAGGACCAAGGGAAAAATCTAAAATTTAGGTTTTCTTTTCAAAAACGAATTAGGAGGTGACAATGCAAAGAGATAAATCAATACTCTTCAGTAACTTTTATTAAGCGTGTAGTTACATTTAATGAACACTACCCATTTGAACACAAGTATATTTGTTAATATTTAGATCTGTTTTGAATGTTCAGAAAATAACTTTGTAATGTTTCAGGAAGAGGAAAGCTTGTCAAAATACATATTTAAAATTATTATTACCTCATAAGTATTTTTCAAATAATTTTTTTGTATCAAATTATAAAAAAAATGAAAATCCCTTCCATTTGTAATCCACAGGAGTTCTCCTTCAGTGGCCCGACGAGTTTCTTGGTGACTGGAATGGTCCTCACTTTTATATCAATCATCGCATACATGTCATTGTGGCTAGCTGGACTAACTTTACTGAAGCCGGAATGTAAGTCCTTCGCTATCAATGGGAATAATAAAATAAATATACGAGTTTAAATATAAATAAGTTCAATAGTATATTGTGATTAGTATGCAGTGATATTAGAAATACAGAGTGAGTACACTTTCCTTAAAAAAAAAATTCAAGGACTTTCAAGTACCATGCAATTATTTTTCAAAGACATAATTTCTTCCATATTATGAAGTTGTATGCATTCCTGATAGGAAAAATTATAGCAAACTAACATTATTGTTTAATCTTGAAGCCGCTGAGGAAACTTTTGGACAAAAAACAATGTTGTTTAGGAAAATTTCAGCGACAGCGTAATTGCTAGGAAAATTTTCAGAGAAAGCAGAACTTCTCTGAAAAAACACAATGCTGTGAATCTGTAGAACACTTTCAACCCTGCCTTTTTCAAGCACTTAAGCAAGAAAATGGAAAATTTCAAGTACTTTCAAGGTCTTGAAAATGTTAATCTTAAGTTCAGGATTTTCCCAATTTTCAAGCACCCGTATGCACTCTAGAAGTTTTGGTGAAGGACAAAACAAATCTTATTAGATTTGCCTTATTGAGTGCACCGTCTCACAAACGAGATATCTTAGAAATATGGTATCTTGGGCAAAGTTGTAAAACTTTTACGCCCTTTGTCAGAAAATCACTGAACTTGGCAGTATGGAGTACCCACTCAAATATATCTTAGATGACTCAGGTATATCTCATTAACGAGAAGTTCGTGCTTCGCAAAATTGAACTGTTATTAAAGACAAATTTTTTATTAACACCAACATTCTTTGAGCAACTCTTAATACATTTAACACCATTTATCGGTTTATGAAAATTCTTACATCAGCATTATACTAAGAAATGTGCATTTTAGAAATGTCTAGTTTTTGTAGGTAGGAAGATTTTTTTTAAAGATATGAATTTTCTATGAATTCTGCCCTCTTCCATTGAGTTACACGACTTCTATCCTTTTATAGTGTTCAAAAACAGCAAGAAAATGCTCAATTGATTATCATGGGGATGATTCTCTAGTGGACCATGGTCTCGTTGCTCATTAGCACAGGGCAGGCGATAAGATGATAGTGAGCTTTGTGCTCATAAGCAGTTTTGCACTTACTGATCATTTAATACAACAGCAACTATTCAGAGTCTGGCAATGAACCTTCCGAGAATTATTTGAATAGGTTTGCCCCAAAGGTTTCAATGGAGATGTTAAAGTGTTTCCCAAATGAATTGCTAAATGTAATTGCGACATTACTATTGTGCTATATATTAAGAAAACACAGAAAGCATATGGAAAAATCTCAAGTCATTTTATCTCCCATAAACCAGTTCTTGTAAAAGTCCGTCATCAAATACTACAATTACAGTATGCAATGACACAAATAATCAAATGTCGGCCCCCTCTTTTGAAACAAAATTATTGGAACGGGGAATTTATGTAAATAACAGTGTAAATTAAAAACTCATTATGTGTCACAATTTTGTGAACTTGAAAACTGGCAAATTCAGTCCTATCACAAAGCCGGCTACATGGTAGACTAAATTTTCCAGTTCCAATAAATTTTACACACATCAGGATTCACTACATAAAATATAGATTCATTCTACACTATAACATATTTTTATTTGTTTTTCAGCAACACCTGGAATAATGGTCTTCTTTTCCAAGTGCATGCCAGCTACGGTACTGAAAATGGAAGGAGAAAACACCAGCCTTGTTAATCAAAATGTACAGTACTATTCCCGAATGCGGACCAGCTTATCTCAGAGCCCAGAAAACGAGGATGGAGTTGTAAATTTTGTAAAAAGAGAAACCGAATCTTCCCACTGAATGATTAAACATATGTTAATTATGATTAAAACGTGTTGTCTGCTGATTCAATATTGCCATCAAGTTTGATGTCAAGTTTTAACTTGGGAGTACTTCTTACCAGTAATTGATTTACCAATAGGCAAAGTAGGCAGTTGTCTATGGGTTAAATCTACATCTAGGTGGACAAAATTCAGAATAGCTATTCTTCATGGGCAATTTTTTTTTACTTTACAGTCATGCAATATATAATTGAAATAAAAGAAGAATTAAAGAACATATTATAATCGGAGATAACTTAATAACTTTGTTTTTAAGTTATTGCTGATTTTTGCTGGATTTCAGCACTTAAATTTTTGACAGGAAAAAATATTGACCTTAGGGCCCATAAATATAAAAAACAAAATAAAGACTTTCT
This sequence comes from Amaurobius ferox, assembly GCA_951213105.1. Taxonomy (NCBI): domain Eukaryota; kingdom Metazoa; phylum Arthropoda; class Arachnida; order Araneae; family Amaurobiidae; genus Amaurobius; species Amaurobius ferox. Next base: position 135,374,697 of record OX578134.1, read on the forward strand.
AAAGACTGTGAGAACCCTAATTTAATAAGGAGTTACTGTATCTTTGTGTTTATTGTAGCACACTATCTGCCCGTGAAAGATATTTATAAACAAGTGCACATACATTTTTGCTAGTAAAGCTAGTTGAAAATATTACAACCAAAACAAAATAACATGGCCATTACATTTAAGATTTATTTCTTCAGAATGTACAGCAAAAGACAAATACACGGTTACAATAATCTTAATACATATGTTAGTGGAATAAATAAATTGCACATAATAATTACAAAACAAACTCACTTTGCAACTATACAAAAGTCTTGTCACTCAAATGAATTGTCCAGCCTTTATATTATGAAAAATATGTAAATACAGTTTGCTTCAACATACAAACAATCAGAATATGTGATACATAGTATAAACTAGCCTTTTAGCAATTTGTACTTTTATATATTCAGCATTAATTTTTCATAATAATAAATGAAAATTTTTTATGGCAATTGCTTAAAAATTTTCAGTGAGCTGTTTACATTTGCATATTTTGCAATGCTGTTGACTACATACAACTGCTTTAGAATTTTTAGGTTCTTTGGACAACTTTCTTATTATAAAAAATGAAAACTTTGGAGCAAATACTAATGAGAACTTTTGAAATTTTACACTTTAGATATAACTTTAAAAAATTTCAATCACCAATTCGAAGGTAGTATCATTATATAAGAATAGACCTTGTCTCTGTCCATGTTTGGTGATTTTTTACTAAAATTTGGCAGGGCACCGCCAACTTGGCGACTTTTTTTAAATGTCGCCAAAGTGATGAAAATTCTTGGGAAAGTTATGTTCAATTTCTTTGATAATCTCTGTCACTTTCTGGAAATTACTAATTTAATAGGCTTGATTCAAAATATAGAGCATTTCATTGATTGTGGGTCTGACATGTTTTGTTAGGGGGTCCAAGGGGTCATAAGTTAATTGTGTTTTGTTAATGGTAATGTTTGTTACAGCCGAGTCTGCTTGTCTGACCGTCCCACTTGGTGACAAATTGTCTTTTGAAAAATCCACCAAATTAATAAAAGTGCCACCATATTGATCAAAATAATACTAAATTAATGAAAATATCAATTTGATGAAAATTCAATATCTTGAAAAATTAAGTTTAATTTCTTTGATAACCCCTGTTGCTTTCAAGAAATTATAATAATAACATTGATTGGGAGAGATGCATGGCTCGAAATGTATCCGTGGATAGTAGGAGTGAAAGTGCAGCCAGCCAGCGAACAGGAGGTAATGCTTTGCAACTTTTTGCATCCTGTCATATGACAGGTATACCTTCTAGTGTGATATAAGGACACATTAAGTCCTCAAAAATAAAAGAATACAGCATTTACATCTTACAAAGAGAAAAAAATACTGTCAGTTTCTGCAATGATCTGGTTTCACAGTAAAAGTAACTGAAATGTCCTATAATTGAAAATTTTAAATAATTTTCAATTTATGCGATACTAAAAGTCTAAAAGTCCAAAGACAACAAACGTACAAGAAAAGAAATGAAACTGTATTTATAGTTCATGTCTATATAAAAAACAAACAAACATAAGAAATGGAATTAAATAACTGGACAATTCAATTCATTCTCCTGGAATGATATGTATATACAGGTTCTAAATATTCCAATGAGAAAAATTAAATGAGAAGAGCACTTATGACAATGAAACACATATGAGTTTGGCAATAAAATCCTGTCCCTAGTACAACTAAATATTGCTACTTTATGAGGTATATAAAAAAAAAACAGGTAACTCCTCAAAGTCTGTGTGTTTAAGATATTCATTGTTACACTCAGTATTTACAAATGTAAAATTTCAAATTGAATGAATATTACTTCATTAAGCATTTAGACAGATGCATCTGCATATAGTATTTATAATTTACAACTTCTGTGGACATTATGTAGTTTTTTAGAAGTTGGATTTTCCCAGATTTCCAATAAGTATTTAATTCTAACAACTTTCAGTTTCATACTTCAGAGGACTGAAAATGCTAAGTGCACTGAACCTTGGTCCAGAAAACAATTTCACTTACCTATTTAAAATTAAATTGAAAATAAATTTCAATTATTATAATACTTTTAGCCTACATATTATTCTTTGACACATTTATAACATATTTAATTAAAGACATAGGCAGAAAGTATAATTATAATTTATGAAAATATAACATGTATATGGCTATTGCCATTTTTATTTTAAGTTATTTCTAACAATCATTAACATTTTTGCTAAATCATTTTTATACTTACATTTTATATATTTACCATACTTACAATAAATATTGAAGTTCCTTTAGTGCCTTGTAGTAAGTTTTCACACAGACACAAAATAATCATTAAAAAAAAAAAAACTATTTGGTGGTTGAAGGGTTAAACAAGAACTGGTAATCATCGTAGAATAATTTCTTAAATTCATTTTCAAAAGTATGCTACTACTTGCAAGCATTTAAAATTCTGATTCACCCATTACATGAAATACCCCAACCATATAATTTGCCACCACAGTTAACGCTAAATTTTTCTATAAACAATACAACAATTATATTGTTGTTGTTGAAACCTAGACCCTCCGACCTACCAGAAAGGTGTAAGGTAACTGTTTGGACGGTCGGGAAGTGCCACCCAATTTAGACCGGAACCCAGAACAATTATATTGTAGAAGTGTAGAAAGCCCAGACCACACGACCAACCCAAAGGCTTATGGTAGCTTTCTGTGTGGCCGGAGAACAATTATATTGGGAAATCTCTAAATAGTGGATACTTCTAAATAGATAAAATGCTTGGTCTTATGGATACCTGCAATAACATGTATTCATGAGACCATATATTTTGAGAGGTTTTTAAAGCTTTCACCGTTATTTCATTTTCAAAGTAACAAAGCAATTTAAAGTCTTTACCCGCTATTGAGAAGTTTCACTGTATTATGTTGTAAATGTTCATTCAAGGAAACCATAAATAAAGTTTCTATCATATATATTTTACTGCTTGAAATAATTTAAATCAATATAATATTCAACCAAATGTACAAGACCATATATATGTTGTTAGGAGGAAAAGGGAAAAAATCCCATACAAATACATTATAAATACACAATACAAACATGTACTTTCAAGCATTCTTTTAGAAGCATATTAAGACAGCTAAAAAAACATTCACATCTCTCAAACCATATATCTTTGTCAGATAAAGCTGACATGGATACAAAAACTTGCACTGTGAGTGATATGTACAATAAAATAAATATAAAATCTGAAGTTGACTTTGAAAACAATAACAAATATAACTGACAGAGTAAGAAAATATTGCATAATAATGAACCTAAAAGTTTAGTCATGCAATGTGACACTTCTTTAATGTAACACAATTGTCACTGATCATATGGAAATAGAAAGTTAAATGTTCTTAACCTACTAAATATCTTATTAATATATATGAAAATTATATTTCTTACAGTTAAAGTTACTTAAAATCACTATATGTTACATATGATTTTATGCTGGTATAAAATGTACAGATTTTAATATAAAATTTATATAAAAATACACTTTAGATCAAGAATTGACTATCAACAGATATATTACCATCCTTAATATAACTTTTAAAATATGACTTTTTTTCAATATAATTCTTGTAAATTGAAAACATCTGTATTAAGATGAGAAATAAGAAATTACGAACAATATCCTATAAAGCTAATAATTATTTGTAATCTCATAAATTTATTTACTTGCACACCTCATATTAAACAAAATATACCTTTGAAATTAAAACGCATTGAGACTTTATGCAATATTAATGTTACTAAGGTAGAGTTATGAAAAGAAATCATAAATAATAAGGTATTAAATATATATTGAATAAATAGTGAAAATGTTAAAGTTTGATCACACAGTCAAACCATTTGCTAGAGTACTCCCCTCTCTGTGAGTTTTGTTGAAACCAGATTAAGCTGTTACTGGGCTAAGTTGAAGGGAAGGAGCAGTCATGAGACTGTGAAGAGGTGTGCTGCAGGAATTGTGATCAGTAAAGAAAGTGCGATGAGTTTGAATTCTTAGTTTAACTGCCTCAAAGTGACATCTTACGGGGAGTATGGTAAGAACATTTTGAAAATGCATATTTAATTTTCAAAAAACTGAAGAATTGGAAATAATAGAGCAAAGAATACTTTGTACTTATCCAATGTTGCCATCTTGGCAATGCCAGGATTTGATTCGGAGCCAAAGCATGGTAGGCCAATATCATAGAATTTGAGCTAAAGATGCCTCGAGGCATTTAATACTGCCTTATAAGCATTGGCTACTAACATTTAAATAAAGATCACATGCAAAATTATAAAAATGAGGAAATATTAACATGCAGAAATTTTGTAACATTTTCTGATGCCGAAATTCCTAAATAAATGTTACAGCATGTCAAAATTGCTTTATTCCAGAAGTGAAATGAAAACTAAGCAATATTTTTAGAATTAAATTTAACATTAAAAATGATATTTATGAATTACAACCCAAACTTATAGGGCTTAGGGCTTACACTTAATCCCATTTTAAATTGAAATCACAATTTTTATAAATAGTTTGACTGAAAAAATACGAGACAATTGACTTGACACAATTTTTTCTTTTCTATATTAAAACATATATGGATAAGCTTTTGAAGATATAAGTGACAAGTGAAAAAGCAGCATGGATATATTCATTTCCCTCCTAAATATATCACTGAAGTCATGTAAAAATAAATATTTAAAAGTAAAAGTTTTATCATTTGAAAATGAATGTTATAAGCCAAATTGTTTCATCCTACTTCTTTCAAAATTCCTCCTTTAAATATTAAAATTACATATTTTATACAATATCATTTTGTGAAAAACATTTACATCTTTCCCCATTTGACTAATGTTTTGTTTTATTACACAAACCAAACTGACTCCAAAATGTCTGATTGAAGTACATGCTCTACATATCTTTTAAAGTTTGGTAAATAAAACAAAACAAACATGAAATTATATTTGTTTCTAATTTGCTTAACAATGTATTCATAATACAATTTTAGAAACAAATTCTTGATTTTAATACTGTCAAATAATACTTTATTCCTCCAGTCAACCTAAAAAGCAACACAGTTAACTATTTTCTAAAATATTATGGGATATAATGAAGCAGCCAGGTACTCTTTACTTAAAATTTGGATGCAATATGAAGTTGAAGAGGTAGGTTTAAGGGCACATTTATCTTTCTGCTGTTTTAGATTTCTTGTGGGAAAAAAATTCTAACCTTTTTATTTTCTGAATTTTTCATATTGTAGGATTTTTTTTTTCTTGATGTTATTTTAGTAAAATACAGATACTGGTTTGCACCAATGTTATAATAGGCTAGCCAAGCTACAATTGACTAAATATTTCTTGAAACTTAAAAGTTTCAAATATTTTTTAACTTTAACTTTTAAATATTAGCCTATTCTGAAATAAATACTATTTATATTTTTATAATTTATTACCTATATATTGTTAGTAATTTTATGCTTAATTAGCAAAATCTCAATCATTACAATGTAGGTGATGTAAGGTATAAATATGCTAACATATGTGCAAAAATGTAAAGTAAAATTGAAATTAAATAGTTATATAACTATTATAAACTGTAGAAATTAAGTAAAAATGAATAGACATATTTAAATTGAAGAAAAATAGTTTGAAAATAAAATATGATTTAATTAAGTTTGTAATTTACATCTAAAAACAAATAGTTCATAACATTCTTAGGTTACTTGAGTAAAAACAACATTCTTTACTCTCATTACAAGAGTTTAGCTTGATTTAGAAAATATAAGTTTGTCACAGTAGACGACATAAGTAGACTTTTAGAAGACATAAAATTGCAGTACTTGAAAAATATGGTCATATAATTAACATTCAAAGATGACCAAAAATTAAATAGGTTTTTACAAATAAATAAAATAAATTAAGTCTAATTACTATTGTTATATACATACAACACACCTAAGATATTTTTTGATAAATCAGTTAAAATTTAATTTAATCCCCGTCTTAAGATAAAAGTATATTTAGTATGATGGAATTAAAATTCAAATTACTATCATTATATAACTAGAAGCAATAAACGCAAAATATTTTTCCACAAATCGGTTAAAATTTAATTTTATGTTCAAAAAGATAAAAGCACATTTTAAATAGAATTAAAACTGAAAAGCTATAAAAAGCCAACTTTTATGAAACACATTAGGAAATTTTAATCAGTAAACTAAGTAAAACAGCATTCGGGCAAATTAATAATTTTTGTCAATTTAAAGGTTATGCAATTTTTTAATCTAAAAGCATTTATAATTAAAAACCTAAAGCATTTATAATAGAGTTATATTAAAAACAAAAAAAACTTTAAAAATAGAATTTAAACTCCAAAAGCTTAAAGCTAATTTATATGAAACACAATTGTAAAAGATAATTTTATTTAGTAAACTAAAAAGGGTTTAGGCAAATTAATCATTTTTGTCAATTTAAAAATCATGAAATTTTTAAACTAAAAAGCATTTAAAAGTTATTACTAATTCAGTATATTTAATATTCAGTTATTACTAATTTAAATAGCAAAAGCACCTTTTCATTTATAATTTTTCGCTCATTGATGAAGACTTCAATTTATAGCGTGATTTTGAATCAGAACCCCAAGATTTAGATTTAGCTCGGAACTGTTTTAATTCAAACCCATGATCTTTATGATTCATTGGTTTATAATCCTGCGGCTCACATAATTCTTTGAAATCTTGAAAAAAGGCTTTGTAACCTCCATCTAGAAGATATACTTCTGGGTGATGCAATTTTGGATAACTGCTTTCATTTATCTCACGGTCTTTGTTCCTTAAAAATCTACATAATTTTGGAGCTCTTTCAGAAGAAAACTCACAGTGAAAAATGATAATTCTTCGCTGTGTTGAAAAAGGAGCTCCTTTTAAGAAAGTTTCTAAGATATCTTCTTGTGTATAAACATTTAAGGCTCCTTGTATATGACCACCTTCAAATTCATAAGGATACCTGTAACAGACAAGGGGATAATTCCACACAATGAAATAAATGATATGAAAATTAAGCACATCTGAAATAAAAAATGTAAAATATTTTACATTTGCAATGAAGTAGTTAAAATCTGATTAAAAGTCTTACAGGGATTCAATGGGCAATGAAGCAGCTTCCTCAGAGACTGGTTAGTAAATCAGCATTTCAATTTTACCAATTCAGTACATCCTGGGCTCATAATAGGAAGGTAGATGTCTTTTGTGATTAAGTCGAGAACCAGCTAGAAAGCTCAAATTAGGCATATCATTGACTTTCAAGGTATATTTTAATTCTTTGGATTTTGAAATACCTGGCCAGCCCAACTCCTGGGCCTGCAACAAGAGGAAGCTGCATGTTTACTTAAAATAACTGGAGAACTGGAGCAGCAAGAAAGCTCAAATTTAGTACTTGTCTTTTGTGGTATAATTTAATTCTTTGCATGTTGAACCATACCGTTCTAACCTGTTAGCCCTCCGTAGAAAGGTATGCATTTCTTGGCAAAAATTTAAGAACCAGAGCAGATAGAAGCTCAAGTTAGACATATCGCTGCCCTTCGTGGTATATTTTTATTCTTTGGATTTCAAACCTTACTGGGTTGAGGCTGCATATGATATCATATTAATTACCAGAAAATGTACATGGCATTACCAGGGTTTATGATTCACAGCTCTGATTAAAATCACACCAGAACTTACATTGAATTCTTAAAAATTAAAGAATGTTTTAACAATAGTGCCCACTTATAACAACCACCACAAAAAACACTGTGTCATTGCCATAGTATTAAGAAGATTGAAACTTTGAGAAATATCTCATAGTTTTGAGAGATTATGACAACACATAAAAAATATATATTTCTTAAAAACTTGTTTATTTTAATAGTATGGAAGTTTTGTTTGATCAAATTTCATGGCCGTACAATGCTTAGATTTTTCGCAATAGACAGACATCTTTTATTATTATAGATGAAGCATGAAGATAGTACATCTTCCACATGACAAAAAGTATATATATATTTAAAATTTATCTATTTATGGATTTTGTTTTCGAAAAAGAGTTTTTCAATCTTTCCATGGTGTTAAGATGAAAATTCTGATAATATTTTCGGTCACCAAGGAACTAATTTATGTGAAAATCCCACTGAAACATGAAATAACCAAAAAACTAATTTGAATTTTTAAAAATCTCATTGAGGTGCATTGCTCTTTTTTTCTTGAAATACCTATGTATGGCCATACAATACTTAGATTTTTTGCTACAGATGACAAAAAAAATTTTCTTTTGTTATTATATATAGAAGATAGGTTACGCCTTCAACATATGAAAAGTATATAGGTATATATTTTAAATTCATGAAAATTCAGTATTCCTAATATGGATTTCGTTCAAAATTTGTTCGAAAGATATTTTTTTAATCTTTCCAGTGGTGTTAAGATGGAAACTCTGCGATAATATTGTTGGTTGCTATTTGATAACTATTTGGTTGTTATTTGTTGAACCAATTTGTGTGAAAATCGTGCTAAAACATAAAATAATCAAAATATTAAATTATTAGTTTTACAAAAATCTAAGATACATTGTTCCGGGTGCTGAAGTACTTGTGTACTAAATTTAATGTCCATATGATGCTTAGATTTTTTGCTACAAACAACACGGACAGCTTCTTTTATTATTATAAATAGAAGATTGGTTATGTCTTCAACACATGAAAAATATATATTTTTTAAAAATTCATCTATTAATATTATATATTCCTTTTAAAGTTTGTTTAAAAGAGAATTTTTCAATTTCTACAATGGTGTTAAGATGGAAACTAAGTGATAATATTTTTGGCTGCAAAGGAACCAATTTGTGTGAAAATTGCTCAAAACTATGCTAAAACATAAAATAACTAAAGTGCAAATTCTAATTTAAAAAAAAAAATCTCTTTCAGGTGTATCATCCCAGGTCCTAAATTACCTGTGTACCAAATTTAATGGCTATGTGATGCTTAAGAGTTTTCGCTAAAAATGACACAGATTTCTTTTATTATTATAGATAGAAGATTGATTATGTCATCAATACATGAAAAGTATATATTTTTCAAAAATTAGTGTATTAGTATGGATTCAGCTCAAAGTTTGTTCGAAAGAGAAGTTTACTTTTTTTTTTAATTAATCTGATTAAGGTTCAAAATTTCTATTAAGCTTATAAGAGAAATAACTAAAACTTTTATTGGTTGATCCAGGAAATAGACCCTCACTCATTTTTCAATGTACGATCCTGCGCTAAATTGGTGCGATTTTTCGGGTTTGCGTATACTTCGCCAATTCTGGTAGCCCACGGCTTCTGGTAACCCACGGGCATCCAATCAGCGCTCGACTGTTTGGGAATCTGCATTTTAATAAGCAGTAAGTATTTCAATAGTCTTCTGTGTATTTCATCAGACCTTTTTCGATCGAATTCGTTGACTCTTGTTCTTACAGATCTTTTTTGATCGATTTGCAAAGATTTGAACACGTACAAACTTTTTGGAATAAATATTTAAAAAAAAAAACATTCCTCGTAATTCATGGGCATTAACATTTTACGCAAATTTTCAGTAGATATGCAGGTTCCGGTGTTACATGTACGTAAAGTTTTACCCACTTTTATTAACACTTAAAATCTCATTTCAGTAAAAAAATATCACTACTTACCTACAGTCTACCAAAATATAATTATCAATTTCATGCTTGAATTCTCCTTGAAGAAGTTGCACTAGAGTTTGTGGAGAAATGCATTTTAAATCCTGATGGCGTCCTTTTACAAGAGGTAGAGCATAGCATTTGCTACAATCACCAATCAAATCTGGCTGCAAATCAGCTATCTGAACAGCATGCATGATTGTAGCGGCAGTTTCAGATAAAGATCTTTGAAATGTAAAATCCATTTCTTCTAAAATATCTGTAGATAAGTTTACAGAAGGTGAACTCTTCCGCCTTTTATTTTGTAATGAAAAGCGTTCACTTGGTGGATCTGGGCGCTTAAATGGGCATTTTTTAGAAGGCTCATGAATTGTGCTTATATCAGAGTGAACAACTGAAGAGGCTACGAAGGTTCCTGTCTGAGAAATGACCTCTAATTTACAAGGAGAAGGATTAAAACTACATTCCATTTCCATAGACAAACATCTCCGTATAGGTAATTTTCCTGTCTTGGTGGTAAAATCTGGTGTGTTGATATTTACACTGTTGCATAAAGGTTTAGTTAACAAGCTTGTCATATCTGGAATAGGCAAAAGTTCCTTTTGATCTTCATCTTCTCCCATTTGAAATACACTAAAGCCATCTTCACTATCTTCGGCAAACATGGAGCTTTTAACTTGTATACAAGGTGTTAAACTAGGGAAAGACGTCTCAAAATTTTTTAAAGAAGTGTCAGAATATCCACTATCTTGTGAATCGCTTGCAGAAATCCTTTTAATATGCGGAATTGAAATCATTTCAGGCACTACATTTTCCTTTTCATCCTCACTATCGGACGGTAAAACCATTCGAGACGCTTTGCGTAATTTGTATCTGTTAAATCTGATGGACGTTTCCTGAAATGTTGGAGAATCTATAGATGGTGAAAAATTATCTAAAAATTTTTTTGTACCACCCTCACATGGAAATGGATTCGACCACGAAAGTCGTCGACTGGGGGTCACCGTCATAGATGTTGTTAAACTCTTCAGATTCAATGCTAAATTTGTCACAGGAGACATTTCATTAGATTTTTTCACACAGTCATCTTCATTTAATAAGTCACACATATTTTGGAACGGAGATGAATTCATTTTCAGGTAGTAGTAAGAAAACTGTATACACGAGACAGCTTTGTTACATAAACATAACAAATCACTACTTGCAGAAATGTCTATTGATGATCAAAACACACGCAAGTCTTAATCTATAACTAAATGCGTTTACCTTATTTACAATTAATGCATCTTCAACAAAAAGAAGAAAAACGTGAAATATGCTTCTATGCGCTATTTATACCCTACAAATAAATTTAAAACCACTGCCAACACCCCACTATATACAAAATTTTTTGAACTGAGCTCCAAACTGAAGAAAATAGCATTGCCAGATGCAGGAAAGAAAAGATGTATGTATTCGAGGTCAGTGGATGTCTAACTCCACTTCTAACTCCATGGGATGTACTATATCGATACATTGATTAAAGTTTATTTAAGAATTTCAAAATATTGTTATCCATCTTGTTACTGCTATGTTCTTTTAAAAAATAAGCATATTTAAAAATATTTCCAAAACCTTCAGCATTTAACCATCATTAGAAAAAATATTGAAAACAGTGTTCCATATCTAATACTGCATCTATGGATATTATTTTCATATATTTTGAAATATGGCAACATGTTTCTTTTTAAGGGTTTGTTTATAGTTTATAACAATTTCTTCTTATGGCTATTATGAATAAAGTGTTATCTTGCAATACGTATGATGAAGGTTTTTTAATGTTTAAAATTGCCTTGACATTCAGTATAATATGATTTTTATAGTAAATATTTATTAAACTGATAAAAATTTTCCATTCAAGCAAAAGTATTTACTTTTACTGTAGGAGGGCGGTGCATTCTGTATACTTTCGTACAACTATTTTTACTTCTTGCGTCCTATATCACTTTCTGGATTTGGGGAATATTTAAGGGAATTTTAGCCAATGGGTTATCTTTACGCTTTTTGTTTGATTTTGACAGCTCGTATTACAATCCTATTGACAATGGGGAAACTTGGGTTTCAGTGTAAGAGAAACTCCTTAAATCAGTGTGGAAACCCCAGGCCGTCCGACTCATCCAGAGGACTTGAGTAACAATTTGGACGACCGGCCTTAAATCAGTGTGGTACTTACCTCCCTCAAGAGATACTATTCATATTTAATTATTAATATGGGATATGGTTGTTAATTTTTGTTCAACTATGCCAATGTGTCCAATGTTGTAGAAACTTTTCTTTAAAAGTGGACTTTTCCTTTCGATTTATTATTATTCTACTATTTTTCACCAACATTTTAGTTTCCAGAAACTTTAAAATGCATAAATTTATTTTAACCCCTTCAGGATCAATGTAACCAATGCATGACATCAAGATTTTTCCTTGCCTGCCTAGCTGCATGTATAGGTGGCATGTTTTCAAAAGTCACATATGCATGTCAGTGAATTAAAATGTTTTATTTGAAATTTTAAATGATACAAGATGATATAATTCTATGAAATTTAGAATGCTTAGAATCAACAAAACAGTGCTTTTAAAATAGTAATATTTTATTTGCGTCAGAGTATTATGTAGAAGGCAGATTTCTGGATGTAAACAAACCAGCATATTGGTAGATTTTTAAATGCTGTAGTAGAGAGGGTAAAAGATCAGTTGTGTTTTCCACCCTTCAGCCGAGTTTATTTATTTATTTTATAATAATGATGAATACTATTAAATAGTATTTAATGGAATTTTCAGAATACTATTAAATGGAAGAATTCTTACAGATAGCTTTTGAGAAGGATTTGAACTGGAGTACAAAATATGCATATTACACATCTAGTATGCACTTATAAATTTAAGGGAGAGTTAAGCACCCTGGGACATTTTTCAGCTATTGCTTTTTTATAAATATTTATACTATTTTAACCAAATACCTCATATACATTAAACACTTCCAGTAAAAGTATAATCCACTTCAAATGTCTTATACATAATTAATAAATATTGTTTTTTCAGAACACACCACGAGGCATTTGGGACAGTGCCTTCAATAGATAGAAAGTTATTAATTGGTTAATTTTTGATTTTATCACCCAATTATACAATCAGACAAATTTTGGTTATATTACCCAATTTAAATAACTAATACGGCAGACTCTGGATTTAAGCAGAAACAATTTTATACAATGCACATGTATTGAACAAACATACAGTGAAAAAACTGGAAAATAATTTAAACATTTTAATACATGAATAATTTAGAGGGTTCTTGAGTAACTAAACTTAAATCAAATGTCTATGACAAAATTATTACATACAACAGTACTGCAAAAAACAAATCCATAAGGTGTTCCAAGATGTCCATTATCATGTGTTTTTTCAAAGTGCTCAACTAGCCAGATTCTTTCTGAAGGCTCCTGTAGTCTTAACTGTATAATACCATTTTACATCAAATTTCATTTAAACACTAATGTTTAAATAAACAAGGTATTTGAAGATTAATTGCTAAAATTATGTAGACTTCTGGGATTGATATACAGTAAAACCTTGAAATTCCAGTATCCTTAATTGGCAACTTCAGAAATCAATCACTTTTCGGATTTTGTTATTTGTTCATTACATTTAAAATTGTACTATTTTTATTTTAAAGTTTTTACATTTTCTGTGGTGAAAAAATATATTAACTTCACACGTTTGGTTTCACTCTGTTGTATACAACTTGTCTTTCCGCAGATGGCAAGCCCTTTCCTTAAAATGCTTCCTGATTGCATTTCTGCACCACTATTATAGTTTCTTTCTCTAAATGATTATCCTCATAAGACAGAAAACAAACACTCTTAGTAAATTGTTCTGATAAGATTATAACAATTAATATTTTAGCTCTAATTGTTCCACTAAAATGCCATGTTTCAGTTTCTCTAAAATTCCTTGTGGTGTTAATTCAGGTACTAGTTTCTTTCTCTAAATGATTATCCTCATAAGACAGAAAACAAACACTCTTAGTAAATTGTTCTGATAAGATTATAACAATTAATATTTTAGCACTAATTGTTCCACTAAAATGCCATGTTTCAGTTTCTCTAAAATTCCTTGTGGTGTTAATTCAGGTACTTAGTAGCTTCCATTCAATTTCTTAATTTGGATTTATTGCAATAAAATCTTGAAAGTATTTTAATATTTTAAGTTATCAAAGTATCTATTTATTTATATTCGACTATCTCATCTTAGACTATAGAGATGATCGAGGATTAAAATAACTGTAAAGATTTGGAGAATAGATTTTTAAAAATCCATTATCAGAAGTGTTTCAAAATTTCAAACTGCAATACCACTGCAGGCTACAGCTTTGATAGATTTTTTGGAATTTAATATAAATATATCTATTCCTTGTAATTATATAAGCTATGCATAATTTACAGTTGTACATGTGAAGTATTTAATATTATTATTTGATGATTATAATAATCAAATTCAAGACAATAGCATAATAGTAATAGAGATTTTAGTTTTTACTTTTACTACATTATAGCCTACATTAAATATTGTTCTTTGACCGGTTTCACATTTATACGCTCATCAGCATAGAATAGCCAATATCTACTATGGCAGTAAGAAACTAGCTATAAACCACAAAATTTTTGCGAACTTCTATGGGAACAGTTCAGTCCTTCTACGTTGCCAGCATAAAATTTATGTACAATTTAGCTCAGACTACCGAAAGCTACAATGGCAAACTTCATATACACAAAACCCACCTATGAGGGGCATTTTGTGTTTATGAGCTTTGGTTTTTAGTTATGAACATCCCTTGTGGGCAGGTTTTGTGTTTATATAATTTTGATACATATAGCCAATGTGATGTGATACAGTGCTGGATAAGATTATTAGTTGATCTAAAAATTTGTAAAGTGCAATAAGAAAATCTGTTGTACTGTACTGAACTAATATTATAGTTAATATTTTGTATAATGATATAACTATAAACATCTTTGGTATTTGAAACTAGGGATGCAACAGATATCCGGTAAACATCCTGTATCCAGCCCATCCGTCTATTAAGCCGGATATTTGGCAGTAGCCGGATATTAGGTTTATCCAATCATATAAATAATATGCAAAATAAGTATTTTTAATTACTCAATTAATAATAATATTAAAATTTTCAGGTTTCTCAATTTTTATTATAGTTTCTCAAACTAAACCTTCATTTTATTACAATTCAAAATCTAAATTTTATTACAAATTCAAAATCTCTCCTTTACATTCAATATCTTTGACAATGAATATTACTTTAACTTGCGATTTACATTACAAATTAAAAATAAATTTCCCGTCAACAGCATTCTTTGTTTTTTTTTTTACATTAGTAATTAACATTCAAAAGACACATATATTTCAAACGTCATAAAATTAAAAAAAAAAATTGTTTCTCCTTTTAAAGTTTTCAAATTATGATGCAAAAAGAGTAGTTTTCTGCATTTTTTGGCAATATTCTATTTCTCTTTTTGTCATAAATGACTCCTGCTTCAGAAAACAGTCTTCACTATATACACTGCTTTATGGTGGGCAAGATACTTTTTTTGCAATTGTGATAAATAAGGAAAATTACTCCTATTCATTTTTCACCAGTCAAATAGTGACATTTTTCTTTCAATTACTGACTGTGAAAGATGGTTTCTCAACTCTTCAAAGTAAGCTGACTCATCATCTTATTGCACTTGTAATTGTGATATGCTAGAATTAACAGTTATTTCAGTAAAGCAATCCCAAAAAGATGTAGGATTATTTGCAAGATTAAAATTTCCATTACTTTGAAATTTCGATTCTATTAGGAGCGACTCTTCGTTTTCTTCAGAAGAACTCAAAACTTTAACTTCTTTCTTCATTATCAATAATAAAGAAGATTTAATCATTTCATCATACCCCTAATTTTTATCGAAAAAATGAATTTTGATTCTTGGGTCTAAAATGGTTGCTATTGAAACATGATCATTCAGCTGTATCGTTGAAAAATGTTTATGTATGTTTTCATTTAATGTATCCTTTATTGTTTCAACACCAAATACTTCAGATTTTGACAAATATCTATTCAATGTTACAACCATCGGAATTACTTCTGAAATTAATGATTTTGGGGAACTTATTTGCTGGGTAATTTCCTCAAAGGAATGAAGTAGAGTTAAGCAGTTTTTAATTAATGTCCATTGATATGATGAAAAGCTTGTTATTTCATTGTTTTCTGCTGCATATAAGGACATAGCATTTCTTAATTTATTGACCTCATTACAACAAATTATAATGTTGGAATTAAAAGTATATATATATATATATATATATATATATACTTATGATTTCTATTTCTATAATTTATCAAATTATCTGTGATATTATATAGGAATTTAATTGCTATATATAAATTTAGTTGCTATAATCAAAACTGGAATTTTATTTTAAGCAGTGGCTACTAAATATTAAGAAGTTAACAAGTGTAATTATATTAATAACCAGTTGATAATCATTAAATATATAAACACTTAACGCTTAAGCTTTAATGGCCATTTTAAAAGTTTTAATAGTCTCGTGGCTACTGCTGGTTTTGGTTTTGATTTGTATTAGTTGCTTTAAAATATAATAATAATTTTAAAATATGCATTTTTTCTGAAATAAGAATTTAACTTAGCTATAATCATGCAAAAAAAAAATGAGAAGAAATATTAAATAGGAACAGTAGTACAACCAGAAATTTTTTCTGGGGAGGGGGTATTCACTCTATAAAGGGTTACAACCTTGAAATTAGCACAAAAATTACTATTTCTTCATATAAATTGAGGACTTCTGGGGAAGGGTTTTTTTTAACCTTAAAAACCACCTCCCTGATTGCACCTATGAATAGAAATAATGAAATAGTAACTATTTAGGATTTCTAAAATAAAATTATACTGTCGGCCGGATGTCCGGTATTAAATTTGGTTGAATATCCGGCATTCGGTGTCCGGCCAAACTGACATCTGTTGCATCCCTATTGAAACAATTTCTTACAGTTCACTGTAACACTACTTGAGTGAGAGGGCCAACGGCCGTACCGTGCTGAAAACACCGGTTCTCGTTAGATCACCGAAGTCAAGCAGCATCGGGCGCGGTTAGTACTTGGTGGGTGACCACCTCGGAACACCGCGTGCTGTTGGCCATCTCGGGTGCGGTATCCCCGTGGTTTGCGCGCTAGATTTGCACGCTACCACAAATGCCGCCGTGTTCATGCGGAGTACGATCACGTTAAACATGTGGGTCCGTAAGTCCTTCCGAGAGGTTGGTGGTAGGGGAAGGAGGGTACGGTCCCTGTGGATGCCTCCCCCACTGGGTTCCGGTCTAAATTGGGTGGCACTTCCCAGCCGTCCATACAGTTACCTTACACCTTTCTGGTAGGTCGGACGGTCTGGGTCTCAACAATAACAACTACTTGAGTGAGAAGAATGGCATATTTATATGGACAAAGTTTTAAGTTCATATATTTAAAATTTACAAATGAGCATGCTCAATAGAACTCCCTTCTATAGATTCTCCATGGTTGAAGTCAGGGGAATGAAAAGACTAAGAAAAACTGTGCATTGATATTTTACCGTAAACCAATCCTTTGTGTAAATGCAAGCATGGTTGTGCAATTACATGACATGGTTTTTGCTTAACTGTGTAGTTGTCCCGTGGCAACTACATATGCTGTAATGTTGAGGAGATGATGATTAGCTGTTTTCAAATAGGATCAGTACAGGTGTTGAAATCATTATTCTTAGATGTTATTATTCCAATATTATTCACATTTGGAAGCAATTCTCTTTGTATAAAAATTGGTTATTGGTCTTTTTATACCATCTAAGTAAAAAAAAAAATCTGATGTGGGCAGCGCATGAATTTTCTTATATAATACAATGAATTTACTCCTTTTATAATTAAAAAATAATGTATTAGATCCATGATACTGTGTTTTTAACGTTGAATTGTACATTTGGCGATTTTCTGAATAACAACATATAAAACTTTTAAAATACCCAATAAACTTATATTTCACGCAACTCTAAATAAACAATTATCGATATTGATAGTATCCTCAATAAGTGATGTATATTAAAATATTTTAATAATTAATACATCAATTAGGTGTCATTTTCATTAATTTAGCATCATTTTTTCAAATAATGATGATATTTTCGTAAATCTAGGGCCAAATATCGCCAAGTTTGCTAAATTCAGCACCAAGTGTTACAGACAAACGGAGGGAAGAGCATTTGTTATATACTAGAAAGTAATGCCCGTCATATGACGGAAATCAGAATTTGTAAAACATTACATCCCATTTGACATCATATATCAATTTGATGACATTTTTATCATTTTGACAACATTTAAAATAGTCACTAAGCATTACTGACGAACGGAGAAATGGGTTATTCATATAGTCTACTCTTATGTTCTTTCCAAGATATTGAATTTTCATCAATTCATTGTCATTTCATTGATTTAGCATCAGTTTCATCAATTTGGCCAATTTTTATCAATTTGGGGACATTTTTATCAATTTAGCAACATTTAAAGTCAGAAAGTTCAAGATATTCCAATAAATTTGTCACCAAAATTTTTCCAAACATTATGGATGGAAAAATAAGTTTTTCTTATAGTAGATTCTTATATTCTTTTCAAGATATTGAATTTTCGTCAATTAGTCCTCATTTCCATTGATTTAGTGACATTTTTATCAATTTGGCAACATTTAGAAAAGTCGCCAAGTTGGCGACATTCTGCCAAAATCTCACCAAGCATTCTGGATGGAGAAATAAGTTATTCTTATAGCAGATAAATGACTATTGGCATTCAAATAAAAAGTATTACCCAAAGTATCCTTTCTCATGAATAGAACGAGCTAGATCCACGAGAATAATATCACCAAATTTATCACATGATATTGCATATGAAAATTGGACATATTGCACAATAGTTAATAATTGTTTATGTGAATTTTTGATAAATTTTTTTGAAAAACGTGCAATATCTCGAGAACTGTTCATGCTAGCATTCTAAAGTTTGTGTCAATCGTTTTCTTATGGAAAATTACACAAGAAATAATTATTTGTGTAACTTTATAAAAGGTTTTGATTTTTTGATGATTTTTTCAAAATTTCATTCGAAAATTTAGGTTGATTCTGAACATTCGATTGCATTCAAAAACCATAGACTTCCAGTATTCACGGATTGTGATTTTTATACCAAATTTCATTCGAATCGCTCTATTTGTTCGTAAGATATCGTCTGCACAGACTCACTGACACACACACACATACTTTCACACGCACACACACACATACTTTCACACGCACACACACACATACTTTCACACACACACACAGACACAGATTGCAATTTCTGTACAAAATTTTGTTCGAGTCGCTCCATTCATTCGTGAGATATCGTTTCCACAGACTCATTGACATGCACACACACAGATATCACTTCAAAAACATTTGATATGTGTTCAGGAATGCTTGAAACATGCTCTTCCATCAAAAACTCGAATTCAAATTTTTCACCCCTTCATAAGACTTATACATAATGCTATGTATATAAGGAACGTAAAAAAGTGCACAATTTATCTGAAGAGTAACCTGAAATTTTATGTAAAAATTAAAGTAATAAAATAGAAATTTGATGTTTTTAAATTTAAACTATTTCTAATCTTTTCTTTTTATTCCAGCTTTCTGTCCTTTCTGATGCAATGCTATTGAGTTGTCACCCTTGAATATGTATATTATTAAACTAATGGAAATGCATTTAACATAGTTATGATTTCTGACATATGTTGCAATGGATGCTGTTGATTTAATAGTGGTAAATGTTGGTATATATTAAGATGATTAGTGCAACATCATGAGCGAAGAAGTATTGTGCGCAGCTTTAGATAATACCTCTATTAATCAAGGAGGTGAAGCTATAGAAAATTCTAACACAACATGTGGACCTTCTGATATGGTGCTGAATGATGCTGGAATTGAAGGTGTACCTGTGGATACAGAATATGATGAAAATAATCAAGATCTCCCAGAAAATGATCCCGAGCAGTTTGAATTTGAAGAGGATATTATGACAGGTTCATATGGGGAGATATCATTAGATCAAGAACTTCTTGGCTTTATAAAAAATGACTCTCAAGAGAGTAGAGAACAGGATGGATTTCATGATGTTGAAGAAGATCAAGAGAACTCTAAGAAAACATTTAAAGAGAAAAGGAGGCCTAATAGTTTAGTGTTAGCAAAAAATTCTTCAAAATTAGATGAAGGAGGTTTGTTAGAACAGGATCTCTCTATTCATCTTGCTCACAAAAGTCAACAAACATCTGAAGGTCCAACAACTAGTGCTGAAGTATCTCCCTCGTTCAGCTCTGATGAATTTGCTCTTCATTCCTCTAGTCACAGAAGAACTGGTAGTGATACAAGTGGTCTTTCTGAACTTCAAGGTACTTTAACTGTAGACGGAGATATGGTTACATTTGTGGCTGAAGACTTGCAAGAGAAAATTAAAATGAGTAGTCCAGTGTCACGTTGGACAGGTAAATTGTTACAAACTAGTTTTATTTCATATTTTTTATATATCCTTAATGTAATTTAAGCATTGGCATTTTAATAAAGCATACCATACTTCATTAAAATATTATGTTAGGTATTTGTTTATCCCGGGTTTGTGTTTACATGCTATAGCGGTTTTTTTTTTTTCGCAAAATTGTTAAAGAGGAACCCAACTTTACTGCTACTTCCGGGTCCTGAGGGTCCGAAATTTTTTTTATTTCAAATACCTAAAATATAAAGAAATGTTGAAAATTTATCGCATCAACAAAAATATTTTGTTATCTGATATTCTTTTG
Organism: Amaurobius ferox; assembly: GCA_951213105.1. Taxonomy (NCBI): domain Eukaryota; kingdom Metazoa; phylum Arthropoda; class Arachnida; order Araneae; family Amaurobiidae; genus Amaurobius; species Amaurobius ferox. The sequence continues at coordinate 135,395,424 of OX578134.1, forward strand.
AAAAAGGACAGAAAGTCACCCACACGGAAAAAAACCATAAATAATCCAAAGGAAATCTGTCAACAATCCCTACGATACTGTTCTGCTACGGTTCCTTCCTAGTTCTTTCATACCAGCCAATCTTCACTTGGCAGTTAATTCTTGACTCAGACTCTTCCAGGTGACATGGGAACGGACTGTGTCTATTCATGACCTGAGCCTAAATCTGTCGGCAACTGGGGTCAGGCTTGACGGGACCATCTTCGGACCTCATCTGGTTAATGATTCTCACGACCTCATTGCCTTGGTTATGTCCTTGCTGGTTAAGCGATTAGTACTTCCTCGCTTCCCTTTCCAAAAGGCATAAACCTCCGTAAGTTGCCTGGGAGGGCTGACTTAATCATTAACCTACCAGCTGATCCTAATTTATTGCACTTGCAGCCAAGAATGAGTGTAATGCACATTCCCATCTCCCCCTTTTTTGTAATAACTGATGTGTTTTGAGACATACTGGGTGAAGCTTCTTTGGCATGCTCCTGCAAATGGAATAAAAATTGCATGCTAAAATAAAAATGGTACGTGAAACTCGCCCTGCTACTTGTGAATTTATATAGTGGCTAATTATTCATTATAACATTTTTTTTTCATCATGATAAATTAAAATAATATACAAGAGTTTCCAGAATACACTGCGACTGGATCAGGCCACGACCATCAAAATCTTACGTTACAATGGTCACGGTTCAATTCAAATAAAGGGCATCAACTTTAGGGATGAGGGACAAAGAATCTCTAACTGTAAGATGCCTTTCTGAGCTGAATTGTCAATATTGCGACATAATGTATTGTTGCTCTACTTTAGCCTACACATGTACGAACCATAAATGACCATACAGTAAATATGAGCTAGTGTGACATGGGCTAAAATAGCGCATTCAAAGGCTACTATATTGGACATAATTCCTATTAGTTTTAAAGATAGATTGCGAGAATTTTGAATTTTTAAAGTCTCTGTGCACAGCATTTTCTCCCTCATGCAAATTTTAGATTTCCTTTTATAGATTATATTATACGCTGTTTTAAGTTATACCTGCTGCCAAGGACATTTCAGGCTCCTCCCCTTATTGATCGGAAACTTTGAAAAATGCAATAAACAACATATATTTTTAGTGATACAAAATTACATTTTTTAAATTTAGAAATGTCAAAAGAAATCAAATTTCTTCAAAAGGAAAATTAATTTACTTGTTATGAAATAAATGGGAATTTTAAAATAAAAAGGTTTGCTTCATTCATAACATCCAATAATGTAATAGGAAAAATTAGGGAAATAACGCGATCACAATCATTGAAAAGTTAGAGTAAGAAATCAAAAGGTAAAGCAAATATAATACCAGCAAAAATATATATAAATTAATTAAAAATCACCGAAAATCATTGGTAAAACCCCTAATTTAAATAAAAATTAGTAGCCAGTCTTCTTTGGAGAAAAAAAAAGGAATAAATAATAGTAAATGCTTTATCAGCTTGGAAAAGTAAGAAATAAAATAATCAAGATGAGAAAACTTAGATAGAAACAGGCATATTCGGAAATAATCTGCAATTTGGGCAAAAAATTGAAGCTAAAAAAATCTTGTGTAATTAAAGTGTTATGGGGGAAATAAAAAATCCCCCTCTCCTCCATCCTCTAAAAAAATTTTGAATGCTTTATAGTAAATGATTTTTTTTTTTTTTTTTTTTTTTTTTTATATGATGTTCTGGAAAACAAATATTATGAAACACCTGAAAAAACCTATAATGGAAAACATTGGTAAGATTCAAAACAAGGTTAAAAAAAATAGTAATAATAAATAAAATGACAAAAAATATTCAGAAAATAGATAAAGGAAAAATTTAAATTTGGAAAACTTTCAAGAAATGGAAAAAATGGGGATACTGACAATGACTTACAAAAAATGTAGTTTTAGAAAAGCACCTAAAATAAGTTTTGTAAATTTATTAAATGCCAAGAATGAGAAGATAGAAATGCATGTTAACAATATTCTCTCTAAGAAATAAAAAAATATTTCTGTGAATATGTCTTTATGTTATCAGAAAAAATAAGTTTTGTATTTGTTAATCAAAACAAGTTTAAGATATAGATTAACCGAAAGCAAATTAAAAAATTTAGTCCAGCTTGCTGTCTTTAGAATGTTCAAAGATTTAAAAAACAAATGGTATTCTGGAGAAAGTGAATAAAACATTTCATAAGACAAAAGAGAGAATTGGTAGTTTTTAAATACAAATATTACTTGCCTGATAATATTTCTATTAAAATATAATAAAGCATAATTGGATTGTAATAGTTTTATTTTGTACAAGTTTGTGGTTAATAATTTTAAGAATATTTCTTAAAATAAATTTTATAAGAATCATATTTTCTATCAAAGGATCCATATTTCTCACATTAATCGGTCCTTGGGACCCAGGTTTGTGAATGTTCAGAGCGAACACTGTTATCCATTATTTAAATTGGTGTTTTGGTGGAATAGAGAACTGTTACTTGCTACAGTTTGTAAAATATAACTTTCATTATCATTATTTTTTTATATTAAAAGCTAAAGGCTAATTAAGCCTTTAGTTTTTGATGTTGCTTACAACAAAAATAAATATAAAAAATAAATCCTTTAAGCATATTTTACAAAAGAAACATAGGTAGACAAGACAGTTCATGATACAGATGTAGTATGATTCCTTTTTCATTCTTGGTGATTTTAGGTGAGATTCTGGTAATCCCTGCTATGATTTGGCGAACATTTCATTCTGGCAACCCATTTCACATTTTTTTGTCGTCTTTAATCATCCTTATGTCAGGGCAAAAATCACAACATTCCATTCTGACAACCCTTTCCTCGGCTTTTGTTACCAAGGTCAAAATCGCCCTTTTGTTGCCAAGGTAAAGATCAGAATATTTTCTGATTTTCATGTTGTGCTCTATAAGCCACAGAACACATGTTGCACAAACAGCTGTTGCTACGTGCGACCTCCGACAGCCACCAGGACCGGATTCTGTAATCTTTTTTTAGCAAGCGTAGGCCCATGTTTGAATTGCTACATATCAACTGTTGCACAAACGATGACAAAAGGGTGATTTTTACCTTGCCAACAAAAGAGTGACAAAAGATGCGGAAAGTGTTACCAGAATGGAATGTTATCCAAATTGTAATAGGGATTGTCAAAATCTCATTTAAAATCACCAAGAATGAAAAAGGAATAATACTACATCTGTTCCTAGTTCACATTATATTTTTATTTTGTAAAAACATAAATCAACTAATCTTGCATAAATTTTGTAATTTCTTCTTCAGTTTTTCTTAAAAACTATATTTTACTGTTAAATAAACATGGTATATTTATATATTTGCAAAAATCAACCAATATGATATCTTCGTCTTCGGCTCGACTGTCCAGTGTGAGCCTTGGCCTTCTCAATGATTCTGTTCCATCTTGATCTGTTACTACTAATAATTCTCCAGTTCTTAATATTGCAAATGCCAAAATCCTTGTCTACACTACAACTCCATCAAAGTTTTGGTCTCCTCTAGGCCTAACTCCAATTGGCCTGGTAATTTCTGATTTAGGGTGCTTCTGTACACTGCTGGCAGCAAATTCCAATGTATTCTATCTCTTCATTGTTAAACATCATAGGTTTCCTATTTATGGCCCACCTGCGACCAATAGGCCAGTTTTAGTAACATTTTTTATAATGGGTTGTTTCTGGCATACAGTTTGAGGGGTCACTTGATTCACCCAGCTGTCTTAGTTTTTGATCTACATGACATTAAAAAATACCTAAAGATTAAAAATATTTCTAAATTTTTGTTAAGGAACTTTAAAATTAAATTTTTGGCCAGATTCCTTGATCTAATGTCGTTTCCCTGACCCTGGATTCACCTGTATATTCGTTTAAGACCAATGTTGTTCCGATACCCCCTGGGCATAATGTTTACTTTAACTAGCCCCCAACTTTTTCACCTCGCCTCCTTATTGAGTGATTTTGATTCTGTTGGTGGCTATAGTCTCTGCATTATCTGTACGTGTCACCTGGATATACATCATTTTCGTATCAACACTCTGTACAAAACTTTTACTTCAATCACTGCATCCCTCCAAAACATCCCTCAACATCTCACAATTTCACATCTTGTATCCTAATTGAATGATTTTGGTTCTGCTGGTAAATATAGTCTCTGCACCATCACTATGTATCGCATCGCCTAGATATGCATATTTTATATGTTACCTGTCGAAAGCAAACATCTGTTTTTCAAAAATTCCAATGCTGCCATGCTCCTAATTGCTTTAATTTATAGGTTTTGATTTTGATTGTGTCTCTCAGGAGAGAGGAGGTACTATCTGCTTTTGGTGGGATGTAGTGCCCCCCCCCCCCCTCCATCAATCTCCCTCTAGCTAAAGCTTTGACATCCAACTTCATATTAAAAAAAAAATGTTATGCCACTTGGACCTAGATGATTGTCTTGTGTGCCTGCTGATTTATGACAGGAAGTTATATTTTCTACTCTGCAATTTCTCTACTTTCTCATGTTGACCTTGAAGTCCTGTGATTCCATGCTGACATTAATTTTTTTTATGGTTTAAAATTTAGGACTTTGTTATGTGTATCAACATTTACTACTATATTTCATCGAATATATGAATTGAATCTTGACTTCACTGATCCCTCTCAGCTTTTTGGCCCACTTTTGTTGCTTTACGATTTCTGCACCCATTATACAGGTGCAGAACTTGCTGAAAAACTGATTGCTATAAAAACTAGTTGATATATTTAGTGATCACTAGCTGTGGGCACCACAGCTAGTAAAATAATAAAATTGGATTTACTTTTTAATTGAGCTGATCCCACTGTAAATACGCCTGCAACTCTCAGAAATTCATTACTAATTTCTACTATTATAATTGCTTTTAGTGCTGGTAATCTTTTGTTGATTTTATTCCAATTTATTATATTTTTTAAACAGAAATTAAGTAGCATATTGCTATAGGTGGTATTTGTTTATTTTCACAGATTCTTCATCTTATCCTGGATCCCGATCATCCACCCCAAGTCTGTACAGGCAGGCTTTACAACCTAGTATTCATATAGTTGATCCTAACATCTTGACTGACCTAGAGTTTCATACAAAAAAAGTAGCAACTTGTGTTGATAGAATGTTAGAAAACTTGAGTGGAACGTTACAAAGTGTAAGAAAATTAAAACTATTATTTATCTTTCATATATAATTTCCCTATTTTATTTAAAAAAATTAAATTTTTAAACAAAAGACAAAACTTGAAATTTTCAAATCAACTGACATTTTTCATGTTGCACGTCATTACTACACATTTCACTGCTTTACAAATTGCATTGTAGTTGAATTTGAAATGTGTACTAGTTTTAATCATAAAAAAGTACAGCTGATTAACAAGATTTTTAGAAACACATTTTAAATCAATTCAAATCAATGAATTTCAATTTGATTTAACTATACTTGTTATTTTGACATTCATTATTTATTTCATAACAATTTATGGTACATAGTATTTCATACTGAAGTTAAAAATTCTATTTTAAATTCATGTAGTTTGGCAGAAAAAAAAATCAACCATTACTTGTAAAACTGTTTAATTTTAACCAAATCAGTGGTGAACTACTAAAGTCTTAACAATCAGTTTTCGAAGAATTTGATGACAACCTGTTTCTAAAATTTAACTGGTTAATCTAAATGCTTTGATATCAGAAAAGTTTTACAGATGTATTTTCATTGCTCTTGTAAAATATAACAAATTCATTGAGATTTCTAAAAATATTTAAATCATATTAATAAATATAATAATTTAATGTCTGATTCACTAATATTGAATTTTTAAGCAGTACATGCAGCATAACAAAAATTTGGTAGTTTTGTTGCCCATTTTAATTAGAGCTAAATTGACGTGTATCTCTTCTTTCTGTTTTAAAAATTGATGTAACTGTCATAATTTCATTTACTTTCATTGAATCTTTTGAAAGCAACTTGCAATTCCAATGAAAGGGGTTCGTGAGCTTAAGAAAGCTGAGAACGAACTACTGCTGTTGGCTAATGATAAATTTTCCTGTAGTATTTATTCTTTGATTTTGTTAATTTCTTTGCACTGTGAATTAATTTGATTAATCAATATATCTTTTGAAAAATAGTGTAATTGAAATAATACTAATCATTTAGTTTCTTACGGCTGACAAAACTTGGTATTTGCATTAGGTGCATAGAGGTTTGCATGGACATGGGCCTAAACCATGTGCATAGGCCCAAGTTTAGCATTTTAAAACTAAATCAGCCTGGGCAAGAAGTAGTTAATGTTTGAAAAATTTGTAAATGAAATTCAATAGAAGTACTTGAAAGATTTTGTATCTAAAGAAAAATATTTAAAAAAAATCCAACTTTTACCTTAATTTCTAGTGCAAAAATTGCATAAAATTATGTTTTCGACACATTTGGATGAACATTATTTCGGACTGTACCAGGTCACAATTTAAAGATCTTTCAGGCATGCTTGGGCTTAGATTCTACATTTTAAAAGAGCTTTGGGCTTTGACTGGGTTCAAGTTTGGTACTGTTAGGCTTGGCCTGACTGTGTTAAAATATAAAATTTCGATTTACACAGTCCTAGTCTATGGGCCCTCACTCTCAACTAACCAATTTATTTTATATCTTTGCTATGCTCTTTTTTTATTACACATTAACGTTTTGTGTGCTGTCTTTATGTAATACAGTATTTGCATTTTAGCCATTTACTTTCTATCGCTTACTCTTCATGAATTGCAATGATCATGAAGCAGGGTTAAAAGGGGATAATAAGATATGTATGCATAATATTTGCACCTCTGTAGTGCAGTGTTATTTGATAATTTTACATTTGTTGTGTTTTTAAAATTATCTTTATAGAATGGGTGTACGTAAATAGCTGCCAGCTATGACCTGAAATGAACTCAAATACTCAGGAAAACTGTGAGATCTTCAACTTACATGGAGTTTACATTTTACAGAATTTGTCAACAGTCTTGATGAAATGGTTATATGTTTAGATGCTCGTATATTATGTGTATTGGTTCTAATAATTTTTTTTAAACCAGACAATTATTTTAGTGACTTCAAATAGTTCTAAATGTAGATAAAATGAATTGACTATACTTTGAGTTTTCCAATAGAGATATTTTAGAATCAAGATAATAGCAACTTTTCTTAACTGAGGTATTTTAGTTTGCTTATATTGTACATTTACTTTAGAAGCCTAAACTGCACTCCAATTGTCATATTTTCTATCATGTAATACATTTTTTTGGTAGTATGAAAATGCCACCATAACAAAAGTTGGAAGTAACAAGTAGAGTGAAATAAAACACAGTTTTATATATTCTTCAAAGTGTCTTTCTGTATTTTATTTCTACTGTGTCTTAATATGAGCAAAAATCCCCAATAATAAGGTTACTTATTGTGCTTCTTTTTTTACCTATGTATGTATAGCGAACTACATTTTGCTAAAAAATTTTATCTTTCATCGTAGTTGTATAGATTCTTCAAATTTTCTTTTTTAGACAAAAGATAAATTTTTGTTAGCAAAATGTAATTCGCTATGCATAAGTAAAAAACAAACAAACAATAAGTAACTCATTATTAGTCATTTTTGCTATTTTACAATTTGGTAGTAATTCCTCTACCAGATGTTATCACTAAAGAAAGTAATTGCTTCTCCACTAGCATATAATAATGGGAACAATGGTATGTGAAGTTAAAGTAAGTAAGATATCTGATTGTAGTTAACGACTGAGAAAGTCTGTGATGCAGATCAAATATATCAACCCATTTAAACTGGCAGTACTTTACAATATTTACACAGTGAGACCTTTAGCTTTTATTATTTTCCTTATATACATATAATGTATAAGGAAAGTATTGTCACGGGGTCGAAAATTCGAATTCGAGTTTTCGACAGGGGAGCACGCTTCAAGCATCCCTGAACACGAATCAGACGTTTTTGAGATGATTTCTGTGTGTGTGAAAGTGTGTGTGTGTGTATCAGTGAGTCTGTGGAGACGATAATTGACGAACAAATAGACCGATTCAAACGAAATGTGGTACAAAAATTACAATCTATGAATACTAGAAGTCTATTGTTTTTATACGCAATTGAATGATCAGAACCCCCCCCCCCCCCCCTAAATTTTTGCGTGAAATTTTGAAAAATCATCAAAAAATTAAAATCTTTAATAAAGTTACGCAAATAAACATTTCTTATGTAATTTTTCATTAGAAGACGATTGACATAAATTTTAGAATGCTATCATCAACCGTTCTCAAGATATTGCACATATTTCAATTTTTTTTTTAAAAATCATATAAAATAAAAAAAAATGTTACCTATTGTGGAATATGTTCACTTTTCATAAGTAATATCATGCGATAAATTTGGTGACATCATTCTCGTGGATCTAGCTAGTTCCACTCATGAAAAAAGATACTTTAAGTAATACTTTTGTGTTTAGACGCCAATAGTCATTTATCTGCTACAATAATAACTTATTTCTTCGTCTATAACACTTGGCGAGATTTTGGCAGAATGTCGTCAACTTAGCAATGTTTTTAAATATTGCCAAATTAACGAAAATGATGCTTAATCAATGAAAATGACGACTAGATGATGAAAGTTGAATATCTTGGAAAGCACATAAGCATAGACTATAAGAATAACACATTTTTCTGTTCGTCCATCCGTAACGCTTGGCAAGAAATTTAGCAGGACGTCACCAACGTGGTGACTATTTTAAATGTTGCTAAAATGGCAAAAGTGTCACCAAATTGATAAAATGACATCAAAATGGGAAGTAATGTATCGCAAATTCTGATTTCTTTCATATGACGGGCATACCTTCTAGTATATAAGAAATACTCTTCTCTCCGTTTGTCTGTAACACTTGGTGATACATTTGGCAAACTTAATAATTTAGCAAAGTATTGCCAACTTGTTGGTATTTCACCCCAGATTGATAAAAATATCATAAAAATTGCAAAAATGACTTTAATTAAAATTGCACCTAATTGATGAAGTAATTATTAAAGTATTTTAATATATGGACTATATCGCTTATTGAGGATGCTATCGACATTGATGATTATTTAGTTAGAGTTGCACGAAGTATAAGTTAATTGAGTATTTTGAAATAGTTTTACATGTTGTTATCCAGAAAATCACCAAATGTACAATTCAACAATAAAAACACAGTGCCGTGGATCTTATACATTATTTTTTGACTGTAAAACTAGTAAATCCATTGCATTATATAAGGAAAGTCAAGTGCTGCCCACATCAGATTTTTTTGTATGAATGCCAATTACTCTTAATTTCTAACAAATTAGTCTTAATATATTTTGTGAATATCATTTTATCCCTTATTAAATTTCAAGAGTAAAGTGTATTTTGAGTAAATAAAGATGAAGTGTAACACTTTCAATACCTTTTTAAAGAAAACCATAAGCAAATTACATGACAATTGTTTTAAGGGAGTTTTGATCCCTCTTCATCAGCTCAAAACAGTGTCTTTAACAAATGTTAAGCAAGAACTGTAAGGTGGGAGGTTAAAAAGCAGTAGAATACATATATTTGAAACACTCAAAGTGCAGATTCGAAGCAGCGGTAACAGACATTGGAATGAGACCCCACTCAAAAACATATCAACACCGAGTGATAATGTAGTCTCGTCCCAGGGGGGGTCAGAGATCAAAAGGCCGGAATGCCGCTGTTGACAGGATTCTAGAGGGTGGATGTTATTGCCATTTGTGACATCACTGAGTTACAAGGAGAAATACTAGTTTCTCCGAGTAGTATTCAGTTCTATGAGAAAATATAGACTGTGTCAGGCGTTGCTTTAATATAATTTGTAGTTCTATCGTAAAAGTTAAGTTTAAGTGTAAATTTGCATATTATAGATGTATATATGTTAGTATTAGATGTATATATATTAGTATTTTCATGTATATAAAGTATAATTTTGATTAATCGTTGTATATAAATTGTATTTTGTGAGCGCAAAAGTGCCTAATTGCGCAGTTGCTTTGTGTTCAAATTATTATAAGAAGTCAATGGGATCTATTAGTTTTCATAGATTTCCAAAAGATCCTACACTCCAAAAATTATGGGTCGTGAAGTACAAAAGAGAGGATAAAATAACCATCTCTAACACAACTGTCTGTTCCAGTCACTTTTCTGATGAAGATTTTGAAGAAGATTTTTGGGCTAAATTTTTTAATTTGAAACCGTTTAAAAGATTAAAACAAGGAGTTGTTCCTCATCTTAATCTGCCATCATCTGTAAATAATCAAAGTGTAAAAAGTGAATGATCAGTAAGATTAAAAAAATGGAAAATAGAAGCAGAAACTATGATGAAGAAAAAGCTTAGAACAGACTGTTGTTGTTGTTGAAACCCAGACCGTCCGACCTACCAGAAAGGTGTAAGGTAACTGTTTGGACGGTCGGGAAGTACCACCCAATTTAGACCGGAACCCAGTGGGGGAGGCATCCACAGGGACCGTACCCTCCTTCCCCTACCACCAACCTCTCGGAAGGACTTTCGGACCCACATGTTTAACGTGATCGTACTCCGCATGAACACGGCGGCAGTTTTGGCAGTGGCTGGAATCGAACCCGGGCCTACCGAGTGCAACTCCAGCGCGCTAACCAATGGGCTACCGCGCCCCTTAGAACAGACTGTGTAGTACTTGTAATTGAAGTTTCTGAATATAAAATTTCTGCCAATAGCTGAATAAATGGTGATGAAAACAAGAGCATCGTTTATGAAAACAATGAAACTACTAAAGAAAATCAAAACTATGAATGGCTTGAGACATGATGATCATATTAAAAATATAAAGGATTTAAATGAAGAGATAAATTTTCTAAAAAATGAAAATATGCAGTTAAAAGAAAAAGTGAGAGCTCTAGAGAATGATACAAATTTACAAAAAGAAAATCAAAAGTATAATGCAAAATACATCAAGACATTAGTGCTTCAAATTAAGCAATTGAAAAGTTGCTATTTGCATGCCGAACAAAGCAAAGTTAAATATGCACGGAGTGAGGTTATCAATGAATTATTATTTTTAATGAAGGACAAACACGCAGAATCCTTAAAAAGAATAAAAATTTGTCATAGATGGACTCTGACATATCAACTGGTTTAACATTGCGATGTGTGCCGAAAAAAGCTTATGTATTTTTGAAGGAGAAAATGAATTGGCCTCTTCCTTTAATTTCATCCTTAAAATATTGGGCCAAGAACTTTACATGCAATCCTGGATTCCAAAAAACAGTTTTGAGATATTAAAAGAAAAAGCTCAAACTATGGATGAGTTTTCCAGATGTTCAGTTATATTGATGGACGAAATGAATATTGATGCAAAAATGTGTCATGACATGCCAGATGATGAAGTTTTAGGACCACACAAAAATGTCCCAAGTCATAATGCTAAGAGGGCTGTTTAGGCCATAGAAACAACCCATATATTTCGATTTCGACCAGCGCATGACAGTCGATCTGCTAAATGAGCTCATTTTAAAATCTGAGGAAAATGGTTATGAAACCATGGCAGTAGTGTCCGACATGGGAGGTAGTAATCAAGGACTGTGGAGAAATCTTGGTCTATCCGAAACAAACACCACCTTTAAAAATCCTTTTAACCCCCAAAAATATATATCTGTATTTGCTGATGTACCACATCGTCTGAAACTTCTACACAATCATCTAATGAAACAAGACTTCATTCTCTCTATTGGAGAAAATATTTGTAAAACTCTATAATCAAGAAGCTATATAATCAATCTCCATACAACTGAAATTAAATAACATATGATCATACTACTAAAAAATTATCAGTCAATGAAACTTGAATTAAGAGTAATATTACAGTTGGCGGAAGTACCCAGTTTCTGAAACAGTATGAGGTAACTATAATAATTAAAGCTATTCAAGCAAAATGCATTAAAATGACAAGTAAATATGGCTGGAATTAAAAGAACATGCAAACAAACTATGTAAAATGTACAAAATATAAAACTAGAACTTGGAAGAATATAAACAAAATAAGAAAGTTATGGTTTTGAAAGCTATATTAACATATGCCTGCTTTCTTTGAGGAAGTATTGAAAGTGTTATTCTCACAAGCAACAGTTTTATTTTTGTGAAGGATAACATGTTTTGAAATTGTTAGATTAGGTATGAGGAAGGCATTGCCAGAATTTAAATGGTTTATAAAGTATTAAGTATTAGTTTAAACAAATGTAATGTAATGCTTATTTATTTGCATAGCAATTACTTCTTGTGTTACTGCTTCATAACTGGTAGATTTTTTAAAAATGTTATTGTAAATCTGTAATCTTGAAATTTTTGCGAAATTCCGCAAAATTTCACGATTATTAACGTTATTAAGTATTAGTTTAAGCAAATGTAATATAATGCTTAGTTATTTGCATAGTAATTACTTCTTGTATTACTACTTCATAACTGGTAGATTTTTTTAGAAATGTTATTGTAAATCAACGGCCTTGAAATTTTTGTGAAATTCGACAAAATTTCACTATTTATCCCTCGATCATTCTATGAATTTTGACTTTTTTTTCTGTGATAAAATTGCTGAATAAGTCATGAGGAATGACCACTTGAGCACTTTTTCGCTTTTAAGATAGTTTTAATCTCTCTCCTTCCTGTCTTATCATGCTCTCAAAGTGTAGATTTATTGATATTGCATAATACAACATTTTCTGAATGTGACTTTGTTTGTTCTAGAGCTTCTTTAACCTGCATATAGGAGCTTTAGTTTACACACAGTCCTTATCATGCTCTTTTATCATGTGATCCCATTAGTGAAAAGTAATCTTAAAGTTTTTTTTTTAATATCAATTATTGAATATTACAATAGATTTAGGAAATTTAAATTATCAAAAGGTAAACTAAGTGAAATGGTTTTCTTTATTATTTAAATTCTTATTTCCATTATTTTGTGTTTTTCTTTCATGGCAACCTTGTAATTTCAGATTGGAAGAAAAAGACAGTGCCTTAGACAAAGGAGGGGCTAAGAAAGATGGAGCTCCTCCTAGACACATAATTATCTTTAAAATAGGAAAAATAGTCAGGCTAAATTAGGTTAGATACAGGATTTCAGTTCTCTGTAAAGCCCCTTTTCCAAAATTGCACCTAAAAAGTGTAGCAAATTAGGTTGGTATAATGCTCAAATACATAGATTATTTTACCTGGCTCCTTAATTGAAATTATCTGTACAAATGTTTTATAGTTGGTCACTAACCTTGTAAAACTTGTTTTCCTTCCAATAAAATTTTACTTATATTATTTTATATGTTTTTATAACATATATATATTTTTTTCAGATTTCATCTTTAACTGTAGATTGCATGGGAAGTTATGAAAACTCTGTTTGTAAAACTTGTGATTCTGTTGATGTAAATATAAAGGTAACATTTTATAAAATCACTTGCATGTATTCTTTAAGTGAAATTAAAGCTAAAATGCAGTGTATGCACACATCGTATGTATAATTATGTATATATATTACAATGATATATATATATTTATAAAATATATGAATATAACACTATATTATATTAATTGATGTAAGGAATAAAACTAAATGGATATAATGTTAATCAATACAAATTACTTTGCTGTATATCTAAGCAGCACCAGAATGCTTAGAGCATATTCAATTTTAGTTCTTCATGCATCTGCAGAGCACATTCTTTTAGTATGTGCTGTTAACATTTATTACATTGATCAATTTGAAATAATTTGCTAGGTAATTATTTATTTATTTCAAGAATCAACTTCTACCCTCATTTTAATAATGTTTCACTGATTGCATAATTCTAATCATAAGTTTTAATAATGCTATACATGGTATATAATTGTAATTTTAACGAAAAATCTTTATAGACAATAAGAAATATCCTATTTATTCATATTAAACCAAATGAGTTAACTTAAATTTGATAATTTATTGCATTTATAAACTGTGGTAATATCATTTATACCTTTTAACATTTTATTTCCTGGCATTGTTATAAATGTAAAAAAAAAAATAAATAAAATGTAAAGCTCATTTTAAGTATAAGTGCAAATTAATAATAGGTTAAAATAATTTATTAGGTTCTAAAGATTTTTATTGTATTAAATTAATTAAACAAATTGCACTGCATCTGGGAGATTTTGTAGAAATGGCTGTGGGATTGATGGTCCCCTGTGGGGGTTAGGTTTGGGTTATGCTCTGTCGAGCCAGTGAAGTACATATTTCAATTATGCAGTTGACAAGGGCATAATGCCGGAAGATGGGAGAGAGTACATCATTTTGTGGTGTTGCCATCTTGTTAGAGGTGTTTGTGATTGTTGTTAGAAAAGTTACATGTTTGTTTTTCCTCTCTCTCACCAATGTGGGGTCAGCTGTGTTCCCTATCGGAGTTAGAACCCAGACACTTATGTGCAGAAACCTGATACTATACAGTTAAACCAAATGATATATCCGGGTCTGATAATTAAGAATGTAGAATGACCCAAGAGATGGTTGTCATGTCTAAAAACATGTGTAGCGTATTTATGCATGAAAGCTCTACTCGTTTCATCTTAGAATGGATGTATTCAGTTAAGATCATAAGATCATATCCTTCATATTTCTATATTTAATATTTCGAACCATTGAAAATATATTTATTTTTCAATATATGTTCCATTTTATTTTATTTAAACATGCATTAAATTGTAAAACAATTTGTTGCCTTGAGCAACAGTATTTTATTTATTTTTCAAGAGCTACAATAATCGTACCTTGTATTATTGTAGCTTTTAAAATTTTTTAGCAATTTTAAGACCATTAGTTGCTATTAAAAAAAATAATTGCTATGTTAATACAACATCTTACATGCTATTTGTATTATATGCATGTATCAAAAGTAGTAATAATATGGAATTAGATGCTAGTAATAATTACCTTGAATCAGTAAATAGTGTAAAAATATTCATGAAACTGCTATCAAGTATACATAGCAATTCACTAATAAAGTAACTGAATTAAAGAAATATAAAAACATTCTATTTTGCCTATAAAAATCATTATGTGTATATGCTAGTATTAAAGTAAAGTTCTACATAATTAAATGAATATATTTAAAAACAACTTTATATTACAATTCATTACATTCTGTTATTTGTACTTTTTAAACTTTATTCCTGCATTTATGAACAAAATATATTATGATTATTTAAAGAATGTGATCATATTTTTTAATTTAAATCATGGTTGTGTTTCTTTGCTAGTTTCATTATCAAATATATTTCCTTTTTAGGCTGTTTATCAGCTAATGGCAAAGTGTGAAGAGTTAAGCAATTCAATGGGTCCCCTCTATAGAATCTCAGATGATGTGTATCCTTTAAATTCATATTTTGTATATTATTATGAATTGTATAATTTATTCAAGATTGTTTGAACAGATGTATCTTGCATAAGATAACTTATTAACCTTAAATAAATTATTTTTATATCAAGTTAATATACTTTTCAGATATAATTATACATTTAAATTACAGATCATTCTCCATAGGAGCTAGAATGAGCTCTTTTTGCAATATCAAAATGGTTAGGTACTCTAGGGAAAAGATGGTAAAATCTTTAGTTAATCCAAGTAATTTCAGGAATGAAATTTTCTTATAGATTTTGCATACAAAAGTAAATGATTCCTATTTTAATCTACTGTATAAAAACCATATAAAAAATTATGTGTCTCTGCAACGTAATTTATAATATTATTTATTGCACATTTTCTGTAATTTTCAGTCGTGTTTTTGCTTTAAAAAATCAAAATTTGACAATTCTTGCTATTCAAAATTTTGGAAACACATTAACATTTTTTTAGATCAGGATTGTCTTTCTGAACAGCATTTTTGCTTGCTCATACTTTTGAATATAGTATAGAGAAAGTATTGTTTTTACAAAAATTTTTGATTTTGAGATTTTTATGCTAATATATGTTTTAGGACCTCCTAAACATGTTTTGACTATTTTTAGAGTGCAGTCTGTCTGTGGTCAATTTCTTGTGTATATGATAGCAGCCACAAATATTAATAAAAGCTTCTTTCACTGCCTATTTTAACCATGCCTTTAACATCTGTTCTTTTATTAATAGTTTGCGTAATGAAATTAACTTTATCTTTAACCTTGGTTGTGAAGCTGCTTATTCCTTTGGGTTTATTCATCAAATTTTCTGTACTCTTCTTAATAATTTTATCTTTCCCAAGTATATGCTTGCCACTTCTACCAATTTTTTGCCTTTCAAATATTCCTTATAATACTAAGATCTTACCCTCTCGTGTTCAGTTTTGTTGAGAATTTAATTTTAAATCTGTCCATTTTTCTGTTACTTCTATGTTTAGTTGTATCCATACAGATAAATTTGAAATGCTTTGAGTCAGGTCAAAAGTAATGCTTTGAGCTCTCCTAAAAATAGCTTAATTCTATATTGATAGTATTCAAAGAACTTTAGGTATTAGATTATCTGAACATGCTCAATAATAACAATAATGGCAAAAACAAGAAACTTTCTACAGCCATATCCCAAACTGTTA
Organism: Amaurobius ferox; assembly: GCA_951213105.1. Lineage (NCBI taxonomy): Eukaryota > Metazoa > Arthropoda > Arachnida > Araneae > Amaurobiidae > Amaurobius > Amaurobius ferox. Next base: position 135,412,096 of record OX578134.1, read on the forward strand.
TCAATAATAATTTTGTTCTGCTTTTCGATAAAACTTCTTTTATGACTAACTATAATGATCCCCATAATATTTTGCTGTATGAATATTTATTTATTTATCTCTATGGTGTATCATCTGTAATTTTGACCTTGTGCAACATCTTAGTTTTATGTTGTGTCTCATTCTTAATTTAATGAAGGTTACATAATTGTCTGCTTATTTGACACCGAAATGTTTTATTTTTACTATCGCAATTAATTTTAATTTTATATGCTGTGACATTTGTATTTGTGTTTTTCATTTCAATTGTATTTACTTGTACTTTTCAGCCATTATTGATATGCAAATGTCGATCAGGGTTTTAGCTGGGTATAATAAATTGCCCAATGTACCTTTCCCTCCTGTCATATGCTTCTGATGATGTGCGTTTAATGCTCAAAAATACCCAGGCTATACATATGTTTTACGTATTTGAGTAAGAAAATACTTTTATTTTGATATGAATAACATCTATGCTTAAGGTTTCTGTGGCAGAAATCAGAGCCTTATGAAAAAAGCAAACACATTGGACGCTTATACCTACAAAATCTAATAAATAAAAATGTAAATATTTTTTCTTGTTTTATTGAAAATAGGTTCCAGATTATGAATATATAAAAATAATTTCAATTATAAGAAACTTGTACAACTATCTGTCTGAACGGGTATTTTCTTCATTTTTCTTACTTTCAGTCAAAATATTTTCAAAAACTTATTCACTAGCATTTCAAACTAACTTATTCACATTCATTTTCAAACTAGCTTCACTTTGCTTGATTTCAATCAAAATATCTTTGAAACTATAAAATATAGATATAAATAGTAAGCGATAAAAATGTTCAGTAGGAAATCCTATTTCTGGTGATCGGTAATTTTTTTTTTTTTACAAAGCTCTTATATTAAGCAACAGAAATAAGTATTAGAAAATTTAGTTACTAAATCTATATACTTTTATAAAAAAAAAGTTTTTATAGTTTTCGAGTAATTGTCTTGTTAAGTTGAAGATTGAAAATTTTCTGTTTTTTAGGTTTGTAATTCTCATATTTCAAAAAGTAAAATTACTACCTTTGAAGTATAAGCAAGTTCTTTGAAAGCCCTACAAGTGTATATAATTGAATTTTGGATTGAGTTCTTAATTTTTGAAGTATAGTGGTTATAATTTTAATATTTTAGTATTTTAACCTGGGTATTTCAATGGGAAAAACTATAATACTTATAATGTCACAATTGTTGTATCTCAATTTGTTTATTTACTTCGTGATGAAATATTAGTACATTAGCAAAACATATTTGATTTTGTTTAATAATTTAGGATGATGTTAAATGAACTTGTAGATTCTAAAAATGTTTAGTGATTGGTGAGGTTTGAACAAAATAGATGAAAATACACATATTCAAGTACATATTTATGTGCTGCCTGGCGAGTTTATATATTAACTGGAATGCAATATCTCGTAAGATATATTGTATAGGTTTAATTTATATACCGAAAAAAAAGTTAATAAAATAATTTGATATTTTAGTGTGAAGTCTATGGCCAGAGTATCCAGATCAAATCAGGGTGAAAATTAAAATGCTAGCTATCTATAAATAGTTAGCGAGTAATTTGTAGTGCTTTGAAAACCAGTAAGCAAAATAAATGAGGCTGAAGAAATTGAATAAACTTATTGAATTTTATGGAAGTTTTATTTTACAAAATGTTATTCATGCAAAACCATTTCACTTTAACCTGACCGGAGCTATCGCTAATTTTTTAAAGTTGTTTTGTATTTAATAAATTTAGACTTGCTGCTTTAATTATATCTCAAGAAAATCTCATGAAAAATTAAAATTTTTCATTAAAAAACCTAGAAACATTTTATTTGAGCTGGAAATAAGCGATTGTGTAGTCATCTTGAAAGTTTCAAGCTGTTTTTAAAAGGATTCTTTTACTTTATCATAATTGAAACCAAGTTTTGATTAACAAAATTTGATTTCATATTTTATCATCAAATTGACTAATTTTTCCTGCTAAATTTTTTGCGTTATGAAATTTGAATTTATTTCATAAAATAAAATTGCTATATGCTACAAAATGCCATGCTTCAGTCATGGAACTTTACAAAAAGATTTCTGGAAAACACAGGGAATTTCATTGCCAAATTTAAGTATGAACTCCCCTGTCAAAATACTTTCAATGGTTTGCTTTAAAATTTTAACAGAAGAATGCAGTCTGGTGCCTTATAAAAGTCGAACAGTGCTATTTAAGATTATTGCATATGAATGATTAGTATTAAAATAATCTATTCAACTATGTACTAGGACTGTGGAAATCACTATATCAAACTTTCTACTGTAATTCTTATTTTTTAATGACTCCTTGTTTTTCCTACTGTGGGACTCTCAACACCTTTTTTTTCTACAATTTAACTCTAACTCATTCATAAATTCCTTCATGAATTCAGAAGTATCAATTTCTATCTATATTTAATTTCAGATAAGCATAACTTTTGTTTCACCAAAATATGTTTCTGTGTTAATCCATATTTTATTAAAATATTAATTTTTCATATCAATAGTTTTTAATTTGTAAGTATTTGCATGTTCTTTTAATTGGTAAGTATTACTCGGTAGACCCAGGTTCGATTCCCTCCACTGCCAAAACTGCCGCCATGTTCACGTGGTGTACGATCACGTTAAACATGTAGGTTCTTAACCCTTTCGTGACGGCGGCATTCCGCAGCTGCCGTGGCCTAAAAGACGGAGCGCTTTGTTTCCGAACTGTTCCCAAAGGACGGCAAATTTTTTGCGCTAAGCCTAACTCTCGAAAAAAATTCACTAAAAATCACCTATTCAACACAGAAATTTACTTTTTTCAGGAATAAAAGAAATATTTATTTTCTATTTGATGTATATTTTTCATACAAATCTGAATACAAAATACTCGTTAGTTGCTCCCATTCTTTTATCCGAAATAAACAAATAATTTCACTGCCTCTAAAACCCAAACAAAAAAAAAATACTCTCTTATATTCCTATGATTCACCAACGAAATCATAATGCTGAAATAAAAATAAAACCCGAAACTCAATTATAAAATTGTTGATGCTGTTTATATTACATGTCTGTTTATATTACAAAATCATGTTTCACCACTCCAAATGGAGAAATAATTCATTCGATCCTCCTTATGCTAAGGTCATGCATCTGCAAAATACATTGAAGTTAGTTTCACAGACATTTAACGCCATCTAGTAGACAAATAAAAACGTTCCACGTGAATGCATACGTGCCACTCTTCGTTTACGGTAAAGTTTCCTCCGTCACGAGTGCTTGTCGTCCGTCCTTGAATGCAAGTTCGCAGCCGATATGGGGGCGTGCCAATCGTCCCGAAAGGGTTAAGTCCTTCTGAGAGGTTGGTGGTAGGGGAAGGAGGGTACGGTCCCTGTGGATGCCTTCCCCACTGGGTTCCGGTCTAAATTGGGTGGCTCTTCCCGGCCATCCAAACAGTTACCTTACACCTTTCTGGTAGGTTAGACGGTCTGGGTCTCATCAACAACAACATAAATACTAAGATCTAGACAAGTGACAAACCTTAAATTTTGTATACAACTAACTGATCATTATATGTATACAACTGATCATTTGTATACAGCGATACTACTGCAAAATAGCCCTTCATTCCATTAACAACTTTTTTGTATGCTACTCGTAATAATTATAAAAATTTTAATTGGTGCAAACAGATTGCATAAGTAGAAAATAATTCTTACAATTAAATGAGATATACCATACATGACATACAAACACTGTTTTTCACGATACTGCTACAAAATAGCCCTGCATTTCATTAATATGTTTTGTACAACTCGTAATGATTATAAAAATTTCAGTCGATGCAAATAGATTGCATAAATGGAAAATATTTTCATAATTAAAGAAGATGTACCCCATATCATGCACAAATGCTGTTTTTCATAATACTGCTGCAAAATAGCCTTTGATTTCATTAATAACTAGAACAAATTGTCTGGGCCTTAAATGCCCGTTACTACTCAATTCACCAAGCATGCTCTCTGCAAGTCTTTGTTTTACAGCCATTTAAAATCTTAATTGCTAACTTTAGAAATTATTATCATAGAAACGTGATTTTTTCAGGAAATGCTTATAATGCTGTTACAATCTTCTTAAATTCAAATATCTGCCTGTAAAACTCTGGATTTTATATATCTGAACTTTTAATCTTACTACCAAAGTGCCAGCCATATGGGATTTCCGGTTTCGTAGGCTATACACTTGTGTATGATCTTGCTGCCATGCCTCAATTAAAAGTTGAGACACATTTTCCTCCATGTGTTTTATGGTCTTTTTAGCTATTGCAATGGAAATTCAAGGCTATAAAATAACTGAACTAATTCAAAACTAAAAAAATAAAGTCGAAGTGCACCTATTCGGGTCCTCAAGTACTTGTGTACCAAATGTCATAGTCGTATAATGTTTAGATTTCCTGCTAAAAACTGCACATACAGAGAAAATTGTTTCTTGTATAGCCAATGTTTTTGTATATACAACATGAAATAATTATAAAAATTGTAGTTGATGCTAATAGATTGCAAAAGTAGAAGAAAGATAATCATTGGTCATTTCCCTTCTGATGAGGAAGGAATCACTGCTTGTGAGCACCAATTTCATAATTGCTGGGAAACAGATTTCCAGATGTAAGATTGGTAAAACTCTTCTCAAAATTTGTGGCTTTGTTTCCTGTTTTGTGACATTTTAGACATTCATGATCAATTTCATAACTTTTTCTGACTTTAGTGACCTATAAACACCCTGCAGAAGGAAGAGAAATTTTGGAATTTATGAGGAAAATATTTTTGCCTGTGGAAAAAAAGAAATTCCTTGGGCAAAAAAATGAGAAAATCAAAAATTCTTGGGGAAAAAACCCAACACAAAAGTGGCAATTCTCGGAAGAATCTCATGCCTGCGCAACCTGCGGCTCGCGAGCCGCATGCGGCTCTTTTGATGTAAAGTTGCGGCTCTCCAGTAACATACGAAAAAATTAATAATTTATTATCAAAACCCTTAAAAAATAAGAAAATATATTTTTAAGTACCTAATTTCTCAATAGCTTTTATTTTCATAATCGTTAATTACAAATCGCCACGCTTAACATGACCGTAATTAGATAAATTTGAACTATTGTTTTGTTCTTAGAGATGATACTTTGTGACTATGTTTATCTTTCAGCCAATTGCATTCCATTTCCGTCTCACCCGAACAGCCACCATCTTGACTCTAGACGTGTTGTCAGTCAGTCATCCTCGGATAGCGCGTCGACGTTACGTTGCATGTGTGTTAATTTAATCGCTTGCTGTTTTTGCGTGTCTATTCGCTTGTTGTTTCAAGAAGAATACGATTTAGAAGCGAATTATCTTCTCAAAGGTATGTACCGTATAATATAATAAAATCAGTAACAGAATTGGATTACATATCTGAGGATCGTGTTAATGAAGTAATAATGGTAAATAAATTGTTTGCCATTTTAGATAGCTAAGTAAAAATTTAAAAAATCATTTTTTCAGCTCTGCCGCCAGCATGGCATCTGGTAAAAAAAAGAGAAGAACTGAAGAAGAAAACCGAGAATTCAATCAGGATTGGACGGAGTCGTTTGCATTCATATGCAACACAGATGGCCTTCCGACTTGTCTCATTTGCCACGAAAAACTCGCACACAATAAAAAAATCAAATTTGGAGAGACACTTCACTACAAAACATACCCAGTTTGCTGGTAAATATCCAACCGGTGACGCACGAAAAAAAGCTGTTGAAGAGCTCCAAAAAAACAACAACAGTCAAGTTCCATGCTAAGTAACTGGGCGCAATCTTCCAATAAAGTAAATCTGGCAAGCTTTGCAGTATCATTAGAAATTGCAAAAAGAAGAAAAACATTCACAGATGGTGAGTACATCAAAGATTGTTTTATACGTGCATCTGAAGAACTGCTTCGTGATTTTAAAAACAAAGCAGAAATCATGAATAAAATCAAATATTTGCCATTATCTGTTAAAACAGTACAAGATAGAACTGCTAAAATGTCTTCAAATGTAACACATATGCAAGTGAAAGACATTCAACTGACTTCTGCCTTATCACTTGCTATAGATGAGTCTTGCGACATAAAAGACACGACACAAGTTGCCATTTTCGTCAGGTATATGTCGTCCCAAGGTCCAAAAGAAGAACTGCTAGGATTGACCGCTCTCAGGGCAAACTTGTGGAGAAGATATAGCAAATGCTGAGCAAAAATGCCTGGAAGACAATGGAATAGATATAAATAAAATCGTTTCTATAGCAACTTTTGGAGCCAGAAGTATGACAGGAATACATAGAGGGGTAACATCAATTCTTCAGAAAAAAAATAAACGACGAAATTCTAACGTTTCACTGCATAATTCATCAGGAAGCGCTTTGTGCCCAAACATTTCCGGCCGAAACTGTTGAGGTCCTGAACTTGGTAATTAAGATTATTAACAGCATCTTGGCAAAAGCACTCTACCATCACCAGTTTAAAGATTTCCTTGAAGAAACAGATAGCCTGTTTTCTGACCTACTTCTGCACAATAAAGTGCGATGGTCTCAAGGTCTCAAGGACGGGGTATACGGAGTGCCCAGGAGGGGAAAGGATTCCCCCCTTTAAACTCCGGGCGAAGAGAAAGAAGAAGTACTAAGAAAGAGAAGCATAAGTTAAGAGAGACATCAGAGCTTTGCTTGGGGGGAGGGCGACGATCGAAATTGAGCCCCACGCCAAGTCTTACAGAAGGGGAAAGGTATGCTAGAGCCCAAGCAGGCACCTAGCGAGAGTAAAAAGGAAGGAGGGGGATAAGCGCGTCCCGAGGAACGGCCTTGAGCTTGAGACGGGGGGGGACGTACATAACAAAAAAGGAAAACGGTTCGTCGATAAATCGCGAACTCCCAAATGCTAGGGAGGGCCACGGAGTTAGCAAGAGTTCATAATAAAAGGGCGCAGAGCAGATATAAAACAATGCTAGACGAGCCGTCTCCGCTTAGGAGGCCGAAGAAAAGCATCCATTGTGCGGCGCCCCACCAACGCCCAGGGGCGCTTTCGCGCCTTAGGGTGTGTCGGGTTATACCGCGGGATACTGTCTAGCGTGGAATTATTTACTCTACTGAGATCTCTGAAAAATTTTTGAGAAAGTTTTTGAATGTAGTCTAAAAAAGGCCTAATATTGAGATCTCTGTGCAGAACTTCAAGCCGGACGTAGGTTGGAAACCTGATAAACATACGAAGTGCTTTATTTTGCATAACTTGAAGCTTCCGTAGGTGAATCTCAGCTGCGGTTCCCCAGAATAAAGTGCGATGGCTTTCCAGAGGTAACGTATTGCAACGTTTTGCTTTGTGCTTGAGTGAAATAAAAACATTCCTCAATGAAAAAATAATTGACCATTCCCGAAGAAGACTGCAAATTTTTGCATGGCTGCAAAAATTCAACTTCATGGTAGATACCACAATGAAACTAAATGAACTAAATCTAAAACTGCAAGGAAAGGGCAACCCAGCCTACGCCTTGCTTGAAGAAGTAGTTTGTTTCGAAAAAAATTACTTCTCTTTGTTGAAAACATGGAGAGCGGTAAATTACTTCATTTTAAAAATTTGAAGCAATATCGCGATGAGACCAAAGCAACTACTGACACGAATTACTTCAGGATAGCTTTAAAAAACATGAAGGATGGATTCGCTGAGAGATTTGATCAATTCAAAACAAACAAAAGTACTCTCGCGTTCATAGTATATCCTCTCAGCATAAATGCAAATGAGATCAACATTGAGCCATTTGGAATTGATGCTGGATCGCTCCAAATGCAATTGCTAGATTTGAAAAGCAAAGACTTGTGGAGTGGCAAGTTCACAGAACTCAAGAGCAAGTTGGAAGCGTTGGAGGTCCAGAAATGCATGCACATCGCGCAGCACAAGTGGAAATAAATTCTAAAAGAAATTCCGCGAGTTGAGGCCCTCATATTCGGCGCATGGAATAGTCTTCGAGAATGCTACAGTGAGGTGAAGAATTTGGCATATGGAGTGCTGACGATCTTCGGGGTCGACATATTCGTGCGAGCAAGCGTTCTCTTGCATGAATATAATAAAAAGTAAAGTTAGAAGTCAACTAACAAATAAAAATCTTGAGTCGTGCTTGAAACTTAAAACAACAAGTTATAAGCCAGATTTAATCAAACTTTCAAAAGGCATGCAAAGCCAATGCTCCCATTGATGTAACTATCTATATTTGTGCTTTTATATGAATAAATTCCGTATTTAAAGCCGTTTATTTTAAATCAAAAATGAAATATATATAAGCAAATACTATAATATTGAAACGAAAATTTTTAGTGGCTCTTTAAAAACTGGGAAATTTTGTAAATTGTAACTTTTGGCTCTTCCGTTTCAATAGGTTGCCGACCCCTGTCCTAGGGTGATCTTTATAGTGAAATAAAAAAAAAAATAAATTAAACATGATTTCAACATGCAAGGAAAATCTAAAATATTATTTTTACATCTACTATTTTTAATTTGTGCTTATTGTTCTCCCTTTGAAATTTTTAAACGAATGTTTAAAAATAACTGGTATTAGGTTCTAAGTTAGAATCATTATTTATTTTGTTTTCAAAGTTTTATTTTGTACTTAATATATTGGACTTTTTCATTTTCTTGCTTTTCACGCATTACTTGTGCTGTGTCCATGTTTTTACTGCACTGATGAAGAGGATTAAGACATAATCGAAATGAGTTATCTCAGTGATGTTTGTTACCAAAACAAACTGACACAAATGAAAAAATGAAATTTCATATTTTTACACTTTCATATATTTACTTTAATGCTGTATTTACTTGCATACTGTTTCTGAATGCCTATTTATTCCTTTATTTTGTTATTGAACACATTTTAATATTCTTAACTAAATCTAGAAAACAGATAAAGAAGATGCTGGATCAATTGGAACATGTTGTGGAACACAAATCGTGACTTATGTATATGTGTATATATTTTTAAATTTTTCATGTTAATGATATCTGCTCAGTTTTCTTTTGTTGTATTTTACATCTATGCCAGTAATTGTTAAAAATAAAATCTATAAAAGTTTAGAATTAAAGTGTTACAAGAAGTTCAATATAAAAATCCAGCTTTTAATTAATGTCGCTTGTGGTCTAGTCAATTTAGTACTGTTCTTAGGCATCTGATTAACATTCCGAAGTTAATATGCAATATGTTTGATACTGCATTCTAGAACTTCATATTTAATTTAATATAGTTAAAACATTTTGAAATATTTGATATAAAATTGTTTTTTTTTTAACACTGTAAATAAATCATAATATTGTAAATAAATTTTATTAATTTATAGTTTGATTTTTATTTTATTCAGTGTTCAAGAGAAGAATATTTTTGTTTTTGAAAATATAGTCAACAGCAAGATAAAAAAAAAAAAAAAAAACATACCTTGAATATTTTGCCTTTTAATTATTAAAATAGATTATTTTCAACTTGCATTCTTTTTACCCCAAAGAAATCTTTTTAGCTGGCTTTTATTGTGCTTTTCCCACACTCTCCCATCACTATTATTTTGTAAAAAATAAGACAAATTCTGATTGAGCATGCACCAATCAATTGGTCACATCAAAAATCTTAAAATAAATTTTGTGTTTTTATGATAGAAGCATTTTTAACAGATGTTTATTATATCCTCCAATGTTAAAAAAATTATCTTAAAATATTTTCAGATATATCTCAATAAAATATTTATCTCATGCATTAAATTTGTTTTCATTTTAAAATGTCTAGTTTTATAATCCAAAAGAAATGCTGCAATAATTTTTTTTAATTTGATAAACAATGTAATAAGTTAGTTGTGAAAAAATTGAATTGTTACATCTGACTTTTTTTTTATAGAATCTTTATGTACTATGTTAAAATTTCTAAATAAATTTTTCTATTTAAATCTGATTATGTTTTAGAAGTATAATTTTTTAAATGTATAAAAAATTATATTTTAGAAACTTTAAATCCAATAATATTTTGGAACACACTAAGGCAAGCCAAGTAGATCTCTTTGATCTGATTTACTTATAGTAGTCTGCCATTTGATCCAAAAATCAAGTTAAACAGCATCAATCATATAATTAGAATACTAAATTTGTGAGGTATCCTGCTTTTTTCTGTTGTCTATACAGGGTGTTCCAAAAAGATTGAAATGTTCTTTAATTCTTTACCTGTTGGAGATAAGTGGGCAATGTGAATTGCAAAAATGTTAAAAATAAGGTAGGAAATAAGACTACGTTAATGAAATAGTCCTCTAATTAAGTTTCTAAAAGTTACACTTTTTAAATTTTTATACGACCCCCTTAGACAAATTTGGTTAATCAGAAAATTTTTATTTTGCGGAAAATTTTTATTGGCGGGTCAAGTGAGGTATGGGAGATCAACCTCATTTTCTGCGAATCAATCTTGAACACATCTGGCGTGATGCAGGGTACAATTGTCGTCTTGGTAGACAGGTTCAGTGACAAGGCCCTCTCCACTCAGAAAGTTCACATAAAGGATGACGTGGTCATCCAAGGTGGGGATATAATCATTGTGCATCTGCTTGTGTGTTATTGGCATACAAGGAGAAGTGTGATTCGTCTGACCATACTACATGGCGCCAGTCATCCACAGTCCAATGGCGATGTTCTTGAGTCCATTGGAATCTCTTGTTTTGTGGCTACTGTGATCCGAGGACGTCACCGGGGTATACTGCTGAATAATTCCATGCGATGCAGCTCCCAAAGCAGGGTATGCTCGGAAATAGAAGGACCCAGCTAGACCCAGTTTTTCTGCTAGAGTGAATACAAGCAAGTTTCGCAAAAAAAAGATGGGTTTTTTTTATCCCAAATTGTACCAAAAAGTAATCAGTACCAGGGTCACACAAGTGACTTACATACCAAATTTTATAAAATTTGGTCCATTAGTTTTTGAGTTAAAGTGGATATATACATTGCACAGACAAACACACACACACACTCAGATGTCATGATGCTAAAAATAGATTTTTTGTATTCTAGAGCTCCCAAAATGTGTAGATCCATTGAAAACTCAAGTTGCAATTTTTGGTATGATTCCAGTACTTCCCTATACATGATCATGTATTGCAGGGAAAGTAAAAATCTGATGTGAGGAGCACAAGATTTTTCCTGCAAACTCATATTCACGTTCTCTTTATTTCTTCAATAATTCATTTTATTGAGTTTAATTGCTCAAAATAACACCCATAATTGTTTAAAATTACACTAAATTTGCACTTTTAATTCAATTTTCATTCTCATTTGATAACTGAGCTTATTTTCAAAAGTGGTGTAGCAAAAAAATATATATATATCGAGAACAGCTAGTCCTAGTGTAATGAGGTTGATCTTATTCATTTGATCGTTAAAAATTAACATATAAAACAAGCATTTAATTGATATGTTTAAGCATACATAGGTTTTTGATTTAGATTTTGACAATTTTTCATGCCCTTTCGCATGCTGGCTCTTTTTTCCCGAATCATACCAAAATCTAATCAGCACCAGGGCAACCCATAAGTGACTTATCTACTAAATTTTGTAAAATTTGATCTATTAGTTTTTCAGCTAGAGTGGATACAGACAATTTTTGCAGGCCATTTTGCAAAAAAGGCAGGTTCTTCTATCCTGAATTGAACCCAAAACTAATCAGAACCAGGGTCGCCTACAAGTGACTTACCTACCAAATTTTATGAAATTCGGTCAATTAGTTTCTTAGTTAGGGTGGATACATACATTGCACAGACAGACACACACACAGACGTCACGCTGAAAATGTTTTTTTTCGTATTCTAGAGGTGTCAAAACGTGTAGATCCATCGAAAACTGGAGTTGCGATTTTCGGTATGATTCCAATACTTTCCCTATACATTTCCATGTATTACAGGGAAAGTGTAAAAAGGAATTCACAGTTTGTTAATTTGTTTTTTTTTTCAGTTCTTGCTATTCATTTCAAGTTTAAGTATAAAAATGCACTAATTGTAATTTAGATGTGATTTGAGTTGCAACTTTCTGTAAATCTTCTTTAACATTTCAACAGTTTTTTACATATTCATATCAGAAATTCAATGTCAACTGAAATAAAAAAGAAACTAGCTGAATACCCGTTGAAATTAAAGGTTCCACATCGAGCAACCACCGAATGAGGTAAATTTTTAAATAATTCGCATTTCTTATTTATTCGAAAAATCGAACATTGGGTTTTGAGTCACCCCCAAAAGTTGAAAATATCGAAAAACTGAAATTGCACATGTTCTTCCTTTCGTACTATCTACCCGTACACCAAATTTAAAGTCTGTATCTCATTCCGAAGCATGTTTTTTTTATGAATTCACCTTTCGAACATTTTCTTCTGGAGCACCCTCTTAAATGAAAATTTTTGAAAAACTATATTTGTTTTGAGTGTTTTCATCAAATGATTAGTCCATATATTAAATTTCAAGCCTCTATCAAATTTTAAAGGGACTGTTTCTCATTTATTCGGAAAATCGAACATTTTTGTGTGCGACACACCCTTAAGTAGATATATTGGAAATCTGAAATTGTATACTTTCTTCCTTCCAAGCTATCTATCCGTACACCAAATTTGAAGTCTGTATCTCATTCCGAAGCATATTTTTTTTTTTTATCAATTCACCTTTGAAACGTTTTCTTCTGAAGCACCCTCTTAAACGAAAATTTTTGAAAAACTATATTCGTTTTGGGTATTTTCATCAAATGATTAGTCCATATATCAAATTTCAAGCCTCTATCAAATTTTAAAGGGACCGTTTCTCATTTATTCGAAAAATCGAACATTTTTTGTGTGCGGCACACCCTTAAGTAGAAATATTGGAAATCTGAAATTGTATACTTTCTTCCTTCCAAACTGTCTATCCGTACACCAAATTGGAAATCTGTATCTCATTCCGAAGCATGGTTTTTTTTATCAATTCACCTTTCGAACGTTTTCCTCTGGAGCACCCCCTTAAATGAACATTTTTGAAAAACTATTCGTCTTGGGTGTCTTCATGAAATGATTAGTCCATATACCAAATTTCAAGCCTCTATCAAATTTTAAAAGAGCTGTTTCTCATTTATTCGGAAAATCGAACGTTTTGGTGTGCGGTACCCCCTTAAGTAGGAAATATTGGAAATCTGAAATTGCACACTTTCTTCCTTTTGAACGGTTTGCCCATATACCAAATTTGAAGTCTCTATCTTCTCGCAAAGCATGCTTTCCTATTATTTTACTTTTCGAACGTTTTCGAAAAATTTGATTTTTCCAGGAGGTTTTATCAAACGACCAAGCCGTGTACCAAATTGCAAGTCTCTATCTATTCGGAAAGTGCCTAAAAAAAGCGTGACAGAGAGAAGGACACTTGGCAATTAGTATATATACTAGCCGAATACCCGTTGAAAATCAACAGTCTCGCAATAAGCAACCCCTGAATAATGTAAATTTTTAAATAATTCGTGTTTTACATTTATTCGGCAAATCGAATATTTTAGTGTACTGAAGCCATTAGAGAAGAAAATATTGGAAAATTTAAGTTGCGCACGTTGTCCTTTCGAATTATCTACCAGTACACCAAATTAAAATCTGTTTTTCATCCCGAAGCATACTATTTTATCATCTCCCCTTTCGAACGTTTTTCTTTGGAGCACCCCCATAAATAAACATTTTTGAAAAACTATGTTCGTGTTGTGTTTTTTATCAGATGATTAGTCCATATACCAAATATCAAGCCTCTATCACATTTAAAAGTAAGAGTGTCTCATTTATTCCGAAAATCGAACATATTAGCATGCGACGCCCCCTAAAGTAGCAAATATTGGAAATCTGAAATTTGCACACATTCTTCCTTTCAAAGAATCTACCAGTACACCAAATTTGATGTCTCTATCCTATTGTGGAGCATGTTTTTCTATCACTTCATATTTCGAACGTTTTTACGTGTTGCACCCCCTTAAATGATCATTTTTGAAAAACCGTAATAATCTTAAGGTTTTTTTATCAAATGATTAGCCCATATATTAAATTTCGAGCTTCTATCACACTCTAAAGGATGCGTTTTTCAGTTGTTCATGAAATCGAACATTTTAGTGTGCTGCACTCCCTACAATAGCAAATGTTTGTAAACTGAAATTGCACACTTTCTTCCTTTCAAACTATATACCCGTATACCAAATTTGAAGTCTCTAACTCATCGTGAAGTATTCTTTTTCCATCATTTCACACTTCGAATGTTTTTCTGTGGAGTACCCACCCCCCTTAAATATATATTTTTGAAAAACTCCATTCTTCTTGGGTTTTCTATCAAATGATTCGCCCATATACCATATATCAAGCCTCTATCATGTTCTAAAAGGGATATTTCTACTTCATTCCGAAAATCGAATATTTTTGTGTGCAACACCCCCTAAAGTATAAAATATTGGAAAACTGAAATTGTACACTTTCTTCCTTCCAAACTATCTACCCATACACCAAATTTCAAATCTCTATCTCATCCCGCAGTATGTTTTCTTATCAATTCTCCTTTCGAACGTTTTCCTCTAGAGCACCCCCTTAAACGAACGTTTTTGAAAAACTATATTCGTCTTGGGTGTTTTCATCAAATGATTAGTCCATATACCTAATTTCAAGCCTCTATCAAATTTTAAATGAGACGTTTCTCATCTATTCGGTACATCGAATATTTTGGTGTACGGCACCCCCCCTTAAGTATAGAAAATATTGGTTATTTGATATTGCACACTTTCTTCCTTTCGAACGATTTACCCATACACCAAATTTGAAGTCTCTATCTCATCGCAAAGCATGCTTTCCTATCATTTCACTTTTGGAACGTTTTGGTGTGCGACACCCCCTTAAGTAGAAAATATTGGAAATGTGAAATTGCACACTTTCTTTCGAAAGATTTACCCATATACCAAATTTGAAGTCTCTATCTCATCGCAAAGCATGCTTTCCTATCATTTCACTTTTTGAACGTTTTGTTGTGTGGCACCCCCTTAAGTAGAAAATATTGGAAATTTGAAATACACATTCTTTATTTCGAACGATTTACCCATACACCAAATTTGAAGTCTCTATTTCATCGCAAAGCATGTTTTTTTTTTATCTTATCACATTTCGAATGTTTTGGTGTGGGGCAACCACTCTATAGAGCATTTTCAAAAAATTCAATTTTTCCAAGGGTTTTATCGAATGATCGACCCGTGTATCAAATTGCAAGTCTCTATCTATTCGGAAAGTGCCTAAAAAGAAGTGTGACAGGCAGACGGACACTTGGCAATTAGTATATATAGATGGTGTTGTCAAGACCAATTTTATTTGGCCACACAGAAAGCAATATATCCGAACTTTTGATATGGTGAGGGGCGGAGCTACTGTATTTCAATAATATTTAGTATACTTATTTTAATTGGTAACTGTAAGAAGCCTATTGATTCTTTTTAAAAAGATCAATTCAAGAAAACTATATATGCTATTTTCTGTCATCGAAATTTGTTAGTGTGCATGGTAAGTTGTGTTAGAAACACTAGATTTTTAAATATATTGAGACTCAATTTGTACTTGCTACCTCTTGCACCCAATGATTATCCTTTCTCTATTTTTCTTCATTCAATGGAGTTTTCTATTAAAAGAAAGTCCCAATGGGATATATTACTTTCGTTTTATTCATTCATGGGATATTAGATTGGATTTGTGCTCCATATCACCTGTAGTTTCCTGACAATTTTCAGTAATATCAAATCATAGAAAGCTCAAATTTCTGTTTTCCTACAATATCAAAATTCTCAAATCTGTAGGAAAAATCATGTGTTGAGACACATATTTTTACAAATGTAGCATTTAAAAAAATAATAATAATAAGGTCTTATTTTCAATACTTTTTTAATGAGATTAAACGATGGTGCAGTACTGTGTTTTGCAATATTTTCAAGCTACAGATTGAAAACTAGGAAATTAAAATTTTAATGAGGTACCAGACTTTTTATCCTGAAAACTTGGGAATGGCATCTCTCTGGATTCTGCGTCTAATCTGAAAAAACCTATTCTTCCCGTTTATGACAGCTAACTGTATATTAGTTTTTGATGACATCGGTCTTCTTTTCACTCTTAAAACTCATATGAATAGATACATGTTAGGAATCTATTTCAAGAAAGAAAGTATGGTTTTTGACATAAAACTGAATTGGTGTTATATTATTTTCAAAGACAAATGAAAGGGGAAAGTAGGCAGTTCTCAGAAATGACCCTTTTGTTATCTTAAGGGGTTTCCTTTAATTAGCATTTGTCTTGTTCACTCTGGATCACCCTGATTCCTATTGATAGCCCATCCAGTAATCCCTCCTATTTTGTATTAAATGACAAGATTTATTTATCTTCCCACATGCTGACAGATCGGTGGAAAGTAAAAAATATCCAGTGGGATTATTCTCACTTTTTAGTAGCCATCATCCTTCAGTGTTTCTATGTTTGTTTCTTGTGTTGGCTATTTTAGGTTTCTAGTCTTATATTTTCCATCCTCTCCTGTTTTCGAAGCATCAGAAATGACAGACTGGTGGAAAGTAAAAAATATCCAAGTGAAATTATTCTCGCTTTTTAGTAGTCGTCATCCTTCAGTGTTTCTATGTTTGTTTCTTGTCTTGGCTACTTTAGGTTTCCAGTCTTATATTTTCCATCCTCTCCTGTTTTTGAAGCATCAGAAATGACACACTGCTGGAAAGTAAAAAATATCCAAGTGAAATTATTCTCGCTTTTTAGTAGCCATCATCCTTCAGTGTTTCTATGTTTGTTTCTTGTCCTGGCTACTTTAGGTTTCCAGTCTTATATTTTCCATCCTTTCCTGTTTTTGAAGCATCAGAAATACCTCCCAGTACTACAGTTAGAAGGGGAGTGGAAGGAGCGAACTGATTATTGCTTTCAAAAAGATAGAGCTAACTTTCGAATGAAATGTCAGAATATCTACAATAAAAGTTTCCCTAAAAACTCTTGGAGTTTTTTATTTTGAATTGTGGTTTTCGGAATTCGTAATACAAGATCTGGTGTTGTATTAATATTTTATTTGTGCTATTGTAATTTAAAATTTTTCTAATTTCCAAGAATTAAAAAAAAAAAATAAGAACTTATAGTACAATTTATTAAACTTTCAATTAAATGTTTTTAAATAATTCACAAATAACAATAAAATTTCTTATTTATGGTGAAAACAAATAGGTTATACCATATAAATTGTTGAACACATATTCAATAGCAGCTAAAGAAATTCATAAAGCTGTTTTAATTAATGCTGATCAGTTAGTTGTATAAAAAATTTGTCTGGCAGACTTATGAAATATGTACTCATTAAACATGTTCTGGTAATTTTTAGTTTCTTTACATGAATATTCTTGTTACAAATATTTAAAATGCTGCATGGTAATTTAATTCCCCACAAGGAGAATTAAATTGCCACTTTTACAGGCAACCATTGCTGTACCTTGAAGCTAGGGTTGCCATACTTTGACTAGTTTAAGAGTTCATTGGAGCTTTCTAGAATTATCAACTAGTTTTAATAATACATCTTATTTCTTTTTTCTAGAAATCTGTTTGAAGACTTTATAAAAGGAGTGAGTGATCATTCATTTGGACAAAGTTGATGTAATATGAGTTAAATTGAATTGTGTGAAACATCAGTTTTTTGGGAATAGTTTCTTCTATTTTGTGAATTATGTGAGCATTTAATTGGTGTTTTATTGTACATGATAGTTGTTTTGTGAGATAGCTATAGTGTTATTAGCTGTCCAGGGCTACAAAATCCAGTGAGTTGGCAATCTTTTGTCCAATTCTTTTGTTTCTGTGATAATATCAAATTGTACTCAAAAATTCATCCAAATGCTCTGTCTATCATACATAGGTGATGTTACCTTATATGATGTCTGAATGTAAAACTCTGGATTGACGACCTGCGAATTTTGTTCCACAGCCATTAATCTCTTAAAGCTTGTTAACAGTTTCATTCACCTTGGCAAATTTCCTGATGAACATCCTCATGTCCTTTTTCACTTCTTTATTATCATCTTGTATGGTTTCAAAGTCTTATTTTACTTCTTCTTGCATTGATTTACTGTCTTGTTTCATCTTTTGTCTAGTTTTCATTTCAGCTTGCATAGCTTTGATTTTTTTCTTTCATACCAGCTTGTCTCACTTTCATTTCTTCTTATGCAGTTTTTATTTCTACTTTCATTGCTTCTTATCCAACTTTCATCTCTTCTTGTCCAGCTTTCACAGATTTTATTTCTTGTTTCGTCTCTTGTCTGGCTTTCATAGCTTTTTTCATCTCATCTTGTCTAACTTTAATCTTTTCTGCCATTGTTTCCTATCTGGGTTTTATTGCTTCTTGTCTGGCTTTCATCATCTTATCCATTTTAGATTTTTTTGTTTATATATGTGAAAATTTTTTAAAAATTAGTGTTTCCAGTGTATGTATACAAACTTAGATAATCTTTTTTCCATCTTTTATGCCATCACTTCTTTCTGGCTTTTATTGCATTCATCTCTTCTTTCATAGCTTCTTGCACAGTTTTCATTAATTTCATCACCTCACTTAACTGTTTATCCTTAATGAAATAAAAATTTTTAGGGTTCATTGGTTATAATATATTTGCGCATCTTGGTGGGAGGGGGGGGGGTATATCTTTTAATACCATTTTAGCACTTTCCTTTTGGAATGGTCCTTTTCATATTTTTTTGTAAATTTGTTTACAAACAAATCTACGAAAAACATAAAACAGATTTACGAAATTGAAGAAACCATCAAAATAATTAATCTATATTAAAAAGAAGTAGCTGATGCCATCGCTACTGTTTGACAAATTCCACATTCCTTGAGTTTCTCTGCCTTGTACTGCAAAAACTATAGCATACAAAAATATAACTTTTGCTATATTTGTAGAGAAATGTTAAGGAAATACACTAAAATAAACTATTTTCAATTTAAACTTTAAGAGATATTTAATGTCAATGTTAAAAAAATATATATTTGAGCTGTGAGTTCGCGTTTTAGATAGGCTATTAGCAATAAGACCATAAATGTTTGCATGAATGTACAGCTGTGGAAAACAAACCACCTTCACCTCTTGTTATAATTTCCAGTGGCAATACCCACGTAACATATTTCAAATCTAGACCAGAATTCAACCTTCAACACCAAATTTTAAGTCATTTGGATGAAGTATTTCTGCATTATGAGTATGTAAAATTTTGAGCTCTAAATTAGTTTCTAACTTTTATTCATATCTTCTGTAATAATTATCTTCTCACACTGATTTTTTCTATTATGCCACCACTACTAAGCAACCCAAACACAATTACAAGATTTTCCTTTTTTTTTGAAATTATTTATATGAAATTAATATTCGAAAAAAATATGAATATGAACCTAAATATACATTCTGTTGCCAAAAAATATATGCACCCATAAAAAATTGAGCTACAGCTGTGAAATTCGTTACACAAATGATCAAACTGTCAGTGCCAATGATGTTAAAAAGCTCATGCAACGTGTATGAGAATGACAAGCAAAACAGAGCCTTTTTGTTAAATTTTAATGCAGTTTGAGTTATTCTGTTTTTTATGCACTTCTGAATTCTGTAATAAAAATGTTTCTTCTCTATGGTCCAAAATTTATTTGGTCAAGCCAATTTCCAATTTTACTGATTGATTGCTGGCAGAAATGTCAAAACGTGGCCAAAGACTGAGTTATTGAAGCCCTAAAAACATTAAAAGTATGGATATTTAATTCCAAACTTGATTACGGCATTGTTAGTACACTTGGGACAATGTGGAATGTTGACAGTGTTATGTTTTATTGGTGATTCTTACAAACAAACCAAGCATTTTGCAACTATTGTCGTAAATATTATGATTAAAATATAGTTATTATTGGACTACAATTATATAAGAAAACATAACACAATTATTTTTCACTGCATTATAAGCAAACATCAGATTGTATAGCTATCAAATTTTACATATACACTAATATGAGTCTGTAGATGTATGCTTAGAATTTCAATATAGGCCTTAATTAATTAAATAAAAAATCAAATTTTGCATTCCCAGTATTAGCAAAGATTTCATTTGCCAAGTCAATTTCTAACTTCTCTGTGATTGGTTTATGGCGAAAATGTCACGTTTATGTCAAAATTGGTAAACTAATAATATTAGTTAGTAACACTTGGAACAATGTTAACAATGATTATGAAATTTTATTACATATATAGACTAATATGAGCTTGTATATGTGATTAGAATTTTGTTTTAGGTTTTAGTTAATTAAATATTAATTAAATTTTGCATTCCCAGTATTAGCAAAGATTTCACTGGCTGAGCCAATTTCCATCTTTTCTATGATTAGTTCATGTGATTAGTGTGTGATTAGTTCATGGTAAAATGGGCCCCAGGGGTTGGCAACTGTCAGTGAGCAGGAAGCACGAAGGTGCTTGTGTGCACTGGTTAAAAGAGCTAACAATGTGAGCTCTGGGGGCATAGGCGTCGACATAGAGGGGCACAGGGGCGTCAGCCCCAGCTGAAATTTCCCAGAGGAGGCAAACCCCTCTCTTGGAAATTTCAAGATATTTTTTTTAACTTCATTTTTTTTTTACTAAAAATCAGAAAATGCAATTTTCAATTATTAAAAAAAAATTGGAAAATAATTCCTATAAACGTAAATGTCGCATTTCAATTCAGTCTTGTTCACATCTTCCTTACCACAGGGCCATAAACTATCTCTCACATAAACCAAGTTCCTCTTTTCTCCAGGAAACATATGTACGCTAATGACAAAAACACATGGATACCAGAACCTTTTTGATTGACCACTTCGTTCAAAGAGAAAAAGGAATATTGACAGCCATGAGAATATGAGATCAGCATTTCCAAAAAGTACTGTCTCCAGTAATAACTATAAATGAGAACCACGAAGTAGGGGGTAACTTATTTTGTCTACTGTATACCAAAGATCTTTCATTTGTAATTGCTCCTTGATTCTATATACCAGACCAGTACCATTTTTCCAGGTGGTATTGTGTATAATAGTATATCCGTTTGTAGCGGCGAACCCCATGGGTAGCTTTGCCTCTATGAGTGTTGGACATTTGCCAACCATTAGCACCAAGTCGTTTGAGTGCAGAGAGCTAGAGTTATAAATTATGAGAAAATAGAAATACCCGATTCGTAAAAACTTCGTGAGTAAATGGTTGCTTTTTGTTGAAGGACTTGGTATATCTTCAACTGCTGTGGTCTGAGATAAGTGACGTTTGTGGTGCTGAAGTTCAGTGTAATGTTTGGGTTCTGTTAACAAAGGTTTCATTTTGGTTTGTGATGAAAAAAGAACGCGATATTTTTGTGCTATTTGTAAAGGTTGCGTTTTTGTTTGTAATTAAGAAAATATACTTATTTCTCAAGGATAAATTTAAATTAGAACAGGAAAAGTTTCTTATTGCATAAGAAATCCCCAAACTGCTGAAAGACCTGCATATTAAAAATGATGCAGATGTTGACCTAAGAGCAACACTATATGGTAAGTATATATGTTATAATGGCTCTGCAAATTTGCATAACATTCTGCAAAATTGTACTAATAGGTGTTCTTGAATTAAGGTGCTTTTGAATTGTTTTTTGAAGTGGTATATCTGTATTATAGCTTTCATTTAAAGGGCTTAGTAAGGGCATAGCAATGGTACAATTTTACCAAAAATGGGATTTTTCCAGAAATAGCTGCATACAGTTAGGTATCATTTGATGGGCAGAAATGTCACTAGTCATGTTATTGCTCCAAGCCCTTCATTTATACGTTTATGTTTTCTTAATAAAACTTGTTTTTACATATCTTACACAACTGATGGGATAGACAACCAGATTTATATAAATTTATATGTGATGAAATCTTAAGGTTTTTTTACATATCCTAACTCCAACTTTGAGTTTTATTGTTTTTCAGCTTATTATATTTTACCCTCTATGGGCGTGATCCAGGCTCGGATACTAGCTCCAAGATTGGCCCAGGAGAAACAGGCCATGATGGTCCTTGTCAACTTCGGCCCATCATGCGTATTATTGATAACAAAAAAATTAAATGCAATGGACCCGGCCCATCAGGAAATCTCCAGAGATCCCAACTGCCATATCCGAGTAAATAAAGATTATGCTGGAGAGCATTACGTGACGGACTCTTGTAGTGCTTGTGGCCCCCCTCCCTCCACTTTCAAACTCCAATTGCACCTCGAAGGGAGAAAAATGCAATGCATATACGATATGGTATCTGGTAAGTCAACGTGAGAGTGAGTTTTGGAATATAAGAGCTCAAGTTGTATAACTGGTAAACTAGAGTAGAACAGGCCTAAAAGGAGTTTTTGTATAACTTTAACGTACAATAAATAAAACTGATTTCTTTCTTTCGACCCAGACTGTCCGAAGAAAGCATCCAACCGTGCACCCAACAGTGCAAGATATCTGTTTAGACCACAAGGACAGTGCCACCCAATTTAGACCGGAATCCAGTGGAGGCAACATCCCTCTTTTTCCAGCCACCAACCGCTCAGAAGGATTTTCGAACTCACAGATTTAGCATACTCGTACTTCGCGTGAACAATGGGACAGTTTGAACAGAGGCGTGAATCAAACTCAGATCCTTCGAATATAATCCCCGTGCCTTAAAAACTGGACTATCCCACCTCAAAACTGCTGCTTGTAAAACAATAACATACAAAAATTTCTTGAAGAAAGCAGACATATATCAGTTAGGTGACTACAGTTGCTTCAATAGCATTATAAGTACCTTTCGACAGACTAAGATAACAAACAGTATGCACCCTGAGCAACCACTAAGAACGAACTGCTGTTTGTTAGGCAGTTCGGTCTTTTTTTTTTTGTTAAGGGCATACTGTTCTTTTGGCCTAACGTAAGGGGCTTATAATGTCTTCGAAACAATTTTAATCACCTAACTAATATATGTTTGCTTTCTTCAAGGAAGTATTGTAAGTTATTATAGCTTTAGCTTTATAGCATTCAACTTTGAATTTTTTGTATAACTTTGTCAGATTGTGCCCCCTCTCCCTGATATTTTGAAACCTCGACGCCTATGTCTGGGGGTGGTGATTGCCAGTGAACAAGGTACAGCCTCCAAAGAGTGTATTACGCCTGCTTAACAGGTGGCATGATGCGAGCTCAGTGAGTAGCCTCCAAACTCGAAAATCGAGTTACAGGAGTCAGCAGATAGAGAGCGAGGTGCGGTCTATAGATTTTAAAACATGTTACCTAATTTTATTATTCAGTTTTTACAGAAAAGACTTGAAAGGAACATTGCTTTTGGTAGTAAAGTCATTATCTTTCATAGAAATACCCATGGAAATAAGTAAAGCACATTTTAAGAAATTCTTGAGTAGGGGCTCTCAGAAATGGTGTCATTTTAAATGTCTGCATCAGTTGCAACAAATCAGGGTGTTAAATCGCTTCTGGACTAAAATGTGCAAGTTTCACAAGAAATCAAAAATAAGGAATATTTTAATACTTTTTATTGTAAAATTTATTCCGAGCAAAAAAGTTTTTAATTTGAATGAATTTCAATTTTTAAAAAATCTGATGTGGGCAGCACATGACTTTTTTTATATAATGCAATGAATTTACTTCTTTAACAGTGAAAAAGTGATGAAAAGATCCACGGCACAGTGTTTGTAATGTTAAATTGTACATTTGGTGCAGTAAATTGCACATCCAGATGACATCTATAACTATCTCATACCCAATTAACTTATATTTTACGCAACTCTAAATTAATAATTATCAATATTGATAGCATCCTCAATAAGCAATATAGTCCATATATTTAAATATTTTAATAATAAATTCATCAATTAGGCATCATTTTCATTAACTTGGCACCATTTTTGCAATTCTAATGATATTTTCATCAATGTGGTGCTAAATATCGCCAATTTGGTGATATTTAGAAGAGCATTTCTTATATAAAAGGTATGCCCATCATATGATGGAATTAAAAATTTGCAAAATATTGCATCCTATTTGGCATCATTTTTATCAATTTGGCAACATTTATAAAAGTCACCAAGTTGGCGATATGCCGCCAAAATATTTCCAAGTGTTACAGACGAAGTCATGATAGTTTTATATTCTTTCCAAAATATTGAACTTTAATCAATTATTTGTCATTTTCATTGATTTTGCGTCATTCTTATCAATTTGGAAACATTTTTATCAATTTGGTGACATTTAAAAAGTTCACCAAGTTGGTGATATTCCACCAAATTTGATACTAAAATTTTGTCGAGTAGTATGGTCAGAGAAATAGGCTATTCTTATAGCAGATAAACGACTAATGGCATCCAAATACAAAACTATTACCTAAAGTATCTTCTCTTATATGAGGGTCACACTGAAATTTTTGAGACAGGCAGACGCTATGCGCTAGAAAAAAATTATTGGTCGGATATTTAAATTTGAATTCTTTTATGTCTGCAGACGATAATTTGTGGCAACAATTACAATTCAACTATCGTAGAATAAATTTTGAAAGAACAGAAAATGGAGTTGATGCGAGAGCATTATGGAGCTATGATTTTAAAGTGCTAAATCAGGTTAATTTAAGCTAAATCAAGTTGAATGTCTTCAACGTCTGCAATTAGCATATGGAAATGATGCTCCATCTTGTGTCACTGTATTCAGATGGTTTACAAAGTTTTGAAGAGGTCAAAATTCTCTCCTGGAGGAAGAACACACAGGAAGACCTTTGTCAGCTGTAGTCCCTGAAAATGTGTCGGCCATTCGAAAAATGTTAATCGATGATAATCACTGTATCTACCAAATGATACAGAAGGAACTTAACATTGGATCCGCAGCTATACATAAAATTATTCATGAAGAATTGCATATGAAAAAATTAGTTTGTCATTGGGTCCCCCATAATTTAACAGAATACCAAAAAGCAGAGAGTGTCAGAATCAGTAAAGAAACCCTAATATTACTTAATGATGGTGGACACCACATTATTTCTAAAATCATAACTGGTGATGAAATGTACATACCGTTTTTTGACGTTCCAACATGTCAAGAAAGTAAAGTATGGGTCTTTGAAGATGACCCCAAACCAACAATGGTGAAAAGATAATGAGCAATGAAAAAAGTAATGTATGGCGTGTTTTTCAGAAGTACAGATCTGGTCAAAGCCATAAAGCTAGAGGGACAGAAGACAGTTACAGTTAACTGGTACACCACTAAATGTCTTGGAAGTGAATGCTAGGGGACTCATGCTTCACCATAACAATGCATCTTCTCATTCATGAAGAATGACAGTCGAAAACATTAAAGTGATAGAATAACCACATTATTTTCCTGATCTTGCTATGTGTGATTTTTGGCTATTTTTTAATCTATTAACATCATTTTTATCAATTTGGCAACATTGAAAAAATTCACCAAGTTGGCGATATTCCACCAAAATTTCACAAGTATTGTTTATGTACAAATAGGTTAGTCTTATGATAGATAAATGACTAATGGTGTCAAATTACAAAGCTATTACCCAAAGTGTCTTCTCTTGGGAATGGAACAAGCTAGATCTACAAGAATGATGATAATAAATTTATCGTATAATATTACATATGAAAAATGAACAGATTTCACAATAGTTAAGATATTTTTTTTAATTTTATGATATTTTATGATAATTTATTTGAAATATGTGCAATATCTCAAGAACGGTTAATGTTAGCATTCTAAAGTTTATATCAATAATTTTCTAATGAAAAATTACATAAGAAATAATTATTTGCATAACTTTATTGAATATATTTTTTTTAATTTCATTTCAAAATTTAGGAGGGTTCTGACATTTAATTGTGTGTAAAAACAATAGGCTTCCAGTATTCACTGATTGTGAATTTTGTACCAAATTTTGTTCGGATCGCTTGATTCGTTCGGGAGATATCGTCTCTACACACTCACACACAGACATCACCTCAAAAATGTCCAATTCATGTTCAGGAATGCTTGAAAGGTGCTCTCCCGTCGAAAACTTGAATTCGAATTTTCGACCACATTACAATACTTTTTTTATACTATGTACATAAAGAAAGTAATATATCACAAGAACTTTTAGTGAAATGCAAAAAGTGCAAGTGTTTTATTTTTTATTATGTTTTAATACTCCATTAAAATACAAAAGGGATAGTTTTTTTAATTTTAGTGTTTTATAAAAATAATGAATTTAAATAATCTTTTGCAACCAGATTGTAAATTTTAATGCTTTTTTGTAAAATTCTGAATTTTAACTCCTTTTCTTAAAAATCATAAGTTCTAGCATTCATTCACAAAACTTGTTTAACATTTTTCTTTAAAATTTCTAGGGTTTATCAGGTGTCTAACTTTTATACAATTGTTATAGCTTTAAATACAGCACATATTTATACATCACTGATATTTAAAACATTATGGAGTGGAAATTGGTAAAATATTTTCATTTCTGTAATCTTGAAGCTATTTTCACCATTTCTAGCCAATGATTGTAGAATAAAAAATTCATTAAACATAACTGTTTTGCAGCTTTATCCATTTTAAAATGGATAATTATCTGGCAAATTACATTTTATTTTTAATACATTTTACAAATAGAACGTGCAAATTTACTCAATGCAAATCATAGTTAAACTTTTATAAGCACAAAAGTCAAAACACAAAAAAAATACTTCTTTAGCCCTACTCTTTCCCCCAAAAGAGTATGAGATATAATATATAGTTGGCACATGTGTTGAGTCTTACCTATGATGTGAGTCTTACCTATATGTAGGCAGCATAAACTGGTCAGATGAGAAAATAAAGCTTTCTATTATTTCCCACTTCAACTGATAGGTGGTGAAGAGGATTCCCACGGCAGATGGCGTAGAACAAAGGAGTCGTTCCTTTCTTTTGCAGATAAGTGCTTTGTTTATTCCCCTCTCTTAACCTCCAAAGAGTTAAATTTTTTGTTGATTTTCTTTCGCTGTCCTGTTATATTTCTAATTGCCACCGCTGACTATTTAGGCACCACGGCAACTGGAGTTTGTCTAACCCCAGTCATTGAATGTTAGGTTTTTGACATGATAGTTTTAAACCATAGATAAAACCATTACATGTAAAAAACTTGCTAACTCTGATATATTAAAATATTCTTATACTTAAAAGTATTACAGTAGTATGCTAATATTTTAAAATGTATGTAAAAAATTAATTTAAAGTGTTATTTAATGCACCTATTAATATTTTAAATGCTAATTATGAAAAACAGCAAGACATTTTTTTATCATGAAAATTTTACTGTTAGACATGGCTATAAATCCTAAACATTTGTTTTTATGGGGGGAAAGAAACACATTTTCAAAATAATGAAATCATAATATCTGAAATTTTAAAATATGAAAACATCTAAAACTTTTGTATTCTGATATTTCAAGGGCTTCTTGTTTAACTAATGTTTTTAAAAAATATTTATATACTCACTACTATTTGTAATTAATGATTAGTTTTAGATATGTATAAAATGGATAAATAGAAAAGGTATAATTGGACACAAAGGGGGACGGTCGTGCTCTCGTTTCACCATTTTCGCAATGCCTGCACCATGTGCACATGGCTCGTTACATGCATTCAAGAAGGCATTTGGTATGGCAAAGACATTTTCTGATTTTAAAAAATACCAAGCGCAATTCGTTGCTCTGCCAGTAGTTATTCCCACTCCGGAGAAAACTAATTTGGAATTATTGGAGGAAGTTGTTTTTGATATTGAAGAGCTACGTGATATCGTATCTGATCCTCCCGATGACATGTCTAAGGATAAATGGATCCTTATAAATGCCAAACTTGCTAGAATGGAGCTAGCATTGAAAGACCATAATAAGGGCACATTAGGTGAGCCCCCCCACAAGTTCTTCTTGTGGGATTTCTGTTGTTTCTTCAAACTTTATGATGCCTCCTGTTGCCTCCTCATCGACCCAGTCAGTCACCCTAGACTCTAAATCCGGGGCTGTTAAACACCCCCCTCACTGATATTGACGAAGAAGGATATAAGAAAGTGCCGAAAAGGCTAACAGCCAAGTTAGAAAAATCTACGGTCCAGCCTGTGCTCGACCCTGAGGTTCCTGCACCAGATGCAGCCAATGCTGATGAAATTCCTAAAAAAGAACATCCTGGGAATGCTTACTCCCTCAATTACGAGTTTGAAAGGGACTGTATTCAAATTAGATGTAAAAATCCGATAGGAATACTTAGCTCTGCAAAAAATACTATTAAATAGTAAAGTTGCTTTTAGGGTATTTCTGTTAAATGAAGAAAACCCACGCAAGGTGGTCATCCGAGGACTTCCTGTGCCCACTAGTACCGACTTAATCAAAGACAAATTAGAAAATTTTGGATTCGAAATTAAAAGCATAACCCAGTTGTATAAAGGACCGAAAACCAATAGGGTGTTGATGCCCCTTTTTTACATGCAGACTCTGAAGACTCCGGAAAACCTTAAAATTTATGAAATTGTAAAAATGCTAGGAGTTAATGTAAAAATAGAGAGATACCGAGGGTGCAAGGGCACAGCAACTCAATGTTTTTGTTGTCAAAAATGGCACCATGTGGCAAACAGCTGCTATTTACCACCTAAATAAATTAAATGTGCGGGCGATCATATATCCTCGGACTGCCCTGCAGACTAAATGCGTTTGTGCCAACTGAGGAGGTGATCACCCCGCAAGCTACCGTGGTTGTTCAAAATTTCCGAAACCCAGAATTATACCAAGAACTTTCTTAAGTAAAACTGTAACGAATTCCCAATCTTACGCAGCTGCTTCCCACCCTAAAATTAATAACTTTCCGAAATTTTCGGACAAAACTGATAAAAATAAAATTGTAAATTTTAACCCCAATAAGCCACCAGTTGAAGATGGCAATCATTCGAAAGATGACTGGTTAGAGTTCATTGACCGTTTCGAAAGAAATGACTATCAGCGTGAATTTCTTCTAAAAGCCCTCGAGTTAGCCCTCCCTGAACTTAGGGAATCAAAAACAATCATTAATAGAATTTCTATTTACTATAAAAGTATTTGCGAGCCAGCCAAAAAGCCTGTTGAATAAATATTCAACTTTGTAGGACTGGTCTGATATCTGCCGATCATTTCAAATTGGAGTGCTATGCTTTTCCTTTCCCACATTGGACCCTCCCCATTCCTCCGCCCCTTTCCTCACCAGATTCATACTCTTGTCTCAAGGCAGTATTCCACGGAACACACCCTTATTCCAAATTATTCCTTTATTTCTTAGAAGAAATGTTCTTATCTTTATTCTACATTATGCGACACGTTAGGACTTTATTGGGACATGTCCTAATTCTGTCTTAATGTACACCGCTACTACGATCCCATTGGATCCCTATTATGTTAACTTCACTTTTCTATGTTTTCCCAAATCTTTTATTTTGATCGGAGATTAAAGCAAACCCCTTGGGTTTGCTAGGCGCTCCAAAAAGCATCCCTTGAGAAAAGGTATAATACAGCAGGGATGCAAATACGCAGTCGCCACTGATGATTAAGTTTTTATTGATGGTGTCCAGTTTCTCCTTTCCTTGCAGGAGGCCAATAAAAAAGTTCTGCCACCTTTACTTTTTTCCCATCAATTTTTCAGAACATGCTTATCAGTACTTTACAGTGGCCATCCAGCGGACTTAATACATTTTTTGGTGCCATCAAAAAGCATTCATTAAATTCAGCAACAGGGGTAGAACTGGGAGCAGATTAAAATCCAGGACACTAATTTTGCAAAATTTCAGGAAAAGTGCTAATTACACAATTTTATTTAAAAGTGCCAAAATTCATGATTTTCATGAAAAGAGTTACTGTTTATGATCAAATTTAGTGCTTACATTCTTCTTTGAAAGGTGCTAAATATCATAATTTTATTTAAAAGTGCTAAGATTCATGGTTTTATTTAAAAGAGCTTAAATACAAAATTTTATTTTAAAATACTAAACTATATAATTTTATAAATGCAAAAATGCTAAAAAACACGATTTTATTTTAAAGTGCAGAAATATGCTATTTTATTTAAAAGTGCTAAATTAAGCAACATTATTTAAAAGTACTAGAATTCATAATTTTACTTAAAAGTGTGAAAAGAGCATGACATCTAAAATAACTATGCTATCGGACTGTGTAACACATGTAAAAAATCTGATGTGGGCAGCACATGACTTTCCTTATATAATGCAATGAATTTACTACTTTTACAGTTAAAAAAAATGTTATTCTTATAGTACATACTTATAATCTTTCGAAGATATTGAATTTTCTTCAATTAGTCGTCATTTTTATCCATTTGAGGAGATTTTCTTTAATTTAGAAACATTTAAAAATGTCACCAAGTTGGCGACATTCCTCTAAATTCATCGCCAAAATATCGCCAAGCGTTATAGATGGAGAAATAAGTTATTACACCAGATAAATGACTATTGGCATTTAAATACAAAAGTATTACTCAAAGTATCTTTTCTCGTGAATAGAACGAGTTAGATCCACGAGAATGATGTCACCAAATTTATCCCATGATATTACATATGAAAAGTGAACATGTTTCTTAACAGCTAATATATTTTTTTTTAATTTATGGGATTTTTTGATAAATTTATTAGAAAAATGTGCAATATCTCGAGAACGGTTCATGCTAGCATTATAAAGTTTATGTCAATCGTTTTCTAAGGACTAATTACGTAAGAAATGTCTATTTGCATAACTTTATTAAAAGTTTTGATTTTTTTATGATTTTTTCAAAATTTCGAAAATTTAGGGGGGTTCTGAACATTCAATTGTGTTTTAAAACAATAGGCTTCCAGTATTCCCGGATTGTGATTTTTGTACCAAATTTCATTCGAATCACTCCATTCGTTCGTGAGATATCGTCTCCACAGACTCACTGACACACACACACACACACACCGACATCACTTCAAAAATGTACAATTCGTGATCAGGGATGCTTGAAACGTGCTCACCCATCAAAAACTCGAATTTGAATTTTCGACCCCATCACAATACTTTCCTTATACATTATGTATATAAGGAAAGTAAAAATTCAGTCATTTTAGGGTGCATAGTAAAATTTCAGAACATAAATATTTTATTCAAGAATTTAAGGACAAGTTCTACCTCTGCAACAGATGGACCATTAGTAAAAGGACTAGCCGAATACCCGTTGAAAATCAATGGTCTCACAATAAGCACCCCTGAATATTGTCATTTTTTTTAATAATTCGCGTTTCACATTTATTCGGCAAATCGAATATTTTAGTGTGCAGAACCTCTTAACCCTTTCGCGACGGTTGCCACACCCGCGCATCGGCTGCGAACTTTCATTCAAGGACGGCAGTCATGCATTCGTGGCGGAGAAAACTGTACCCTAAAAGATGGGGGCCACGTACGTGCATTTCTGAAATTTTTTATGTCGAACGTTTTTATTTGTCTAGTAGATGGCGTTAAATACCCTTGCGAACAACTCCAATGTATTTTGCAGATACTTGACCTTGGCATAGGAAGGATCCAATTAATCATTTGGAGTGGTGAAACATGGTTTTGTAATATAAACAAATAGAGCACTTCTCGTAGCATCAGCTATTTTATAATTGAGTTCCAGTTCTCGTTTTGATTTCAGCTTAATGATTTCGTTGGTGAATCATAGGAATATAAGAGAGTATTTTTTTTGTTTGGGTTTTAGAGGCAGTGAAATCATTCATTTATTTCGGATAAAAGAATGTGGGAGCAACTAACGAGTATTTTGTATTCAGATTTGTATGAAAAATATACATCAAATAGAAAATAAATATTTCTTTTATTCCTGAAAAAAGTAGATTTCTGTGTTGAATAGGTGATTTTTAGTGAATTTTTTTCGAGAGTTAGGCTTAGCGCCAAAAATTTGCCGTCCTTTGGGAACAGTTCGGAAGCGAAGCGCTCTGTCCTTTGGGCCGCAGCAGTTCCGGAATGCCGCCGTCGCGAAAAGGTTAAAGAAGAAAATATTGGAAAATTTAAATTGTGCACGTCTTCCTTTCAAACTATCTACTAGTACACAAAATTAAAGTCTCTATCTCATCCCGAAGCATACTATTTTATCATCTCCCCTTTCGAACGTTTTTCTTTGGAGCACACCCATAAATGAATATTTTTGAAAAACTCTGTTCGTGTTGGGTTTTTTATCAGATGATTGGCCCATATACCAAATATCAAGCCTCTATCCCATTTAAAAGAAAGCGTGTCTCATTTATTCCGAAAATCGAACATATTGATGTTTGGCACCCCCTAAATTAGCAAATATTAGAAATCTGAAATTTGCGCTCTTTCTTCCTTTCAAACTATCTAGCAGTACACCAAATTTGATGTCTCTATCCTATTGTGGAGCATGTTTTTCTATCACTTCATATTTCGAACGTTTTTCTGTGTTGCACCCCTTTAAATGATTATTTTTGAAAAACCGTAATAATCTTAGGTTTTTTTTATTAAATTATTAGCCCATATACTAAATTTCAAGCTTCTATCACACTCTAAAGGAGGCATTTCTCAGTTGTTCGTGAAATCGAACATTTTAGTGTGCAGCACCCCCTACAATAGCAAATGCTGGAAAACTGAAATTGCACACTTTCTTCTTCTCCAACTATCTACCTGTCTACCAAATTTGAAGTCTCTTAACTCATCGCGAAGCATGCTTTTTCTATCATTTCACCCTTCAAATGTTTTTCTGTGGAGTACCCCCCCCCCCCTTAAATATACATTTTTGAAAAACTCCATTTTTCTTGGGTTTTTTTTTAAATGATTCGCTCATAAAATATCAAGACTCTATCACATTCTAAAAGGGGTATTTCTACTTCATTCTGAAAATCGAACATTTTTGCATGTGACATCCCCTAAAGTAGAAAATACTGGAAAACTGAAATTGTACATTTTCTTTCTTCCAAACTCTCTACCCGTACACCAAATTTCAAATCTCTTATCTCATCCCGAAGTATGTTTTCTTATCAATTCACCTTTCGAATGTTTTTGGTCGTTTTCCACCCATGTTAAAGTATAGGCCATTCCTATTATCATAACCGCAAAAGAACGGCTGTGCAAATCCTTTTGTAATTTGTACGAGTGATAGAATGATATATGTAGTTTCTTGTGTAGTCAGAAAATTCGTATAATATCAATTAATTAATTATCTATAAATAGAATACTCAAACAAAATTATAAAGTTTTAGTTTTACAGCTGTGAAATAGATGGCGCTATAGAGGCGTCGCACAGCGATCGGAGTACTTTAAAAGCCGTTTTCTTATTTCCTACACCGAATATTTTACATTTTCTGACTACAGGAGAAAATAGGGGTTTAGCTTAATCGTGTAAATCCAATGGTTTTATATTTTATTCAGTAATTTGCCCGTTTATATGATATGCGATTTACAGTGGCTGGTGAACTTTCGGTCATTTGTGCAGCCAATGCCCGACAATATTGGCGTAAGATCAGCAGCACAGCAACCAGGGACGTGCTGGCCCACCGGGACACCGGGACTTATCCCGGTGCGCCCTCTTCTCACGGCGCCTCTCGCCTCCCTGGATGTAAAATTTTCGTTCGAATTGCTTATGTAAAAAAAAAAAAAAACCCAAAAATGTATCTAAATAATACGTCAGTGCGAGACTGATTGCTCCGAGAAATTTGTCGCAGAAGACGGTACCAGTACTCACTGCCTTTTGTATTGTGGAGGTGATGACTCTTCGAGACTAACCGCTCTGCCCGATGCCTCTGTTGAAACGCGAAATGAAGGAATGAGCTTGTGCTAAGTTCTAACTCCGCGGCGTATTATGAAGTGTTTTATTGTAATTTTGGAAGGAAAGGAAATTGAAAGACAAGGGGACGCCCTGAAAAGGTAGAAATCTCCCTTAGGCCGTCTATCTCGTTTCATTCACGTCATGCAGCCGTAGCATTGATGCGTATGGTAAGTTTGTGTTTTATAAATGTGTTATGTTTAGTTTAATTGCTCTGTTTATAGCAAATTTTGATACCCACATGTAAAGGTAACATCACTAATTGTTTTTCGGAATTATATTTCAACAAAAAATGACTAAATTTGCTTTTTTCACGCTTTTTTTTTTCAAGATGAGGCCGCCTCTAAAGCGAGGCTCCCAGGTTCACCGACATGCTAATTAGGCCCTGGTGAGACTAGGGTACTTTATTTCAACTGTATTTATTTTAATGCCTAAGATTAAGGGATACTTATTAACAATCAGTATGCACCAAAATTTTGTTTTTTAAATGTCAGTTTTTTTATTTGAAGGTCATTTTGCCTTGTTGTTTCCTTCTACTTACTTATTTTTTTATTTTTAATTACTTACTTTTTTATTTTTAATTACTTATTATTTCATTGTTTTCAGAATTCCAACAGTAATGAAATGGAAGAGAAAAAAAAGAAAGTAAAGCGGCCATGAATATAAGAAAGATAAAAGAAATAAAATGTTGCATGAATCTGCTAAAATATGCCCCAAAGTAACAGCTTTTTTATCAAAATCCTCAGATAGTGAACAACGCCATCTCTCTTAGAAAATGAAGTATCGAGCCAAGGAACGCAATTGAATGATTCTGTTGATGAACAAAGTCTTGTAAAAGAATTCCCTAGAGCGTTCTCGAATTCAGACAATGTAGAAACAACACACGAACAATTACAAGAACCAGGACTATCAACGTCAAATACAAAACCGCACTCAAGCCCAAGAACTTCATTTAATACACCAACAGTAGATATTGATTACTTTAAGAAACTGGGAGCAAATGACTTGCAATTATACTTGGCGTTTCAATCAGTTCAGCCTGATGAAAAAGAAGTGCCTTTTACAGATAGAAAATCAATATTTAAAATCGAAGAAAGTAACAGTGGTAACCAAATTTTCTGAAGGCAGTGCCTATCCTACAACGGAAAAACACAACAACCGTTCTGTTTCATTTGTGTTGCATTTATAACAAATCCACTTCAGTATTTTGCTCTAGATTCAGCGATTGGAAGCATGTCCATTAGAGACTACAGGAGCTTGAAAACTCGAAAACTCACACACAATCTGTGAATTGTTTCATGCTAATGAAAGATGAGAAAAGTTTGCCCAATCTTCTGTTTGGGAACCAAATGGCCAACAGGAAACAGGAAGTAAAAGAAAGAAGACATATAGTAGAAACAGTAGTCGATGTTTTGAAACTGATAGGTAAACAAGGTTTTCTTTTTCGGGGAAAAGTAGAATCTGCTCATACTTTGGATGACGACTCAGTGAACCATGGAAATTTTTTACAGATGATTCTCATGCTAAGAAAATATGATGTGATTCTAGAGAAGCCTGTGAGCAGTGTAATTTCAAAAAGTAAAACAAACCTCCTCTAGAACAGAAAACCCGACGAAAATAAAAAAAGGAAGAAAATGCCAGTAGAAAGAGGAGATCAAGTTAGATTTTTAAGAAACAACATGATTGTGAAAATCTTACAATACATGAAAGCAGAAATAAAAAGAAAAATATGTGAAGAAGTGAAATTGGCAGGGAATTTTCCATCCTAATGGATACTACAGTACATGTTTCAAGTTACGACCAATGTGTTTATGTCTTATGCTACGTTAAGGGTTATGAAGTCGTAGAAAGACTTCTAGCTATAAAATGTGGGGTTTACACCACAGGCGAGGATCTGTTTCAGTCACTCAGAACCGTTTTGGAAGATGCCGACATACCGATCAAGAACTGCGTTACTAACGTTTTTGATGGAGCTTCTAACATGAATGGTCATTTTAAAGGATTGACAGCAAGATTATCTGAAGTAATTCCACACTACATTCACACTTGGTACTATGCCCATGTACTGAACCTAGTTCTCCCTGACACTGCCCAATGTCTCATTGTAACTATATCATTTTTTAATGTACTGCAAGAAGAAGCTCAAGTGTTTATGAAGGGTGTCTCTTAAAAGATTACAAAAACCCTTCTTTTAAGGTGGAAGCTATTGGCATGACCAGGTGGCGAAGCCGCTGTAATGCTACGGTCAAGATATGATATTGAAAAATCTCACCCTACGAAGGTCATCTACTTATAATTGTTCAGTGCCTTGTTTAAGATATCTAATTCTCCAGAGTTTAACTCTAAAGCTGAAGGTCTTCTCATAAAGTTTACAAGTTTTGATACAATATTAGTAGCTATGTTGTTTATGAAAATTTTTAAGATAATCACTCCTTTGTCTGATTACTTACAGACTAAGAATCTCGATTTCGTTCAAGCATGGAAACTCATCGAAACTTCTCACTTAAAACTTAAAGAATTACGTCAAAAGCTTGATGAAACTTTACAAGCTGCAAGAACATTCGTATAGATAATGACTCGCAGTTTAGATGAAAGAGTAAAAAAAGATGAGCCTTTGGAAAGTATTTGCATTGAAACTGAATTGAAAGAGAAACGAAAGAGAAAGGGGAAAAAGCTTCACGGATAAGATGCTGGTCATACCCCAGAAGTAGATGGTTTTAAAATTTCAACATTTTACAGTGTCATAGATACTCTCATCATCAATACTATAGAAAACAGACTTCTCCAACACAAAAACTTATACCTAAATCTAGCCTGGTTTGATCCTAAACGGTTTGGCAATAAAAAGCCCTTACCTCCCAAAGCCCTGGACAAAATAGTAGAGATTCTCCCAAGACTTGACAATGTAAAGCTTGCTGAAGAACTTACTTCATTTGCTGATGTATGGCTCCAAATAAGCAAAAAGACAATCAGTGAAGAGTATGAAGAAGAAGATTCCACAGAACGTGATTTGTCTGCTGATGACTTTGACGAAGAAGAGAACTTAACATTTCAACCTTGCAATTACAATAAGTGAAATTCTTGCTTAAAGTGAGCTTACGAAGTGCTTCTTAACTATAGCATGTACTCTCGTCAGTATAATGAACTGTTCAAAGTATATAAGCTGCTGTTGGCAATCCCGATGTCTCAAGTAACATGTGAAAGGGTTTTTTCCAAGTTGGAGATTATTAAAACAAGCTTGAGATCTACCTTAAGCAGTGACAACTTGGAGACATTATTATTAACGCAATCTGAATCAGACTTGTTGAACATTATAGACAGTGACACTATAACTGATAAGTTGTGTCAATTGATCTCTGAAATGAGGCGATTGCTCAGTGTTTAACCACTTAGTATGATATAGGTATCCTTTACTTTTATATTTACCATTTATTAAATTCTGACAAGTAGCTGATATATGTTCATTACGTCAAATGAATTATGTTTATTTCAGGCGATATTAAATAAATATGCATATTGTAATATATATTATATCAACGGAAATCTTGCTCTCAATTATTTTTTTTACCTTTATTTTTATTTAAAGCTATTTTTTTTAAATACATAATTTTAGGTTCTATTACTTAATGTTAAGTAAGACAAAATGTTGTTTTAAGCACTCCCAGACCCTCCCGGTAGCTGACCCTTGCCCCTTTTTAAAAACTGAGTGAAAAGTGGGAGAAACAGCTGCATTCAATTCTGTATTTTCCATTCTACCTGTTGACAAAGCAAATGACATTTATAGTGATTTACTATCAACATATTCAGAAACTGGTAATAATTTCAGGTTAATTTAGTATGAATGCCTGTGAAGAATTCATTTTTAAATTAACCTCCAATTTTAGTCATGTGCATCACTTATTCTTTTTAGCTTAAATACTATGCACTATTCATTATTTCAGTGTTTTAATGAATATTATCAAATACTTAACATTATTTTTTTATATTTATATTACTATATACTTTACTTTTTCTTGTATTGCCTTAGTTTCTAAGCATAATTTGTCTGTTTAATTAAAAATTCCTCTTGATTTTTATTTTACTCAACCCCCTTTTACCTCATTCTCCTCGGTAAATTTTCCTTTCTTGCCTTTTGTACTATTTTTATTTTTTAATATTTTTTTTTAAATGCTTTTTAAAATAATGATATGCTTTTGAATTATTTGTCATTTAAGCTAATGCATCTATTTTTATTGATTATTTTGACATTTAACTGATAGACTCTGTGCTTTGTCCCTTTATATAGATAAATTACTTGAAATAATTCTGACTGTTAATATATTATAAATATCTGGAGTAACTGATAATACTTGGGTATCTATTCATGTTTTCTATTCATGTTTACTTGTGGAGGTTTTTATTAAAATTATATATATATATATATATATATATATATATGGTACACGTGCACACACACACTAGTGGTGACTTCAGGAATGGGTGGGGCAGATTCAGTGGCACTCCCCCATAACCAATAAAGTAACATTGTTACTACATATCCTCCTAAACTCGTGGGTGTGTTCTCGAGATAACAAAAAATCTGATGTGGGCAGCACATGACTTTTGCTGCAGATCCATATTCACGTTCTCTTTATTTCCTCAATAATTCATTATATTGAGTTTAATTGCACAAAATAACACCCATAATTATTTAAAATTACACTGAATTTGCACTTTTAATTCAATTTTCATTCTCATTTGGAACTGGACTTATTTTCAAAGGTGACGTAGCGAAAATGCGGAAAAACTAAAATATCTAATTAACGGCCAGTCCTGGTGTAATGAGGTTGGTTTTATTATTTCATCGTTAGAAATTACATATAAAACAATCATTTAATTGATATATTTGAGCATACGTAGTCTTTTATTTTTAGATTTACGAGTTTTGTGGGCCATTTTGCAAAAAAGGCAGGTTCTTTTTTTCCGAATCGTACCCAAATCTAATTTACACCAGGGTGACCCACAAGTGGCTTATCTACCAAATTTTGTAAATTTGATTTATTAGTTTTTCAGCTAGCGTAGATACAGACAATTTTTCCTGGCCATTTCGCAAAAAAGGTGAATTCTTTTATCACGAATCATACCAAAAACAAATCAGCACCAGGGTCACCCACAACTAACTTACCTACCAATTTTATGAAATTCGGTCCATTAGTTTTTGAGTTATAGTGCATACATACATTGCACAGACGTCAAACTAAAAATAGTTTTTTCGTATTCTAGAGGTCCCAAAACGTGTCGATCAGTCGAAAACTCGAGTTGCGATTTTCGGCATGATTCCAATACTTTCCCTATATATTACCATGTATTGCAGGGAAAGGAAAAATCTGATGTTTGCAGCATATGACTTCCGTGCAGACTTATATTCACGTTCTATCTATTTCAATTATCTATCTATTTAATTTAATTCACTTTTAATTAAATTTTCGTTCTCATTTGGTAACTGGGATTATTTTCAAAGGTAGCGTAGAGAAAATACGAAAAAACTAAAATATCTCGAGAACGGCTAGTCTTAGTGTAATGGGATTGGTCTTATTCTTTTCTACGTTAAAAATTACGTATAAAATTAGCATTTAATAGATATATTTGAGTATGCGTAGTTTTTTATTTTAGGTTCTGACGATTTTTGCGGGCCATTTTGCAAAAAAAAAAAGGCAGGTAATTTTTTCCCGAATCGTACCAAAATCTAATCAGCACCAGGGTGACCCACAAGTGAATTATCTGCCGAATTTTGTGAAATTCGGTCCATTAGTTTTTCAGCTAGTGTGGATACAGGCAATTTTTGAGGGCCATTTCGCAAAAAAATGTGGGTTCTTTTATCCCGTATCGTACTAAAAACTAATCAGGACCAGGGTCATACACAAGAGACTTACCTACCAAATTTTATGAAATTCGGTCCATTAGTTTTTGAATTAGAGTGGATAGATACATTGCACACACAGACAGAAACACACACATACAGACGTCACGCTAAAAATAGTTTTTTCGTATTCTAGAAGTCTGGAAACGTGTAGATCCGTTGAAAACTCCGAGTTGCGATTTTCGGCATGATTCCAATACTTTCCCTATACATTACCATGTCTTGCAGGGAAAGTGAAAATGGGTCCAAATTTCTGGATAACTTAATGCTCTTAATTAAAAGCACCATTAAGTCTGAACAGGAGCAATACACGTTCAAGAACACTATAGCTATCTTATAAAACAACTGTCGGGTATAATAAAGCAGCAATTAAATACTCAACTAAATCATAAAATGGCAAAAACTGTTTTCAAAACACTAGCGTATATCAGTCTTCAATTTGACTGGGATTGCGTCAACTCTGTCCTACTGAATGATGACTTCCTTATATACTCTATAGAAATCTGTATAAAAATGGAAAGTTCAGAATTATCATTATTGAATGAAGATAATAAGGAAATTCCAGTGTCTTTGAAAATTCCCCAAAAGTCGTCAAGTTCACGATTTTTCCTCAAATCTGGAGCCATTGCAACGAAAATGTCACCAAGTTCGGGCAACTCTTTCTTTCACATAATAGCGATGGTTGCCTGTAAAATTGTTTTTTCCTTGTGAATAAGCAAACTACTGTGTTTAACATATTCATAACATATTTTTACATGTTTTACAAACAGATAATATATGGAGGAGCTAAAATAAAAATGTGTTTAGTAAATACTTAGTTAGTAATTTCTTAAATATAAGGTCAATTTTTCTATCCTTCAAATTTGCGAATTTATCAATGATGTCATCAGAAAATGGTTGTAAATTTGTTAACTCGTTCAGTAATTCTTTTTCAATTGAAATTTTTGAAAAATTTGTAAGTCTATTCTATATTATTCGGGTAGGTTTCGATAATTTTTAAACAAGAGAAACTTCGTTCTACAAAAACATTAGTGGATGGAAAAGTCGCTATTAAACAAAACAGTTTATAAGCTTCTTTAACGATGTTTCACAGTTAACATTTCCACAAAAATTTGTAATTCCATATCTTTGTACAGTTCATGCCCATAAATAAGTAGCAATTCATATTTCAGTCTTGGAAGTAGTAAATATATTAAGTTAGAACACCTTTAAATTACTTAATGTTTCTGAACGAAATTTATCCGAATACTTTACAAATTTTTAAGTATCCATTAGTATAACAAAATGCAGCTTTTTCATGTCTTCAAAACCTGTGGTAATTTGTAGTGAAAGAATATTCAAGATTTCATATAACAAAATTTTATAATTTTAAAAAGTTTGATCTCGTATAACACTTTTTTTTTTGCCCCTCACGGTGTTTAGTTGGAATTGTTGCTTTCGAAGCAGCTGAATCGGAAATTTTTGTGAATGTAATTTCTTCGTTTCCTTTGCAGTTTAAAAGAGTTTGCTTATTTCTAATTTGTGAAATGCAAAAATTTATATCAAATAATTTCTTTTGTAGCACATTGAAGAGTATATCCGTACGTCCAGAAATATCGTTAAAAACAACAACCAAAAGCGAAAATTCAAAGTCGTTAAATTTATTAAAGTAGACATCACTCTATGTAACTGACATTTGATCGAAAGTTCAATCTTTCATAATTACAGTAAATAAATACTTGTTTTAAATAACCCCATAGAGTTTTTTATGTCCATCGTGCAATAATGAAAGAAGGTATTCTTCCGAACAGACCACCATAGAGGTATTATTATAATACCTCGTTGCAGGACACACAGAAAAGTTTATTTAAATAATGACTGCCACACAGCTATTCGAACTAAGAATACTACGACTTTTTAAAATTTCGATTGTACACTTTGTCCTTGATTTTTGTTGCTTTATTTGCATTTAATAAAGGTGTAGATTTTTCACTATTTCAAAAGTCTTTTTTATTATCATTATTCCATCTTGAAAATGATGTTTCTAATAAAACACATACCGGATCGTATACAGGAAACTGTGGGACACATTTAAAAAAGAAACTTAAAGTTAAACTTTTAAATATTAAATTCATTAAGATTGACATAGCCGTTAATTCATACATAGTGAAATTATTATTTAATCGTACATTGCTAGTTGTGCCGCTATATAAAACCCTCCAATTATTTAACTTTCGTGTGAGTCCTGTAAAGGAATTATTAATTATTATAATACTCACATTGACTGCACCATTTAAACTTTAACAATAAAACATTTATTAACAACATAAATCTTAATTAAATTCAATTACACTATTTAATTATATTATTTCAGCGGAGGGGACATATGTGACCAA
This sequence comes from Amaurobius ferox, assembly GCA_951213105.1. Taxonomy (NCBI): domain Eukaryota; kingdom Metazoa; phylum Arthropoda; class Arachnida; order Araneae; family Amaurobiidae; genus Amaurobius; species Amaurobius ferox. The sequence goes on from OX578134.1 coordinate 135,454,333, forward strand.
AACGGAAAATCCTAAATAGTGGTTACGACAGCATATCATTTTCTATGGGTACATACCTTCAATTTCTACCTTGGGCTTTGATCATATATGAAATACTTGCATCAGTTATTTGTACTGGCCATTACTCTTTGGTGTGTGACTCCTTCTCGTACTATGATTGCACTCACACATTAATATATCTCCATTATTTTGGAACCTCTACGAGACACTCTACAAGTCTGAATTCACCAAATCCAGTCATCGTCTCCAAGTTATCTTAAGTCGTATTAAAACATAATTGCCTTAAGTCATATTGGTATCTCACTCTCTCAAGTCATGTTAGTTTCTATCTGTGCACAAGTTATCTTCTTCAGTCAAATCTTCATAATTGTCTTCTCTCGTTCTCGGGTCACAGGTTGTGGTTCCCGCGGGGGGGGGGGGGGGGGTAACTCACCCTTTCCTTCCATTTGCCGCATTGAGTTTGACGTAACAATTTTCCTTTTTTATTGGTTACTCCTTTAACCAATGGAACCATTCCACATCTCGTAAGGCCCTGCTCGGCCCCCTCTGTCATGGCACCCCTAAATTTGTGGTCTTCTGACCTTTAGGTTCACGGGGTTATAAAACTCGGTGCCAGCCAGACTACAAATATTGTTCGCCGTTTTGGCCACAATAAATATTCACATAAAACTGTCTCATCAAATGTGAGATCTATTTCTGGTCTCACAGAAACATTATAAAATAACTTGGCAGACAACGAACAACACAAAAACACTGCGCATTACTGGCACCAGTGTTTCCAGATATTATCTAAAAATGTCTAAAAACAGTCAAACGTGTCTGAAAAACTCGCCAATTGATTGAAAAAATAGCCAAGACGAAATAAATTTCCCTTTAAAGAAAAATGCCTAATTAATTAACTAATAGTATTTATTTGTTTATTATAAAGTAACATTTCACACACACACACATATATATATATATATATATATATATATATATATATATATACTAGAATAAATTACCTGCTATTACGTTGCCCCGGCTCTAAATAAGCTTCCAATACTTAAATAATACATTCACAGATAAAACCACCCAATTTGCATATCGCCTTCAAGCAGCCTCATTTTCCAATTCATTTCCTCCTTTCGTTTCGCAATCGTGGAAAGCAGGAAAATAGAATAAATAAATAAAAGAAACAAAATGGAATCCTTTCTCTAGGAGAGAAGACGTGGTTCTTAAACCACACCGTGAGTTCCAAGGCTTTGACGGGCATGCACTCAAACGTTTACCAGAGAGAAAAATAGATATGCACTTTATCAACGATACCTACAATTTTAATTTTTATTCGTTTGTTTGAAAATTCACAAAAATTAAAATAATCTAATAATTAAAAAAAATGTTTCGTTAGAATACGAAGATATACACACATAATTAAGTATCAAATAATCTAAAATATACATATTTCGATGTATTTAAAATAAATAAATAAACATAAGGAATTGTCCTACTGGTTCAATTCGTTCAAATATTATTGGAAAGAACGTTATTCGATCTTTCCGATGATGTTAAAATAGAAACTCTGTGACAAAATTTTAGATCGCTAAAGAACCGATTTGATATAAAATAACTAAAATACTTAAAATAAAAACTTCAATATAAAATAACTAAAAAACTAATACGAGTAAAAAAAATTCGCTGAGTCGTATTTGTCCGGGTCATGAAGTAGCTATCAAATTCCTTCGCTGTCCGCAGCTTAGATTTCCCGCTACAGAATACACACCTTCTTATATTAAATAAAATTAACTGTTTGACATCTCTATGGTGTGCTGAAATAGAGACCAGCTGATATAGAAGATCTAAACTGCTATTGCCTATTTTAAAAAAATCTGATGTGGGCAGCGCATGACTCTCCTTAATATAATTCAATGAATTTACTACTTTTACTGTTTAAAAAAAAAAAGGTTATTCTTATAGTAGATACTTCTATTCTTTCCAAGATATTGAATTTTCGTCAATTATTCGTTATTTTCACTGATTTAGCGTCACTTTTATCCATTTGACGAGATTTTCGTTAATTTAGCAACATTTAAAAAGTCGCCAAAATTTCTCCAAGCATTATGGACGGAGAAATAGGTTATTCTTGTAGCAGATAAATAACTATTGGCGTTAAAATACAAAAGTACTACTCAAAGTATCATTTCTCATGAATGGAACAAGCCAGATCCACGAAAATGATGTCACCCAATTGATCGCATGATATTACATATGAAAAGTGAACATGTTTCTCAACAGTAAATATTTTTTTTAATTTATGGTATTTTTAATAAATGTACTTGAAAAATATGCAATATCTCGAGAACGGTTCATGCTAGCGTTTTAAAGTTCACCTCAATCGTTTTCTGAGGGAAAATCACGTAAGAAATATCTATTTGCGTAACTTTATTTAGAGTTTTGATTTTTTGATGATTTTTTCAAAATTTCACTCGAAAATTTAGGGAGGTTCTGAACATTCGATTGCGTTTAAAAACAATAGACTTTCATTATTCACGGATTGTAATTTTTGTACCAAATTTCATTCGTTGCTCCATTCGTTCGTGAGATATCATCTCCACAGACTCACTGAGACACACACATACACAGACATCACCTCAAAAATGTTCGATTCGTGATCAGGGTTGCTTGAAATGTGCTCTCCCGTTAAAAATGCGAATTCAAATTTTCGACTTCGTTACAATACTTTCTTTATACATTATAGTATGTATATAAGGAAAGTAAAAATCGTTTATCGCAAAAACCAGAAACTTTGCATGAGATTTTGATACGAAAAATCGATTGATACACAAAATCAAAATATCTTATCCTGCTTTTATTAAAAGAGTGGCAATAGGAATAAAAGTTGATCAAATAATGATATTGGAAGATATTTTGGACAGATCTTTTTTTTTTTTTTTTTTTTTTACTTAATTGATGAATATACATTTACTTATTTGTTTCTTAAGTGATTGTTATTACCGCTGTGTTTTACTATTTTGTAATTAGAGAATGCAATTTAAAATTATTTAAAAAGATTAAGCAAAGCGTATTTTATTACAGTTAAGTTTGTTGAAAATGCGTTGGATATGGGGGGGGTTGGGGGGGGGGCACGGCTTTACCTGGTACCCTGTCCCACAATTTGATGTGGGGGGCCTGCATCTAGTAAGCAAGGTTTGATGAGATCCTCTCCTATTGTATGAGGTGTCTTGTTTTCGGCGATTCGAAGAGCGATGCGGTACGAAGCTTCAACACCAGCTTCAGTTAACTGAAAAAAGTTGCCCGATGAATCCATGCGCGAACTTTTCAGTGAAGCTTCTTTACGTTTGAAGAATTCAATATCTTTTCCTACGGACTGAGAATGACTTCTTTCAAAGTGGTCTTTTAATTTGCTTGGTTTCATACTCGCTGCCGTGAGCACTTTGTTGCACAGAACAAACACATCGAGGCTTCTCAACATTTTTATCAACAAACTGGGTAAAAGCCCATTGCAGTAAATTTTCCTTGTATGACCGTTTTGTTCCGGATGACATGGTTCCTGAAACAAAGAAAAATTGTCTAAGTGGATTTGTCTCATTTAACTCGATAAAATTCGTACACCTAATTAAATTTAATTTTAGTTTCAATTATCTTTTATTTTATGATTTTCCATACAAGAATGCCTTCTTTAGACAAGTAGCCAACCAACCAGACAGCCAGACTGCTAAACATCCAGCAAGACAGCCAGATAATTATGAAATGAATGATAATTATGATAATTATGTGAATGTTTGCATAAAAATATAGATATTTTCAATTTCAAAGGGTGGGTTTGAAGACGAGAAAATCGTATTGATAATCTAGGTTTGATCATAAAAAATGTGGGGTTTTCAACAAAAAAAGAGAAGTAGAAATCTGAAAAAGTGTGGATTTTTTTTTATAATTAATTAGTATTGAAATATTCTAAGAAATTTTTTTTTTTTTTTGAGAAAAACGAAAATGTGTAAGATTTAAAAAAATAAATTGCGCATAAAAAATTGGAACTACGTCCAATTTTGGGTGTCAAAAATTGTAGGGCGAAGTGTAGGAATTTGTGACAATTTTTAATTTCCACAATTCTCATATACTCTTTTCTAACCACATAAATATATGTTGTTTTTGTTTACATTGCAACTCGAGAATGTTTTTAGAAAGATCGAGCACATATCATATGTTTCGACTGTCTTGCTTCTGATTGGCTTATCGTAGAGAAAAAGTCGAATTTTCACTGATGTGGCTACAATGCTGTAGGGTTTCTTTCGTCCAATTTCAGATGAAACTTGGCGGCGACGCATGCGCAGTTATTTCTTTCAAGTTGCATGACGTCTCTCACCCTATTAAGGATCTTTAGTCTTACCCAATAAGACACAGGTGGAATTCTTTCCTAAGCACGCTAATTCTGTCCTAAACAGAGGTTATCATATTTGACCTTTTAGCACTATAAGTAGACATTCAAGATTATAGCCAAAAAGTATTGTTCTCTGTTGCAGCTATCCCCTTCGATTTTCGAGTAATTCTAATTGAACCCAGTTCTTTAAAAGCGCGGATAATTTAATTTTGAAATTATTTATCACCGTTCACTACCAAAAATATTTTTAAATACTGAAATAATGTTATAAATAAAAGAACCGTTCATGCATTTATAAGAAGATACAGTGCGTTGTGAATCCTCAATTTGTGCCCTACATTAAAGGTTTGAAGATAATATCATGCTAAGCAACTGTGGAAGCGTATTGTCTTTCAATGAAAGAAAGCAACTGTCGAGAGGTCTGCGGTTAAAATGTTTCTTAGCACAAAAGTAAGATCGGCTTTCATGCGGGAACGCTGCATCCCCGTTGGTAATTCGGTGAATGTGTGTTCTTTCTATTCACCTGCGTGCCAGATGGGAGTACCTGTAAGCAATAGGAGTAGCTATAAAAAGGGCGTGAAGGACCACTTTGAGGAGGAGCAGAAAGAGCAGCAGCCGCTGACTCTTGAGTGAGGTCCCTCATTGAGGTCCCTCTTTGAGGAGGAGGTTTGTTTTTGGAGAGGCGGTGCACTCATGGCCTCACTGAGAGGGAAGGGTCTTTAGACCAACTGAGGAGGCAGTATTGCAAAATAGGTATGCTATTAACATGGTCGGCCATCTTAGGCTGAGGAGGCGTCGGCCATCTTGAGGCTGAGGAGGCAACGACCTTTGAGTGGAAGAGAGTGAACTAGCTGATAACCTTGGAGGTGACCTTGAACAGGATTGCGCAATGCGATTACGGAGCTTGGTAGCTGACGACCTTCCTGCTTGCTGACTTCTGACGTACTGAGGCAAGGTTATTATATCTATAAGGTTGAGCCACTTCAGCTCTAGCCACTGAGAGCACGTAAAGACGGAACGTCACTTGGCGTTAAATGTCGGAAACGGCCCGGTAGACTCCAATGTTAAAGGATGTTAGCAAAATCAATTTAATCATTTTTTTAAATTTAAAATATGAAATAAATACTCAAATAACATTAATTTTACTTGAACACATTAATTTTACTTGATCATCTGAAAGTTTCGTTTCGCTTTTTGAAACCAGTCAATGTTCTTACAGGAGACGATGTTATTTTTAATGGATTTTGTTTCAAATACACGAATTTACACAAATATGTTCGGAAAGTTTTCTAAACAAGCAATCATTCTAAAATTTTCATTATAGACAAATAAACATTGCTTAATTTCTTTCTAAATGCATATAAATAAAGTAATTTTCGATTATGTTATCTCTTACTAATTAAAAATCAAAACAATAATTAAAACGCTAACCCTAAGAGTTTTATGTCTTTTTTTTTTTGGGGGGGGGGGGGAGGGTTGTACTTGTGCCTAACTAGTAAACGATTTAAGTGATGCTTCTATAATGTATATGACTTTTGTTTTAAATAACCGAATTTACAAAAATATGTTCGGAAAGTTTTCTAAACAAGCAATCATTCTAAAATTTTCATTATAGACAAATAAACAGTGCGTAATTTCTTTCTAAATGCATATAAATAAAGTTATTTTCGATTATGTTATCTCCAATAATTGAAAATCAAAACAATAATTAAAACGTAACACTAAGAGTTTTATGTCTTTTTAGGGAAGGGAGGGGGAGGGTTGTACTTATGCCTAAACGATTTAAGTGATGCTTCTATAATTTATATGAATTTTGTTCACAATTTTGTACACAAACCATCTCCTATACACACTACACAATTTGCATGCACATACATGTACACAACTTGCAATCTTATTTAGAACAGCGGTTCCCAACCTTTATCCCCTTGAAAACTCGCTCCTGTTTATTTTCTTAAATCGTACTCCCCCCCCCCCCCCCCATTTTTTGAATGTAATAAAATTTAATTAATAAAATGTAATGTAATAAAATTTAACTAATTAAATGTAATGTAATAAAATTTAATGAATATAAAATGTGCGAGATTAAATCCTGTTATATTTTTCAAAAATTCCAAGCACATCATTAGAAAATGTATAAAGACACAAATAACTTGCTGTAAAATGAAATGAATAAAAAGTATACTGTACTTTCGTCTTTTAAGATTTAAAAATCCTACATAATGGAACTTCATGTACTAAATTAATGTTTCAAGAAGGAAGTGCATTTTCCCAAATCAATATAAATTTTACAATGTTGACTAGTTTAAAAGAAAATTTTTTATTAAAATTTGCATTATTTAACCTTAAAAAAAGGAATATAAATAAATTTTGAAAATATAAGTATAAATGCATTTTTAGTCATTAATTTCTTAATAAAAAATATCTTTGGTTTAATAAACGAATTTAAATGAGTCCTATTCTTCAATACTGAAATTTTTGCATGTATCTGAGGTTGGGAAACACGACTCTAAAATATACATTATATTACGGAAAGAACACTTACTTATTCACATAAAAAAGCTAGCATTGCCTGGAATTTAAGATGCAAATCTTTGATTAAAATTCTAGTTGAACTTGTAAGAAGTCTTCGAAACCAATAAACCCTTTAAAAATACACCTGTTTTGTTGGAAATAATATTTGAAAAGAACTGAAATGAAAGAAATACTTTTGCGTATGGACTAATTGGCTTTTTACCGATGTCTTACATGCGTTTTAAGAGTTTACTCTTGTATGGCAACACTGATAAAATTGTTAATGGAACTGTGATTTGACATTCGTTTTGCTGTGGCGATTTGAGCATTCTATCTTTCGTTTTATGGATTAAAAGAGGTTGATTATTTTGGAAAGACATTTTCTTGAGTGACTGTTTTTTGCGTCATGTATTCTATTATCGACAACCGCTAAAGCATCTGGTAGATGCACAAGAGCCTCCCCAAATTTATTTCAATAATTGTGTTACGGTTTCTAACATAATTTATTTAGCGCTCAACGTGGGGCGAAAGTTTAGCAGTTGATTTTTCGGAAGCAAATTAAGAATGGATTCCTTGAAAATAAAATGAAAAGGATCTAGAATCTCCTTTACTGCTTGCCACAGCAAAATTGAACAATTTCTTCGAAAGGAAATTTTTGCGATTTTTTGCGATTCCTCTTTCCTACTGAATCTGAAAACTTTATTGTCTATAAATATTGTAGAGTTGCATTCGGTGTCACCACTAGTCCTTTTCTTTTAATGGCATCATTGCATCATTTGTTTGAGAATACTGCTGTAGAATATTATGACATAGTTTCAAAGCTTCATAATTCTTTTTATGTGGATAACTTCGTAACTGGAGTGTCTAGTCTGGAAGAGTTATCTCATTTTGTACCTCAAACTCAAAAATTGATGAAAAATGCTTGTTTTCATGTGCGAGGATGGGAAGGTAAGGTTTCAAGTCCCTATCTATCCAATTCTACTTGTGATACTTCTCTTTTGGGAATGGTATGGAACCTAGATCAGGATATCGTAAGATGCAATGTTCCGACGAAGATAGATCCAGAACAAGATCAAACTAAGAGAACTGTTTTATCTATTGTACAACGAATTTTTGACCCTCTTGCTTTGTTATGCCCTGCTACTCTGTTACCCAAGCTATTGTTACAAGATGCATGGAAAAGCAAATTACCTTGGGATGTTCTTTTGCCCCTTAACATGCAAAAGGAATTTTCCAATTGGTGCAAGGAAATGGCGATTTTTTCTGAATTACAAATTCCTAGACACTTAGAGACAAACGAAACTTCACAATTGCATATTTTCATTGATGCTTGTAAAAGATCATATGCAGCCTGTGTATTTATAAGATCGGTAGTCTCAGGTGAAATTAAAGTTCAGCTTGAGAGAGCCGCAGCAAGAGTCGCACCGATGAAAGACATGTCTATACCCAAGCTAGAACTTATGGCCTGTTGTATAGGAACAAGGTTAGCTTATTAAATAAGATTGGCATTTGATTTACCCAATATAAGTTTCACGTTTTGGAGTGATTCTATGACTGCCCTGTGGTGGATCAGAGGACATGGAGAGTGGTCCGTTTTTGTGTCCAAATAGGGAAGAGACCGTCGATTCGCAGGAGAGTCAAACACTTATAGAATAACAGGAGGCATACACAAATTGAGGAAAGCACGGAGAAAGCAACGGAGGAATTGCAAGAAAGTCAAACGAAGGAGAATGCACAAAGGGAAGGTATAGATATTGAAACGCAACTACGTAAAGTTCTTCTACCCACCCCGATGCTAGCTAAACACGGTTACGCGCTAAGGTCATTAAGGAAATAAATTTAAATTGATACATTTAAGTCACTGAATGAATTTAAACATTTGGTAAGAACGCGGCAAAAACGGTAGAAGTAGTTGCGTTTCAACATCTATACATTCCCCTTGTGATTTCTCTTTCTTTTGACTTTCTTGCAATTCCTCCGTGCTTCCCTCAATTTGTGTATGCCCCCCCTGTTCTCCTATAAGTGTTTGACTCTCCTGCGAATCGACGGTCTCTTCCCTATTTGCTCTTTCCTGCTCTGCAACCATGTTCGCGTTCGCTGTGGGCTCGAGAATCTGTGGATTTTTGTTCTTGTCTACAATACCCGCACTTTCGTTTTGCGCCTTCCTTAAAACTGGTTCCGCGGGCGTGTTTTGGAGGGGTTGTTGTGACGTCACCTCGGAGCTCTGAAGATTTGCTTCTCTTGACTGCCCTATGCTTTCTAACTCTTCATCTGTGGTTTTTCGCAATCATTCAGTTTCGTTTTCTGTTCTGTGTGTAAAGGAGTAGGAAGAAGAGGTTAAGTTTGATTACGGCAGGTTCTTTTAAATGCGGTTTCAGCTCTGGCAAAGTACGAAGCCGATTTATATGTGCTATTATTGTTTTGCCGAAAGGCTTGTCACATTGTTTTATTTCATAAATAAACTTATTGATTTTTCTTTGTACGCGATAAGGTCCCGTGTGATTCCCCTTTTTATATCTGTTATTGTTATTTTCCATAAACACTATAGAACCGATTTCTAAATCCCGAAATTTTGCCCTTTGAAATTGTTGCCTTTCCAGCTTTTCTTTTGCGTGAATTAAATGTTTACTTGCTTCTTTAAATGCGTTGTTCATTACCGTAATTCTCCTTGCTATAAAATCCTGATAAGTAGTTTCAGGCGTGTTTTCGCTAACATTTGTTTAAAAAAAATCGGAAGATTCCTTCCAAGAAAAAGAAAGTTCGGCGTTTCTTTGGTGCTTGTGTGTATTGTCGCATTAATAACCTGTACATGGCATTGCACTGCTGTATCCCAGTACGGAGAATTTTCTGCTAAGGTCGATAAAGTATGCTTTAGCTGTTTATTCGTCACTTCTACTATTGCGTTAACCCATGGCGATCGTACCGATGCAATTCTAGCCACAATTCCTAATTTTTTCGTCATAATTTTGTGTACATTTGACGTAAATTGGCTACCAGAATCACGGAGCACAGTCTGGGACTGCCGAAATTTATAAAATACGATAGAAGCCTGTCAGCGACCGTTGTGGCCGTTATATCAGGGATCAGGAACTGTACATGTTTAGAAAAATGATCTACTACAGATAAGACATATTTATTATTTCAAGTACTCGTTTTAAAAGATCCGCAAATATCAGTCGATAAAATTTGTATTGGTCCATCAGGAATTGGATTTCATCCAAGTGGCACGGCCTGGTTGTTTCCTTTTTTCTACATAATTCACAAGAGGTAACATAATTTTGTGTGTCGCTATACATTTCGTTCCAATAATATCTATCGGCCATCAATTTATACGTTTTATCAATTCCTGCATGCGTTATGTGTGTCACCGCTAAAATTTCTCTCTGCGAACTCCTAGGTATTACAATGGTTTTATTTAAATTATCTCTCCATGGTCGGCCCTTCCCGTTTCCAATACGCATTAGCAAGTTCGTTTCTTCATCTATATACAATGTATCATAATTTTTATTCTGTTTATAATTACGTTTTTGCAAATTAGCTCTGATTACTTTCAATTTTGAAACTTTTATTTGTTCCTCTAATATTCTGTCTACAGTTGGGATGTCCGTTATCGTATTTACTTCTGCAATATAGTGTTTTTTTTTTGTTCCGTTTGTTTACACTCAAAATCATATCTACCCCAAAAATCAGCTAATAAGTTATCCTTTCCCGGAACGTGAATAAATTCGTTGTTATACTCCGAAATCTCTAAAAACCACCGCTGCAATCACGCTAGGTTGATTTTCTATTTTCAAATGTTGGCCTAAAGGCTTGTGGTCCGAGAGCACAAAAAATGTTCGTCCAAACAAAAAATTTGTAAAAAACTTCATTCCTTGGTGGATAGCCAGTAATTCAATTTTCACTGCAGGGTATTGTTCTTGTATGCTACGCTTCCTGCTAAAGTACGCAATTGGTTTTAAGGAAGGCGAGTTTTAAGGAAGGCGCAAAACGAAAGTGCGGGTATTGTAGACAAGAACGAAAATCCACAGATTCTCGAGCCCACAGCAAACGCGAACATGGTTGCAGAGCAGGAAAGACCAATTAGGGAAGAGACCGTCGATTCGCAGGAGAGTCAAACACTTATAGGAGTACAGGGGGCATACACAAATTGAGGAAAGCACGGAGGAATTGCAAGAAAGTCAAACGAAGGAGAAATCACAAGGGGAAGGTATAGATATTGAAACGCAACTACTTCTACCCAACCCGGTGCTGGCTAAACACGGTTACTCGCTAAGGACATTAAGGAAATAAATTTAAATTGATACATTTAAGTGACTGAATGAATTTAAACATGGGTAAGAAGGCGGGCAAAACATAATTCAAATTTTGGGTAACATTGTTAGAAATTTATAAAAGTATCGTTTTGGGGGCAAAAATAATTTTAAGAATAGTAGGCTACAGTTGGTGGTATATTTGCTACACACGAGATACTGGAGATAATTAATAAAAGTAATAGATATCGGTGGAAATTAATTTTGGGAAAAATAACGGAAAATACTTAAGGCTATAAAGGTAGGACTTTCTAGGATAAAAATTCAGCACTTTCAGAAAGGATAACTAGGATATAAATTCAGCACTTTTAGAAGGGAAAAATAAAAAAAAATATTAAGTAAATATTAAGAAAAGATTATAGAAATAAAAAATAGATATATAAATTTTAAAAGGAAAAATTTTTTTTAAAGAGAATTTTAAATACCAGTGATTTCAAATTTATTTGGGTAAGATACGAAGGAGTATCAAGTGAACGGATATTGAATAAACGTATTTAGAGAAAGTTGTGAAATACAATAAAATCTAGTAAAGGAAAACGAAATTTTTTTTTCTTTCCGCGACCTTCTTTTAATTAGCGGACTGATCAACCCTAGTTGCATAAATGCGCGAGAAGAAATACAAAATAGTAGTTTAAATAAATAGATAATTTGTAATTAAAATACGCTGTTAAAGTATGAAATAAAGAGAAACGCACTTTCGAAAGGAACGCCAGACGTAGCGATGGAAATTTGAAACGAGGCAAATTTTAGATATATTTTTTTAAACAACATTACGGGGAAAACAAGAAGATTTTAAAATCAAAAATGGCACTAACCGCATTTTCATATTATCCATTTTGTAATCCAGGGGACTGTGTTTATCCAGGAAGGGCACATACAGCATTACACGAGAAGACTATGCACATAAATGGGAGCTGTCAGCCGAGGGAACCATCGAGGTAGTATATAATGGAGAGAGCTTAAGGGTTGCAATCGGGGCCAAAGATAAAGGGAGTTGTAGTCAGGACGAATTTCCTGAGAACCCGTTTTCTTCCGACTGTGATGTACATTTCAATGGCGATTTCTGACCGAGAGCGTGTTTGAGAAATATAAATAGTAAAATAATGGTTATGTACTGTTGTGCTTACGGCTGTAAGGAAAAGCATGTAAAAGGAGGACTTTACTCTTTCCATGGGTAAGTTTTTTTTTTCATTATATATCTTACAAATATAGTTAAGAAGTAATTTTGCTAGATTTTAGCGTGGTGCATTTCATTTGGCTATTAATTTTATTGCTTTTAATGCTATATTATTAGAAGTTTTGCTCTATTTTTGGTGTTTGTGACATTGCAGAAGACTTATAATATCATTCTAACACTTTAAAAAAACATTCGGAGTACTTTTGTGATAGTTATAGAGCTATTTTCGGTATCCTCATATGTTTTCCCTTCGAGGTAGAACTTGGCGATGTTTGGCGACGTTTGGCAAGATTGGGTGGCTAGGGAAGAAACATAGGGTGTTTAGATAATGAGCGTATAGACGTGTTGTATGATAAAATTTTACTTTCAAAATAAAATATAATACTTTACATTCATTGAAAATGTCAGTTAGATTTTACATCACAATTTTTCAGTGCATTTTATATAAAGATATATGATCTGAAATATGAGCCTGATCTCATTTCTAGTTCAGAGTAAATTGTACTTAATAAGTCGATGTTATTAATCTCATCCTTGAGATTGCCCCCTCCCCCCTCCGCATAAATTTTATACATGCCGATGTTGATTAGAATTAATTTCATATAAACATCTCGATTGTTCACAAATTAAATATAAAAGGATATATTATCAAACTCCCAGTGTAGTAGAAGTATTTTGGTATTACACTCTTGTTCAGCTTTCGAGAAAGAAATATGCCTTGCCCAAAGAAATATTTGAATCACCGACTTCTTAATCACGCGTTAGCAATCTATTAAATGAGAAATATTAACTCTAAAAGAACCTTACATTCTCCTCATCATAATTTAAGTAATAGGCTTTTTGATCTAGAAACAGCTCTACCAATATAAATATTTTTACTTACATCATGTTTCATGTACCAAAGTCGTGTTTCAGAGTCTTTCAAGTGCGACTAATATAAATTGAAGTCCAAATTATTATAATTACAGAAATTTGACGAAAATAAAGCTATTGGGACATCTAGCTTAGGTGCCTTCCGAGAGGTTGGTGGTAGGGGAAGGAGGGTACGGTTCCTGTGGATGCCTCCCCACTGGGTTCCGGTCTAAATTGGGTGGCACTTCCCGACCGTCCAAACAGTTACCTTACACCTTCAACACCTTTCTGGTATCCCGGCCGTCCAAATAGATGCTCAAGTCCTCAGGACGAGTCGGACGGTCTGGGTCTTCAACACCTTTCTGGTAGGTCGGACGGTCTGGGTTTCAACAACAACAACCTAGCTTAGGTGATTCAAAAGTAATAATTTTATATTGAAATAATTTTATATTGAAATAGGACTACATATATCATCTTCATCAACTAGTTACAACATGATTTAAATGAAATAATATCACACGAAAAACTCAAAAAAAGGAAGGAGGGGGGGGGGGGGGGTAATGGGAATTAAATAAAGATGTTGTCAGGAGGAAGAGATGAAAAGGCAATAATTGTTACACATATTTTAATATTTTTTAGTTCGTATGAGATAAAATAGCGAATATATATATATATATATTTCCCTATATAAGAAATATTATAAAGTTTTATATTTTTCAGTTTTCCTCGGGAAAGTTAAATATTTTATTATTGCAAATATTACATTGTTTTATATTTGACGGTACACATACAATATATTAAAATAAATTAGATGTAAAAATGACTCAGTCGTATTACGCCTCAAAGCAGATATGGATAATGCTAACATAACTTTCAGAGATAAAGTTTATCTGGATAAAAGTGAAGAATTCTACATTTTAAGCAAGCATGCACACAATTTTTTCATATACTTTATAATTGTTTTTAAATATATTATACATATTCTTCAATTTGTATACTTGTAATCTATTTCATATCATATTTTATTTGTAATTGCTTTGTAGTTCAAGTTGTTTTACAAAATTGACTTCATTAACAAAATTATTCTTTAGTAATAAAATTTTTTGGTAATAAAAATATTCTAATCCTATTTCATATTTTTCTTCATACATATTTTTTAAAATCTTATAACGTATAACACGTGTAATAACTTCCCATTCATCCTCGACTTTAATAGAAGTTAAAAAAAAACAGAAGGTACACTACACAGTTTAGGCGATAAATCGCCAAATCATGAAAGTCCTTCTCCTCCTCGTCCTTACTACACCTTTTCTGTGTTTGTCCATGCTACTAGCATGGGGAAGATAGGACCGCACTCCCTCCATATATACTAACTCGTTGGTTAATTCACAGTTTAAGCCACTGGGAGGGGGGGGGGGGGGCGGAGGAGTCTACCAGACTCACTGATGTACATTGACAGTGCAAAGTTCTACCATATGCAATGCTCAAATCTCGTCCTGAACTAGTTCGGAGTCGCTGGCAGAAACTTATGACAGAAACACCGAACTGCAATCAAGTTTAGAAATTTATTAATCCAAACAAAGTGACTTACTTATTCACACCCACGTGCAATATCATCATCAAAATGCATTTGGCATTTAATTAATATTCCGTGAAATAAAATATTATTGGCGAATTCTACGGGATTTAGTTACAACGGTATTATAAAAAGTATCTTCCCCCGTAAATGACATAAACTAAGTCCATCAGAAAGATTTTAAGAGATTTGTTTAATAATATTGCATACGGAAAGTCAAGCTATTGGATGATATTTACTCCTTTTTATTTTTATACAATTTGCTTATAAATATATCTGAAAAGCGTACACCGTCTCAAGAACGGTTTACTCTTGAATTCTAAAGTTTATGTCATTCGCTTTCTATTAATAGCGTATGGAATGATTAGTTATTCAAGGTCCTAATATTTTAAATATAGTTTTTCAAAAAGTCATTCAAAGATCGTCCATTATCTCGAGAACTGTTCGTGCTAGCTTTTCTAAAACTTGCATCGTTCGATTTCTAATGAAAGATTACATAAGAAATGATTATGTGTTTGTAATTGCTGAAGGTCCTGGATTTTTTTTAATTCATACAAAAATCCGGGGGGGGGGGCGGTCTTCCTAACTGCGATGAAAATAAATGGGGTTCAACTAATCACCGAGTGTGGCAATCGTCCAAAATTATTTCCAAAACGCTTCATTCGTTCATGAGATATCGAGTCCACAGGCTCACGGATACACAAATATACACACACACTACATCAAAATCATTCGATTCGAGTTAGGGTATGCTTGAAACGTGCTCTTCCGTCGGAAACTCGCATTCGAATTTTAGACCATGTCACAGTACTTTCCCTATGCATTATGCACTATGTATGTAGGGAAAGTAAACGTGATTGCGATGAAGTAAATGGGAATGTTTTTATCAATGATTATAAGAACATATCAATAATTTATTCAATATTACAAGATATTTTTGTCACTATAATAATCTAATAATATTCGAACCTTCAGTTTGACAATCAAAACGTCAAAAAACGTAATGTTATTTTCTAAGTAGCAGATAATAGCTGCTAATATTTAGGAATCATATGTAACTAAAATAAACAAGAAAGATCAATCGTGCATAAAGCATTGATTATGAAACACTTTCCAACTTCAATGAAATTTTATTTAAATATCTCTAAAATGAGATACATTCCTCGGTAATATTTTTAAAATTATCACAATACTACATTAATTTATTATATTTGAAAACTTAAAACTTCATCGAAAGAAATGAACTTCATTCAAATCACGGCAATGAAATATAAATTGCCTGGTTTAAACATCTCTAAAATGCGAAAGCGCTATAAAATATCTGAAAGCACTAAATTCTTCAAAATTCACAAACATCGCGAATTGGGAATGGTTTCATGTGTAACACGCGATAGTAAGATGACATATTTGTGGAAAATTTTCAAAAGCAAAAATTTAAAATAAACAAGAAAAATCAATCATGCATACATCATTGATTATTAAGCACTTTTCAACTGAAATGCCACTTTATTTAATCATCTCTGAAATGCAATACATGCAGCACTGATATTTTTTAAATTAACACAGTATTAAATTTGGAAACCTGAGTAGAAGAGAAATGAGAGTTGAAGCCCCGCAGGTGGAGCAGAGGAGCACATTCCAATAGGATGACGTCATCGGCTTATCTTATCAGATGACATCATCGTCTTATCTTATCGGATGACTCACTCGATAAGATTACCGGATGACGTCACTCGATAAGATTATCGGATGACGTCATGACACAGACAGTGGGACCCCACGTCTGACACAGGCAGTGGGGTTGAAGGAGAACTTGGCGGCCATCTTGGAAATTTTGGTGGCGCCCTCTATGGGCAGGTTGGAGAACTGTGATGGCTAAAAGGAAAGAATTGGTTCTGGACAGAGCTGGATTCGAACTGGGGACCCCTTGCACCGTAGGAAAGTGCTTTAACCAGTATACAGTTTGAGACTTGTAGGTAGACGATGAATAAATGATATCTTACCTGCGAAAGGAGTTGGGTACATAGAATATTTTCTGAACTTCTACGAGGGGATGGTGCGAGTGAATTTAGATTTTAATTAATTTTTTTTAATGAATAAAATGTATTATGAAAAAAAAATGGAATATAGTCATAATTGAATTTTAATAAGAGGATTATTTTTTTAATGATTGGAACGTGGGTGATTAATTTTTTTATGGAATGGTTTAGAAAGTACTTGAAGACATTTACGAAATTTTAGACGGCGGTGATGGTGCCCTCTATTGGCGCTTGAATGAAATACATGCGTGTTATTGAATTTTAATAGAATTAATTTCTTTTGAATGAGGTTTTTGTGTTAATGAATCTTTTAATTAGGTAGTCGGACGATGACTTAATATGTTTAGTAAAGCTTCACGCTCATACATGTTCTAATGAAGGAAGATCATTTTTTTTACGTTGGCCGTTCATCAATGAATTTTAAGGACGGGGTGTGTATGTGTTATTGAATTTTATTAATTTTAATGAAATGATTTTTGCGGCAAGCTATTGAATGAAGGAATGGGGGATTTCTATCACTCCATAGCGAACTAGCATATCGCATTTTTGATGTTACCACCACACGGGAACAGGATTTGACCCTTTTAGAAGAGGTGTATTAACCTGCAAGATTTTAATGCTAGGTTATAATGCTGACTGAACACGTTTCGACAATTTTTTTTACATTTTACTAGAAATGTTGTCAGATTTATTTTTTTTTCAATGATATTCATAAAATTGTTAATTAATGCGAAACTTTAACTGCTTTAAATTGCTTTGAAGGTCTATTTTCACGCACCGTGTGAGATTTTAATGCTAGGTTACACTACTTACTGAACGCGACTCGACACTTTTCAGAGTGATTGTGTGTGCCACGCGATTTTTTTTATGACAAGTATCAGAACCTGCTGAATCCGTTTCGACTGTTTTTAGCTATGAAAAATGGTTGTATTGATTTCTTTTCAAATGTATGGGAAATTCAAGACTTTGCTATATTTAAGGACGTTGTTAAAATGAATAGGTGTACTGAATTATCCATGAATGGAATAATTGGGAGATATTTTTAAAATGCAAAGTACTGAAAGCTTCACAAGCTAATGTTGTGTACAGATGTGACTTGCATATGTATTGTGACATGGATGTTCTTACCAAAGTCTTCTAAAAAGGGAATCCATATTATTTTTAAGAGTATACTGGGTTATTTTAAAGAGTCATCTAAAATGTTATGTATTAGAAAATAGCAAGATCCATTTCTATGTAGAAATAGTACATGCATGTCATACATTAAAAAAAATGAGTGTATGCCATTTCTAGTTTGGAAAATAGCCTGCAATGTATTCGAAAATCGTACGATCCATTTCTACAAAGAAAGGGTATGCTCGATTTTCAAATTTAAAAAAAAATGATACATGCATGTTATACATTAGACGAAAAGTGTTAGTAAAAGTGGGGCATTCATCGAATTCTGCGATGAATTTCCTGACAATATAGTAAAAGTACCATGCGTGATTTTTATACATCCTTTTAAAATTTTACATGCTACTAAACACAAAAGTAGAAGAGAAATGAGAGTTGAAGGGCAGCAGGCGGATTTGCTGATTGCATTCCAATGTGATGACGTCACGTTATCTTATCAGATGACGTCATCGGCTTATCTTATCAGATGACGTCACTGATAAGCTTATCTTATCGGATGACGTCATGTACTGACACAGAGAGTGGGGTTGAAGAAGACCTTGGAAGACATCTTGGAAATTTTGGTGGCGCCCTCTATTGACAGGTTGGAGAACTGTGATGGCTAAAAGGAAAGAATTGGTTCTGGACTGAGCTGGATTCGAACTGGGGACCATTCGTACCGTAGGACAGTGCTTTAACAAGTATACAGTTTGAGACTTGATCATTCGGAGCTCAGACTCCGAGCTACGAGGTTGTGATTTTGTGAAGCTGCTGCTTTTTGATTGTGGTGACTTTCTTTGCTTAAGTTTGGCGTGTTATATCTAGTTACGATAGAACACGTCGGGCTAAGCAATTACAGCTTTGTTGTGTACGGATTTCTCGCCATTTTGGATTCGTGCTTTTTCAACTTTGGAGTGCCACGTGTGTTTTTCCCACGTGGTAGTGCTATTGCTTTGATCGTTTCAACGCTGACGACATGGATTTGGATGCATTCGATACGGAAGCTACTCGCGGACTTGCTGGTGAGCTAGACGAAGATGGACTGCGGCCTCTCAGGGATGCCATGATTGAATATTGTGATACTCTGCCCAAGGATGGATTGATGCCCGCTTGGAAGGAAGAAGTGAAAAACGCTGTGAACTTTTGTGCACTGGCAATCTACACTCTGACGCTACACATCAGGGAGCTACTGACGAATGGACTACTCGGACGGGACGAGGACCAAGTCTTCAAGATTCTGGGTTCGTTTCTTTCTGTAAATTCTTTTTTGTTGGTCCAGAATTTGGATAGGTTTTATGCTAGTAATTTAAATGAGATTTATAACTGTGAAGGAAGTAATTCTAGTGATGTAATTAAATGTAAAATGATAGAACTAGGCTTAATTAAAGAAATTAAAGATGAAGATAAACTTAAACCTGTTGAAAATCCAAATAAAAAGAGGAGGATAGAGGGGCAATCTACTATGGATGCTCCTACTAAAAACCAGAATGGAGAATTAAACTTAAAATCTAATGACAAGGATAACATGGATTGTAGTGAAAAAATTGATAAAGATGTAAATGATAATGTTAAAACTAAGAGTTATGCTGAAATTGTCGCGCAACCTATAGTGTTCAAAAGTGCACCAAAACCAAAAACGGTTCAAAATAGTGACAGGCAAAATAGTGTAGTGGTTGAGAAAAAAGACCCAAAAGCGGAATGTTTTTTCATCAAGTTTAATGACAATTACCAGGCTCTCCTTAAAAAATTAAATGAAATCTCAGGTAATAAATTATCTGGCAAGCTCACAGGAGACATGCTAAAATTGATTCCAAATGACGCCGACACCTATAGGGTTGTACAACGCCATTTATCTAGTGAGAAAATCCCCTTCCACAGTTTAAACTTAAAGACGGAAAGGCCCAAAAAGGTAGTTTTGAAGGGGCTACCAACAAACTATAACATTGAGGAAATAAAAATCACTCTAACATCCGAAGGATTAGATGTAGTCCGGGTTTCTCAACTGAGAAACACAAAAACGAGATTGCCCCTGCCGATCTTCTTAGTCAGCATTAGGCCTACGGAAGACTGGCAGAGGGTATACCGACTGACAAGATTAGGACACTTGGCTGTGAAGGTAGAGGCCTTCAGAGCACGGGGCTTCAAAATCTGCTACCGGTGCCAGCAATTCAATCATTCCTCTGAGAATTGCAGCATGCCACCAAAGTGCCTTAAGTGTGCTGAAGAACACTTCACACGTGACTGCCAAAGACCAAGGACAGAGAAGGCAACGTGTGCTAACTGCAATGGAGATCACCCGGCGAACTTCAGGCAATGCCCGAAGAACCCCTGGAACAGAGGAAAGGCACCGGGGTATGCCCCCCCTCCCCCCAAAAATCAGATACCCCCTTGGAGGCAAAAGGCCCTCGGTCTAAACCCTCAGACACCCCATCAGGACTCCTCGCACTCTGTGCCACAGGTTAAAAGAACTCAAACTTCAGCACCTACCAGATCGGTGCAAGAGCAGGCCCCTAAACCGTCGACCTCCAGAGAAATGACTGTGGAGGAAGTGAGAATAGCTCATGAAGACATAAATCAGAGGATAGCAATTGATAAAGCCGCCAAAGAGGCAAGAGAAGCAAAACAAAGATTAGAAAAAAAGGTTCAGGAATGGCAGAAAACTAAACGCGCCCGAGAAGAGCTCGCGCAAACACAGCAGTTAGACTAATCGGCTGAAAAAAAACAAAAGACTACCGAGGTCCAAAAGGATACTCACAAAACAGATCAAACCGCGGTTGAGGCTGAGGAAATTGTAGCTGAGACTGAGGAAATGGAAGCTGAGACTGAACTTGCTGATAAATCCAATGATGAAAAGATGGATGAAATCCTCAACCTCGTCAGAGGATTTATCAGTATGTTCAACCTAGACGATATAAAACATCTGTTGATGCAGCTCGCTGAGTTAATTAAAAAAAAGAGCGATCCAATGTAAATGGTCTTTGAGGCTTTTAAATTAATCGCGGAATTTAATAAAAACAGTGAGAAACAAACCCGCCATGAATAGGTCCCAAAAAGAAAGTTTTAAAATAATATTTTGGAATGCGAACGGCATATCTCCAAGAATAAATGAACTTAGGAGCTACGTAAATGAAAATGATGTAGATGCCCTGCTAATCCAGGAAACTAAAGTTAGAGAAAACAAAAAACTAAATATAGCAAACTATAATAGCTATCATACCCTTAGCTCAAATATAACTGCTAGAAATCCCCATGGAGGAACAGCAATATATATTAAAAGTAATATTCCCCACGAGGAAATAAACAACATAAATCTTCAAGGTATAGAAAATACTAGTATAAAAATTAAAATAAATAATGTAAACCCATTTATCCTAACTTCAATATATGTCAAAAACATGAGTGGTATAAATGTAGCTGCGCAACTGGAACTGCTTTTCTCGCGATATCCAAACACAATACTCGCGGGCGACTTCAATGCACACCACCGAGCGTGGGGCAGCAGGAGAGCCAACACACGCGGTACACAGATACATAGATTGCTAAACACAACAAACACTGACATCATTGCACCGTCGAGACCAACCTGCTTCTCAGGTGCCAATGGCTCATTCATAGACTTTGTCCTAACGAGAAACATAGAATACGCTCACACAATTGATACCCTGGATGAATTCGACTCGGATCATCTACCGGTACTGGTGACATTCGATTTGAACACTCCCCTTCCAGCCTCTCTGGGACAAGAGAGGGTGAACTGGAACGTATTCAAAAGAGCACTTTTCGAGCCGCATTTAGCAGTACCCAACATTATGAGCACGGCGGATATTGACTCTGCCACGCACACACTCACAACAGAAATCAGGAGAGCTATTGCATCTGCCACAACACATCGTGAGTCACCAAAAATGCTCACACTTTCCCACCATGTCAAACAATTAGTTAGGCAAAGGAACAGAATGCGTAAGACATGGCAGGCTAATAGAGACCCTACCCTCAAAAGGGAGCTTAACAGACTCACGTGGAAAGTCAGGGATAAAATTGTCGCAGAAAAGCAGCAACAGTATAAAGAGTTAATTGAATCCCTTAGCTCGGAAGACGTATCGCTCTGGCAATTCGCTAAAAGACTCAGAAATCCTCAAATTAAACTCCCGCCACTAATAGATGGCGCTAATATTGCGTACTCAGACGAAGAAAAGGCAGAGGCGCTTGATAGGCATTACAAAAAGCAATTTGAACCAAACCACGATCTAATGTGTCAGGACACCCTAAGAATGGTTAGGCAAACTCTAAACAATTTCAGGAACTCCCCGGTCACGGCTGAGATTAACCCAGCCACCCCGCAAGAAATAGTAGAGATTATCAAAAACCTTAAAAACCGTAAAAGCCCAGGGCACGACAAAATCAGGAATATCGCGGTAAAAAACCTACCCTTAAATATAATATTTTACTTGACCATCTTAATAAATAAAATACTAGAACTAAATTATTTCCCCAAAGAATGGAAGGAAGCGATAATTATAGCGATCCATAAACCTGGTGAGGATGCCTCAATTCCAGCCAACTACAGACCAATCAGTTTGTTGCCGACACTCAGTAAAATTACTGAGAAAATAATTCTTAAGAGACTGAACACGCACCTTAGTGAGAATGACATTATCATTCCGGAGCAGTTTGGATTTCGGCCAAAACACTCCACCACTCATCAATTGCTGAGAGTGGTAGAGTACATTTCTTCTGGTTTTAATAATAAGACACCCACAGCTGCGATTTTTCTTGACATCCAAAAAGCCTTTGATAAAGTGTGGTACTGTGGATTAGCTTACAAATTGATCACTCTAAAAGTCCCTGACGCACTTGTCAAACTTTTAATTTCATACCTAAATAACAGACACTTTCAAGTCAGAGTAAAAAATAACTTATCTACACCCAAGCTCATTAAAAGTAGTGTACCGCAAGGATCCATCCTGGGCCCGACACTCTTTAACATATATCTAAATGACATTCCCAGGACCCCAGACACGGAGCTGGCACTCTATGCAGACGACAGCGCGATACTTGCAAAACACCCTTACGTCTCAGTAATGCACAGACAGCTACAACAACACTTAGACATACTCCAAACATGGCTGGAAAAATGGCGAATAAAATTAAATCCCAATAAATGTCATTGGATTTATTTCTCAAGAAAACGTAAACCTCCGCCTCCTCTGTACATAAACAACCATGCCCTAAAACGGAAAAATCTACTAAATACCTAGGTGTAACGATAGACTCCCACCTAACTTGGAAACTGCACGTAACGAACATAATCAAAAAAGCGTATGTAACCATAGGAGCCTTATACCCAATGATAGGAAACGGAAATCTAAGTTATCAAAATAAACTCCTAATTTATAAGTCGGTCATCTGCCCGGGAATGCTGTATGCAGCACCCGTATGGGGATATGCCTGTAAAACTACCATAGACTTATTAGAGACAAGACAAAACAAAACCCTAAGGATTATAAGGAAAGCCCCTAGATACTTAAGAAACTCGGTAATTAGGAAAGACTTCAAAATAAAAACTGTTAGAGCCCAAATCAAAAAGCTAGCGCTTAAATTCTACAAAAATCTGCCATCTGTCCCAAATGAACTATTATTTAATCTGCGTGACTATGATCATCGCAAGGCTAAATCTCGTAAGAGACCCCGCTCGGTACTTAACTTTGATATTCGGTACTAGGAACGTCCCACCTTAATCAGTTGATATTAACGAAAACTCGCGATCTTTGGTTTTCTACAAAATGTTTAAAATCCTAAACTGCTAAAATGCTAGGTTACCCTCAGATCTGCATCAACCCCCCAAACTGCTTAAACACTTAATGTGCAATAAACTGCCACACTAGGAGCTAGGACAAATAATAAAAACAGTAAATCAAAAACCTCGAACCTCCAACTATGGACCAATGAAATAATGTCACAGTATGAAGATAAGAACCACACCTAGAGATTGGAGATTAAAGGCGCTTCGCGCCTGGTGCTCTGTTCTGGACGAAACTCTATGAAGTTTGAGACTTGTAGGTAGATGGTGAATGAATGATATCTTCCCTGCGAAAGGAGTTGGGTACTTAGAATATTTTCTGAACTTCTACGAGGGGATGGTCCGAGTGAATTAAAATTTAATTAATTTTTAAAAAATAAATAAAATGTATTATGAAAAAAAAAATGGAATATAGTCATAATTGAATTTTAAAAGGATTATTTTTTTAATGATTGAAACGTGGGTAATAATTATTGTTTTTATGCAATGGTTTAGAAAGTACTTGAAGACATTTACGAAATTTTAGACGGCGGTGATGGCGCCATCTATTGGCGCTTGAATGAAATACATGCGTGTTATTGAATTTTAATAGAATTAATTTCTGAATGAGGTTTTTGTGTTAATGAATATTTTAATTCGGTAGTCGAACGATGACTTAATATTTTTAGCTTCAAGCTCATACATGTTTTAATGAATTAAAATAATTAATTTTTTTTACGTTGACCCTTCATCAGAATTTTAAAGACGGGGTGTGTGTTATTGAATTTTATTAATTTTAATGAAATGATTTTTGGGGTAAGCCATTGAATGAAGTAATGGCGGATTTCTAACACTCCATAGTGAACTACTAGCATATCGCATTTTTGATGTTACCACAACTTGAGAACGTGACTCGTCCCTTTTTCAGAATGATTGTATGTGCCACGAGATATTTTTTTCTGGCATGTTTCTGAATCCGTTTCGACTTTTTTTTTATCTATGAAAAATGGCTGCATTGATTTCTTTTTAAATATATGGGAAATTCAACACTTTGTTATATTGAAGGACGTAGTTAAAATGAATAGGTGTACTGAACTATCAGTGAATGTGAAACTTGAGAGATATTTTTAAAATGCAAAGTACTGAAAGCTTCACAAGCTAATGTTGTGTACAGATGTGACTTGCATATGTATTGTGACATGGATGTTCTTACCAAAGTCTTCTAAAAAGGGAATCCATATTATTTTTAAGAGTATGCTGGGTTCTTTTAACGAGTCATCTAACATGTTATGTATTAGAAAATAGCAAGATTCATTTCTATGTAGAAATAGTACATGCATGTTATACATTAGAAAAAAAAATGGCGCTAAGATACCATTGAGTGAATTTTCATTGAATAGAGGGGACTCATGAATTTTAGGGTACTTGGATGATTTCGATATGAATGGATCGGTTTAATTATGTTAAGTGCGTCGCTAATTAATTTTTTAACGCTAAAACAATAATGAATGAATTTTGAGACAAATTTTCAGTGTTAGGGCTTAAATGATGTTAGCGACGATCGTTAATTTTTCCCGCTAAGTTACTAATGATTGAATGAATTTTAATTGAGTTATAAAAATGAGTTGAATTTTAAGGACGATGATCATGTTCTGTGTTAAAATAGTGATTATTTTTTGAAATTCAATAATAGGTTTCAATATGAAGAATCGAATGTTTACGGAATACACAGTGTGATCATTATTTTTTTTTGACCCTGGGATATTAATGAATTTTAATTGAGTTCTAAAAATGAGGTAAATTTAACTGTAAAGACTGAAATAGTGTATCTCATCCATGATTTTAACGATATAGTGCATTGTATACAATTTGATCATTTTTAAAAGTGATGGATGTAATTTTAACACCGAGGGTTAGAATTTAACGAGCTAAGGAACACGAATCGAGCATTTTCATAGAGAAGGGTGTATTTTACCGAATTGTTTGCTTCGGCGAATGTTTGGTGAACTAGGAGCTTTTTTTTTTTTTTTAATCTTACTCAAGGCCTAAGACTCCTTTATCGCTTAAAATTATGGCATTTAAATTAAATTTAGCAAAAATTACTCGACACATAGTGCATGTACGAGGAATTAGAAGTATGTGTTTTCGATATTCCAAGAGGTCAAAGACCCTAAAATTTTATGATTTTAGTGAATTGTTTGGTTCTTAGCATATGTTTGGGGAACTAAGAGTGAATTTTTTAATGTTACATAAGCCGTAAGACTCCTTTAGCGCTTAAAATTATGCTATTTTAATTAAATTTGCAAAAATTGCACAATACTTAGTGGATAATTACTGAATAAGAGATATGTTTTTAATGTTACAGTAACATCTAAAGCTCTTAAATCGGTATATTTTTAAAACTGTCATGAATTTTAGGGGAATAGAATATCACTTAACGATATTTTTTAAGGACATGCGATTGTCAACATTGAATTTAAATGAAAGACTGACCCTCTAGGCCAAGTGTAGTACATTGTAATAATCTTCTTAAATAATAAAAGGCAATGTCTCTGTGTGTGTGTGTGTGTCTGTCTGTCTTATACACTATACGTTTCGCGACCGCGCGTCGGAGAGCTACGAAATTTGGCAATCGGAGACCCGGGGGGGAGGGAAGGGGACACATGAAAACCGATTTTTAAAATTTTAATTATTTTTTTATTTATTTAATGTTTTATGCGATTTCGACCGTTTTTTGCCCTTTTTTCTCCACGATCCAGATATCGTAGAAAAAATTAAATCACACCATCGGAAAGAGCAGAGAATTTCGAGTAAAAATATATCAATTTCAAATCTGAATTTCGATTTCTAATATTTTTTAAAGATTTTAAAACAAAACTCACTTTTGGCTCAAAAAATCCATTTTTTGTTTTTAAATTCTCGCATCGTGAAAAGTACTCATAATTTCGACTAATAATTTACATTTTTAGAAAGCTGAAATATCTGGCATTCTTACAAGTCTAATGTGGTCCAGAAATAATGAAAATTGCCTTCAGGATGGCAATTTTAAAGACGCCATGATTTTAAATTTTTCGGCGTTCCGTTCGTTTCTCCCCCGCTGAAGCAGGGAAGGTGGTGGGTGGGGACGTCAAGGTGGAGGTGACGTCACGGTTCTGAATAGAGCGCCTTTGCTCTATATAAATTATTATATTTATATTTTAAATGATGGGACGATCTGGATTTTTTAAATGTATATTTTAACTTTTGGATATTTTAAATGGATATTTTAATTTTATGGATATTTTAAATGATAGAACAATGAAACAATGGAATGAGGATGATGGAATTAAGCATATGGTCATTTTAAATTGCAAATTAGCGCGCGGGAAGTTAGCGGTAGGCCCGGGTTCGATTCCCGCCACTGCCAAAACTGCTGCCGTGTTTACGTGGAATACGATCACGTTAAATATGTGGGTCCGTAAGTCCTTCCGAGAGGTTGGTGGTAGGGGAATGAGGATACGGCCCCTGTGGATGCCTCCCCCACTGGGTTCCCGTCTAAATTGGGTGAATATGTAGAAAGTTATGGAGATTGTCGCGGAGGGCGCGGCAGCCCAGTGGTTAGCGCGCGGGAATTGCACTCAGTAGGCCCGGGTTCGATTCCCGCCACTGCCAAAACTTACGCCACGTTCACGCAGAGTACGATCACGTTAAACATGTGGGTTCGTGAGTCCTTCCGAGAGGTTGGTGGTAGGGGAAGGAGGGTACGGTCTAAATTGGGTGAATAAAAAGAAAGTTATGGAGATTGTCGCGGAGGGCGAAGTAGCCCAGTGGTTAGCGCGCGGGAATTGCACGCGGTAGGCCCGTTTTCGATTTCCGCCACTGACATGGAGTACGATCACGTTAAACATATGGGTCCGTATGTTTTTCCGAGAGGTTGGTGGTAGGGGAAGGAGGGTACGTTCCCTGTCTTATACACTATACGTTTCGCGACCGCGCGTCGGAGAGCTACGAAATTTGGCAATCGGAGACCTGGGGGGGAGGGAAGGGGACACGTGAAAACCGATTTTCAAAATTCTAATTATTTTTCTATTTATTTAATGTTTTATGCGATTTCGACCTTTTTTTGCCCTTTTTGCCCTTTTTTCTCCACGATCCAGACGTCGTAGAAAAAAACAACTCACACCATCGGAAAGAGCAGACAATTACGAGTAAAAATATATCAATTTCAAATCTGAATTTCGATTTCTAATATTTTTTAAAGATTTTAAAACAAAAGTCACTTTTTGCTCAAGAAAACGATTTTTGGTTTTTAAATTCTCGCATCGTGAAAAGTACTCATAATTTCGACTAATAATTTACATTTTCAGAAAGGTCAAACATCTGGCATTCTTACAAGTCCAATCTGGTCAGGAAATATTCCGTATTGCCCACCGGATCGAGATTTTAAAAGTTTCCGAATTTCGATTTCTCGGCGTTCCGCTCGGCGTGCCGCTTCATTTCTCCACCGCTGAAGGAAGGAAGGTGGTGGGTGGGGACGTCAAGGTGGAGGTGACGTCACGGTTCTGTATATGCATAGCGATGGGTGGGACAATAAGAAACCGAATTAGTTTTTACTTTCCGTTTCCCGCGCTTCCGATTTTAAATGAAATAAGAGCTTAACATATGCACTGTAGAAATTATTATATTTATATTTTAAATGATGGAACGATATGGATTTTTTAAATGGATATTTTAATTTTATGGATATTTTAAATGATGGAACGATGGATATTTTAATTTTATGGATATTTTAAATGATGGAACGTTGGATATTTAAATTTTATGGATATTTTAAATGATGGAACAATGGAATGAGGATGATGGAATTAAGAGCTTAGAGAGCATATGGTCATTTTAAATTGTAAATTAGCGCGCGGGAAGTTAGCGGTAGGCCCGGGTACGATTCCCGCCACTGCCAAAACTGCCGAAGTGTTCACGCGGAATACGATCACGTTAAACATGTGGGCCCGTAAGTCCTTCCGAGAGGTTGGTGGTAGGGGAAGAAGGGTACGGCCTAAATTGGGTGAATAAAAAGAAAGTTATGGAGATTGTCGCGGAGGGCGAAGTAGCCCAGTGGTTAGCGCGCGGGAATTGCACGCGGTAGGCCCGGGTTCGATTTCCAAAATTGCCGCCGTGTTCACGCGGAGTACGATCACGCGGAATAAACATGTGTGTCTGTAAGTCCTTTCGAGAGGTTGGTGGTTGGGGAAGGAGGGTACGGTCCCCGTGGGTGCCTCTCCCACTGGGTTCCGGTCTAAATTCGGTGAATAAAAAGAAAGTTATGGAAAATGTCGCGGAGGGCGAAGTACACCAGTGGTTAGCGCGCGGGAATTTCACTGGGTAGGCCCGGGTTCGATTCCCGCCACTGCCAAAACTGCAGCCGCGTTCACGCGGAGTACGATCACGTTAAGCATGCGGGATCGTAAGTCCTTCCGAAAGGTTGGCGGTAGGGGAAGGAGGGTACGGTCCCTGTGGATGTCTCCCCCACTGAGTTCCGGTCTAAATTGGGTGGCACTTCCTGGCCGTCCAAACAGTTACCTTACACCTTCTGGTAAGGTCGCGCCAGCGAGTGTGCCACGGTTACAATTTGCCACGGTCAGAATTTTCAAGGGTAGCGAACAGGCTGGTCGCCAAAGGCGGCTAGTAAATAATAAAAGGCAATGTCTGTGTGTGTGTGTGTGTGTCTGTCTGTCTTATACACTATACGTTTCGCGACCGCGCGTCGGAGAGCTACGAAATTTGGCAATCGGAGACCCGGGGGGGAGGGAAGGGGACACATGAAAACCGATTTTTAAAATTTTAATTATTTTTTTATTTATTTAATGTTTTATGCGATTTCGACCGTTTTTTGCCATTTTTGCCCTTTTTTCTCCACGATCCAGACATCGTAGAAAAAAATAAATCACACCATCGGAAAGAGCAGAGAATTTCGAGTAAAAATATATCAATTTCAAATCTGAATTTCGATTTCTAATATTTTTTAAAGATTTTAAAACAAAAGTCACTTTTGGCTCAAAAAAACGATTTTTGGTTTTTAAATTCTCGCATAGTAAAAAGTACTCATAATTTCGACTAATAAATTACATTTTTAGAAAGCTGAAATATCTGGCATTCTTACAAGTCTAATCTGGTCCAGACATAATGAAAATTGCCTTCAGGATCGCAATTTTAAAGACGTCATGATTTTAAATTTCTCGGCGTTCCGTTCGTTTCTCCCCCGCTGAAGCAGGGAAGGTGGTGGGTGGGGACGTCAAGGTGGAGGTGACGTCACGGTTCTGAATAGAGCACCTTTGCTCTATATAAATTATTATATTTATATTTTAAATGATGGGACGATCTGGATTTTTTAAATGTATATTTTAACTTTTGGATATTTTAAATGGATATTTTAATTTTATGGATATTTTAAATGATGGAACAATGAAACAATGGAATGAGGATGATGGAATTAAGCATATGGTCATTTTAAATTGCAAATTAGCGCGCGGGAAGTTAGCGGTAGGCCCGGGTTCGATTCCCGCCACTGCCAAAACTGCCGCCGTGTTTACGTGGAATACGATCACGTTAAATATGTGGGTCCGTAAGTCCTTCCGAGAGGTTGGTGGTAGGGGAAGGAGGATACGGCCCCTGTGGATGCCTCCCCCACTGGGTTCCCGTCTAAATTGGGTGAATATGTAGAAAGTTATGGAGATTGTCGCGGAGGGCGCGGCAGCCCAGTGGTTAGCGCGCGGGAATTGCACTCAGTAGGCCCGGGTTCGATTCCAGCCACTGCCAAAACTTACGCCACGTTCACGCAGAGTACGATCACGTTAAACATGTGGGTTCGTGAGTCTTTCCGAGAGGTTGGTGGTAGGGGAAGGAGGGTACGGTCTAAATTGGGTGAATAAAAAGAAAGTTATGGAGATTGTCGCGGAGGGCGAAGTAGCCCAGTGGTTAGCGCGCGGGAATTGCACGCGGTAGGCCCGGGTTCGATTTCCGCCACTGACATGGAGTACGATCACGTTAAACATATGGGTCCGTATGTTTTTCCGAGAGGTTGGTGGTAGGGGAAGGAGGGTACGTTCCCTGTGGATGCCTCCCCCACTGGGTTCCGGTCTAAATTGGGTGGCACATCCTGGCCGTCCAACCAGTTACCAGGCCCGGGTTCGATTCCCAAAATTGCCGCCGTGTTTACGCGGAGTACGAGCACGTTAAACATGTGGGTCCGTGAGTCCTTCCGAGAAGTTGGTGGTAGGGGAAGGAGGGTACGGTCTAAATTGGATGAATAAAAAGAAAGTTATGGAGATTGTCGCGTAGGGCAAAGTAGCCCAATGGTTAGCGCGCGGAAATTGCACTCGGTAGGCCCGGGTTCGATTCCCAAAATTGCCGCCGTGTTTACGCGGAGTACGATCACGTTAAACATGTGGGTCTGTAAGTCCTTCCGAGAGGTTGGTGGTAGGGGAAGAAGGGTACGGTCCCTGTGGATGCTTCTCCCACTTGCTTCCGGTCTAAATTGGGTGAATAAAAAATAAGTTATGAAGAATATCGCGGAGGGTGAAGTACCCCAGTGGTTAGTGCGCGGGATTTGCACCTGGTAGGCCCGGGTTCGATTCCCAAAATTGCCGAATAAAAATAAAGTTATGGAGATTGTCGCGGATGGCACGGTAGCCCAGTGGTTAGCGCGCGGGAATTTCACTCGGTAGGCCCGGGTTCGATTCCCGCCATTGCCAAAACTGCAGCCGTGTTCACGCGGAGTACGATCACGTTAAACGTGTGGGACTGCAAGTCCTTCCGTGAGGTTTGTGGTAGGGGAAGGAGGGTACGGTCTCTTTGGATGCCTCCCCCATTGGGTTCCGGTCTAAATTTTGTGGCACTTCCTGGCCTTCCAAGCAGTTACCTTACACCTTTCTGGTAGGTCGCGCCAACGAGTTTGCCACGGTCAGAATTTTCAAGGGTAGCGAACAGGCTGGTCGCCAAAGGCGGCTAGTCTTAAATAATAAAAGGCAATGTCTGTGTGTGTGTGTGTGTGTCTGTCTGTCTTATACACTATACGTTTCGCGACCGCGCGTCGGAGAGCTACGAAATTTGGCAATCGGAGACCCGGGGGGGAGGGAAGGGGACACATGAAAACCGATTTTTAAAATTTTAATTATTTTTTTATTTATTTAATGTTTTATGCGATTTCGACAGTTTTTTGACATTTTTGCCCTTTTTTCTCCATGATCCAGACATCGTAGAAAAAAATAAATCACACCATCGGAAAGAGCAGAGAATTTCGAGTAAAAATATATCAATTTCAAATCTGAATTTCGATTTCTAACATTTTTTAAAGATTTTAAAACAAAACTCACTTTTGGCTCAAAAAATCAATTTTTTGTTTTTAAATTCTCGCATCGTGAAAAGTACTCATAATTTCGACTAATAATTTACATTTTTAGAAAGCTGAAATATCTGGCATTCTTACAAGTCTAATGTGGTCCAGAAATAATGAAAATTGCCTTCAATATGGCAATTTTAAAGACGCCATGATTTTAAATTTCTCGGCGTTCCGTTCGTTTCTCCCCCGCTGAAGCAGGGAAGGTGGTGGGTGGGGACGTCAAGGTGGAAGTGATGTCACGATTCTGAATAGAGCGCCTTTGCTCTATATAAATTATTATATTTATATTTTAAATGATGGGACGATCTGGATTTTTTAAATGTATATTTTAACTTTTGGATATTTTAAATGGATATTTTAAATGATAGAACAATGAAACAATGGAATGAGGATGATGGAATTAAGCATATGGTCATTTTAAATTGCAAATTAGCGCGCGGGAAGTTAGCGGTAGGCCCGGGTTCGATTCCCGCCACTGCCAAAACTGCCGCCGTGTTTACGTGGAATACGATCACGTTAAATATGTGGGTCCGTAAGTCCTTCCGAGAGGTTGGTGTTAGGGGAAGGAGGATACGGCCCCTGTGGATGCCTCCCCCACTGGGTTCCCGTCTAAATTGGGTGAATAAAAAGAAAGTTATGGAGATTGTCGCGGAGGGCGAAGTAGCCCAGTGGTTAGCGCGCGGGAATTGCACGCGGTAGGCCCGGGTTCGATTTCCGCCACTGACATGGAGTACGATCCCGTTAAACATATGGGTCCGTATGTTTTTCCGAGAGGTTGGTGGTAGGGGAAGGAGGGTACGTTCCCTGTCTTATACACTATACGTTTCGCGACCGCGCGTCGGAGAGCTACGAAATTTGGCAATCGGAGACCTGGGGGGGAGGGAAGGGGACACGTGAAAACCGATTTTCAAAATTCTAATTATTTTTTTATTTATTTAATGTTTTATGCGATTTCGACCTTTTTTTGCCATTTTTGCCCTTTTTTCTCCACGATCCAGACATCGTAGAAAAAAATAAATCAATCCATCGGAAAGAGCAGAGAATTTCGAGTAAAAATATATCAATTTCAAATCTGAATTTCGATTTCTAATATTTTTTAAAGATTTTAAAACAAAACTCACTTTTGGCTCAAAAAATCAATTTTTTTGTTTTTAAATTCTCGCATCGTGAAAAGTACTCATAATTTCGACTAATAATTTACATTTTTAGAAAGCTGAAATATCTGGCATTCTTACAAGTCTAATCTGGTCCAGAAATAATGAAAATTGCCTTCAGGATCGCAATTTTAAAGACGTCATGATTTTAAATTTCTCGGCGTTCCGTTCGTTTCTCCCCCGCTGAAGCAGGGAAGGTGGTGGGTGGGGACGTCAAGGTGGAGGTGACGTCACGGTTCTGAATAGAGCACCTTTGCTCTATATAAATTATTATATTTATATTTTAAATGATGGGACGATCTGGATTTTTTAAATGTATATTTTAACTTTTGGATATTTTAAATGGATATTTTAATTTTATGGATATTTTAAATGATGGAACAATGAAACAATGGAATAAGGATGATGGAATTAAGCATATGGTCATTTTAAATTGCAAATTAGCGCGCGGGAAGTTAGCGGTAGGCCCGGGTTCGATTCCCGCCACTGCCAAAACTGCCGCCGTGTTTACGTGGAATACGATCACGTTAAATATGTGGGTCCGTAAGTCCTTCCGAGAGGTTGGTGGTAGGAGAAGGAGGATACGGCCCCTGTGGATGCCTCCCCCACTGGGTTCCCGTCTAAATTGGGTGAATATGTAGAAAGTTATGGAGATTGTCGCGGAGGGCGCTGCAGCCCAGTGGTTAGCGCGCGGGAATTCACTCAGTAGGCCCGGGTTCGATTCCCGCCACTGCCAAAACTTACGCCACGTTCACGCAGAGTACGATCACGTTAAACATGTGGGTTCGTGAGTCCTTCCGAGAGGTTGGTGGTAGGGGAAGGAGGGTACGGTCTAAATTGGGTGAATAAAAAGAAAGTTATGGAGATTGTCGCGGAGGGCGAAGTAGCCCAGTGGTTAGCGCGCGGGAATTGCACGCGGTAGGCCCGGGTTCGATTTCCGCCACTGACATGGAGTACGATCACGTTAAACATATGGGTCCGTATGTTTTTCCGAGAGGTTGGTGGTAGGGGAAGGAGGGTACGTTCCCTGTGGATGCCTCCCCCACTGGGTTCCGCTCTAAATTGGGTGGCACATCCTGGCCGTCCAACCAGTTACCAGGCCCGGGTTCGATTCCCAAAATTGCCGCCGTGTTTACGCGGAGTACGAGCACGTTAAACATTGGGTCCGTGAGTCCTTCCGAGAAGTTGGTGGTAGGGGAAGGAGGGTACGGTCTAAATTGGATGAATAAAAAGAAAGTTATGGAGATTGTCCCGTAGGGCAAAGTAGCCCAATGGTTAGCGCGCGGAAATTGCACTCGGTAGGCCCGGGTTCGATTCCCAAAATTGCCGCCGTGTTTACGCGGAGTACGATCACGTTAAACATGTGGGACTGTAAGTCCTTCCGAGAGGTTGGTGGTAGGGGAAGAAGGGTACGGTCCCTGTGGATGCTTCTCCCACTTGGTTCCGGTCTAAATTGGGTGAATAAAAAATAAGTTATGAAGAATATCGCGGAGGGTGAAGTACCCCAGTGGTTAGTGCGCGGGATTTGCACTTGGTAGGCCCGGGTTCGATTCCCAGAATTGCCGAATAAAAATAAAGTTATGGAGATTGTCGCGGATGGCACGGTAGCCCAGTGGTTAGCGCGCGGGAATTTCACTCGGTAGGCCCGGGTTCGATTCCCGCTATTGCCAAAACTGCAGCCGTGTTCACGCGGAGTACGATCACGTTAAACGTGTAGGACTGCAAGTCCTTCCGAGAGGTTTGTGGTAGGGGAAGGAGGGTACGGTCTCTTTGGATGCCTCCCCCATTGGGTTCCGGTCTAAATTGTGTGGCACTTCCTGGCCTTCCAAGCAGTTACCTTACACCTTTCTGGTAGGTCGCGACAACGAGTTTGCCACGGTCAGAATTTTCAAGGGTAGCGAACAGGCTGGTCGCCAAAGGCGGCTAGTAAATAATAAAAGGCAATGTCTGTGTGTGTGTGTGTGTGTGTGTGTGTGTCTGTGTGTCTGTCTTATACACTATACGTTTCGCGACCGCGCGTCGGAGAGCTACGAAATTTGGCAATCGGAGACCTGGGGGGGAGGGAAGGGGACACGTGAAAACCGATTTTCAAAATTCTAATTATTTTTTTATTTATTTAATGTTTTATGCGATTTCAACCTTTTTTTGCCTTTTTGCCCTTTTTTCTCCACGATCCAGACGTCGTAGAAAAAAACAACTCACATCAACGGAAAGAGCAGACAATTGCGAGTAAAAATATATCAATTTCAAATCTCCATTTCGATTTCTAATATTTTTTAAAGATTTTAGAACAAAAGTCACTTTTGGCTCAAAAAAAACGATTTTTGGTTTTTAAATTCTCGCATAGTAAAAAGTACTCATAATTTCGACTAATAATTTACATTTTTAGAAAGCTGAAATATCTGGCATTCTTACAAGTCTAATCTGGTCCAGAAATAATGAAAATTGCCTTCAGGATCGCAATTTTAAAGACGTCATGATTTTAAATTTCTCGGCGTTCCGTTGGTTTCTCCCCCGCTGAAGCAGGGAAGGTGGTGGGTGGGGACGTCAAGGTGGAGGTGACGTCACGGTTCTGTATATGCATAGCGATGGGTGGGACAATAAGAAACCGAATTAGTTTTTACTTTCCGTTTCCCGCGCTTCCGATTTTAAATGAAAGCTTAAGTGCAGCTTAACATATGCACTGTAGAAATTATTATATTTATATTTTAAACTAGCCGCCTTTGGCGACCAGCCTGTTCGCTACCCTTGAAAATTCTGACCGTGGCAAACTCGTTGGCGCGACCTACCAGAAAGGTGTAAGGTAACTGCTTGGAAGGCCAGGAAGTGCCACACAATTTAGACCGGAACCCAATGGGGGAGGCATCCAAAGAGACCGTACCCTCCTTCCCCTACCACAAACCTCTCGGAAGGACTTGCAGTCCCACACGTTTAACGTGATCGTACTCCGCGTGAACACGGCTGCAGTTTTGGCAATAGCGGGAATCGAACCCGGGCCTACCGAGTGAAATTCCCGCGCGCTAACCACTGGGCTACCGTGCCATCCGCGACAATCTCCATAACTTTATTTTTATTCGGCAATTTTGGGAATCGAACCCGGGCCTACCAAGTGCAAATCCCGCGCACTAACCACTGGGGTACTTCACCCTCCGCGATATTCTTCATAACTTTCTTTTTATTCACCCAATTTAGACCGGAACCAAGTGGGAGAAGCATCCACAGGGACCGTACCCTTCTTCCCCTACCACCAACCTCTCGGAAGGACTTACAGACCCACATGTTTAACGTGATCGTACTCCGCGTAAACACGGCGGCAATTTTAGGAATCGAACCCGGGCCTACCGAGTGCAATTTCCGCGCGCTAACCATTGGGCTACTTTGCCCTACGCGACAATCTCCATAACTTTCTTTTTATTCATCCAATTTAGACCGTACCCTCCTTCCCCTACCACCAACTTCTCGGAAGGACTCACGGACCCACATGTTTAACGTGATCGTACTCCGCGTAAACACGGCGGCAATTTTGGGAATCGAACCCGGGCCTACTGAGTGCAATTCCCGCGCGCTAACCACTGGGCTTCTTCGCCCCCAGCGACTATCTCCATAACATTCTTTTTATTTACACAATTTAGAACGGAACCCAGTGGGAGACGCATCCACAGGGACCGTACCCTCCTTCCCCTACCACCAACCTCTCGGAAGGACTTCCGGACCCACATGTTTATCGTGATCGTACTCCGCGTGAACACGGCGGCAGTTTTGGAAGTGGCGGGAATCGAACCCGGGCCTACCGAGTGCAATTCCTGAGCGCTAACCACTGGGCTGCCTCGCCCTCCGCAACTTTCTTTATATTCACCCAATTTAGACGGGAACCCTGTGAGGGAGGCATCCACAGGGACCGTACCCTCCTTCCCCTACCACCATCCTCTCGGAAGGACTTCCGGACCCACATGTTTATCGTGATCGTACTCCGCGTGAACACGGCGGCAGTTTTGGAAGTGGCGGGAATCGAACCCGGGCCTGCCGAGTGCAATTCCTGAGCGCTAACCACTGGGCTGCCTCGCCCTCCGCAACTTTCTTTATATTCACCCAATTTAGACGGGAACCCTGTGAAGGAGGCATCCACAGGGACCGTACCCTCCTTCCCCTACCACCAACCTCTCGGAAGGACTTACGGGCCCACATGTTTAACGTGATCGTATTCCGCGTGAACACTTCGGCAGTTTTGGCAGTGGCGGGAATCGTACCCGGGCCTACCGCTAACTTCCCGCGCGCTAATTTACAATTTAAAATGACCATATGCTCTCTAAGCTCTTAATTCCATCATCCTCATTCCATTGTTCCATCATTTAAAATATCCATAAAATTTAAATATCCATCGTTCCATCATTTAAAATATCCATAAAATTAAAATATCCATCGTTCCATCATTTAAAATATCCATAAAATTAAAATATCCATTTAAAAAATCCATATCGTTCCATCATTTAAAATATAAATATAATAATTTCTACAGTGCATATGTTAAGCTCTTATTTCATTTAAAATCGGAAGCGCGGGAAACGGAAAGTAAAAACTAATTCGGTTTCTTATTGTCCCACCCATCGCTATGCATATACAGAACCGTGACGTCACCTCCACCTTGACGTCCCCACCCACCACCTTCCCTGCTTCAGCGGGGGAGAAACGAAGCGGTACGCCGAGCGGAACGCCGAGAAATATAAAATCATGACGTCTTTAAAATTGCGATCCTGAAGGCAATTTTCATTATTTCTGGACCAGATTAGACTTGTAAGAATGCCAGATATTTCAGCTTTCTAAAAATGTAAATTATTAGTCGAAATTATGAGTACTTTTTACTATGCGAGAATTTAAAAAAAAAAATCGTTTTTTTGAGCCAAAAGTGACTTTTGTTTTAAAATCTTTAAAAAATATTAGAAATCGAAATGGAGATTTGAAATTGATATATTTTTACTCGCAATTGTCTGCTCTTTCCGATGGTGTGAGTTGTTTTTTTCTACGACGTCTGGATCGTGGAGAAAAAAGGGCAAAAAGCAAAAAAAGGTCGAAATCGCATAAAACATTAAATAAATAAAAAAATAATTAGAATTTTGAAAATCGGTTTTCACGTGTCCCCTTCCCTCCCCCCCAGGTCTCCGATTGCCAAATTTCGTAGCTCTCCGACGCGCGGTCGCGAAACGTATAGTGTATAAGACAGGGAACGTACCCTCCTTCCCCTACCACCAACCTCTCGGAAGGACTTACGGACCCACATATTTAACGTGATCGTATTCCACGTAAACACGGCGGCAGTTTTGGCAGTGGCGGGAATCGAACCCGGGCCTACCGCTAACTTCCCGCGCGCTAATTTGCAATTTAAAATGACCATATGCTTAATTCCATCATCCTCATTCCATTGTTTCATTGTTCCATCATTTAAAATATCCATAAAATTAAAATATCCGTCTATATAATAAAAGGCAATGTCTGTGTGTCTGTCTGTCTGTCTGTCTGTGTGTCTGTCTTATACACTATACGTTTCGCGACCGCGCGTCGGAGAGCTACGAAATTTGGCAATCGGAGACCTGGGGGGGAGGGAAGGGGACACGTGAAAACCGATTTTCAAAATTCTAATTATTTTTTTATTTATTTAATGTTTTATGCGATTTCGACCGTTTTTTGCCCTTTTTGTACTTTTTTCTCCACGATCGGGACGTCGTAGAAATAAACAAATCACACCATCGGAAAGAGCAGACAATTGCGAGTAAAAATATATACATTTCAAATTTCAATTTTGATTTCTAATATTTTTTAAAGATTTTAAAACAAAAGTCACTTTCGGTTCAAAAAAACCAACTTTTGTTTTTAAATCCTTCCATCGTAAAAACTACTCATAATTTCGACTAATAATTTACATTTTTAGAAAGGCCAAAGATCTGGCATTCTTACTAGTCTAATCTGGTTAAGAAATAATGAAAATTGCCTGCAGGATCGCAATTTTAAAGACGTGATGATTTTATATTTCTTGCCCAATACTCGGCGAAGAACCGATTCTTCCCCGACATTTTTCCCCCCGCAGTAGTTTTTCCCCCGTTTCCATGGAGACCAGGCTTCGGGTTTTAAATGTATTAAGAGCTTAGCATATGTATTGGATAGATACATCGGGTGAAATTATTATATTTATATGATATTTTAAATGGATATTTTAAATTATTTAAATGATTGAATTATGGTGGATAGAATTCTGGTGATGTGTTTGAAATTATTATATTTATGGATTGGTGGAACGATATGGATGATTCATAGAATGATATGGATTTTTTAAATGGATATTTTAATTTATGGTTATTTTAAATGAATATTTGAATTTCTGGATATTTTAAATGGACATTTCAATTTTATGGATATTTTAAGTGATGGAACGATGGATATTTTAATTTTATGTATATTTTAAATACCATATGGTCATTATAAAATTAAAATTAGCGCACGGGAATCGCACTCGGTAGATCCGGGTTCGATTCCCGCCACTGCCTAAACTGCCTCCGTGTTCAGGCGGTGTACGATCACATTAAACATGTGGGTCCGTAAGTCCTTCCGAGAGGTTGTTGGTAGGGGAAGGAGGGTACGGTCCCAGTGGATACCTCTCCCACTGGGTTCCGGTCTAAATTGGGTGAATAAAAAGAAAGTTGTGGAGAATGTCGCGGAGGGCGAAGTAACCCAGTGGTTAGAGCGCGGGATTTGCACTTGGTAGGCCCGGGTTCGATTCCCAAAATTGCCGCCATGTTCACGTCCGGAAGAACCAAAACAAATTTACATTGGTCTGGAAAAAAAGAAAGTTACGAAGATTGTCGCGAAGGGCGCGGTAGCCAAGTGGTTACGCGCAGAAATTGCACTCGGTAAGCCCGGGTTCGAATCCCCCCACTGGCGAAACTGACGCCGTGTTCAAACGGAGTACGATCACGTTAAACATGTGGGACCGTAAATCCTTCCGAGGGGTTGGTGGTAGGGGAAGGAGGGTACGGTCCCTGTGGATACCTCCCCCACTGAGTTCCGGTCTAAATTGGGTGGTACTTCCTGGCCGTCCAAACAGTTACCTTACACCTTTCTGGTAGGTCGCGCCAGCGAGTTTGCAACGATCAGAATTTGCCACGGTCAGAATTTTTAAGGGTAGCGAACAGGCTGGTACGGTCCCCGTGGGTGCCTCTCCCACTGGGTTCCGGTCTAAATTCGGTGAATAAAATGAAAGTTATGGAAAATGTCGCGGAGGGCGAAGTACACCAGTGGTTAGCGCGCGGGAATTTCACTGGGTAGGCCCGGGTTCGATTCCCGCCACTGCCAAAACTGCAGCCGCGTTCACGCGGAGTACGATCACGTTAAACATGTGGGATCGTAAGTCCTTCCGAAAGGTTGGTGGTAGGGGAAGGAGGGTACGGTCCCTGTGGATGTCTCCCCCACTGAGTTCCGGTCTAAATTGGGTGGCACTTCCTGGCCGTCCAAACAGTTACCTTATACCTTCTGGTAAGGTCGCGCCAGCGAGTGTGCCACGGTTAAAATTTGCCACGGTCAGAATTTTCAAGGGTAGCGAACAGGCTGGTCGCCAAAGGCGGCTAGTTTAAAATATCCAAAAGTTAAAATATACATTTAAAAAATCCAGATCGTCCCATCATTTAAAATATAAATATAATAATTTATATAGAGCAAAGGTGCTCTATTCAGAACCGTGACGTCACCTCCACCTTGACGTCCCCACCCACCACCTTCCCTGCTTCAGCGGGGGAGAAACGAACGGAACGCCGAGAAATTTAAAATCATGACGTCTTTAAAATTGCGATCCTGAAGGCAATTTTCATTATTTCTGGACCAGATTAGACTTGTAAGAATGCCAGATATTTCAGCTTTCTAAAAATGTAAATTATTAGTCGAAATTATGAGTACTTTTTACTATGCGAGAATTTAAAAACCAAAAATCGTTTTTTTGAGCCAAAAGTGACTTTTGTTTTAAAATCTTTAAAAAATATTAGAAATCGAAATGGAGATTTGAAATTGATATATTTTTACTCGTAATTGTCTGCTCTTTCCGATGGTGTGAGTTGTTTTTTTCTACGACGTCTGGATCGTGGAGAAAAAAGGGCAAAAAGGGCAAAAAAAGGTCGAAATCGCATAAAACATTAAATAAATAAAAAAATAATTAGAATTTTGAAAATCGGTTTTCACGTGTCCCCTTCCCTCCCCCCCAGGTCTCCGATTGCCAAATTTCGTAGCTCTTCGACGCGCGGTCGCGAAACGTATAGTGTATAAGACAGGGAACGTACCCTCCTTCCCCTACCACCAACCTCTCGGAAAAACATACGGACCCATATGTTTAACGTGATCGTACTCCATGTCAGTGGCGGAAATCGAACCCGGGCCTACCGCGTGCAATTCCCGCGCGCTAACCACTGGGCTACTTCGCCCTCCGCGACAATCTCCATAACTTTCTTTTTATTCACCCAATTTAGACCGTACCCTCCTTCCCCTACCACCAACCTCTCGGAAGGACTCACGAACCCACATGTTTAACGTGATCGTACTCTGCGTGAACTTGGCGTAAGTTTTGGCAGTGGCGGGAATCGAACCCGGGCCTACTGAGTGCAATTCCCGCGCGCTAACCACTGGGCTGCCGCGCCCTCCGCGACAATCTCCATAACTTTCTACATATTCACCCAATTTAGACGGGAACCCAGTGGGGGAGGCATCCACAGGGGCCGTATCCTCCTTCCCCTACCACCAACCTCTCGGAAGGACTTACGGACCCACATATTTAACGTGATCGTATTCCACGTAAACACGGCGGCAGTTTTGGCAGTGGCGGAAATCGAACCCGGGCCTACCGCTAACTTCCCGCGCGCTAATTTGCAATTTAAAATGACCATATGCTTAATTCCATCATCCTCATTCCATTGTTTCATTGTTCCATCATTTAAAATATCCATAAAATTAAAATATCCATCTATATAATAAAAGGCAATGTCTGTGTGTCTGTCTGTCTGTCTGTGTGTCTGCTTATACACTATACGTTTCGCGACCGCGCGTCGGAGAGCTACGAAATTTGGCAATCGGAGACCTGGGGGGGAGGGAAGGGGACACGTGAAAACCGATTTTCAAAATTCTAATTATTTTTTTATTTATTTAATGTTTTATGCGATTTCGACCGTTTTTTGCCCTTTTTGTACTTTTTTCTCCACGATCGGGACGTCGTAGAAATAAACAAATCACACCATCGGAAAGAGCAGACAATTACGAGTAAAAATATATACATTTTAAATTTCAATTTTGATTTCTAATATTTTTTAAAGATTTTAAAACAAAAGTCACTTTCGGTTCAAAAAAACCAACTTTTGTTTTTAAATCCTTCTATCGTAAAAACTACTCATAATTTCGACTAATAATTTACATTTTTAGAAAGGCCAAAGATCTGGCATTCTTACAAGTCTAATCTGGTTAAGAAATAAAGAAAATTGCCTGCAGGATCGCAATTTTAAAGACGTGATGATTTTATATTTCTTGCCCAATACTCGGCGAAGAACCGATTCTTCCCCGACATTTTTCCCCCCGCAGTAGTTTTTCCCCCGTTTCCATGGAGACCAGGCTTCGGGTTTTAAATGTATTAAGAGCTTAGCATATGTATTGGATAGATACATCGGGTGAAATTATTATATTTATATGATATTTTAAATTATTTAAATGATTGAATTATGGTGGATAGAATTCTGGTGATGTATTTGAAATTATTATATTTATGGATTGGTGGAACGATATGGATGATTCATAGAATGATATGGATTTTTTAAATGAATATTTTAATTTATGGTTATTTTAAATGAATATTTGAATTTCTGGATATTTTAAATGGACATTTCAATTTTATGGATATTTTAAGTGATGGAACGATGGATATTTTAATTTTATGGATATTTTAAATACCATATGGTCATTATAAAATTAAAATTAGCGCACGGGAATCGCACTCGGTAGATCCGGGTTCGATTCCCGCCACTGCCTAAACTGCCTCCGTGTTCAGGCGGTGTACGATCACATTAAACATGTGGGTCCGTAAGTCCTTCCGAGAGGTTGTTGGTAGGGGAAGGAGGGTACGGTCCCAGTGGATACCTCTCCCACTGGGTTCCGGTCTAAATTGGGTGAATAAAAAGAAAGTTGTGGAGAATGTCGCGGAGGGCGAAGTAACCCAGTGGTTAGAGCGCGGGATTTGCACTTGGTAGGCCCGGGTTCGA
This sequence comes from Amaurobius ferox, assembly GCA_951213105.1. Lineage (NCBI taxonomy): Eukaryota > Metazoa > Arthropoda > Arachnida > Araneae > Amaurobiidae > Amaurobius > Amaurobius ferox. The sequence continues at coordinate 135,497,915 of OX578134.1, forward strand.
TTCCCAAAATTGCCGCCATGTTCACGTCCGGAAGAACCAAAACAAATTTACATTGGTCTGGAAAAAAAGAAAGTTACGAAGATTGTCGCGAAGGGCGCGGTAGCCAAGTGGTTACGCGCAGAAATTGCACTCGGTAAGCCCGGGTTCGAATCCCCCCACTGGCGAAACTGACGCCGTGTTCAAACGGAGTACGATCACGTTAAACATGTGGGACCGTAAATCCTTCCGAGGGGTTGGTGGTAGGGGAAGGAGGGTACGGTCCCTGTGGATACCTCCCCCACTGAGTTCCGGTCTAAATTGGGTGGTACTTCCTGGCCGTCCAAACAGTTACCTTACACCTTTCTGGTAGGTCGCGCCAGCGAGTTTGCAACGATCAGAATTTGCCACGGTCAGAATTTTTAAGGGTAGCGAACAGGCTGGTACGGTCCCCGTGGGTGCCTCTCCCACTGGGTTCCGGTCTAAATTCGGTGAATAAAATGAAAGTTATGGAAAATGTCGCGGAGGGCGAAGTACACCAGTGGTTAGCGCGCGGGAATTTCACTGGGTAGGCCCGGGTTCGATTCCCGCCACTGCCAAAACTGCAGCCGCGTTCACGCGGAGTACGATCACGTTAAACATGTGGGATCGTAAGTCCTTCCGAAAGGTTGGTGGTAGGGGAAGGAGGGTACGGTCCCTGTGGATGTCTCCTCCACTGAGTTCCGGTCTAAATTGGGTGGCACTTCCTGGCCGTCCAAACAGTTACCTTACACCTTCTGGTAAGGTCGCGCCAGCGAGTGTGCCACGGTTAAAATTGGCCACGGTCAGAATTTTCAAGGGTAGCGAACAGGCTGGTCGCCAAAGGCGGCTAGTTTAAAATATCCAAAAGTTAAAATATACATTTAAAAAATCCAGATCGTCCCATCATTTAAAATATAAATATAATAATTTATATAGAGCAAAGGTGCTCTATTCAGAACCGTGACGTCACCTCCACCTTGACGTCCCCACCCACCACCTTCCCTGCTTCAGCGGGGGAGAAACGAACGGAACGCCGAGAAATTTAAAATCATGACGTCTTTAAAATTGCGATCCTGAAGGCAATTTTCATTATTTCTGGACCAGATTAGACTTGTAAGAATGCCAGATATTTCAGCTTTCTAAAAATGTAAATTATTAGTCGAAATTATGAGTACTTTTTACTATGCGAGAATTTAAAAACCAAAAATCGTTTTTTTGAGCCAAAAGTGACTTTTGTTTTAAAATCTTTAAAAAATATTAGAAATCGAAATGGAGATTTGAAATTGATATATTTTTACTCGCAATTGTCTGCTCTTTCCGATGGTGTGAGTTGTTTTTTTCTACGACGTCTGGATCGTGGAGAAAAAAGGGCAAAAAGCAAAAAAAGGTCGAAATCGCATAAAACATTAAATAAATAAAAAAATAATTAGAATTTTGAAAATCGGTTTTCACGTGTCCCCTTCCCTCCCCCCCAGGTCTCCGATTGCCAAATTTCGTAGCTCTCCGACGCGCGGTCGCGAAACGTATAGTGTATAAGACAGGGAACGTACCCTCCTTCCCCTACCACCAACCTCTCGGAAGGACTTACGGACCCACATATTTAACGTGATCGTATTCCACGTAAACACGGCGGCAGTTTTGGCAGTGGCGGGAATCGAACCCGGGCCTACCGCTAACTTCCCGCGCGCTAATTTGCAATTTAAAATGACCATATGCTTAATTCCATCATCCTCATTCCATTGTTTCATTGTTCCATCATTTAAAATATCCATAAAATTAAAATATCCGTCTATATAATAAAAGGCAATGTCTGTGTGTCTGTCTGTCTGTCTGTCTGTGTGTCTGTCTTATACACTATACGTTTCGCGACCGCGCGTCGGAGAGCTACGAAATTTGGCAATCGGAGACCTGGGGGGGAGGGAAGGGGACACGTGAAAACCGATTTTCAAAATTCTAATTATTTTTTTATTTATTTAATGTTTTATGCGATTTCGACCGTTTTTTGCCCTTTTTGTACTTTTTTCTCCACGATCGGGACGTCGTAGAAATAAACAAATCACACCATCGGAAAGAGCAGACAATTGCGAGTAAAAATATATACATTTCAAATTTCAATTTTGATTTCTAATATTTTTTAAAGATTTTAAAACAAAAGTCACTTTCGGTTCAAAAAAACCAACTTTTGTTTTTAAATCCTTCCATCGTAAAAACTACTCATAATTTCGACTAATAATTTACATTTTTAGAAAGGCCAAAGATCTGGCATTCTTACTAGTCTAATCTGGTTAAGAAATAATGAAAATTGCCTGCAGGATCGCAATTTTAAAGACGTGATGATTTTATATTTCTTGCCCAATACTCGGCGAAGAACCGATTCTTCCCCGACATTTTTCCCCCCGCAGTAGTTTTTCCCCCGTTTCCATGGAGACCAGGCTTCGGGTTTTAAATGTATTAAGAGCTTAGCATATGTATTGGATAGATACATCGGGTGAAATTATTATATTTATATGATATTTTAAATGGATATTTTAAATTATTTAAATGATTGAATTATGGTGGATAGAATTCTGGTGATGTGTTTGAAATTATTATATTTATGGATTGGTGGAACGATATGGATGATTCATAGAATGATATGGATTTTTTAAATGGATATTTTAATTTATGGTTATTTTAAATGAATATTTGAATTTCTGGATATTTTAAATGGACATTTCAATTTTATGGATATTTTAAGTGATGGAACGATGGATATTTTAATTTTATGTATATTTTAAATACCATATGGTCATTATAAAATTAAAATTAGCGCACGGGAATCGCACTCGGTAGATCCGGGTTCGATTCCCGCCACTGCCTAAACTGCCTCCGTGTTCAGGCGGTGTACGATCACATTAAACATGTGGGTCCGTAAGTCCTTCCGAGAGGTTGTTGGTAGGGGAAGGAGGGTACGGTCCCAGTGGATACCTCTCCCACTGGGTTCCGGTCTAAATTGGGTGAATAAAAAGAAAGTTGTGGAGAATGTCGCGGAGGGCGAAGTAACCCAGTGGTTAGAGCGCGGGATTTGCACTTGGTAGGCCCGGGTTCGATTCCCAAAATTGCCGCCATGTTCACGTCCGGAAGAACCAAAACAAATTTACATTGGTCTGGAAAAAAAGAAAGTTACGAAGATTGTCGCGAAGGGCGCGGTAGCCAAGTGGTTACGCGCAGAAATTGCACTCGGTAAGCCCGGGTTCGAATCCCCCCACTGGCGAAACTGACGCCGTGTTCAAACGGAGTACGATCACGTTAAACATGTGGGACCGTAAATCCTTCCGAGGGGTTGGTGGTAGGGGAAGGAGGGTACGGTCCCTGTGGATACCTCCCCCACTGAGTTCCGGTCTAAATTGGGTGGTACTTCCTGGCCGTCCAAACAGTTACCTTACACCTTTCTGGTAGGTCGCGCCAGCGAGTTTGCAACGATCAGAATTTGCCACGGTCAGAATTTTTAAGGGTAGCGAACAGGCTGGTACGGTCCCCGTGGGTGCCTCTCCCACTGGGTTCCGGTCTAAATTCGGTGAATAAAATGAAAGTTATGGAAAATGTCGCGGAGGGCGAAGTACACCAGTGGTTAGCGCGCGGGAATTTCACTGGGTAGGCCCGGGTTCGATTCCCGCCACTGCCAAAACTGCAGCCGCGTTCACGCGGAGTACGATCACGTTAAACATGTGGGATCGTAAGTCCTTCCGAAAGGTTGGTGGTAGGGGAAGGAGGGTACGGTCCCTGTGGATGTCTCCCCCACTGAGTTCCGGTCTAAATTGGGTGGCACTTCCTGGCCGTCCAAACAGTTACCTTATACCTTCTGGTAAGGTCGCGCCAGCGAGTGTGCCACGGTTAAAATTTGCCACGGTCAGAATTTTCAAGGGTAGCGAACAGGCTGGTCGCCAAAGGCGGCTAGTTTAAAATATCCAAAAGTTAAAATATACATTTAAAAAATCCAGATCGTCCCATCATTTAAAATATAAATATAATAATTTATATAGAGCAAAGGTGCTCTATTCAGAACCGTGACGTCACCTCCACCTTGACGTCCCCACCCACCACCTTCCCTGCTTCAGCGGGGGAGAAACGAACGGAACGCCGAGAAATTTAAAATCATGACGTCTTTAAAATTGCGATCCTGAAGGCAATTTTCATTATTTCTGGACCAGATTAGACTTGTAAGAATGCCAGATATTTCAGCTTTCTAAAAATGTAAATTATTAGTCGAAATTATGAGTACTTTTTACTATGCGAGAATTTAAAAACCAAAAATCGTTTTTTTGAGCCAAAAGTGACTTTTGTTTTAAAATCTTTAAAAAATATTAGAAATCGAAATGGAGATTTGAAATTGATATATTTTTACTTGTAATTGTCTGCTCTTTCCGATGGTGTGAGTTGTTTTTTTCTACGACGTCTGGATCGTGGAGAAAAAAGGGCAAAAAGGGCAAAAAAAGGTCGAAATCGCATAAAACATTAAATAAATAAAAAAATAATTAGAATTTTGAAAATCGGTTTTCACGTGTCCCCTTCCCTCCCCCCCAGGTCTCCGATTGCCAAATTTCGTAGCTCTTCGACGCGCGGTCGCGAAACGTATAGTGTATAAGACAGGGAACGTACCCTCCTTCCCCTACCACCAACCTCTCGGAAAAACATACGGACCCATATGTTTAACGTGATCGTACTCCATGTCAGTGGCGGAAATCGAACCCGGGCCTACCGCGTGCAATTCCCGCGCGCTAACCACTGGGCTACTTCGCCCTCCGCGACAATCTCCATAACTTTCTTTTTATTCACCCAATTTAGACCGTACCCTCCTTCCCCTACCACCAACCTCTCGGAAGGACTCACGAACCCACATGTTTAACGTGATCGTACTCTGCGTGAACTTGGCGTAAGTTTTGGCAGTGGCGGGAATCGAACCCGGGCCTACTGAGTGCAATTCCCGCGCGCTAACCACTGGGCTGCCGCGCCCTCCGCGACAATCTCCATAACTTTCTACATATTCACCCAATTTAGACGGGAACCCAGTGGGGGAGGCATCCACAGGGGCCATATCCTCCTTCCCCTACCACCAACCTCTCGGAAGGACTTACGGACCCACATATTTAACGTGATCGTATTCCACGTAAACACGGCGGCAGTTTTGGCAGTGGCGGAAATCGAACCCGGGCCTACCGCTAACTTCCCGCGCGCTAATTTGCAATTTAAAATGACCATATGCTTAATTCCATCATCCTCATTCCATTGTTTCATTGTTCCATCATTTAAAATATCCATAAAATTAAAATATCCATCTATATAATAAAAGGCAATGTCTGTGTGTCTGTCTGTCTGTCTGTGTGTCTGCTTATACACTATACGTTTCGCGACCGCGCGTCGGAGAGCTACGAAATTTGGCAATCGGAGACCTGGGGGGGAGGGAAGGGGACACGTGAAAACCGATTTTCAAAATTCTAATTATTTTTTTATTTATTTAATGTTTTATGCGATTTCGACCGTTTTTTGCCTTTTTGTACTTTTTTCTCCACGATCGGGACGTCGTAGAAATAAACAAATCACACCATCGGAAAGAGCAGACAATTACGAGTAAAAATATATACATTTTAAATTTCAATTTTGATTTCTAATATTTTTTAAAGATTTTAAAACAAAAGTCACTTTCGGTTCAAAAAAACCAACTTTTGTTTTTAAATCCTTCTATCGTAAAAACTACTCATAATTTCGACTAATAATTTACATTTTTAGAAAGGCCAAAGATCTGGCATTCTTACAAGTCTAATCTGGTTAAGAAATAAAGAAAATTGCCTGCAGGATCGCAATTTTAAAGACGTGATGATTTTATATTTCTTGCCCAATACTCGGCGAAGAACCGATTCTTCCCCGACATTTTTCCCCCCGCAGTAGTTTTTCCCCCGTTTCCATGGAGACCAGGCTTCGGGTTTTAAATGTATTAAGAGCTTAGCATATGTATTGGATAGATACATCGGGTGAAATTATTATATTTATATGATATTTTAAATTATTTAAATGATTGAATTATGGTGGATAGAATTCTGGTGATGTATTTGAAATTATTATATTTATGGATTGGTGGAACGATATGGATGATTCATAGAATGATATGGATTTTTTAAATGAATATTTTAATTTATGGTTATTTTAAATGAATATTTGAATTTCTGGATATTTTAAATGGACATTTCAATTTTATGGATATTTTAAGTGATGGAACGATGGATATTTTAATTTTATGGATATTTTAAATACCATATGGTCATTATAAAATTAAAATTAGCGCACGGGAATCGCACTCGGTAGATCCGGGTTCGATTCCCGCCACTGCCTAAACTGCCTCCGTGTTCAGGCGGTGTACGATCACATTAAACATGTGGGTCCGTAAGTCCTTCCGAGAGGTTGTTGGTAGGGGAAGGAGGGTACGGTCCCAGTGGATACCTCTCCCACTGGGTTCCGGTCTAAATTGGGTGAATAAAAAGAAAGTTGTGGAGAATGTCGCGGAGGGCGAAGTAACCCAGTGGTTAGAGCGCGGGATTTGCACTTGGTAGGCCCGGGTTCGATTCCCAAAATTGCCGCCATGTTCACGTCCGGAAGAACCAAAACAAATTTACATTGGTCTGGAAAAAAAGAAAGTTACGAAGATTGTCGCGAAGGGCGCGGTAGCCAAGTGGTTACGCGCAGAAATTGCACTCGGTAAGCCCGGGTTCGAATCCCCCCACTGGCGAAACTGACGCCGTGTTCAAACGGAGTACGATCACGTTAAACATGTGGGACCGTAAATCCTTCCGAGGGGTTGGTGGTAGGGGAAGGAGGGTACGGTCCCTGTGGATACCTCCCCCACTGAGTTCCGGTCTAAATTGGGTGGTACTTCCTGGCCGTCCAAACAGTTACCTTACACCTTTCTGGTAGGTCGCGCCAGCGAGTTTGCAACGATCAGAATTTGCCACGGTCAGAATTTTTAAGGGTAGCGAACAGGCTGGTACGGTCCCCGTGGGTGCCTCTCCCACTGGGTTCCGGTCTAAATTCGGTGAATAAAATGAAAGTTATGGAAAATGTCGCGGAGGGCGAAGTACACCAGTGGTTAGCGCGCGGGAATTTCACTGGGTAGGCCCGGGTTCGATTCCCGCCACTGCCAAAACTGCAGCCGCGTTCACGCGGAGTACGATCACGTTAAACATGTGGGATCGTAAGTCCTTCCGAAAGGTTGGTGGTAGGGGAAGGAGGGTACGGTCCCTGTGGATGTCTCCCCCACTGAGTTCCGGTCTAAATTGGGTGGCACTTCCTGGCCGTCCAAACAGTTACCTTACACCTTCTGGTAAGGTCGCGCCAGCGAGTGTGCCACGGTTAAAATTTGCCACGGTCAGAATTTTCAAGGGTAGCGAACAGGCTGGTCGCCAAAGGCGGCTAGTTTAAAATATCCAAAAGTTAAAATATACATTTAAAAAATCCAGATCGTCCCATCATTTAAAATATAAATATAATAATTTATATAGAGCAAAGGTGCTCTATTCAGAACCGTGACGTCACCTCCACCTTGACGTCCCCACCCACCACCTTCCCTGCTTCAGCGGGGGAGAAACGAACGGAACGCCGAGAAATTTAAAATCATGACGTCTTTAAAATTGCGATCCTGAAGGCAATTTTCATTATTTCTGGACCAGATTAGACTTGTAAGAATGCCAGATATTTCAGCTTTCTAAAAATGTAAATTATTAGTCGAAATTATGAGTACTTTTTACTATGCGAGAATTTAAAAACCAAAAATCGTTTTTTTGAGCCAAAAGTGACTTTTGTTTTAAAATCTTTAAAAAATATTAGAAATCGAAATGGAGATTTGAAATTGATATATTTTTACTCGTAATTGTCTGCTCTTTCCGATGGTGTGAGTTGTTTTTTTCTACGACGTCTGGATCGTGGAGAAAAAAGGGCAAAAAGGGCAAAAAAAGGTCGAAATCGCATAAAACATTAAATAAATAAAAAAATAATTAGAATTTTGAAAATCGGTTTTCACGTGTCCCCTTCCCTCCCCCCCAGGTCTCCGATTGCCAAATTTCGTAGCTCTCCGACGCGCGGTCGCGAAACGTATAGTGTATAAGACAGGGAACGTACCCTCCTTCCCCTACCACCAACCTCTCGGAAAAACATACGGACCCATATGTTTAACGTGATCGTACTCCATGTCAGTGGCGGAAATCGAACCCGGGCCTACCGCGTGCAATTCCCGCGCGCTAACCACTGGGCTACTTCGCCCTCCGCGACAATCTCCATAACTTTCTTTTTATTCACCCAATTTAGACCGTACCCTCCTTCCCCTACCACCAACCTCTCGGAAGGACTCACGAACCCACATGTTTAACGTGATCGTACTCTGCGTGAACGTGGCGTAAGTTTTGGCAGTGGCGGGAATCGAACCCGGGCCTACTGAGTGCAATTCCCGCGCGCTAACCACTGGGCTGCCGCGCCCTCCGCGACAATCTCCATAACTTTCTACATATTCACCCAATTTAGACGGGAACCCAGTGGGGGAGGCATCCACAGGGGCCGTATCCTCCTTCCCTTACCACCAACCTCTCGGAAGGACTTACGGACCCACATATTTAACGTGATCGTATTCCACGTAAACACGGCGGCAGTTTTGGCAGTGGCGGGAATCGAACCCGGGCCTACCGCTAACTTCCCGCGCGCTAATTTGCAATTTAAAATGACCATATGCTTAATTCCATCATCCTCATTCCATTGTTTCATTGTTCCATCATTTAAAATATCCATAAAATTAAAATATCCATCTATATAATAAAAGGCAATGTCTGTGTGTCTGTCTGTCTGTCTGTGTGTCTGTCTTATACACTATACGTTTCGCGACCGCGCGTCGGAGAGCTACGAAATTTGGCAATCGGAGACCTGGGGGGGAGGGAAGGGGACACGTGAAAACCGATTTTCAAAATTCTAATTATTTTTTTATTTATTTAATGTTTTATGCGATTTCGACCGTTTTTTGCCCTTTTTGTACTTTTTTCTCCACGATCGGGACGTCGTAGAAATAAACAAATCACACCATCGGAAAGAGCAGACAATTGCGAGTAAAAATATATACATTTCAAATTTCAATTTTGATTTCTAATATTTTTTAAAGATTTTAAAACAAAAGTCACTTTCGGTTCAAAAAAACCAACTTTTGTTTTTAAATCCTTCCATCGTAAAAACTACTCATAATTTCGACTAATAATTTACATTTTTAGAAAGGCCAAAGATCTGGCATTCTTACAAGTCTAATCTGGTTAAGAAATAAAGAAAATTGCCTGCAGGATCGCAATTTTAAAGACGTGATGATTTTATATTTCTTGCCCAATACTCGGCGAAGAACCGATTCTTCCCCGACATTTTTCCCCCCGCAGTAGTTTTTCCCCCGTTTCCATGGAGACCAGGCTTCGGGTTTTAAATGTATTAAGAGCTTAGCATATGTATTGGATAGATACATCGGGTGAAATTATTATATTTATATGATATTTTAAATGGATATTTTAAATTATTTAAATGATTGAATTATGGTGGATAGAATTCTGGTGATGTATTTGAAATTATTATATTTATGGATTGGTGGAACGATATGGATGATTCATAGAATGATATGGATTTTTTAAATGAATATTTTAATTTATGGTTATTTTAAATGAATATTTGAATTTCTGGATATTTTAAATGGACATTTCAATTTTATGGATATTTTAAGTGATGGAACGATGGATATTTTAATTTTATGGATATTTTAAATACCATATGGTCATTATAAAATTAAAATTAGCGCACGGGAATCGCACTCGGTAGATCCGGGTTCGATTCCCGCCACTGCCTAAACTGCCTCCGTGTTCAGGCGGTGTACGATCACATTAAACATGTGGGTCCGTAAGTCCTTCCGAGAGGTTGTTGGTAGGGGAAGGAGGGTACGGTCCCAGTGGATACCTCTCCCACTGGGTTCCGGTCTAAATTGGGTGAATAAAAAGAAAGTTGTGGAGAATGTCGCGGAGGGCGAAGTAACCCAGTGGTTAGAGCGCGGGATTTGCACTTGGTAGGCCCGGGTTCGATTCCCAAAATTGCCGCCATGTTCACGTCCGGAAGAACCAAAACAAATTTACATTGGTCTGGAAAAAAAGAAAGTTACGAAGATTGTCGCGAAGGGCGCGGTAGCCAAGTGGTTACGCGCAGAAATTGCACTCGGTAAGCCCGGGTTCGAATCCCCCCACTGGCGAAACTGACGCCGTGTTCAAACGGAGTACGATCACGTTAAACATGTGGGACCGTAAATCCTTCCGAGGGGTTGGTGGTAGGGGAAGGAGGGTACGGTCCCTGTGGATACCTCCCCCACTGAGTTCCGGTCTAAATTGGGTGGTACTTCCTGGCCGTCCAAACAGTTACCTTACACCTTTCTGGTAGGTCGCGCCAGCGAGTTTGCAACGATCAGAATTTGCCACGGTCAGAATTTTTAAGGGTAGCGAACAGGCTGGTACGGTCCCCGTGGGTGCCTCTCCCACTGGGTTCCGGTCTAAATTCGGTGAATAAAATGAAAGTTATGGAAAATGTCGCGGAGGGCGAAGTACACCAGTGGTTAGCGCGCGGGAATTTCACTGGGTAGGCCCGGGTTCGATTCCCGCCACTGCCAAAACTGCAGCCGCGTTCACGCGGAGTACGATCACGTTAAACATGTGGGATCGTAAGTCCTTCCGAAAGGTTGGTGGTAGGGGAAGGAGGGTACGGTCCCTGTGGATGTCTCCCCCACTGAGTTCCGGTCTAAATTGGGTGGCACTTCCTGGCCGTCCAAACAGTTACCTTACACCTTATGGTAAGGTCGCGCCAGCGAGTGTGCCACGGTTAAAATTTGCCACGGTCAGAATTTTCAAGGGTAGCGAACAGGCTGGTCGCCAAAGGCGGCTAGTTTAAAATATCCAAAAGTTAAAATATACATTTAAAAAATCCAGATCGTCCCATCATTTAAAATATAAATATAATAATTTATATAGAGCAAAGGTGCTCTATTCAGAACCGTGACGTCACCTCCACCTTGACGTCCCCACCCACCACCTTCCCTGCTTCAGCGGGGGAGAAACGAACGGAACGCCGAGAAATTTAAAATCATGACGTCTTTAAAATTGCGATCCTGAAGGCAATTTTCATTATTTCTGGACCAGATTAGACTTGTAAGAATGCCAGATATTTCAGCTTTCTAAAAATGTAAATTATTAGTCGAAATTATGAGTACTTTTTACTATGCGAGAATTTAAAAACCAAAAATCGTTTTTTTGAGCCAAAAGTGACTTTTGTTTTAAAATCTTTAAAAAATATTAGAAATCGAAATGGAGATTTGAAATTGATATATTTTTACTCGTAATTGTCTGCTCTTTCCGATGGTGTGAGTTGTTTTTTTCTACGACGTCTGGATCGTGGAGAAAAAAGGGCAAAAAGGGCAAAAAAAGGTCGAAATCGCATAAAACATTAAATAAATAAAAAAATAATTAGAATTTTGAAAATCGGTTTTCACGTGTCCCCTTCCCTCCCCCCCAGGTCTCCGATTGCCAAATTTCGTAGCTCTCCGACGCGCGGTCGCGAAACGTATAGTGTATAAGACAGGGAACGTACCCTCCTTCCCCTACCACCAACCTCTCGGAAAAACATACGGACCCATATGTTTAACGTGATCGTACTCCATGTCAGTGGCGGAAATCGAACCCGGGCCTACCGCGTGCAATTCCCGCGCGCTAACCACTGGGCTACTTCGCCCTCCGCGACAATCTCCATAACTTTCTTTTTATTCACCCTATTTAGACCGTACCCTCCTTCCCCTACCACCAACCTATCGGAAGGACTCACGAACCCACATGTTTAACGTGATCGTACTCTGCGTGAACGTGGCGTAAGTTTTGGCAGTGGCGGGAATCGAACCCGGGCCTACTGAGTGCAATTCCCGCGCGCTAACCACTGGGCTGCCGCGCCCTCCGCGACAATCTCCATAACTTTCTACATATTCACCCAATTTAGACGGGAACCCAGTGGGGGAGGCATCCACAGGGGCCGTATCCTCCTTCCCCTACCACCAACCTCTCGGAAGGACTTACGGACCCACATATTTAACGTGATCGTATTCCACGTAAACACGGCGGCAGTTTTGGCAGTGGCGGGAATCGAACCCGGGCCTACCGCTAACTTCCCGCGCGCTAATTTGCAATTTAAAATGACCATATGCTTAATTCCATCATCCTCATTCCATTGTTTCATTGTTCCATCATTTAAAATATCCATAAAATTAAAATATCCATCTATATAATAAAAGGCAATGTCTGTGTGTCTGTCTGTCTGTCTGTGTGTCTGTCTTATACACTATACGTTTCGCGACCGCGCGTCGGAGAGCTACGAAATTTGGCAATCGGAGACCTGGGGGGGAGGGAAGGGGACACGTGAAAACCGATTTTCAAAATTCTAATTATTTTTTTATTTATTTAATGTTTTATGCGATTTCGACCGTTTTTTTGCCTTTTTGTACTTTTTTCTCCACGATCGGGACGTCGTAGAAATAAACAAATCACACCATCGGAAAGAGCAGACAATTGCGAGTAAAAATATATACATTTCAAATTTCAATTTTGATTTCTAATATTTTTTAAAGATTTTAAAACAAAAGTCACTTTCGGTTCAAAAAAACCAACTTTTGTTTTTAAATCCTTCCATCGTAAAAACTACTCATAATTTCGACTAATAATTTACATTTTTAGAAAGGCCAAAGATCTGGCATTCTTACAAGTCTAATCTGGTTAAGAAATAATGAAAATTGCCTGCAGGATCGCAATTTTAATGACGTGATGATTTTATATTTCTTGCCCAATACTCGGCGAAGAACCGATTCTTCCCCGACATTTTCCCCCCCGCAGTAGTTTTTCCCCCGTTTCCATGGAGACCAGGCTTCGGGTTTTAAATGTATTAAGAGCTTCGCATATGTATTGGATAGATACATCGGGTGAAATTATTATATTTATATGATATTTTAAATGGATATTTTAAATTATTTAAATGATTGAATTATGGTGGATAGAATTCTGGTGATGTATTTGAAATTATTATATTTATGGATTGGTGGAACGATATGGATGATTCATAGAATGATATGGATTTTTTAAATGGATATTTTAATTTATGGTTATTTTAAATGAATATTTGAATTTCTGGATATTTTAAATGGACATTTCAATTTTATGGATATTTTAAGTGATGGAACGATGGATATTTTAATTTTATGTATATTTTAAATACCATATGGTCATTATAAAATTAAAATTAGCGCACGGGAATCGCACTCGGTAGATCCGGGTTCGATTCCCGCCACTGCCTAAACTGCCTCCGTGTTCAGGCGGTGTACGATCACATTAAACATGTGGGTCCGTAAGTCCTTCCGAGAGGTTGTTGGTAGGGGAAGGAGGGTACGGTCCCAGTGGATACCTCTCCCACTGGGTTCCGGTCTAAATTGGGTGAATAAAAAGAAAGTTGTGGAGAATGTCGCGGAGGGCGAAGTAACCCAGTGGTTAGAGCGCGGGATTTGCACTTGGTAGGCCCGGGTTCGATTCCCAAAATTGCCGCCATGTTCACGTCCGGAAGAACCAAAACAAATTTACATTGGTCTGGAAAAAAAGAAAGTTACGAAGATTGTCGCGAAGGGCGCGGTAGCCAAGTGGTTACGCGCAGAAATTGCACTCGGTAAGCCCGGGTTCGAATCCCCCCACTGGCGAAACTGACGCCGTGTTCAAACGGAGTACGATCACGTTAAACATGTGGGACCGTAAATCCTTCCGAGGGGTTGGTGGTAGGGGAAGGAGGGTACGGTCCCTGTGGATACCTCCCCCACTGAGTTCCGGTCTAAATTGGGTGGTACTTCCTGGCCGTCCAAACAGTTACCTTACACCTTTCTGGTAGGTCGCGCCAGCGAGTTTGCAACGATCAGAATTTGCCACGGTCAGAATTTTTAAGGGTAGCGAACAGGCTGGTACGGTCCCCGTGGGTGCCTCTCCCACTGGGTTCCGGTCTAAATTCGGTGAATAAAATGAAAGTTATGGAAAATGTCGCGGAAGGCGAAGTACACCAGTGGTTAGCGCGCGGGAATTTCACTGGGTAGGCCCGGGTTCGATTCCCGCCACTGCCAAAACTGCAGCCGCGTTCACGCGGAGTACGATCACGTTAAACATGTGGGATCGTAAGTCCTTCCGAAAGGTTGGTGGTAGGGGAAGGAGGGTACGGTCCCTGTGGATGTCTCCCCCACTGAGTTCCGGTCTAAATTGGGTGGCACTTCCTGGCCGTCCAAACAGTTACCTTACACCTTCTGGTAAGGTCGCGCCAGCGAGTGTGCCACGATTAAAATTTGCCACGGTCAGAATTTTCAAGGGTAGCGAACAGGCTAGTCGCCAAAGGCGGCTAGTCTAAAATATCCAAAAGTTAAAATATACATTTAAAAAATCCAGATCGTCCCATCATTTAAAATATAAATATAATAATTTATATAGAGCAAAGGTGCTCTATTCAGAACCGTGACGTCACCTCCACCTTGACGTCCCCACCCACCACCTTCCCTGCTTCAGCGGGGGAGAAACGAACGGAACGCCGAGAAATTTAAAATCATGACGTCTTTAAAATTGCGATCCTGAAGGCAATTTTCATTATTTCTGGACCAGATTAGACTTGTAAGAATGCCAGATATTTCAGCTTTCTAAAAATGTAAATTATTAGTCGAAATTATGAGTACTTTTTACTATGCGAGAATTTAAAAACCAAAAATCGTTTTTTTTGAGCCAAAAGTGACTTTTGTTTTAAAATCTTTAAAAAATATTAGAAATCGAAATGGAGATTTGAAATTGATATATTTTTACTCGTAATTGTCTGCTCTTTCCGATGGTGTGAGTTGTTTTTTTCTACGACGTCTGGATCGTGGAGAAAAAAGGGCAAAAAGGGCAAAAAAGGTCGAAATCGCATAAAACATTAAATAAATAAAAAAATAATTAGAATTTTGAAAATCGGTTTTCACGTGTCCCCTTCCCTCCCCCCCAGGTCTCCGATTGCCAAATTTCGTAGCTCTCCGACGCGCGGTCGCGAAACGTATAGTGTATAAGACAGGGAACGTACCCTCCTTCCCCTACCACCAACCTCTCGGAAAAACATACGGACCCATATGTTTAACGTGATCGTACTCCATGTCAGTGGCGGAAATCGAACCCGGGCCTACCGCGTGCAATTCCCGCGCGCTAACCACTGGGCTACTTCGCCCTCCGCGACAATCTCCATAACTTTCTTTTTATTCACCCAATTTAGACCGTACCCTCCTTCCCCTACCACCAACCTCTCGGAAGGACTCACGAACCCACATGTTTAACGTGATCGTACTCTGCGTGAACGTGGCGTAAGTTTTGGCAGTGGCGGGAATCGAACCCGGGCCTACTGAGTGCAATTCCCGCGCGCTAACCACTGGGCTGCCGCGCCCTCCGCGACAATCTCCATAACTTTCTACATATTCACCCAATTTAGACGGGAACCCAGTGGGGGAGGCATCCACAGGGGCCGTATCCTCCTTCCCCTACCACCAACCTCTCGGAAGGACTTACGGACCCACATATTTAACGTGATCGTATTCCACGTAAACACGGCGGCAGTTTTGGCAGTGGCGGGAATCGAACCCGGGCCTACCGCTAACTTCCCGCGCGCTAATTTGCAATTTAAAATGACCATATGCTTAATTCCATCATCCTCATTCCATTGTTTCATCATTTAAAATATCCATAAAATTAAAATATCCATCTATATAATAAAAGGCAATGTCTGTGTGTCTGTCTGTCTGTCTGTGTGTCTGTCTTATACACTATACGTTTCGCGACCGCGCGTCGGAGAGCTACGAAATTTGGCAATCGGAGACCTGGGGGGGAGGGAAGGGGACACGTGAAAACCGATTTTCAAAATTCTAATTATTTTTTTATTTATTTAATGTTTTATGCGATTTCGACCGTTTTTTGCCCTTTTTGTACTTTTTTCTCCACGATCGGGACGTCGTAGAAATAAACAAATCACACCATCGGAAAGAGCAGACAATTGCGAGTAAAAATATATACATTTCAAATTTCAATTTTGATTTCTAATATTTTTTAAAGATTTTAAAACAAAAGTCACTTTCGGTTCAAAAAAACCAACTTTTGTTTTTAAATCCTTCCATCGTAAAAACTACTCATAATTTCGACTAATAATTTACATTTTTAGAAAGGCCAAAGATCTGGCATTCTTACAAGTCTAATCTGGTTAAGAAATAAAGAAAATTGCCTGCAGGATCGCAATTTTAAAGACGTGATGATTTTATATTTCTTGCCCAATACTCGGCGAAGAACCGATTCTTCCCCGACATTTTTCCCCCCGCAGTAGTTTTTCCCCCGTTTCCATGGAGACCAGGCTTCGGGTTTTAAATGTATTAAGGGTGAGCGTCAGTAACTTATCTGCCCTATCCGCGCTTTGTTAACTTTCGCGGCACACATATTTCGCCGAAATTCTGCTCAAACAGTTGCGAAATATTTTCTGAAAGATAAAGTGCAATGCTTAGATTATATTAAAACTAAATTTAATGCCCCCAAAAACATAGAATATATTTTTTATTTTAATCCAAAATATTTTTGGTGCTGCCATCTGTTGTCGTAATTTAATTCATACCGATTATTTTTATTTTTTAATGAACATTTTAAAATATCTATTCCTTCTAATACAGTGTTAAATACAACAACATATCATATATAATAATGCCACAATCACGGAATGGTAATTTATCATTCTATAAATTTGATAAAGGATCTGAATGTACACCACTGAGGACTGCAACTTTGTGTTCAAGTTCCTTTGTCTTCAAGTCCAAGTTCAATTACGTTTCCGTGATTATGGCATTATATATGATCTGTTGTTGTATTTAATAGCGTATTAGAAGGAATAGACATTTAAAAATGTTCATTAAAAAAAAAAATAGTCGGTATGAATTAAATTACGACAACAGATGGCAGCACCAAAAATATTTTTAATTAAAATAAAACATATATTCTATGTTTTATTGGGTATTAAATTTAGCTTTAATATAATCTAAGCATAGCATTTTATCTATAAGAAAATATTTCGCAACTGTTTGAGCAGAATTTCGGCGAAATGTGTGTGCCGCGAAAGTTAACAAAGCGCGGATAGGGCAGAAAATTTACTGACGCTCACCCTTAAGAGCTTAGCATATGTATTGGATAGATACATCGGGTGAAATTATTATATTTATATGATATTTTAAATGGATATTTTAAATTATTTAAATGATTGAATTATGGTGGATAGAATTCTGGTGATGTATTTGAAATTATTATATTTATGGATTGGTGGAACGATATGGATGATTCATAGAATGATATGGATTTTTTAAATGAATATTTTAATTTATGGTTATTTTAAATGAATATTTGAATTTCTGGATATTTTAAATGGACATTTCAATTTTATGGATATTTTAAGTGATGGAACGATGGATATTTTAATTTTATGGATATTTTAAATACCATATGGTCATTATAAAATTAAAATTAGCGCACGGGAATCGCACTCGGTAGATCCGGGTTCGATTCCCGCCACTGCCTAAACTGCCTCCGTGTTCAGGCGGTGTACGATCACATTAAACATGTGGGTCCGTAAGTCCTTCCGAGAGGTTGTTGGTAGGGGAAGGAGGGTACGGTCCCAGTGGATACCTCTCCCACTGGGTTCCGGTCTAAATTGGGTGAATAAAAAGAAAGTTGTGGAGAATGTCGCGGAGGGCGAAGTAACCCAGTGGTTAGAGCGCGGGATTTGCACTTGGTAGGCCCGGGTTCGATTCCCAAAATTGCCGCCATGTTCACGTCCGGAAGAACCAAAACAAATTTACATTGGTCTGGAAAAAAAGAAAGTTACGAAGATTGTCGCGAAGGGCGCGGTAGCCAAGTGGTTACGCGCAGAAATTGCACTCGGTAAGCCCGGGTTCGAATCCCCCCACTGGCGAAACTGACGCCGTGTTCAAACGGAGTACGATCACGTTAAACATGTGGGACCGTAAATCCTTCCGAGGGGTTGGTGGTAGGGGAAGGAGGGTACGGTCCCTGTGGATACCTCCCCCACTGAGTTCCGGTCTAAATTGGGTGGTACTTCCTGGCCGTCCAAACAGTTACCTTACACCTTTCTGGTAGGTCGCGCCAGCGAGTTTGCAACGATCAGAATTTGCCACGGTCAGAATTTTTAAGGGTAGCGAACAGGCTGGTACGGTCCCCGTGGGTGCCTCTCCCACTGGGTTCCGGTCTAAATTCGGTGAATAAAATGAAAGTTATGGAAAATGTCGCGGAGGGCGAAGTACACCAGTGGTTAGCGCGCGGGAATTTCACTGGGTAGGCCCGGGTTCGATTCCCGCCACTGCCAAAACTGCAGCCGCGTTCACGCGGAGTACGATCACGTTAAACATGTGGGATCGTAAGTCCTTCCGAAAGGTTGGTGGTAGGGGAAGGAGGGTACGGTCCCTGTGGATGTCTCCCCCACTGAGTTCCGGTCTAAATTGGGTGGCACTTCCTGGCCGTCCAAACAGTTACCTTACACCTTCTGGTAAGGTCGCGCCAGCGAGTGTGCCACGGTTAAAATTTGCCACGGTCAGAATTTTCAAGGGTAGCGAACAGGCTGGTCGCCAAAGGCGGCTAGTTTAAAATATCCAAAAATTAAAATATACATTTAAAAAATCCAGATCGTCCCATCATTTAAAATATAAATATAATAATTTATATAGAGCAAAGGTGCTCTATTCAGAACCGTGACGTCACCTCCACCTTGACGTCCCCACCCACCACCTTCCCTGCTTCAGCGGGGGAGAAACGAACGGAACGCCGAGAAATTTAAAATCATGACGTCTTTAAAATTGCGATCCTGAAGGCAATTTTCATTATTTCTGGACCAGATTAGACTTGTAAGAATGCCAGATATTTCAGCTTTCTAAAAATGTAAATTATTAGTCGAAATTATGAGTACTTTTTACTATGCGAGAATTTAAAAACCAAAAATCGTTTTTTTGAGCCAAAAGTGACTTTTGTTTTAAAATCTTTAAAAAATATTAGAAATCGAAATGGAGATTTGAAATTGATATATTTTTACTCGTAATTGTCTGCTCTTTCCGATGGTGTGAGTTGTTTTTTTCTACGACGTCTGGATCGTGGAGAAAAAAGGGCAAAAATGGCAAAAAAAGGTCGAAATCGCATAAAACATTAAATAAATAAAAAAATAATTAGAATTTTGAAAATCGGTTTTCACGTGTCCCCTTCCCTCCCCCCCAGGTCTCCGATTGCCAAATTTCGTAGCTCTCCGACGCGCGGTCGCGAAACGTATAGTGTATAAGACAGGGAACGTACCCTCCTTCCCCTACCACCAACCTCTCGGAAAAACATACGGACCCATATGTTTAACGTGATCGTACTCCATGTCAGTGGCGGAAATCGAACCCGGGCCTACCGCGTGCAATTCCCGCGCGCTAACCACTGGGCTACTTCGCCCTCCGCGACAATCTCCATAACTTTCTTTTTATTCACCCTATTTAGACCGTACCCTCCTTCCCCTACCACCAACCTCTCGGAAGGACTCACGAACCCACATGTTTAACGTGATCGTACTCTGCGTGAACGTGGCGTAAGTTTTGGCAGTGGCGGGAATCGAACCCGGGCCTACTGAGTGCAATTCCCGCGCGCTAACCACTGGGCTGCCGCGCCCTCCGCGACAATCTCCATAACTTTCTACATATTCACCCAATTTAGACGGGAACCCAGTGGGGGAGGCATCCACAGGGGCCGTATCCTCCTTCCCCTACCACCAACCTCTCGGAAGGACTTACGGACCCACATATTTAACGTGATCGTATTCCACGTAAACACGGCGGCAGTTTTGGCAGTGGCGGGAATCGAACCCGGGCCTACCGCTAACTTCCCGCGCGCTAATTTGCAATTTAAAATGACCATATGCTTAATTCCATCATCCTCATTCCATTGTTTCATTGTTCCATCATTTAAAATATCCATAAAATTAAAATATCCATCTATATAATAAAAGGCAATGTCTGTGTGTCTGTCTGTCTGTCTGTGTGTCTGTCTTATACACTATACGTTTCGCGACCGCGCGTCGGAGAGCTACGAAATTTGGCAATCGGAGACCTGGGGGGGAGGGAAGGGGACACGTGAAAACCGATTTTCAAAATTCTAATTATTTTTTTATTTATTTAATGTTCTATGCGATTTCGACCGTTTTTTGCCCTTTTTGTACTTTTTTCTCCACGATCGGGACGTCGTAGAAATAAACAAATCACACCATCGGAAAGAGCAGACAATTGCGAGTAAAAATATATACATTTCAAATTTCAATTTTGATTTCTAATATTTTTTAAAGATTTTAAAACAAAAGTCACTTTCGGTTCAAAAAAACCAACTTTTGTTTTTAAATCCTTCCATCGTAAAAACTACTCATAATTTCGACTAATAATTTACATTTTTAGAAAGGCCAAAGATCTGGCATTCTTACAAGTCTAATCTGGTTAAGAAATAATGAAAATTGCCTGCAGGATCGCAATTTTAATGACGTGATGATTTTATATTTCTTGCCCAATACTCGGCGAAGAACCGATTCTTCCCCGACATTTTTCCCCCCGCAGTAGTTTTTCCCCCGTTTCCATGGAGACCAGGCTTCGGGTTTTAAATGTATTAAGAGCTTAGCATATGTATTGGATAGATACATCGGGTGAAATTATTATATTTATATGATATTTTAAATGGATATTTTAAATTATTTAAATGATTGAATTATGGTGGATAGAATTCTGGTGATGTATTTGAAATTATTATATTTATGGATTGGTGGAACGATATGGATGATTCATAGAATGATATGGATTTTTTAAATGGATATTTTAATTTATGGTTATTTTAAATGAATATTTGAATTTCTGGATATTTTAAATGGACATTTCAATTTTATGGATATTTTAAGTGATGGAACGATGGATATTTTAATTTTATGTATATTTTAAATACCATATGGTCATTATAAAATTAAAATTAGCGCACGGGAATCGCACTCGGTAGATCCGGGTTCGATTCCCGCCACTGCCTAAACTGCCTCCGTGTTCAGGCGGTGTACGATCACATTAAACATGTGGGTCCGTAAGTCCTTCCGAGAGGTTGTTGGTAGGGGAAGGAGGGTACGGTCCCAGTGGATACCTCTCCCACTGGGTTCCGGTCTAAATTGGGTGAATAAAAAGAAAGTTGTGGAGAATGTCGCGGAGGGCGAAGTAACCCAGTGGTTAGAGCGCGGGATTTGCACTTGGTAGGCCCGGGTTCGATTCCCAAAATTGCCGCCATGTTCACGTCCGGAAGAACCAAAACAAATTTACATTGGTCTGGAAAAAAAGAAAGTTACGAAGATTGTCGCAAAGGGCGCGGTAGCC
Organism: Amaurobius ferox; assembly: GCA_951213105.1. Classification (NCBI taxonomy): domain Eukaryota; kingdom Metazoa; phylum Arthropoda; class Arachnida; order Araneae; family Amaurobiidae; genus Amaurobius; species Amaurobius ferox. The sequence continues at coordinate 135,519,471 of OX578134.1, forward strand.
AAGTGGTTACGCGCAGAAATTGCACTCGGTAAGCCCGGGTTCGAATCCCCCCACTGGCGAAACTGACGCCGTGTTCAAACGGAGTACGATCACGTTAAACATGTGGGACCGTAAATCCTTCCGAGGGGTTGGTGGTAGGGGAAGGAGGGTACGGTCCCTGTGGATACCTCCCCCACTGAGTTCCGGTCTAAATTGGGTGGTACTTCCTGGCCGTCCAAACAGTTACCTTACACCTTTCTGGTAGGTCGCGCCAGCGAGTTTGCAACGATCAGAATTTGCCACGGTCAGAATTTTTAAGGGTAGCGAACAGGCTGGTACGGTCCCCGTGGGTGCCTCTCCCACTGGGTTCCGGTCTAAATTCGGTGAATAAAATGAAAGTTATGGAAAATGTCGCGGAGGGCGAAGTACACCAGTGGTTAGCGCGCGGGAATTTCACTGGGTAGGCCCGGGTTCGATTCCCGCCACTGCCAAAACTGCAGCCGCGTTCACGCGGAGTACGATCACGTTAAACATGTGGGATCGTAAGTCCTTCCGAAAGGTTGGTGGTAGGGGAAGGAGGGTACGGTCCCTGTGGATGTCTCCCCCACTGAGTTCCGGTCTAAATTGGGTGGCACTTCCTGGCCGTCCAAACAGTTACCTTACACCTTCTGGTAAGGTCGCGCCAGCGAGTGTGCCACGGTTAAAATTTGCCACGGTCAGAATTTTCAAGGGTAGCGAACAGGCTGGTCGCCAAAGGCGGCTAGTTTAAAATATCCAAAAGTTAAAATATACATTTAAAAAATCCAGATCGTCCCATCATTTAAAATATAAATATAATAATTTATATAGAGCAAAGGTGCTCTATTCAGAACCGTGACGTCACCTCCACCTTGACGTCCCCACCCACCACCTTCCCTGCTTCAGCGGGGGAGAAACGAACGGAACGCCGAGAAATTTAAAATCATGACGTCTTTAAAATTGCGATCCTGAAGGCAATTTTCATTATTTCTGGACCAGATTAGACTTGTAAGAATGCCAGATATTTCAGCTTTCTAAAAATGTAAATTATTAGTCGAAATTATGAGTACTTTTTACTATGCGAGAATTTAAAAACCAAAAATCGTTTTTTTGAGCCAAAAGTGACTTTTGTTTTAAAATCTTTAAAAAATATTAGAAATCGAAATGGAGATTTGAAATTGATATATTTTTACTCGTAATTGTCTGTTCTTTCCGATGGTGTGAGTTGTTTTTTTCTACGACGTCTGGATCGTGGAGAAAAAAGGGCAAAAAGGGCAAAAAAAGGTCGAAATCGCATAAAACATTAAATAAATAAAAAAATAATTAGAATTTTGAAAATCGGTTTTCACGTGTCCCCTTCCCTCCCCCCCAGGTCTCCGATTGCCAAATTTCGTAGCTCTCCGACGCGCGGTCGCGAAACGTATAGTGTATAAGACAGGGAACGTACCCTCCTTCCCCTACCACCAACCTCTCGGAAAAACATACGGACCCATATGTTTAACGTGATCGTACTCCATGTCAGTGGCGGAAATCGAACCCGGGCCTACCGCGTGCAATTCCCGCGCGCTAACCACTGGGCTACTTCGCCCTCCGCGACAATCTCCATAACTTTCTTTTTATTCACCCAATTTAGACCGTACCCTCCTTCCCCTACCACCAACCTCTCGGAAGGACTCACGAACCCACATGTTTAACGTGATCGTACTCTGCGTGAACGTGGCGTAAGTTTTGGCAGTGGCGGGAATCGAACCCGGGCCTACTGAGTGCAATTCCCGCGCGCTAACCACTGGGCTGCCGCGCCCTCCGCGACAATCTCCGTAACTTTCTACATATTCACCCAATTTAGACGGGAACCCAGTGGGGGAGGCATCCACAGGGGCCGTATCCTCCTTCCCCTACCACCAACCTCTCGGAAGGACTTACGGACCCACATATTTAACGTGATCGTATTCCACGTAAACACGGCGGCAGTTTGGGCAGTGGCGGAAATCGAACCCGGGCCTACCGCTAACTTCCCGCGCGCTAATTTGCAATTTAAAATGACCATATGCTTAATTCCATCATCCTCATTCCATTGTTTCATTGTTCCATCATTTAAAATATCCATAAAATTAAAATATCCATCTATATAATAAAAGGCAATGTCTGTGTGTCTGTCTGTCTGTCTGTGTGTCTGCTTATACACTATACGTTTCGCGACCGCGCGTCGGAGAGCTACGAAATTTGGCAATCGGAGACCTGGGGGGGAGGGAAGGGGACACGTGAAAACCGATTTTCAAAATTCTAATTATTTTTTTATTTATTTAATGTTTTATGCGATTTCGACCGTTTTTTGCCCTTTTTGTACATTTTTCACCACGATCGGGACGTCGTAGAAATAAACAAATCACACCATCGGAAAGAGCAGACAATTACGAGTAAAAATATATACATTTCAAATTTCAATTTTGATTTCTAATATTTTTTAAAGATTTTAAAACAAAAGTCACTTTCGGTTCAAAAAAACCAACTTTTGTTTTTAAATCCTTCCATCGTAAAAACTACTCATAATTTCGACTAATAATTTACATTTTTAGAAAGGCCAAAGATCTGGCATTCTTACAAGTCTAATCTGGTTAAGAAATAAAGAAAATTGCCTGCAGGATCGCAATTTTAAAGACGTGATGATTTTATATTTCTTGCCCAATACTCGGCGAAGAACCGATTCTTCCCCGACATTTTCCCCCCCGCAGTAGTTTTTCCCCCGTTTCCATGGAGACCAGGCTTCGGGTTTTAAATGTATTAAGAGCTTAGCATATGTATTGGATAGATACATCGGGTGAAATTATTATATTTATATGATATTTTAAATGGATATTTTAAATTATTTAAATGATTGAATTATGGTGGATAGAATTCTGGTGATGTATTTGAAATTATTATATTTATGGATTGGTGGAACGATATGGATGATTCATAGAATGATATGGATTTTTTAAATGAATATTTTAATTTATGGTTATTTTAAATGAATATTTGAATTTCTGGATATTTTAAATGGACATTTCAATTTTATGGATATTTTAAGTGATGGAACGATGGATATTTTAATTTTATGGATATTTTAAATACCATATGGTCATTATAAAATTAAAATTAGCGCACGGGAATCGCACTCGGTAGATCCGGGTTCGATTCCCGCCACTGCCTAAACTGCCTCCGTGTTCAGGCGGTGTACGATCACATTAAACATGTGGGTCCGTAAGTCCTTCCGAGAGGTTGTTGGTAGGGGAAGGAGGGTACGGTCCCAGTGGATACCTCTCCCACTGGGTTCCGGTCTAAATTGGGTGAATAAAAAGAAAGTTGTGGAGAATGTCGCGGAGGGCGAAGTAACCCAGTGGTTAGAGCGCGGGATTTGCACTTGGTAGGCCCGGGTTCGATTCCCAAAATTGCCGCCATGTTCACGTCCGGAAGAACCAAAACAAATTTACATTGGTCTGGAAAAAAAGAAAGTTACGAAGATTGTCGCGAAGGGCGCGGTAGCCAAGTGGTTACGCGCAGAAATTGCACTCGGTAAGCCCGGGTTCGAATCCCCCCACTGGCGAAACTGACGCCGTGTTCAAACGGAGTACGATCACGTTAAACATGTGGGACCGTAAATCCTTCCGAGGGGTTGGTGGTAGGGGAAGGAGGGTACGGTCCCTGTGGATACCTCCCCCACTGAGTTCCGGTCTAAATTGGGTGGTACTTCCTGGCCGTCCAATCAGTTACCTTACACCTTTCTGGTAGGTCGCGCCAGCGAGTTTGCAACGATCAGAATTTGCCACGGTCAGAATTTTTAAGGGTAGCGAACAGGCTGGTACGGTCCCCGTGGGTGCCTCTCCCACTGGGTTCCGGTCTAAATTCGGTGAATAAAATGAAAGTTATGGAAAATGTCGCGGAGGGCGAAGTACACCAGTGGTTAGCGCGCGGGAATTTCACTGGGTAGGCCCGGGTTCGATTCCCGCCACTGCCAAAACTGCAGCCGCGTTCACGCGGAGTACGATCACGTTAAACATGTGGGATCGTAAGTCCTTCCGAAAGGTTGGTGGTAGGGGAAGGAGGGTACGGTCCCTGTGGATGTCTCCCCCACTGAGTTCCGGTCTAAATTGGGTGGCACTTCCTGGCCGTCCAAACAGTTACCTTACACCTTCTGGTAAGGTCGCGCCAGCGAGTGTGCCACGGTTAAAATTTGCCACGGTCAGAATTTTCAAGGGTAGCGAACAGGCTGGTCGCCAAAGGCGGCTAGTTTAAAATATCCAAAAGTTAAAATATACATTTAAAAAATCCAGATCGTCCCATCATTTAAAATATAAATATAATAATTTATATAGAGCAAAGGTGCTCTATTCGGAACCGTGACGTCACCTCCACCTTGACGTCCCCACCCACCACCTTCCCTGCTTCAGCGGGGGAGAAACGAACGGAACGCCGAGAAATTTAAAATCATGACGTCTTTAAAATTGCGATCCTGAAGGCAATTTTCATTATTTCTGGACCAGATTAGACTTGTAAGAATGCCAGATATTTCAGCTTTCTAAAAATGTAAATTATTAGTCGAAATTATGAGTACTTTTTACTATGCGAGAATTTAAAAACCAAAAATCGTTTTTTTGAGCCAAAAGTGACTTTTGTTTTAAAATCTTTAAAAAATATTAGAAATCGAAATGGAGATTTGAAATTGATATATTTTTACTCGAAATTGTCTGCTCTTTCCGATGGTGTGAGTTGTTTTTTTCTACGACGTCTGGATCGTGGAGAAAAAAGGGCAAAAAGGGCAAAAAAAGGTCGAAATCGCATAAAACATTAAATAAATAAAAAAATAATTAGAATTTTGAAAATCGGTTTTCACGTGTCCCCTTCCCTCCCCCCCAGGTCTCCGATTGCCAAATTTCGTAGCTCTCCGACGCGCGGTCGCGAAACGTATAGTGTATAAGACAGGGAACGTACCCTCCTTCCCCTACCACCAACCTCTCGGAAAAACATACGGACCCATATGTTTAACGTGATCGTACTCCATGTCAGTGGCGGAAATCGAACCCGGGCCTACCGCGTGCAATTCCCGCGCGCTAACCACTGGGCTACTTCGCCCTCCGCGACAATCTCCATAACTTTCTTTTTATTCACCCAATTTAGACCGTACCCTCCTTCCCCTACCACCAACCTCTCGGAAGGACTCACGAACCCACATGTTTAACGTGATCGTACTCTGCGTGAACGTGGCGTAAGTTTTGGCAGTGGCGGGAATCGAACCCGGGCCTACTGAGTGCAATTCCCGCGCGCTAACCACTGGGCTGCCGCGCCCTCCGCGACAATCTCCGTAACTTTCTACATATTCACCCAATTTAGACGGGAACCCAGTGGGGGAGGCATCCACAGGGGCCGTATCCTCCTTCCCCTACCACCAACCTCTCGGAAGGACTTACGGACCCACATATTTAACGTGATCGTATTCCACGTAAACACGGCGGCAGTTTTGGCAGTGGCGGGAATCGAACCCGGGCCTACCGCTAACTTCCCGCGCGCTAATTTGCAATTTAAAATGACCATATGCTTAATTCCATCATCCTCATTCCATTGTTTCATTGTTCCATCATTTAAAATATCCATAAAATTAAAATATCCATCTATATAATAAAAGGCAATGTCTGTGTGTCTGTCTGTCTGTCTGTGTGTCTGTCTTATACACTATACGTTTCGCGACCGCGCGTCGGAGAGCTACGAAATTTGGCAATCGGAGACCTAGGGGGGAGGGAAGGGGACACGTGAAAACCGATTTTCAAAATTCTAATTATTTTTTTATTTATTTAATGTTTTATGCGATTTCGACCGTTTTTTGCCCTTTTTGTACTTTTTTCTCCACGATCGGGACGTCGTAGAAATAAACAAATCACACCATCGGAAAGAGCAGACAATTGCGAGTAAAAATATATACATTTCAAATTTCAATTTTGATTTCTAATATTTTTTAAAGATTTTAAAACAAAAGTCACTTTCGGTTCAAAAAAACCAACTTTTGTTTTTAAATCCTTCCATCGTAAAAACTACTCATAATTTCGACTAATAATTTACATTTTTAGAAAGGCCAAAGATCTGGCATTCTTACAAGTCTAATCTGGTTAAGAAATAATGAAAATTGCTTGCAGGATCGCAATTTTAATAACGTGATGATTTTATATTTCTTGCCCAATACTCGGCGAAGAACCGATTCTTCCCCGACATTTTCCCCCCCGCAGTAGTTTTTCCCCCGTTTCCATGGAGACCAGGCTTCGGGTTTTAAATGTATTAAGAGCTTAGCATATGTATTGGATAGATACATCGGGTGAAATTATTATATTTATATGATATTTTAAATGGATATTTTAAATTATTTAAATGATTGAATTATGGTGGATAGAATTCTGGTGATGTATTTGAAATTATTATATTTATGGATTGGTGGAACGATATGGATGATTCATAGAATGATATGGATTTTTTAAATGGATATTTTAATTTATGGTTATTTTAAATGAATATTTGAATTTCTGGATATTTTAAATGGACATTTCAATTTTATGGATATTTTAAGTGATGGAACGATGGATATTTTAATTTTATGTATATTTTAAATACCATATGGTCATTATAAAATTAAAATTAGCGCACGGGAATCGCACTCGGTAGATCCGGGTTCGATTCCCGCCACTGCCTAAACTGCCTCCGTGTTCAGGCGGTGTACGATCACATTAAACATGTGGGTCCGTAAGTCCTTCCGAGAGGTTGTTGGTAGGGGAAGGAGGGTACGGTCCCAGTGGATACCTCTCCCACTGGGTTCCGGTCTAAATTGGGTGAATAAAAAGAAAGTTGTGGAGAATGTCGCGGAGGGCGAAGTAACCCAGTGGTTAGAGCGCGGGATTTGCACTTGGTAGGCCCGGGTTCGATTCCCAAAATTGCCGCCATGTTCACGTCCGGAAGAACCAAAACAAATTTACATTGGTCTGGAAAAAAGAAAGTTACGAAGATTGTCGCGAAGGGCGCGGTAGGCAAGTGGTTACGCGCAGAAATTGCACTCGGTAAGCCCGGGTTCGAATCCCCCCACTGGCGAAACTGACGCCGTGTTCAAACGGAGTACGATCACGTTAAACATGTGGGACCGTAAATCCTTCCGAGGGGTTGGTGGTAGGGGAAGGAGGGTACGGTCCCTGTGGATACCTCCCCCACTGAGTTCCGGTCTAAATTGGGTGGTACTTCCTGGCCGTCCAAACAGTTACCTTACACCTTTCTGGTAGGTCGCGCCAGCGAGTTTGCAACGATCAGAATTTGCCACGGTCAGAATTTTTAAGGGTAGCGAACAGGCTGGTACGGTCCCCGTGGGTGCCTCTCCCACTGGGTTCCGGTCTAAATTCGGTGAATAAAATGAAAGTTATGGAAAATGTCGCGGAGGGCGAAGTACACCAGTGGTTAGCGCGCGGGAATTTCACTGGGTAGGCCCGGGTTCGATTCCCGCCACTGCCAAAACTGCAGCCGCGTTCACGCGGAGTACGATCACGTTAAACATGTGGGATCGTAAGTCCTTCCGAAAGGTTGGTGGTAGGGGAAGGAGGGTACAGTCCCTGTGGATGTCTCCCCCACTGAGTTCCGGTCTAAATTGGGTGGCACTTCCTGGCCGTCCAAACAGTTACCTTACACCTTCTGGTAAGGTCGCGCCAGCGAGTGTGCCACGGTTAAAATTTGCCACGGTCAGAATTTTCAAGGGTAGCGACCAGGCTAGTCGCCAAAGGCGGCTAGTCTAAAATATCCAAAAGTTAAAATATACATTTAAAAAATCCAGATCGTCCCATCATTTAAAATATAAATATAATAATTTATATAGAGCAAAGGTGCTCTATTCAGAACCGTGACGTCACCTCCACCTTGACGTCCCCACCCACCACCTTCCCTGCTTCAGCGGGGGAGAAACGAACGGAACGCCGAGAAATTTAAAATCATGACGTCTTTAAAATTGCGATCCTGAAGGCAATTTTCATTATTTCTGGACCAGATTAGACTTGTAAGAATGCCAGATATTTCAGCTTTCTAAAAATGTAAATTATTAGTCGAAATTATGAGTACTTTTTACTATGCGAGAATTTAAAAACCAAAAATCGTTTTTTTGAGCCAAAAGTGACTTTTGTTTTAAAATCTTTAAAAAATATTAGAAATCGAAATGGAGATTTGAAATTGATATATTTTTACTCGTAATTGTCTGCTCTTTCCGATGGTGTGAGTTGTTTTTTTCTACGACGTCTGGATCGTGGAGAAAAAAGGGCAAAAAGGGCAAAAAAAGGTCGAAATCGCATAAAACATTAAATAAATAAAAAAATAATTAGAATTTTGAAAATCGGTTTTCACGTGTCCCCTTCCCTCCCCCCCAGGTCTCCGATTGCCAAATTTCGTAGCTCTCCGACGCGCGGTCGCGAAACGTATAGTGTATAAGGCAGGGAACGTACCCTCCTTCCCCTACCACCAACCTCTCGGAAAAACATACGGACCCATATGTTTAACGTGATCGTACTCCATGTCAGTGGCGGAAATCGAACCCGGGCCTACCGTGTGCAATTCCCGCGCGCTAACCACTGGGCTACTTCGCCCTCCGCGACAATCTCCATAACTTTCTTTTTATTCATCCAATTTAGACCGTACCCTCCTTCCCCTACCACCAACCTCTCGGAAGGACTCACGAACCCACATGTTTAACGTGATCGTACTCTGCGTGAACGTGGCGTAAGTTTTGGCAGTGGCGGGAATCGAACCCGGGCCTACTGAGTGCAATTCCCGCGCGCTAACCACTGGGCTGCCGCGCCCTCCGCGACAATCTCCATAACTTTCTACATATTCACCCAATTTAGACGGGAACCCAGTGGGGGAGGCATCCACAGGGGCCGTATCCTCCTTCCCCTACCACCAACCTCTCGGAAGGACTTACGGACCCACATATTTAACGTGATCGTATTCCACGTAAACACGGCGGCAGTTTTGGCAGTGGCGGGAATCGAACCCGGGCCTACCGCTAACTTCCCGCGCGCTAATTTGCAATTTAAAATGACCATATGCTTAATTCCATCATCCTCATTCCATTGTTTCATTGTTCCATCATTTAAAATATCCATAAAATTAAAATATCCATCTATATAATAAAAGGCAATGTCTGTGTGTCTGTCTGTCTGTCTGTGTGTCTGTCTTATACACTATACGTTTCGCGACCGCGCGTCGGAGAGCTACGAAATTTGGCAATCGGAGACCTGGGGGGGAGGGAAGGGGACACGTGAAAACCGATTTTCAAAATTCTAATTATTTTTTTATTTATTTAATGTTTTATGCGATTTCGACCGTTTTTTGCCCTTTTTGTACTTTTTTCTCCACGATCGGGACGTCGTAGAAATAAACAAATCACACCATCGGAAAGAGCAGACAATTGCGAGTAAAAATATATACATTTCAAATTTCAATTTTGATTTCTAATATTTTTTAAAGATTTTAAAACAAAAGTCACTTTCGGTTCAAAAAAACCAACTTTTGTTTTTAAATCCTTCCATCGTAAAAACTACTCATAATTTCGACTAATAATTTACATTTTTAGAAAGGCCAAAGATCTGGCATTCTTACAAGTCTAATCTGGTTAAGAAATAATGAAAATTGCCTGCAGGATCGCAATTTTAATGACGTGATGATTTTATATTTCTTGCCCAATACTCGGCGAAGAACCGATTCTTCCCCGACATTTTTCCCCCGCAGTAGTTTTTCCCCCGTTTCCATGGAGACCAGGCTTCGGGTTTTAAATGTATTAAGAGCTTAGCATATGTATTGGATAGATACATCGGGTGAAATTATTATATTTATATGATATTTTAAATGGATATTTTAAATTATTTAAATGATTGAATTATGGTGGATAGAATTCTGGTGATGTATTTGAAATTATTATATTTATGGATTGGTGGAACGATATGGATGATTCATAGAATGATATGGATTTTTTAAATGGATATTTTAATTTATGGTTATTTTAAATGAATATTTGAATTTCTGGATATTTTAAATGGACATTTCAATTTTATGGATATTTTAAGTGATGGAACGATGGATATTTTAATTTTATGTATATTTTAAATACCATATGGTCATTATAAAATTAAAATTAGCGCACGGGAATCGCACTCGGTAGATCCGGGTTCGATTCCCGCCACTGCCTAAACTGCCTCCGTGTTCAGGCGGTGTACGATCACATTAAACATGTGGGTCCGTAAGTCCTTCCGAGAGGTTGTTGGTAGGGGAAGGAGGGTACGGTCCCAGTGGATACCTCTCCCACTGGGTTCCGGTCTAAATTGGGTGAATAAAAAGAAAGTTGTGGAGAATGTCGCGGAGGGCGAAGTAACCCAGTGGTTAGAGCGCGGGATTTGCACTTGGTAGGCCCGGGTTCGATTCCCAAAATTGCCGCCATGTTCACGTCCGGAAGAACCAAAACAAATTTACATTGGTCTGGAAAAAAAGAAAGTTACGAAGATTGTCGCGAAGGGCGCGGTAGCCAAGTGGTTACGCGCAGAAATTGCACTCGGTAAGCCCGGGTTCGAATCCCCCCACTGGCGAAACTGACGCCGTGTTCAAACGGAGTACGATCACTTTAAACATGTGGGACCGTAAATCCTTCCGAGGGGTTAGTGGTAGGGGAAGGAGGGTACGGTCCCTGTGGATACCTCCCCCACTGAGTTCCGGTCTAAATTGGGTGGTACTTCCTGGCCGTCCAAACAGTTACCTTACACCTTTCTGGTAGGTCGCGCCAGCGAGTTTGCAACGATCAGAATTTGCCACGGTCAGAATTTTTAAGGGTAGCGAACAGGCTGGTACGGTCCCCGTGGGTGCCTCTCCCACTGGGTTCCGGTCTAAATTCGGTGAATAAAATGAAAGTTATGGAAAATGTCGCGGAGGGCGAAGTACACCAGTGGTTAGCGCGCGGGAATTTCAATGGGTAGGCCCGGGTTCGATTCCCGCCACTGCCAAAACTGCAGCCGCGTTCACGCGGAGTACGATCACGTTAAACATGTGGGATCGTAAGTCCTTCCGAAAGGTTGGTGGTAGGGGAAGGAGGGTACGGTCCCTGTGGATGTCTCCCCCACTGAGTTCCGGTCTAAATTGGGTGGCACTTCCTGGCCGTCCAAACAGTTACCTTACACCTTCTGGTAAGGTCGCGCCAGCGAGTGTGCCACGGTTAAAATTTGCCACGGTCAGAATTTTCAAGGGTAGCGAACAGGCTAGTCGCTAAAGGCGGCTAGTCTAAAATATCCAAAAGTTAAAATATACATTTAAAAAATCCAGATCGTCCCATCATTTAAAATATAAATATAATAATTTATATAGAGCAAAGGTGCTCTATTCAGAACCGTGACGTCACCTCCACCTTGACGTCCCCACCCACCACCTTCCCTGCTTCAGCGGGGGAGAAACGAACGGAACGCCGAGAAATTTAAAATCATGACGTCTTTAAAATTGCGATCCTGAAGGCAATTTTCATTATTTCTGGACCAGATTAGACTTGTAAGAATGCCAGATATTTCAGCTTTCTAAAAATGTAAATTATTAGTCGAAATTATGAGTACTTTTTACTATGCGAGAATTTAAAAACCAAAAATCGTTTTTTTGAGCCAAAAGTGACTTTTGTTTTAAAATCTTTAAAAAATATTAGAAATCGAAATGGAGATTTGAAATTGATATATTTTTACTCGTAATTGTCTGCTCTTTTCGATGGTGTGAGTTGTTTTTTTCTACGACGTCTGGATCGTGGAGAAAAAAGGGCAAAAAGGGCAAAAAAAGGTCGAAATCGCATAAAACATTAAATAAATAAAAAAATAATTAGAATTTTGAAAATCGGTTTTCACGTGTCCCCTTCCCTCCCCCCCAGGTCTCCGATTGCCAAATTTCGTAGCTCTCCGACGCGCGGTCGCGAAACGTATAGTGTATAAGACAGGGAACGTACCCTCCTTCCCCTACCACCAACCTCTCGGAAAAACATACGGACCCATATGTTTAACGTGATCGTACTCCATGTCAGTGGCGGAAATCGAACCCGGGCCTACCGCGTGCAATTCCCGCGCGCTAACCACTGGGCTACTTCGCCCTCCGCGACAATCTCCATAACTTTCTTTTTATTCACCCAATTTAGACCGTACCCTCATTCCCCTACCACCAACCTCTCGGAAGGACTCACGAACCCACATGTTTAACGTGATCGTACTCTGCGTGAACGTGGCGTAAGTTTTGGCAGTGGCGGGAATCGAACCCGGGCCTACTGAGTGCAATTCTCGCGCGCTAACCACTGGGCTGCCGCGCCCTCCGCGACAATCTCCATAACTTTCTACATATTCACCCAATTTAGACGGGAACCCAGTGGGGGAGGCATCCACAGGGGCCGTATCCTCCTTCCCCTACCACCAACCTCTCGGAAGGACTTACGGACCCACATATTTAACGTGATCGTATTCCACGTAAACACGGCGGCAGTTTTGGCAGTGGCGGGAATCGAACCCGGGCCTACCGCTAACTTCCCGCGCGCTAATTTGCAATTTAAAATGACCATATGCTTAATTCCATCATCCTCATTCCATTGTTTCATTGTTCCATCATTTAAAATATCCATAAAATTAAAATATCCATCTATATAATAAAAGGCAATGTCTGTGTGTCTGTCTGTCTGTCTGTGTGTCTGTCTGTCTGTCTGTGTGTCTGTCTTATTGACTATACGTTTCGCGACCGCGCGTCGGAGAGCTACGAAATTTGGCAATCGGAGACCTGGGGGGGAGGGAAGGGGACACGTGATAACCGATTTTCAAAATTCTAATTATTTTTTTATTTATTTAATGTTTTATGCGATTTCGACCGTTTTTTGCCCTTTTTGTACTTTTTTCTCCACGATCGGGACGTCGTAGAAATAAACAAATCACACCATCGGAAAGAGCAGACAATTGCGAGTAAAAATATATACATTTCAAATTTCAATTTTGATTTCTAATATTTTTTAAAGATTTTAAAACAAAAGTCACTTTCGGTTAAAAAAAACCAACTTTTGTTTTTAAATCCTTCCATCGTAAAAACTACTCATAATTTCGACTAATAATTTACATTTTTAGAAAGGCCAAAGATCTGGCATTCTTACAAGTCTAATCTGGTTAAGAAATAATGAAAATTGCCTGCAGGATCGCAATTTTAAAGACGTGATGATTTTATATTTCTTGCCCAATACTCGGCGAAGAACCGATTCTTCCCCGACATTTTTCCCCCCGCAGTAGTTTTTCCCCGTTTCCATGGAGACCAGGCTTCGGGTTTTAAATGTATTAAGAGCTTAGCATATGTATTGGATAGATACATCGGGTGAAATTATTATATTTATATGATATTTTAAATGGATATTTTAAATTATTTAAATGATTGAATTATGGTGGATAGAATTCTGGTGATGTATTTGAAATTATTATATTTATGGATTGGTGGAACGATATGGATGATTCATAGAATGATATGGATTTTTTAAATGGATATTTTAATTTATGGTTATTTTAAATGAATATTTGAATTTCTGGATATTTTAAATGGACATTTCAATTTTATGGATATTTTAAGTGATGGAACGATGGATATTTTAATTTTTTGGATATTTTAAATACCATATGGTCATTATAAAATTAAAATTAGCGCACGGGAATCGCACTCGGTAGATCCGGGTTCGATTCCCGCCACTGCCTAAACTGCCTCCGTGTTCAGGCGGTGTACGATCACATTAAACATGTGGGTCCGTAAGTCCTTCCGAGAGGTTGTTGGTAGGGGAAGGAGGGTACGGTCCCAGTGGATACCTGTCCCACTGGGTTCCGGTCTAAATTGGGTGAATAAAAAGAAAGTTGTGGAGAATGTCGCGGAGGGCGAAGTAACCCAGTGGTTAGAGCGCGGGATTTGCACTTGGTAGGCCCGGGTTCGATTCCCAAAATTGCCGCCATGTTCACGTCCGGAAGAACCAAAACAAATTTACATTGGTCTGGAAAAAAAGAAAGTTACGAAGATTGTCGCGAAGGGCGCGTTAGCCAAGTGGTTACGCGCAGAAATTGCACTCGGTAAGCCCGGGTTCGAATCCCCCCACTGGCGAAACTGACGCCGTGTTCAAACGGAGTACGATCACGTTAAACATGTGGGACCGTAAATCCTTCCGAGGGGTTGGTGGTAGGGGAAGGAGGGTACGGTCCCTGTGGATACCTCCCCCACTGAGTTCCGGTCTAAATTGGGTGGTACTTCCTGGCCGTCCAAACAGTTACCTTACACCTTTCTGGTAGGTCGCGCCAGCGAGTTTGCAACGATCAGAATTTGCCACGGTCAGAATTTTTAAGGGTAGCGAACAGGCTGGTACGGTCCCCGTGGGTGCCTCTCCCACTGGGTTCCGGTCTAAATTCGGTGAATAAAATGAAAGTTATGGAAAATGTCGCGGAGGGCGAAGTACAACAGTGGTTAGCGCGCGGGAATTTCACTGGGTAGGCCCGGGTTCGTTTCCCGCCACTGCCAAAACTGCAGCCGCGTTCACGCGGAGTACGATCACGTTAAACATGTGGGATCGTAAGTCCTTCCGAAAGGTTGGTGGTAGGGGAAGGAGGGTACGGTCCCTGTGGATGTCTCCCCCACTGAGTTCCGGTCTAAATTGGGTGGCACTTCCTGGCCGTCCAAACAGTTACCTTACACCTTCTGGTAAGGTCGCGCCAGCGAGTGTGCCACGGTTACAATTTGCCACGGTCAGAATTTTCAAGGGTAGCGAACAGGCTGGTCGCCAAAGGCAGCTAGTTTAAAATATCCAAAAGTTAAAATATACATTTAAAAAATCCAGATCGTCCCATCATTTAAAATATAAATATAATAATTTATATAGAGCAAAGGTGCTCTATTCAGAACCGTGACGTCACCTCCACCTTGACGTCCCCACCCACCACCTTCCCTGCTTCAGCGGGGGAGAAACGAACGGAACGCCGAGAAATTTAAAATCATGACGTCTTTAAAATTGCGATCCTGAAGGCAATTTTCATTATTTCTGGACCAGATTAGACTTGTAAGAATGCCAGATATTTCAGCTTTCTAAAAATGTAAATTATTAGTCGAAATTATGAGTACTTTTTACTATGCGAGAATTTAAAAACCAAAAATCGTTTTTTTGAGCCAAAAGTGACTTTTGTTTTAAAATCTTTAAAAAATATTAGAAATCGAAATGGAGATTTGAAATGTATATATTTTTACTCGCAATTGTCTGCTCTTTCCGATGGTGTGATTTGTTTATTTCTACGACGTCCCGATCGTGGAGAAAAAAGTACAAAAAGGGCAAAAAACGGTCGAAATCGCATAAAACATTAAATAAATAAAAAAATAATTAGAATTTTGAAAATCGGTTTTCACGTGTCCCCTTCCCTCCCCCCCAGGTCTCCGATTGCCAAATTTCGTAGCTCTCCGACGCGCGGCCGCTAAACGTATAGTGTATAAGACAGACAGACACACACACACACACACACACACACACACACAGACATTGCCTTTTATTATTTAAGAAGAAGAAGACTAGCCGCCTTTGGCGACCAGCCTGTTCGCTACCCTTGAAAATTCTGACCGTGGCAAACTCGTTGGCGCGACCTACCAGAAAGGTGTAATGTAACTGCTTGGAAGGCCAGGAAGTGCCACACAATTTAGACCGGAACCCAATGGGGGAGGCATCCAAAGAGACCGTACCCTCCTTCCCCTACCACAAGCCTCTCGGAAGGATTTGCAGTCCCACACGTTTAACGTGATCGTACTCCGCGTGAACACGGCTGCAGTTTTGGCAATGGCGGGAATCGAACCCGGGCCTACCGAGTGAAATTCCCGCGCGCTAACCACTGGGCTACCGTGCCATCCGCGACAATCTCCATAACTTTATTTTTATTCGGCAATTTTGGGAATCGAACCCGGGCCTACCAAGTGCAAATCCCGCGCACTAACCACTGGGGTACTTCACCCTCCGCGATATTCTTCATAACTTATTTTTTATTCACCCAATTTAGACCGGAACCAAGTGGGAGAAGCATCCACAGGGACCGTACCCTTCTTCCCCTACCACCAACCTCTCGGAAGGACTTACAGACCCACATGTTTAACGTGATCGTACTCCGCGTAAACACGGCGGCAATTTTGGGAATCGAACCCGGGCCTACCGAGTGCAATTTCCGCGCGCTAACCATTGGGCTACTTAGCCCTACGCGACAATCTCCATAACTTTCTTTTTATTCATCCAATTTAGACCGTACTCTCCTTCCCCTACCACCAACTTCTCGGAAGGACTCACGGACCCACATGTTTAACGTGCTCGTACTCCGCGTAAACACGGCGGCAATTTTGGGAATCGAACCCGGGCCTGGTAACTGGTTGGACGGCCAGGATGTGCCACCCAATTTAGACCGGAACCCAGTGGGGGAGGCATCCACAGGGAACTTACCCTCCTTCCCCTACCACCAACCTCTCGGAAAAACATACGGACCCATATGTTTAACGTGATCGTACTCCATGTCAGTGGCGGAAATCGAACCCGGGCCTACCGCGTGCAATTCCCGCGCGCTAACCACTGGGCTACTTCGCCCTCCGCGACAATCTCCATAACTTTCTTTTTATTCACCCAATTTAGACCGTACCCTCCTTCCCCTACCACCAACCTCTCGGAAGGACTCACGAACCCACATGTTTAACGTGATCGTACTCTGCGTGAACGTGGCGTAAGTTTTGGCAGTGGCGGGAATCGAACCCGGGCCTACTGAGTGCAATTCCCGCGCGCTAACCACTGGGCTGCCGCGCCCTCCGCGACAATCTCCATAACTTTCTACATATTCACCCAATTTAGACGGGAACCCAGTGGGGGAGGCATCCACAGGGGCCGTATCCTCCTTCCCCTACCACCAACCTCTCGGAAGGACTTGCGGACCCACATATTTAACGTGATCGTATTCCACGTAAACACGGCGGCAGTTTTGGCAGTGGCGGGAATCGAACCCGGGCCTACCGCTAACTTCCCGCGCGCTAATTTGCAATTTAAAATGACCATATGCTTAATTCCATCATCCTCATTCCATCGTTTCATTGTTCCATCATTTAAAATATCCATAAAATTAAAATATCCATTTAAAATATCCAAAAGTTAAAATATACATTTAAAAAATCCAGATCGTCCCATCGTTTAAAATATAAATATAATAATTTATATAGAGCAAAGGCGCTCTATTCAGAACCGTGACGTCACCTCCACCTTGACGTCCCCACCCACCACCTTCCCTGCTTCAGCGGGGGAGAAACGAAGCGGTACGCCGAGCGGAACGCCGAGAAATATAAAATCATGACGTCTTTAAAATTGCCATCCTGAAGGCAATTTTCATTATTTCTGGACCAGATTGGACTTGTAAGAATGCCAGATGTTTGACCTTTCTGAAAATGTAAATTATTAGTCGAAATTATGAGTACTTTTCACGATGCGAGAATTTAAAAACCAAAAATCGTTTTCTTGAGCAAAAAGTGACTTTTGTTTTAAAATCTTTAAAAAATATTAGAAATCGAAATTCAGATTTGAAATTGATATATTTTTACTCGAAATTCTCTGCTCTTTCCGATGGTGTAATTTGTTTTTTCTACGATGTCTGGATCGTGGAGAAAAAAGGGCAAAAAACGGTCGAAATCGCATAAAACATTAAATAAATAAAAAAATAATTAAAATTTTCAAAATCGGTTTTGACGTGTCCCCTTCCCTCCCCCCCCCGGGTCTCCGATTGCCAAATTTCGTAGCTCTCCGACGCGCGGTCGCGAAACGTATAGTGCATAAGACAGACACACAGACACACAGACATTGCCTTTTATTATATAGAAGAAGAAGATGATGGAACGATATGGATTTTTTAAATGGATATTTTAATTTTATGGATATTTTAAATGATGGAACGATGGATATTTTAATTTTATGGATATTTTAAATGATGGAACGATGGATATTTAAATTTTATGGATATTTTAAATGAAGGAACAATGGAATGAGGATGATGGAATTAAGAGCTTAGAGAGCATATGGTCATTTTAAATTGTAAATTAGCGCGCGGGAAGTTAGCGGTAGGCCCGGGTACGATTCCCGCCACTGCCAAAACTGCCGAAGTGTTCACGCGGAATACGATCACGTTAAACATGCGGGCCCGTAAGTCCTTCCGAGAGGTTGGTGGTAGGGGAAGGAGGGTACGGTCCCTGTGGATGCCTCCTTCACAGGGTTCCCGTCTAAATTGGGTGAATATAAAGAAAGTTGCGGAGGGCGAGGCAGCCCAGTGGTTAGCGCTCAGGAATTGCACTCGGTAGGCCCGGGTTCGATTCCCGCCACTTCCAAAACTGCCGCCGTGTTCACGCGGAGTACGATCACGATAAACATGTGGGTCCGGAAGTCCTTCCGAGAGGTTGGTGGTAGGGGAAGGAGGGTACGGTCCCTGTGGATGCCTCCCTCACAGGGTTCCCGTCTAAATTGGGTGAATATAAAGAAAGTTGCGGAGGGCGAGGCAGCCCAGTGGTTAGCGCTCAGGAATTGCACTCGGTAGGCCCGGGTTCGATTCCCGCCACTTCCAAAACTGCCGCCGTGTTCACGCGGAGTACGATCACGATAAACATGTGGGTCCGGAAGTCCTTCCGAGAGGTTGGTGGTAGGGGAAGGAGGGTACGGTCCCTGTGGATGCCTCCCTCACAGGGTTCCCGTCTAAATTGGGTGAATATAAAGAAAGTTGCGGAGGGCGAGGCAGCCCAGTGGTTAGCGCTCAGGAATTGCACTCGGTAGGCCCGGGTTCGATTCCCGCCACTTCCAAAACTGTCGCCGTGTTCACGCGGAGTACGATCACGATAAACCTTTTGGTCCGGAAGTCCTTCCGAGAGGTTGGTGGTAGGGGAAGGAGGGTACGGTCCCTGTGGATGCCTCTCCCACTGGGTTCCGTTCTAAATTGGGTAAATAAAAAGAATGTTATGGAGATAGTCGCTGGGGGCAAAGAAGCCCAGTGGTTAGCGCGCGGGAATTGCACTCAGTAGGCCCGGGTTCGATTCCCAAAATTGCCGCCGTGTTTACGCGGAGTACGATCACGTTAAACATGTGGGTCCGTGAGTACTTCCGAGAAGTTGGTGGTAGGGGAAGGAGGGTACGGTCTAAATTGGATGAATAAAAAGAAAGTTATGGAGATTGTCGCGTAGGGCAAAGTAGCCCAATGGTTAGCGCGCGGAAATTGCACTCGGTAGGCCCGGGTTCGATTCCCAAAATTGCCGCCGTGTTTACGCGGAGTACGATCACGTTAAACATGTGGGTCTGTAAGTCCTTCCGAGAGGTTGGTGGTAGGGGAAGAAGGGTACGGTCCCTGTGGATGCTTCTCCCACTTGGTTCCGGTCTAAATTGGGTGAATAAAAAGAAAGTTATGAAGAATATCGCGGAGGGTGAAGTACCCCAGTGGTTAGTGCGCGGGATTTGCACTTGGTAGGCCCGGGTTCGATTCCCAAAATTGCCGAATAAAAATAAAGTTATGGAGATTGTCGCGGATGGCACGGTAGCCCAGTGGTTAGCGCGCGGGAATTTCACTCGGTAGGCCCGGGTTCGATTCCCGCCATTGCCAAAACTGCAGCCGTGTTCACGCGGAGTACGATCACGTTAAACGTGTGGGACTGCAAGTCCTTCCGAGAGGTTTGTGGTAGGGGAAGGAGGGTACGGTCTCTTTGGATGCCTCCCCCATTGGGTTCCGGTCTAAATTGTGTGCCACTTCCTGGCCTTCCAAGCAGTTACCTTACACCTTTCTGGTAGGTCGCGCCAACGAGTTTGCCACGGTCAGAATTTTCAAGGGTAGCGAACAGGCTGGTCGCCAAAGGCGGCTAGTCTTAAATAATAAAAGGCAATGTCTGTGTGTCTGTGCGTCTGTCTGTCTGTCTGTCTTATACACTATACGTTCAGCGACCGCGCGTCGGAGAGCTGCGAAATTTGGCAATCGGAGACCCGGGAGGGTGGGAAGGGGACACATAAAAACCGATTTTTAAAATTTTAATTATTATTTGTGTTATTTAATGTTTTATGCGATTTCGACCGTTTTTTGATCTTTTTGCCCTTTTTTCTCCTCGATCCAGACATCGTAGAAAAAAACAAATCACACCATCGGAAAGAGCAGAGAATTTCGAGTAAAAATATATCAATTTCAAATCTCAGAGATAAATTCTAATATTTTTTTATGATTTTAAAGCAAAAGTCACTTTTGACTCAAAAAAACGATTTTTGGTTTTTAAATTCTCGCATAGTAAAAAGTACTCAGAATTTCGACTAATAATTTACATTTTTAGAAAGCTGAAATATCTGGCATTCTTACAAGTCTAATCTGGTCCAGAAATAATGAAAATTGCCTTCAGGATCGTAATTTTAAAGACGTCATGATTTTAAATTTCTCGGCGTTCCGCTCGGCGTGCCGCTTCGTTTCTCCCCCGCTGAAGCAGGGAAGGTGGTGGGTGGGGACGTCAAGGTGGAGGTGACGTCACGGTTCCGAATAGAGCTCCTTTGCTCTATATAAATTATTATATTTATATTTTAAATGATGGGACGATCTGGATTTTTTAAATGTATATTTTAACTTTTGGATATTTTAAATGGATATTTTAATTTTATGGATATTTTAAATGATGGAACAATGAAACAATGGAATGAGGATGATGGAATTAAGCATATGGTCATTTTAAATTGCAAATTAGCGCGCGGGAAGTTAGCGGTAGGCCCGGGTTCGATTCCCGCCACTGCCAAAACTGCCGCCGTGTTTACGTGGAATACGATCACGTTAAATATGTGGGTCCGTAAGTCCTTCCGAGAGGTTGGTGGTAGGGGAAGGAGGATACGGCCCCTGTGGATGCCTCCCCCACTGGGTTCCCGTCTAAATTGGGTGAATATGTAGAAAGTTATGGAGATTGTCGCGGAGGGCGCGGCAGCCCAGTGGTTAGCGCGCGGGAATTGCACTCAGTAGGCCCGGGTTCGATTCCCGCCACTGCCAAAACTTACGCCACGTTCACGCAGAGTACGATCACGTTAAACATGTGGGTTCGTGAGTCCTTCCGAGAGGTTGGTGGTAGGGGAAGGAGGGTACGGTCTAAATTGGGTGAATAAAAAGAAAGTTATGGAGATTGTCGCGGAGGGCGAAGTAGCCCAGTGGTTAGCGCGCGGGAATTGCACGCGGTAGGCCCGGGTTCGATTTCCGCCACTGACATGGAGTACGATCACGTTAAACATATGGGTCCGTATGTTTTTCCGAGAGGTTGGTGGTAGGGGAAGGAGGGTACGTTCCCTGTGGATGCCTCCCCCACTGGGTTCCGGTCTAAATTGGGTGGCACATCCTGGCCGTCCAACCAGTTACCAGGCCCGGGTTCGATTCCCAAAATTGCCGCCGTGTTTACGCGGAGTACGAGCACGTTAAACATGTGGGTCCGTGAGTCCTTCCGAGAAGTTGGTGGTAGGGGAAGGAGGGTACGGTCTAAATTGGATGAATAAAAAGAAAGTTATGGAGATTGTCGCGTAGGGCAAAGTAGCCCAATGGTTAGCGCGCGGAAATTGCACTCGGTAGGCCCGGGTTCGATTCCCAAAATTGCCGCCGTGTTTACGCGGAGTACGATCACGTTAAACATGTGGGTCTGTAAGTCCTTCCGAGAGGTTGGTGGTAGGGGAAGAAGGGTACGGTCCCTGTGGATGCTTCTCCCACTTGGTTCCGGTCTAAATTGGGTGAATAAAAAGAAAGTTATGAAGAATATCGCGGAGGGTGAAGTACCCCAGTGGTTAGTGCGCGGGATTTGCACTTGGTAGGCCCGGGTTCGATTCCCAAAATTGCCGAATAAAAATAAAGTTATGGAGATTGTCGCGGATGGCACGGTAGCCCAGTGGTTAGCGCGCGGGAATTTCACTCGGTAGGCCCGGGTTCGATTCCCGCCATTGCCAAAACTGCAGCCGTGTTCACGCGGAGTACGATCACGTTAAACGTGTGGGACTGCAAGTCCTTCCGAGAGGTTTGTGGTAGGGGAAGGAGGGTACGGTCTCTTTGGATGCCTCCCCCATTGGGTTCCGGTCTAAATTGTGTGGCACTTCCTGGCCTTCCAAGCAGTTACCTTACACCTTTCTGGTAGGTCGCGCCAACGAGTTTGCCACGGTCAGAATTTTCAAGGGTAGCGAACAGGCTGGTCGCCAAAGGCGGCTAGTATTAAAATATGAAATATATGCATTTAACACTTTAAAGGAAACATGTAATGAGTTTTGATATCTTAATGCGAGACATTATTGACATACAAATAGGAATATCATGATCTCGCGGTTGTAGGTGTACCATAAAATCATTCAATTCATAATGAATGCCCACATTTGAATGTACATATTTAACAACACCTGGAAAATGATAGGGCGAAACTGAGATCTGAGACAAATTTTTACACTTCCTACGAAATAAATCCCAAACTTCGTGGACTTTTAGGAATCTAGGGCTGAATTTTCACCTATTCTTAGAGATTGGAAGGCTTTCACCTATTCTTAGAGACCACACGACCAACCCTAAAGCTTATGGTAACTAACTCTGTGGCCGACCTATTCTTAGAGATTGAAACACCACATTCTTTATAAATCTTCATACTTTTAGAGAATGGAACATAACTTAGCATTTATTTTTAATGAATAAGGGTATATAATTTCAGAATTTTAACACTGAATATAAATTTTATAAATTAATCTCTGTAAAGTGCAAATATCGTTCATTACGAAACTCACACTGTAAACATTTTATATGATTCGAATAAATTTATTTTTAATTTTTTTTTTGTATTTTATTTTAAAAAGCGATATTAGTAAACCTGCTATACTTGAATGTATAGATACATAACCTACGAGTACATAGCATTTTAAATAAAACATGTTAAAAATGAGTTGATGAACGTAAATAAGGAGTTCAGTTTGAAAGATAAAAATCCATTTAAGGAATCTATTCTTCATAAAATACACATTAAGCATTATTTGTTGCACATTTAATCAAACAAGTTAAAATAATTTCCTTATCGCACATTCATAGTCCTCTGATTTAAATGACTTGAAAAAATTTCGATCATGCCAGTAAAAGAGTTCTTCACCACGCAACAAAACTTTCTTTGCTATGTTATTAATGTCAAGATTTAGAAGTACCTGTTCAGCCACTCTGCTGTACATTTCTAATGGAGTGCTGTAAAGACATTCGTGGTAACTTTGATCTTCAATTTGACTAACACAGCCAACACATTTGAAAAGTTTTCTTACATGATACATCATGCTCTCATGAATACAAGAGATTAATTGTTCGAATGCAAAATTTTTGTCACAAATAACTGATGGTAGAAAGGTTATCGTGTCCTTTATTTTTAATATTTGAGCAGGAAGCCACTCTAGAAATATACTTTCTCGAAGTTCCATACTAATGTTGTTGACGCAATTCATTAAACATGCTATTTGATTTTTATCTAAGGTAATATGACACTGCGTTAGACAAAATTTTGAATCATATAATTGAATTATCTTCTGTAAATGAGGTTTTCCATTGTCATTGAAACAGAACAACTCATTGCGACTGACGAAAGAGGTATCCGCATATAGACTATTATACGACCTAGACTATTATACGACTATTATACGATCGTTCAATAGTCTATATAGATATAGACTATTGAACGACCACAATTTTTGTGAAAATTCACTCCAAGTAGCAGGTGACAATGTAACCCATTCACGCCTAGGCACTAGTTCATTTCGTTCGTTAGAGATATATCTCCATATATGCACTTTTAGCTTCTCATGGCGAAGTTTCAAATATACATAGACACCAGAACCTAAATGCCAACGACGGAGTGCATCTTGCACGGAATTTGAAGAAGGAAATTCAGTCGAAACAGATTCTGTAGTGGCGGCTAACACTCCGCTGTGTGTTAGAGCACAAGAAAGCAGATCTTGAGATGAGTTTCCGACCTCGGTGAGGACTTGTGAATCGGCAGTGGTGGATGTTTCTGCTGGGGGTATAGAAGACATAAGATAGGTGTCTAACCAATCCACCACAAAGTTTGATGAAGGCGAATTAATCACATTTGAGACGATATCCACAGATTTTGTTTCATCTAGGACAGGAACCGACAACTCCACACTATTTCCACTAGAAATTAACTGTTCGAGTGATGGCATACTTTGAATTTTAGACATTACTTGCAGATAATAACATCCAAGTACCCCATTCACAGTATAAGATTTATTTTTAAAACACTATGATCTTAAAATACTATAAATTTGTCGCAGCTATGAACGAACTGAACCTATCCACGCAACGTCCAAGGTTGAAATGGCTTATCGGGCCACGTCATAAGACTAATCACGTGACCTAAATAGAGTGTCGTGTGCAAATAGATTACATAAGATAAGACATGAAGGGGTTAGAACTTGTAATTTTCAATGAATCGCACAACATCGGTTTGTGCCAAGCGCAATTGTTATCTACGTGGGAGACTGACTACATTATTTTATTTATCTTCGAAACCATAAAGTGGAAATATGTACCAAAATTAGTTAAAATTCATAATTTTTAATCACACTATCATTAAATACATAGGAAAATTTTGTATATTTTTATATCTTCAGCAGATATGCTTACCACATCGCGCAGAATATACAAGAATAGTTAGCAAAAACGTGAAAATAAACTTACAGAATGAGATCTTCACCAGCCGACATCCAAACTAGAAATGAACGATATGCACACTAACTGCAATACTAAAATGAGAGCTTATCTAAGATCTAACATATGATGACATGCAAAAGTGTCACGTGACATTTTTAAACCAATCAGGTGGCGTTTCGTGCTATGTCACGTGACATTTTTTAACCAATCAGGTGTTGTTTCGAATATCACGTGATATTGCGTGATCTTTTAAGTGCCATTTCGCAGTGCATAGAACGTGCTTAATTTTTATAATTATGAATAGGTGATCATAAGTAATTAAAAATAGGGAGTAATTAAACGTGCTTAATTTTTTAGAACGTGCTTATTTTTTTTAATTACTCCCTATTTTTAACTCTAACACACAGCGGAGTGTTAGCCGCCACTACAGAATCTGTTTCGACTGAATTTACTTCTTCAGATTCCGTGCAAGATGCACTCCGTCGTTGGCATTTAGGTTCTGGTATCTATGTATATTTGAAACTTCGCCATGAGAAGCTAAAAGTGCATATATGGAGATATATCTCTAACGAACGAAATGAACTAGTGCCTACGCGTGAATGGGTTACATTGTCACCTGCTACTTGGAGTGAATTTTCACAAAAATTGTGGTCGTTCAATAGTCTATATGCGGATACCTCTTTCGTCAGTCGCAATGAGTTGTTCTGTTTCAATGACAATGGAAAACTTCATTTACAGAAGATAATTCAATTATATGATTCAAAATTTTGTCTAACGCAGTGTCATATTACCTTAGATAAAAATCAAATAGCATGTTTAATGAATTGCGTCAATAACATTAGTATGGAACTTCGAGTGGAACTTATTGTGTGTGTCTGTGCAATGTATGTATCCACTCTAACTGAAAGACGAATTGTCCGAATTTCGTAAAATTTGGTAAGTCACTTGGGTATGACCCTGGTGCTGATTTGTTTTTAGTACAATTCGGCATGAAGGAATCCGCCTTTTTTTGCGAAATGGCCTGCAAAAATGGCCCACTCTAACTGAAAACTTATAGACCGAATTTTACAAAATTCGGTAGATAAGTCGCTTGTGGGTTATCCTAGTGCTAATCAGATTTTGGTAAGATTCGGAAAAAAAGTAACCTGCCTGTTTTTGCGAAAAGGCCCGCAAAAATCGTCAAAATCTAAAATAAAAACTACGTACATTAAATGCTTGTTTTATACGTCATTTTTAACGAAGAAAAGAATAAGACCAACCCCATTATACACTAGGACTAGCCGTTCTCGAGATATTTCAGTTTTTTCGTATTTTCTCTACGCCATCGTTGAAAATAAGTCCAGTTTCCAAATGAGAACGAAAATTGAATTAAAAATGCATTAAATTTAATTTAAAAAAACATAACGTGGATATAAGTCGGCAGGGAAAGTCATGTGCTACAAACATCAGTTTTTTTTTGTGTGTGTGTGTGAAATGGCCCGCAAAAATTGCCTGTATCCACTCTAGCTAAAAACCTAATAGACCAAATTTCACAAAACTTGGTAGATAAATTACTTATAGGTTACCCTGGTGCTGATTAGATTTTGGTACAATTCGGTAAAAAAGAACCGGCCTTTAATGCAAAAATCGTTAAATTTAAAAATAAAAGACTATACGTATATATCAAGTAAATGTTTATTTTATGCGTAATTTTTGACGACGAAAACAATAAGGTGAACTCCATTGCTCTAGAACTAGCCGTTCGTGAGATATTTTAGTCTTATCACATTTTCACTAGGCCACCTTTGAAAATAAATCCAGTTACCAAATGAAAATGAAAATTGAATTCAAAGTGCAAATTCGGTGTCATTTAAAATGATTATGGTTGTTATTTTGTGCAAATAAACTCGATTTATTGAAGATATAAACATATGTGAATATGAGGCTGCAGAGAAAATCATGTGCTGCCCACATCAAAATTTTTTACTCTCCTTTTTTTAATCAATGCGAGGATGCCTATGTCTTTATTGGGTTGGAATTATCCCTGGAAGCAGAAATATTTTTCAAATAAAGAACATTTTTTGTTGTCCCTTCTCTTTTTCCTAGTGAATTCAAAAGAAAATTGGTATTTTTCTGTTTATGCGTAGGATTTTTTAACACTTCAATTGTATATTACTTCCCCTGCAATACATGGTAATGTATAGGGAAAGTATTGGAATCGTGTTGAAAATCGCAACTTGAATTTTCGGATTTACACGTTTCGGGACCTCTAGAAGACGAAAAAGCTATTTTTTAGCGTAACGTCTGTGTATGTGTCTGCGTGTTTATCTGTGCAATGTATGTGTCCACTCTAACTCAAAAACCAATGGATCAATTACATAAAATTTTATAGGTAAGTCACTTGTGGGTGACCCTGGTGCTGATTAGATTTTGGTACAATTAAGAAATTAAGAACTTGCCATCTTTTACGAAATGGCCCGCAATAATCGCCAAAATCAAAATTAAAGGACTACGTATGCTCCAATGTATCAATTAAATGCTTGTTTCATACGTGATTTTTGACGAGGAAAAGAATAAGACCAACCCTATTACTCTAGGACCAACCGTTATCTAGATATTTTAGTTTTTTCGTATTTTTGTTACAAAATATGTCCAGTTACCCAATAGAAACAAAAATTGAATTAAAAGTGCAAATGCTGTTTTATTTTGTGCAATTAAATTCAATTTAATGAATTATTAAAAAAATAAAGAGAACGCACATATGTGTCTGCAGGGAAAGTCATGTGCTGCCCACATCAGATATTTTTGTATTTGTTTTTAATTTCCTAGCGTCCTAGAGTAGTGGGATTGGTCCTATTTCTTTCATCGTCAAAAAGTACATATAAAACAAGCATTTAATGGATGCATTTGAGCATGCATAATCTTTTATTTTAGATTTTGAAGAATGTTGTGGGCATTTCATTAAACAAACAGGTTCTTTTTTCCAAATCGTACCAAAATCTAATCAGCATCAGTGTAACCCATAAGTGACTTACATGTAAAATTTTATGAAATTGAGTCTGTTAGTTTTTGAGTTAGGGTGGATGCATACATTGCACAGACAGACACACACACACAGGAACGTCACGCTATAAATATTTGTTTCGTGTTCCAGAGGTCCAAAACGTGTATAGATCCGTCGAAAACACGATTCTAATACTTTACCTATACATTATATACCATATATTGCAGGGAAAATAAAAAATCTAATGTGAGCAGCACATGACTTTGCCTACAAATTAAAATTCATTTTCTTCTTACTTTCCCTGCAATACATGAAAAATATTGGAATCATATCAAAAATCGCAATTCGAATTTTCAACGGATCTACACGTTTCGAGACCCATAGAACATGAAAAAACCATTTTTAGCGTGACGTCTGTGTGTGTGTCTGTCTGTGTAATGTATGTATCTACTCTCACTGTAAAAGTAATTGACCAAATTTCAAAAATTATTCAAGGTAAGTTACTTGTGGGGATCTTGGTGCTAATTAGATTTTGGTATGATTCGGGGAAACAGAACCTGCCTCCTTTTGTGAAATTTTACGAAATGGCCACAAAAATCGCATGTATACACTGTAGCTAAAAATACTAATTTCTCAAATTTCACAAAATTTGGTAGATTAATCACTTGAAGGTTACCCTGGTAAGATTTGGGAAAACAGTACCAGTTTTTTTTTTTTTTTTTTTGCAAAATGGCACGCAAAATTTATTAAAATAAAAGTCCACGCATTCCCAAATATATCCATTAAATGTTTGTTTTGCAAGTAATTTTTGACGATAAAAAGAATAAGACCAATCCCATTATTCTAGCACAAAGTCACTACTTTAGCCGTTTTCCAGATATTTTAGTTTTTTCGCTTGTTTGCTACGCCGCATTTGAAAATATGTCCAGGTAACACACACACACACAAAAAAAACAAACGAAAATTAGTATTGTTTTGTATAATTCAATTCAATTTAATGAATTATTAAATAAATAAAGAGAAGATGAATTAAAGTTTATAGGGAAAGTCATGTGCTGCCCACATCCAATATTTTTAACTTTCTCTACAATACATCGTAATATATAGGAAAGTATTGGAATCATGTCGAAAATCCCAACTTGAGTTTTCAACGGATCTACACGTTTTGAGACCTCTAGAACAAGTAAACACTATTTTTAGCGTGACGTCTGTATGTGCAGATTTTGTAATCACTCTAACTCAGAATTTAACTGACCGAATTTCATTCTATTTTATAGGTAAATGACTTGTGGGTGACACTGGTGCTGATTAGATTTTGGTACAATTCGGGATAAAAGAACCTGTTTTTTTTTTTTGCCAAATTTCCAGCAAAAAAATGTCTGTCAATGTGTATTGTAATTATTGAAAGTCCAAATTTTTTTTTTTTTAATTTCATACAAAAATGGGAGAAGTTCTTCCTAACCGAGTTTTAAATCATCACTAATCATCGAGTGCGATAGTTGTATTAAATGATTTCCAAAACGCTTCATTCGTTTATGAGATATCGCGGCCAAAGGATCACACATATTTCTTCAAATACGTTCTATTCGAGTTCAGGGATGCCTGAAACGTACTCTTCCGTCAAAAACTCGTATTTGAATTTTAGGCCATGTCACAGTACTTCGGAAATAATTTGGTACGATTATCACACTCGATGATTAGTGGAAACCTATTGATTTAGCTGTTAGGAAGACCCCCCCCCTCAATATGATTCCCTGTGTATTATATATTATGTATACAGAAAAAGTAAAAATATAGTGTGATGAACTAAAAAGGAAAATAATGCACACTTGCTACGCCTACGGTGGACTGAAAGTCTCAAACCTCCTTTTGTAGACAGTCTATATATTCTATAGACTAATGCTTTCAACAAGAAATACTGCAATATTGATAGAAAAAAAGGAAAGGGAAAGACAAATATTTCTCTCAAGAATGAAAACAGTTTTGCATCGGCAGCAGAAGCGCATGAACGGAAATAAGCTAGAATCCTGTCCAAAACTAGTTTGGAATCTTTTACCAATTCTTGGAAAAACTGTATTCCTTCTGGAACGTCACCCCCGAAAACCGCAAAAGCAAAGAGCTGTTGCTCCCCGAAGTGGGGAACTATAGAGGGCTGTGCCTTTCTTGATAAATAGCTGTCAAACAATCACTTTCTCCCCCTAGTTGTTGACTGCATATAAAGATCTATTGCTGACCGACAGAGATTGTATGACCCCATAAGCACGCGACTTACAGGGTTGCCGTAAACTTAACTTCATTCTGTTTCACATATTTGTATTTAAAATAGTTTATAGATTATTATAAATCGATCTTATAATGATAAAATGATAATATTTGCTGATATCAATAGAGAAATTTATTACTATTTTATTTAGGTATGCAAAATATTCAAAAAAATTTTTTAATTTGTTACAGAAGCCCTTAATGGAAACTTCCGTTGGGATGTTAACTTTTAAATTCATTTTTGAAACACTTTAAATTTAAATATTTAAAAAAATCGTACCTAGATTAAATATATGTGTTTATCCTTTAATATCGCGAAGACAGTTAACATTTACGGGCAAAATTCACGGAGGAATCTTCTAAACAAATTTTCCCATTGGTTAACATGGAAGCAGCTCATAAGGGCTAGTGAGGTATGAGTGAGGGTGAGCGTCAGTAAATTTTCTGCCCTATCCGCGCTTTGTTAACTTTCGCGGCACACATATTTCTCCGAAATTCTGCTCAAACAGTTGCGAATTATTTTCTTATAGATAAAATGCTATGCTTAGATTATATTAAAACTAAATTTAATACCCAATAAAACATAGAATATATGTTTTATTTTAATTTAAAATATTTTTGGTGCTGCCATCTGTTGTCGTAATTTAATTCATACCTACTATTTTTATTTTTTATGAACATTTTTAAATGTCTATTCCTTCTAATATGCTATTAAATACAACAACAGGTCATATATAATGCCATAATGACGGAAACGTAATTGAACTTGGACTTGAAGACAAAGGAACTTGACGACAAAACTGCAGTCCTCAGTGATGTACATTCAGACCTCTTATCAAATTTATAGAATGATAAATTACCTTTCCGTGATTGTGGCATTATTACATATGATCTGTTGTTGTATTTAACACTGTATTAGAAGGAATAGATATCTAAAAATGTTCATTTAAAAATAAAAATATTCGGTATGAATTAAACTACGACAACAGATGGCAGCACCAAAAATATTTTGGATTAAAATAAAAAATATATTCTATGTTTTTGGGGGCATTAAATTTAGTTTTAATACAATCTAAGCATTGCATTTTATCTTTCAGAAAATATTTCGTAACTGTTTGAGCAGAATTTCGGCGAAATATGTGTGCCGCGAAAGTTAACAAAGCGCGGATAGGGCAGAAAATTTACTGACGCTCACCCTTAAAAATAAACACGTTGAATCTCGTTATATACAAATTGTCTTTTCATCTAATAAACATACTTGAAATATTTGCACCCAAAAGTTTGAAGAGAAATTAAATTAAAATGAGAATAATAATATTTTATGAAAATTTTAAATGACACAAGTGTTTAAATATTATAATTTTTTTTTTTTAAACTGTGCGGTAAATATTGATATTACTGCACAATACTAAGGAAAGAGTTAAAACTTCTTAGGGTACTTTAAATTGGACATTTTCTGGCTTTCGCTGCAACAAAGTGTCAATAACATGT
This sequence comes from Amaurobius ferox, assembly GCA_951213105.1. Classification (NCBI taxonomy): domain Eukaryota; kingdom Metazoa; phylum Arthropoda; class Arachnida; order Araneae; family Amaurobiidae; genus Amaurobius; species Amaurobius ferox. The sequence continues at coordinate 135,550,974 of OX578134.1, forward strand.
AAAATCTAACGTTTTAACAAGGTCATTTTCAATGTTAAGAATTGACAGATGATTTAGCCTCAAGGTGGATTTCGGTCGTTTTCCACCCATGTTAAAGTATAGGCCTTTCCTATTATCATAACCGCAAAAGAACGGCTGTGCAAATCCTTTTGGAATTTGTACGAGTGATAGAATGATATATGTAGTTTCTTGTGTAGTCAGAAAATTCGTATAATATCAATTAATTAATTATCTATAAATAAAATACTCAAACAAAATTATAAAGTTTTAGTTTTACAGCTGTGAAATAGATGGCGCTATAGAGGCGTCGCACAGCGATCGGAGTACTTTAAAAGCCGTTTTCTTATTTCCTACACCGAATATTTTACATTTTCTGACTACAGGAGAAAATAGGGGTTTAGCTTAATCATGTAAATCCAATGGTTTTATACTTTATTCAGTAATTTGCACGTTTATATGATAATGCGATTTACAGTGGCTGGCGAACTTTCGGTCATTTGTGCAGCCAATGCCCGACAATATTGGCGTAAGATCAGTAGCACAGCAACCTTAGCTGTGAATGTAAATAAAAACACTTTGTTACTTCAAAAATATAGAAAAAAAATGTAAATAAAGGTAAGTATTATATTTGATACATTTCTAGCACAACTCCACTATTCCTATAAAGCTTAAAATTGTAATTCTTAAAACGCTGTTGCTTATTTATTGGACTCAGTTTCAGCAATCAATTGGCAATACAAAGTGAAAATTTTTTTCTGTAAGTTTTGGATGCTGTACGTTAGAAAATTTCTTTTGAGCTTTGCACCTTATCAGTAAATGCATTAAAATGTAACTTGCAGACAGATTATGTTTAAATGGTAATAAATGCGTGCAATACACATTTTTTTTAATAGCAAGTAATATTGCATGAAAACATTGGAGAGTTTGTAGTCGGCTTTCCCAAAATAGTGCTTCATGAATACCAATATTCTAAGATACAAATAAGTACAAGCTGGTGCTGCACTTACTTATTTATCTGAAAATATTTATGAATGAAAAATTTATTTATAGGTATTTGACTACATTGGTTGAATATTTTACAGTGAAGCAATTAATTAAAGAGTTCAAATTTAAACAACGGGAGAAAAACAAGAGCTATAATCGAAAATTGCACCTTTTTTATAGAGTAATCAAGATGCACAATCTCCCAATACTATCTTAGCTAAGGATTGAACCTTGTAGAATAATATCCATAACAAACATCAATCAATAATACGTTCATCACATTTTATAGAATCCTACAATCGCCCTTGAAAGCATTTCAATGCATTTTTATACTATTATATTAAACCAAATATATGAAAAGTTTAATACTACATTGCCATGGCCCATGAGGATTTAACATTCCAGCATTAATCATCGTATCCATAAATTATATAGCCTTATATAAAACATGGCATTAAAATATATTCTTGAAATATAAATTCTATAAATATGGATTTCTTCAGTAATAGAAGAAAAATTTGTCGAACTGAACCAGTTTATTCTAAATATTAACTAATAAAATTAATGGTTATCCAGAAAACTGAATTGTGAACCTATATGCTTCTTATAACATTGTACAAAAAAATACAAAATTAAATTTTTCAATTGGTAGCTTTATTAAATATTCTTGTTTAAAATGTTGTAACGAAAGGACATTTTTTGAACATGGTATTCAGCATATGCTCCTTTTATTGCAAATTCAGCTGAACTGCAAATATAAAAATTCTGCATAAAATAAATATTGTGCATAAAGGAGTAGTTGTTTATTATATTTTTAAACTAGTTTGTAAAATATCTGTAATAAAGTGTCAAAAAATTGAAATTTACCATGGTAATGGAAGTACAAAATTTCTCAAATTCCAAATATTGCATTACCGTATAAATATAATTTTGGGTTGCTCATTGAGGCATCATGTTATAATCATCATTAACTAATATTTATGAACCAGAAGAAAATATAGAGTGGTACTTGCACAATTGTAGAAATGATTTTTTTATCTTTTTTCTGAAAGTTAAAATTTTTCAGTGTTTTCTTTTTTGAACAAAGTACCCCTGCACCATCATCATTAGCATGTGAACATTTGACCAACATCGAGTCATACAGACTCTTTTACCACATTAAATTAAGTCTTGTTCAATATAATATGCAATTTGACACTAAAGGCTCTGTTTCTTCATTAGTTATACTGATAACTGTCTGTTTACATTGCTTGATGCCAACTTTTTCACGTCTGGCACAAATAAATATATATGTGGTAGCGATGTATTTTACAAATGATTTAAAATAATGGATATCATTTATTTTAAGATGAGTCTGAACACCATGCCATCTCATACAAAATGTAAAAATAGATATTTATTTGTTATATCCAATTTTAAGTTTAAAAACATTTTCATTTAGTTATATAGTTATTTGCCGACGAATTTTAAAATTTATGTGTTAATTATCATCAATTTAAATAATAAATGAATGACAAATCATTAGATTTTGAACGTCATTTTATTAAAACATCCATCAGATGTACATATAATATAAAAGCCAGAGTGCTTTCAGGTATCATCATCATACCCTTCCTCAGTGGCGTTAAATAAAAAATTATGCTAACATGCTTAAATACTATCCACTACCGGCAAGTTGAATTTACATATTATAAAATTGGCATTACTACTAAACATGTTTAATGCATCCACACAAAATCACCAGAAACAGATTTAAATTTTACAAAATTACAAATACAAAAAAGACAAATTATCATAATCCAGTTTAAGCACAAATATATATAAGTAAAAAAAAAAAACAATTTTTTTTTTTTTTTTTTTTTTTTTTAATATTTTATATTTTAGAGGTAACTTTGTAAAGGTTTGACTCGCATGGAGTCGAGAACATGTCGCCAGGCATAACTTAAAATATTGACAGGGTTAAAATTACAGATAGAGGTGCGATGTAGATAAATAAAGAGGAATTCATAGAGTAAAATTGTCCGGGAGTTATTACAGCTGATCAAAAGAAAGGAATTTTGGAAAAGGGGTTGAAAGTTATCATTAATCACTAATTGGGCAAGAGCTGTCGATTGCCTACCGTTTTTAACGTCCCTATTATGTTCAGTTAACTATATACCAACCGTGCGTTTAGTGCTACCAATATAAAACTTATAAACATTATCTAGAAAAAGAGGGGGTACTACATATACCCCAGCATGGCTCTTAAAGTTATCTTTATCCCTAAATTTATCAGTACAAATGCGATTAAACAAACTGGTAACTGTTGATTGAGCAGGTCTAAAATTAAACTCGATGCAAAATTTGAATTTAATAAGGGGATGAAATTTTTTTTGGGTAGTACGGAAAACTAGCTTTAAATGGCAAACATTCATTAATGGGAATGAGTTTAGAATTGGGTTGAATAAAATTACGGTGAATATTTGAAAAGATTTGATAAACTCAAAAGAGTAACCGGCATCCTGACCAAGTTTAAAGATGAAATCAATTTCACTGTGTAAAGACGAAATAGTAGAGCAAACATTAAAAGCCCGGTTATATTAGTACATATTTTGTCATATATTGGAATCAATTACGGCCTTTAGGTTTTAAGATTACGGGATTATTGATATTTTCAATTTATTATGTCATCTGTTTTATTTTGATAAAGATTTTAGAAACTCATAAGTTGTAGTACGGGCCATATACAGTTTCAGCTCTTTTATTTTGCATAAATTTATTCAACTTCATATATTTTATAAATTTGTTTACAAACAAGACCAGAACTTTTTATTGTTCAGATCTGCTCCTGAAGATAATTTTGTATATCAAGAACAGATACTTTTAAAATTCTTTTTAGAAGCATTAAATTAAATATTTTAATAGAATATTTTGATTAACAATGTCATTTAGTATACTATAGGAATTTGCACATGATTGTGAATTTTAAGTTTCTTTATATTATATACTTCATACGAAGAACGGGTATGCTGCTAGTGTGTTTATATGATTAAAGCACTGAAACCACACTCAAGAAAAGCAGTATTTGAGGGAAGAGGTGTAAAACTCCAGGACTGTAGACAGGAGTATGTTTAAAGGGGAGGTTTAAGAGGTTCAACACCCACATGATGTTACAAAACATAACATTTGGTACATGGGCATCATATATCTATTTTGCTGCATCCAAGCCAGAATATATTTTCTGTTACTGTAGTTTCAAACAACTTGAATGTTGCAAAGAACAATGTTTCATTTTGACTTTGGAATGTCATCGAATAAATATAAATGCAAATTTATATTTATATTGCTTCAATTTTTTTATGAAATTATAATTTTTCTGTATCAGGTTTTAATTTACCCATCTGCATTTTTCGTACAAAGCAAACTTTTATTACTTAATATGGGAGGAATCTTTTATCCGGTAATTTAAAATTCAGTTTCATATGTAATATCAAATTTTTCTGTTTCAATTTTGATTTATTTTTAGTTTTTTATTTATTTTGACTTGGCCCAACCCGACATGAATTTAATAAAATGTAGTCCGAACCTGCCCTATGGGCTAGGTCGGACCTAAATTCACGGACCAGACCCGAAGCCATACAGACCTCTAACTCTGACCCCCTGAGTTGAACTCATTTCAGTAAATATTGTTTCCAATATTGTTTCCAATATTGTTTCCAAGAAACATTATTTAATACGGAAATAAGTGATTCTAATAAGTTGAAACTATAAAATTTGTATAATTTATATATATGTATAAAAAAATGAAGTTTTAATGGACTTTTGTACTAAAATAATTCACTAATCGATAGACTAAAGTGAACTGATGTAGGAATCTATAAAATTTTGTCTGAATATCTATACAATTTTGTTATATGTTAATCTATAGAGTTTTGTTAATATTGTTTGAATCTATAAAATTTTCTTCCAAGTTTCGCACCATTTCAATAAATGCAATATCATTAAATTTATGTTGCAGGCAACTTATGTCAGATATCACAAAGACAAATACACTATGATTTTTTCAAACAGTGGGTATTATTCATAATTTGCCATTGTATGTAATATTCATAATTATAATTTGCAAACTTTATATTTTTGCGACATATAATTAAGGAAAATCAACATCAATTTATAAATTAATGGAGTTGTGTTTTTAAATGTATTAATTATAATATTTACCCTTCTGCACTTTGTTTTCTTATTTTTTTTTATTTAAAAAATGAAATTTTTCAGTTTATTTTTATTTACAGCACAAATTGAAAAAGAATCTGCTAAATACTAATTCTTGTATGGAGACTGTTCGACCTAACCCAAGATGTCAGGTAACTGTTTAGATGACCGTGACAGTGTCACTCAGTTTAGACCAGAACCCAATGGGGGGGGGGGGTAGCAAGCACAGGGATTGCAACATCCTTCCCCTAACCCATCACCTTTTAGATGGTGTTTTGGGTCTACAGACTAACATGCTCATACACTATGTAGACACAGAAATAGTTTTGGGCATCATCGGCATTGGAACCCTTGCCATACTGTGTGCAAATCCTCCACCATCACTGAACAATGTAATTTTTTATTTGAATGAATATAACAGGGTGTTCCTAAATATAACAGGGTGTTCCCAATAAAGGAGATATCTATTTAGCAAAACAATATGAATTTGAAAAACAACCTTAAGACATGAAAGTATAAATATTTATTCGAAATAATACTATATGCGCCAGATTTAATTATCAATTTCCACTTTTGTGACCATCCGTGTTTCTACAGATCTGAAAGCTATAAACTGTTTTGTAGAGCACACATTCAAGCATTTCAGCTATTATTTGAACTAATGAACTGGTTTACAACAAATGCAATTCAAATCAAGATAAATAAGTAAATGTATGTTTCAGAAATCAACTGTCTCGACATGAACATCCAAATAAGTGCAAGACTATGTAGGCCAAACTGAAATGGCTAACGCTTGAATAAAAAAATTCAGTTGATTTCTAAAATGTATGTATGCTTATTTATCCTGATTTCACTGCATTTTACACTGTAAACCAGTTCATTATTGATTGTGTGCAAAGTCATGCGCTGTACTTACCTTTTGAGCTGTTGCAGTAATATGATTTGAATATCATCCCTCTTTTTAATTCTTCTGTGTTTCCACTAGTGACTTAATGAAACTCCCCAGATAGAAAATATGTAAAGGTGCTAAATCAGCTAGGACAAAACTTTCGGTGCAACTTTTACATCTAAATAATGGAATTTTATCTCTTAATTTGTTATATTTTCTGGATAACAAAGAGGGGAGGGAGGAGCAAAAATTGTGTTAAGATGCCATTTGGGTGCTTTTGCAAGTGAACTAACACAACAAAAATATCTTTTAAACTTAAATGAAAATTAACAGATATTATTCTTTGTCTAATGTTTTCTGACAGCATACATGCTTTGATTATGTTGTTGTTGAGACCCAGACCGTCCGACCTACCAGAAAGGTGTAAGGTAACTGTATGGACGGCCGGGAAGTGCCACCCAATTTAGACCGGAACCCAGTGGGGGAGGCATCCACAGGGACCGTACCCTCCTTCCCCTACCACCAACCTCTCGGAAGGACTTACGGACCCACATGTTTAACGTGATCGTACTCCGCATGAACACGGCGGCATTTGTGGTAGCGTGCAAACCACGGGGATACCGCACCCGAGATGGCCAACAGCACGCGGTGTTCCGAGGTGGTCACCCACCAAGTACTAACCGCGCCCGATGCTGCTTGACTTCGGTGATCTAACGAGAACCGGTGTTTTCAGCACGGTACGGCCGTTGGCCCATGCTTTGATTATGTGATACAATTCATAGTACACTAAAGAATGATAAATTAGAGTCGCACCTACATAGAGTAGCATCTACATAGAGTTTTCCTAAATATGTCGATTTGATTTATATCAAATTAGTCTAACTTGGATTTAAAATTTATATTGATTTAAAATGTATAATTAATTAAAAAGAAATTCTGATTTGTAAAAGTAAAAAGAGCCAACTGCAGATTTACTATCTTTGGGGTTTTCACAATTGGGTGGGGGTGAGGGGAGTTGCTATACAGAATTCTCCTAAAACTATTCATTTGATTTATATCAAACTTATCTAAATTAGAATTGACATGCACATATTAATTTAAAGTGTGAAAAAAATTCTGAGTTGTAAAGAAAAACATTAATGCTGATTTAGTATCTACAAGATTAAATAGTGATGAATTTAAGGAGTCTATAGTATACATTTTACATAAATTATTTGGGGACCTTTTAGCAATGGTGGAGTGACCATAAGTGACTTCTAATTCATCTTATCAGTAAATCCACCACTAATATAAGCTAATATCTCCATGTAGAATGACTGTGCATGAAACATCATATAATATTGATCGAAACTTCTTATAGAAATATCCATATTGATTGCAAGTATAGATTACCTTTTACTATGCAGGCTACCCCCCCCCCCAGAGAAGGGGAGGGAAGTTACAGCTTGCAAAGAAATTCATCAGTCACTCCAGTTATAAAGGAAGAAAGAGGCTTAACTGCAAAACTCACATCTCCATTTTTGTCATTTTACTCACTTTGTTTAAAATTCATAAAACCTGAGAACCTTTTCATTTTAATTGTCGCTATACTGTAAGCTGAAATGATTCACAAAAAGTAATTTAACCACAGGAAAACAAAATTTATCCATGGTAAAAAACAAGATTTAATTGATGAATGGTATGTTTTACATCAAAACTAATTAAAATGTAACATTTTAAAAGAATAAATATAAAAATATCTACTTTGGTTAAAATAAGTTTCAAATACTATATATTTTACAAATGATAATGAATCACACTCAACCATACTATGTAACGAAAAGGTAATAGAAAAGTAAGTAGATGGCTGATCATGTGAGCTGATAAAGTCTTCCTGTTGGCTGAATGGAAAATGTGAGTTTTGCAGCAAGATTCACAGTGGAGAATGTTAGTTTTTCAACTAAATTAGGTTCTGAATACTAAATAAATATCAAAGAATGTGACTTTTTCAGAATACTACTTGATTCACATACCTACCACCATGAACAAGAATATATATAAAAAAAAGCTTTTCGACCAAAAATGAAGAAGAGTAACTACACTCTTCAATACTGACTCAATTAACCAGATGACCTACCAATAAAATGCACTTACTCTTAATTTAGATCACTATATAGATTTAAATTGTCCTCTTCTAGATATATGTATATACAATCTGGTCGGTGTCTAACAGTCACTGGCTAATGGAAATGTCTGACTTCACCAATGGTGAAGTCAGACGTTTCCATTTGAGTTGGGGTATACCTTTCCATTTATAAGGGCTTTTTATTATTCACCTACTCAAACCTTTTAATTCTTTATTATACTCTAATTGTATTGCATTGTATGACATAGAAGTATTAAAGTATTGTAATATTTTTAATTTCATGATGAAAAAGATACATATTTTAAATACATGGCAATATTTAAATCAGTTTTCATAAGATAAGCAGGAGACCCCCCCCCCCCCGTCTGTTCTCCATGACATATAGTATTAGTGAGAAAACATTTTGGCCTGTGTGTCATAAAAAAATGGAACTTTTCAAGATCCACATTAGCATTAAGATTAGTGGCAAACCATGAGGGAAATATGGGAAGACAACGTCTACTCAAACAACTCCCTCTTAATTCATACATTATTCGACATATTTTATGTACTTAATTCAAACAATATACATTTAAAACAAAAGTTACTTGGTAGCTGGTTATTTGGATAGACACTATCTCCCAAAATTTCCTCCATGCTTCGCTGATTAGGATGTTTTAATAATGACTTAGTGTGTTGTAAATACACCCTCATTTACAAATAAAATTATTTATGGTATGAAATATAACTGACCACTGATTTTTTTTTTTTTTTTAATTGAAATATCGTTATTCTTTCCTTTTATCAGAAGAGAACATTCTAGGTCCCTGTATTTTTTAGGTATGATACACATACAATAATTGTTTTAAAGGAGTAAATGTTAATGTATTTCTGACCAGTTTGAAAATACTTTTTGAAGCTGAGTGGTTGATGCGGAAATTTTGAACAGTTTCATAGCCAAGCTACTCGACTCTAGATGCTGTTTTGAACTCATTCTTTAAAATAACGCATATATTAATTAATGTATAAATAAAACTGTTTGCACTTATATTTTGCTGTAAAATATGTAGAATGGAAAGCAATGGTAGAAATTTGATGCGGACAGCACATGATTTTCCCTACAAATTCAAATTCGTTTTCTTATTACTTTCCTTATATACATAATGTATAAGGAAAGTATTGTGACGGGGTCGAAAATTCGAATTCGAGTTTTCGACGGGAGAGCACGTTTCAAGCATCTCTGATCACGAATCGAACATTTTTGAAGTGATGTCTGTGTGTGTGTCAGTGACTCTGTGGAGACGATATCTCACGAACGCATGGAGCGATTCGAATGAAATTTGGTACAAAATAACAATCCGTGATTACTGGAAGCCTATTGTTTTAAAACACAATCGAATGTTCAGAACCCCCTAAATTTTCAAGTGAAATTTTGAAAAAAATCATCAAAAAATCAAAACCTTTAATAAAGTTACGTAAATAGACATACATTTCTTACGTAATTTTTTCTTAGAAAACGATTGAGATAAACTTTAGAAAGCTAGCATGAACTGTTCTCGAGATATTGTACATTTTTCAAATACGTTTATTAAAAAAATCCCATAAATTAAAAAAAATATTAACTGTTAAGAAACATGTTCACTTTGCATATGTAATATCATGCGATAAATTTGGTGACATCATTCTCGTGGATCTAACTCGTTCCATTTACGAGAAAAGATACTTTGAGTAATACTTGTGTATTTGAACGCCAATAATCATTTACCCGCTGTAAAAATAACTTATTTCTCTGTCCATAACGGTTGGCGAGATTTTAGCGACGAATTTAGGGGAATGTCGCCAACTTGGCAACATTTTTAATAGTTGCCAAATTAACAAAAATCTCGCCGAATGGATTAAAATGACGCTAAATCAATGAAAATGACGACTCATTGACGAAAATTCAATATCTTGGAAAGAATATACTATAATAAATCTCCCAATATCTTGGAAAGTATCTACTATAAGAATAACCTTTTTTTTACTGTAAAAGTAGTAAATTTATTGCATTATATAATTATATAAGGAAAGTCATGTGCTACCCACATCAGATTTTTTTTATTTCATGATGCATTAAATGTATTTTAATTGCAGAAAATAACATGTATACTTTTCTGATAGTATATCCAACTTACAGTTTTAATGCATTTGGCTATATATATATATATATATATATATATATATATATGTATATATATATATATATATATATATATAGCTCCAAAATTCCAAAAAAAGAACTGTTTATCCTAGTCATGGGGTCAATCTTATTCGCTGTGCTGTCAAAAATTACATGAAGAATAAGTACTTGATATATTTTAGCGATTTTATTCATTTATCTCATATTTTCACGATCCCGGCCATTCAAACAGCTACTGAAAGCCCTCGGGTCAGTCGAGTTGTCTGGGTCTTTCGCTAAAAAGGTCGGTTATATTTTTCTGAATCATACCAAAATCGAATCCGTATCTGTTATGTGGGTTTTAACCACACGTCCTGTTAGAACGCATAATCCAGTGGTATTGTTCATTAAAACAATCTCCGACATTGGCCGTGTCGAATAAAAATACATAAAAATCAAATTATTGGAAAATGAGGACAACGGACATGATATAAAACATTAACATTATTTATTGACAAAAGGAAATTAAAATAATAATAATAAAAGAACATATTTAATTAATTCAATTAACACTCTTACTACAACATAAATATTCTCTACTGCCATATGTGTTTGGCATTCCCTAAATCATAAATATTTAAAATGTATATATATTTAAATCCCCTTCATTTAAGTTTTCTAATAAATTCTTTCTAATTATTTACTCAAGTGGAAAGTGAAATAGAATGTCGAGAGAGTGTACATTAACTAATAAATCGTCATAAGACTAGTAGTATAAGAGACATGCATTCAGTACCTTCAAAAACATCGTCGCTGGATGTGGAGCCCTTCGACCGCGGAAATGCCGGTCATCGCTGCAGACCTCTTTTGGGAGAACTTTTCTCTCCGGAGCACAAAACCAAATCTCTGTTCCTTCTGAGCACACAACCAATTCCCTGTTCTTTCTCTAAAAATCTAACACTCTCTCGAACATCCGAAAAATGTCTCCTCCTACACAATTAAGCCCCAGGTTTGTTACTGGTTCCCCCAATTGAAGCCCCTGGTATTTTCATTGGATATTTCCAAAAATGTCCAGTAATTGGGTGCTGTGATGACAGGAGGATGGCGATCATCCCAGAATTAATATCTGGCAGGTGGACCGCGGGTTCTCACGACCTTGCGTGCACGTGCAGCCGAACCGGACAAGGGTCAGCTCTCCCCAAGAGCGCCCTGCTGTGCGCCCCTTTGTAACTGGGCGATCGTTGTCCATATTTCCCAGAAACATGGCTTGCTCATCCTTTTGCAGGTGTTCTCTTAGGGAACTGTATATGAATTAAAAGAGAAGTACAGGGACTATCTTTGTAGGTTACGCTCCTCCATAATTTGCAATGTCCCAAATTTGCCTTGGGACATTCACCCCCTTCCCTGTAGTAGAACCGTGCCATAGGCTAGTAATCACCTAAAAAAACCTGTAATTGTATTTACACACACACATATATATATATATATATAACACAATAATGTCACAATGCACACCAATGTCATTAAACTCATGGAGAAATAAAGTATCAAATATTTTCTGTCCGACATATCTCTCAGTTCTATAGCAATTCTAAGTCCAATAAATTGGCTGTCCAAAAGTTGAAGGAATATCCATAATAGCAATGATAAACGCAAAGTTCAAAAGTTTGTAGAGTCTTAAAAAGTTCTTTTACAGGAAATTGTACTAGAGGGTTTGTGGCTATAGCACGCCACTGTCTCCAATTTCAGTGTCATGGTAGGTGCAAAGAAAATCGAGAGCTTGGAGATCTGCAGATGGAGCATAACACTGTCATGGAAGTGAAAATTGTGATCTTTGAGAGTTTATGTGAAAATCACGCCACTGAATCATTGTATGACTGTCATGGAAGTGCAAATTGAAAGCCTGGAACTCTGTATGTGGAGTAAACATGTGGGAAGTTTTCTTGTGAGAACAACACACCACTGTTTGCATCATATAACTGAATTTTTGTGCATGGAAGAATCTTAATTGAGGCACACACTTTATCGATACACCAATGCATACATGCTCGTATACATACAGTCTGATGACACAAATTCTCTCTCTGGAATTTACAATACCCATTAAACATTAAGTCCCTGACTTTTTTTTTTTTTTTTTTTACAAAAACTAATTCCCTTCTTAATTCGCCATTATTCAATTTTCAAAATACAGTACTTACTTTCTCCTATTTCACTGTTATGTATAATTTATCTATTCTCTAGTCCTGCAAAGTGAACATTATTCTCCCATCGTTATTATCATTTATTTTTTTTTTCTTATTTCTCTTTCTCACATTCCTTTCAACATTTAAGTTGCCCACAAAATTTTCTCACTGATTAAACATCTCACCATTTACTAATATTTACAAATACATTATACTATCTTATTGAAAATACAAAGAAAAACAAACAAATAAATTTTTGACAATATTATCACGAATTGTCATGCCATATTACATTTCCTAATAAATTCATAATTTGTACAAACACAATAAACCTATATATATATTTTTTTTCAAATTATCAATCAACTCTCCTTTATCTATATCCCTTATATACATAATCCAAAATTGTGTATTCCGAATCTCGCCTTAGCGTTTTGAATTTTCGTTTAATAAACCATTTTCTAAAAAATTTCATACTTCTCTTACATTTAATTTTATCATAATTCCTTGCAAATTTTCCTTTTAATAAACCAATTCGTGTCCGTAGTTCTCTGTAATACTATCTGCCATAAATCCGTAATTATCTTACATTTTAAAACTCCCTTATATTTCTTTGGCGATCTACATTCGTAATTCCTTTATAGTAAACATTCCGTAAGCGGTAAGTATTTTCTTTAATTTCTTTCTTGTAATCCGTCAGCTTTCTTTTCTTTTTTTTTTTACTCTGTGCATAAAGGCTCACCCGGGAGCCTTTATGCACAGAATAAACTTTTCCCGTCAACGTCAGTAAACAAGCCCTTTTCATGAAACCAGTTTTCCCAGGGTTGGCAAGACTAGTTTTTCGGAAAAGTCCCGATTTTCAAAGGATTCCGTGCTCTTACAGTTGTGGACCCGTAGAAGAAAAAATCCTGTATGTTTGACCGACCGACCGACTGTCGTGTGAGAAGGATAAAGCGTGTGTATTATATTATATTTATGATGTGTTTATGACGAGAAAAAAGAAATATATTATTTGTGTCTAATACCGTGGATTACACAATGTACTATCTACCCGGAGGAAAGGGGTAAGTGTTTTTATTTATCCATTATCTTTTAAAGGAAGAAAAATTACTTTATCGCGCATGGCTAAATGTTAACGTGGAACCTTACCACGGTTTGCTAATGTGCAATATAAGTACGTCTAGGATGGTAGATCATTCCCCTAGTTTCACTCAAAAATGCATAGATATTCCTTAAAGTTTTAATTTTTAACTTTAAAAATTTATTATATTAATGTGTTAGTATTTTTAAATTTTTACATATGTCTCATTGTCATCAATTCCTATTCATTGTTATCCCTTATGTTAAAATAATTGTATGTTATTCTCATTCTCCCTGTGGTTATTTATTCATTTATTTATTTTTAAAACGTTTATTTACTTTATCCCAATTCCGTGTCATTACTATCCGCTTACTGATTTTAATGTAATTTTCCTTTATTCTTATATTTAAATTCTTGTTATTATCATAAAAATAATTTTCGCCATACCCATTCCTATATATTTTATTTATTTATTCCGTTTTTCTTCTAAATCACTCGCTTATAATATTTAAAATGTCGCAAAGTGTTTTCCGTTAAAGTCTTACTTAAATTCATTTTTTTTTTTGCAATAATTATTTAGAATTCCATCTGTTTATAATGCACTAGTTATTTAAAATTACCTCCATTTATTACCTCTATTTGCACTCCAATATTATTTTAAAATTTCATGTTCATTTAAACTTTCCTCTAATTAATGTAACATTTATTTAAAATTCCCTAATTAATGCTTCAAAGTTTATTTAAAATTTCCTAATTAATGTAATATTTATTTAAAATTCCCTAATTAATAATTCAATGTTATTTAAAATTTCCTAATTAATGCAATATTTATTTAAAATTACTTCTATTTATAATGCAATATTTATTTAAAGTTTGCGCCCCGTTTTACGCGCTTTTCGTGTAATTTTTGATGTATATTTTCTCTCGCCCCTTTTTTTTTTATTATATATATATTTGTATATAAAATTTGTTGTAGTCGTGTTTCCAAAATTCACCCATATTTCTCTTCAAATTCTTACCTAACCTTATTTTTCTTTATTTACAATTTCAATACCGAGTTTAAAATATAAAAAAAAATTTGTATATCTATTCCTACATTTATTTTAAATTTTTATTCTTTTCTAACCTTACTTCTTAAGGCTCCTCATCACACAAAAATATCCAGATTTCTTTCCGTCTGAGATCGGACCAACTAGTTTGCGTTCCCCCACAGCAGGACCGGCAGCTTCCAGGAGCTACCTTGCTGTGACAGAAAGTTATTAGTGTCAAATTCCCGTGCCTGGAGATCTTCCACTTACCATTGTATGTGTCCCCAGAGTACTATATCACTTTGAGCACGTGTCTTCATCCATCACCTCCGATAATGAGACCAACACACAAGGCTATAGGCCACAGGAAAGTGAAAAATGCAGTCAGCAAGGTGGTGTAATATTGAATAAGAACCATCGTTGATTATTTTGCGTGGTAGTAAAATCTTTGTTTTAAAAAACTACAGAGGAAATAATTATTTTTTATTACAAATATTTTACAGTTTGTAATCCATTTTGAACATGAAATAGAATAGCATTCTATATCACCATGACTAGAGGCATAATAATAAATATTACTACTACTACTACTACTAATAATAATAATAACTTCCTATTTATGCAATTAGGGATTGCAATCTCGGATGTTTTTACAATATCGGGATTTCGGGAATAGAAATTTTTCTAATCCCAATATCTGACAGAATTGGTAATTTAATATTACTTTTAAAATACACCCTAATTTATGTTCTTACGTTTCAATTTTCACGTAAACGATAAAGTTTTAGACCATTTCACGCAATAAACTCGACATTAGTCCTAGGATTCAAAATATAGCAGACTTCGAACAAGAGGAATTTAAATTGTGGATGGATGTACAAATATGATAAATTCCCCCATATTATTCTACGCTTGAAAATTTTATAATTTGAAAAATTGGTCATGATAGAAAGAGAATGATATTGAGGACTAGAGCCATGTACTTCGACGTGAGAAGCCAGCGATGTAAAATCATCATTGCTGTAGCTAGGGGTAATTTAAGTGTATACACATCTTTTGAAAAATTTTCGATTCTTAATTAAATAGTTTATTTTAGGTATGATACATAGGACAGGAGAAATAAAAAGTATATTTGAATTTTTATTAACAATAGTAAAATAAATCACACCAATCTTACTTCAACATTATTTAAATTTATTACAAACAAGGATCACATTTGAGAAAATGTGTCAAATAAATCAAATATTTCTTCACTTTCCAACATAGTTGTAACGTGTTTATGACTTTGTCATTCTGTTTGTCCGTTTGCATGCTAACTGCCGTAAAAATGACGTCATCAAAATGAAATGTTAGTATATTGGTGAGACGGTCCCTGGGATATATAGGAATGAAAATTAATAATATCACCAAATTAGTTTCAGATTTAACCCGGATTGAAGAAATGGAATAAATGCTTCGAATATTTTAGGAAATATTCTAATTTATCACGTGAAATATGTAAAAAAAAATTTCAACAAAATGTGTTCGGCAGTTTTTAAAATAAAAATTGAAATAATAATTACAACAGAGGAATCGTTTGAAAGTGAATTAAAATTTAAACTTTGAATTTGATGGGAGATTTTTTGCGCTAATTAGTCACTTTCTGAAAACATAAATTGTTTGAAACATGATTTAAATGGGAAATCTATCTCCATGGTTTATTTTAAACAAGCTTTTACTGAACAATGAAAAGTATAAAGAAATCAAAATGGTTATTTAATTTCGCATTTTATGACGCAGATTCTATCTGATACCATGTTGCTCGGCAACGGAATAAAATTAAGTGTGTTGTTAATATTTATTATTATTACTTTCCTTATATACATAATGTATAAGGAAAGTATTGTGATGGGGTCGAAAATTCGAAATCGAGTTTTCGACGGGAGAACACGTTTCAAGCATCCCTGATCACGAATCAAACGTTTTTGAAGTGATGTCTGTGTGTGTGTGTGTGTGGGTCTGTGGAGACGATAACCGACGAACGAATGGACCGATTCGAACGAAATTTGGTACAAAAATCACAATCCGTAAACACGGGAAGCCTATTGTTTTTATACGCAATCGAATGTTCAGAACCCACATAAATTTTCGAGTGAAATTTTGAAAAAATCGTCAAAAAATCAAAACCGCTAATAAAGTTACGCAAATAGACATTTCTTATGTGATTTTTCATTAGAAAACGATTGCCATAAATTTTAGAACGCTAACATGAACCGTTCTCGAGATATTGCGCATTTTTCAAAAAATTATCAAAAAGTTATACAAAAGAAAAAAAAAATATATTTCCAATTGATAAACATGTTCACTTTTCATATGTAATACCATGCGATAAATTGGATGACATTATTCTCGTGGATCTAACTCGTTCCATTCATGAAAAATATACTTTGAGTAATATTTTTGTATTTGAACGCCAATAGTCATTTATCTGCTGTAAGAACAACTTATTTCTCCGTCCATAACGCTTGGTGAGATTTTGGCGACGATTTTGGCGGAATTTCGCCAACTTGGCAACATTTTAAATTGTTGCCAAATTAACAAAAATCTCGCCAAATTGATAAAAATGACGTTAACTTAATGAAAATGACGACTAATTGACGAAAATTCAATATCTTGGAAAGAATATAAGTATCTACTATAAGAATACCATTTTTACTTTCCTTATATACATAATGTATAAGGAAAGTATTGTAACGGGGTCGAAAATTCGAATTCGAGTTTTCGACGGGAGAGCACGTTTCAAGCATCCCTGATCACGAATGAAACATTTTTGAAGTGATGTCTGTGTGTGTGTGTGTGTCAGTGAGACTGTGGAGACGATAACTGACGAACGAATGGACCGATTCGAACCAAATTTGGTACAAAAATCACAATCCGTAAACACTGGAAGCCAATTGTTTTTATACGCAATCGAATGTTCAGAACCCCCTTAAATTTTCGAATAACATTTTGAAAAAATCGTCAAAAAATCAAAACCACTAACAAAGTTACGCAAATAGACATTTCTTATGTAATTTTTCATTAGAAAACGATTGGCTTAAATTTTAGAACGCTAACAGAAACCGTTCTCGAGATATTGCACATATTTCAAAAGAATTATCAAAAAGTCATGTAAAATAAAAAAAAATATTTCCTATTGAGAAACATGTTCACTTTTCATATGTAATACCATGCGATAAATTGGGTGACATCATTCTCGTGGATCTAGCTCGTTCCATTCATGGAAAAAGATACTTTGAGTAATACTTTTGTATTTGAACGCCAATAGTCATTTATCTGCTGTAAGAATAACTTATCTCTTCATCCATAATGCTTGGCGAGATTTTGGCGACGAATTTGGCGGAATGTCGCCAACTTAGCGACTTTTTGAAATGTTGCCAAATTAACAAAAATCTCGCCAAGTGGATAAAAATGACGCTAAATCAATGAAAATGACGACTAATTGTCGGAAATTCAATATCTTGGAAAAAATATTAGTATCTATTATAAGAAAAACCTATTTTTTTACTGTAAAAGTAGTAAATTCATTACATTGTATAAGGAAAGTCATGTGTTGCCCACATCAGATTTTTTTAACTGTAAAAGTAGTAAACTCATTGCATTATATAAGGAAAGTCATGTGTAGCCCACATCAGA
Organism: Amaurobius ferox; assembly: GCA_951213105.1. Taxonomy (NCBI): domain Eukaryota; kingdom Metazoa; phylum Arthropoda; class Arachnida; order Araneae; family Amaurobiidae; genus Amaurobius; species Amaurobius ferox. Next base: position 135,569,270 of record OX578134.1, read on the forward strand.
TTTTTTTTTCTATTTGAATAATAAATAAATGGATGTAAAAATGTATTTTATAAATGAACAGATTGATTGTTCTTTTAATTATATTAATTGCGGAGTGCGTACATCACTTTCATTTATTTTGGCAAAGAGTTTTCAAGTTCATATATTGTGTTTAGCTAATAAACTCATATATTGTGTTTACCCAATAAATTCATTTTGCCGATTGTTGAAGCAGAAAAAGAGTAGAACGGGTTGTTGTTGCTGTTGTTGAGACCCAGACTGTCCGACCTACCAGAAAGGTGTAAGGTAACTGTTTGGACGGCCGGGAAGTGCCACCCAATTTAGACCGGAACCCAGTGGGGGAGGCATCCACAGGGACCGTACCCTCCTTCCCCTACCACGGGTGTATCTTCTAATACAATTTTAGTGTTTTCATTTAGTATATACAAACGGTATCAGGATATTTTATTCTTCAGATTTGCAAATTCAGAGCTACGAATTTACCGGAATATCTCTAAATAACTTGGTTAATTTTCTTAAACTTTACCAAATTAGCGGAAATGTCTCGAAATTGATAAAAATGACGCAAATCAATGAAATTAAATTCGTTTTTTTAGAAGAGAGTGCTGAAATGATGTTTCGGTAGCATCTGTCGGTCAGTCCATCCATCCTACTTAGTAACACATTTAGCGAATTTTTTTAATATCACCAAATTGATAAAAATGTTTGTAAATCCGTAAAAATACTATGGAATTGATAAAATCGCGCTTAATAAATGAAATTAATTGTGTTTTGTTAGGGGATAGTATTGTGATGATGTTTCGTCAGTTTGTCGCAAAATGGGACTATCAGTTCTACAGTACCACTTGGCGATGAATTTGGCGATTTTTTAAAATGTCGCTTATTTGACGAAAATGTCACGTAATGTTCCATAGAAATATAATTATTTAGACGATATAATGACAAAATAATTACAACAAAAATATAATTATAAATTTTAAATATTTACAAGAGAAAAATAGAAAAAGAAAATTAAGTATATGATATACTTATATATCCAACGGTAAAGTAAAAATTGAAATTACAGCAGAATATTATTAAATAGTGATTGGCAAAACTAGCTAACTCGAGAATGAAGAAAGAGACGCTCTATATCGAGTAAGCATACTGAAATAAAAAGGTCCAGTATCTAAACCGTTTTCCACTCCCAACTCAAAATGCCTTTCCACGTAACGTGAGAACAATTTTCACCCTCTACACTTCTTCCTTTCATGACCGGCGGGATTAGTTCTGCCCCTTATCCTCCTCCTGACAAGAAGAAATCCCGCCGCCTTCGAATAAACGCCCATAAACAACGTCTCCCCACGGGAATCCTGTCAACCCCTGAAGGAAATAAGAAAGAGGGGGAAAGCAAAATACAATTTTTTTCAGATCCATATTTGCTTCAATTAAAAGTTGCTGGAAATCTATTTATGATAGCGCAAAAATTTAGGCATCTATCGAAAGCTAAAATTCTATTCATGTGCACTACTTTTTTCAAATTCGAGTATTATGAAATGCAAATTGATAAAAGACGATTAAACTTTTAGTTTTGACTTTTCTTAGTGACTCTCAACTTCAATAAATTGTTAAAAATACTTAACAATAATTTTAACAAAAAGTAAAATTATAAAGCAAACTTCAATTTCTATAACTTTGAGATCCTGAAAACAAAATTGAAATAGGTTGATTTTTGGAGGAGCTATGCTATCTAGCACTAGCACTAAAACGGCCATACATTAACATGGAAGGTGAAGATTGAAACTTGTGACTGATGAAGCCCCTTAAAGCATACGTGTGAGAAGGCATTGGCCTATGTACTGATGTCTTGTTAAGTTTCTCTTCATCCTGTATACTCTCCTCGATTCTGGAACCTTCCTGCGCAGAATTGACTAAGGAGAGATCCCTGTGTTTTTCCCTTGTATCAGAAACCAGATCTTGCGATTCCGCTTGTACTGTTTGCGTTTGTACGGAATCAGTCCCCTTTTTATTTTCGATGTCTTCCTCTTGCCCAAGCTGGAGGGGGGGGGGAATCGTCAAGTTGCACTTGACGCTGGTCCAGAATACGGTCCGAAATAATGGCATTCTCGTTGTTGGTGCTCTCTGGCATGTGATGAGGAGGGATGGCATGTTCAGTGTTAGTCGCAATTTCTATCTTTGGCACGGCTAGGTTCTTTGCCAGGGGAACGGATGTGCAGTTGTTTGTGAGAGGAGGAGGGGGCGTTCGTTCATCATTATTGTGTTGGCTATTGACATTCTGCGATTGGCGTGCGTTTTGTTTACTTATAACTTGTGGCTCAAACTCGTCAAATAAGAAGTACGGGAAGGAATTGTTGCTTTCCGGTTGAGGAGATTGAATTGGTTCTATATTTGGGGTGGGTAATAGTGGCGATTTGTACTTAATAATTTTCGTTGATTCCTGAGGGTGTTTTAAGTATTCCCTCCTATCGATGATAACTCTCAGACGATTTATGTGGACTCTTTGTGTCTTAGCGAAAGGTTTTTCACACAATTGGATAATGTATATGAACCTGTTTATTCTATTTATTATTCGGTATGGACCTGAGAACTTTGCTGTACCAAACGCATTTTGCCCCTCTAAAAACACTCGACTCCCTATTTTTAACTCTTGCATGTTGGCTCTGGAAAACTGCTGTTCTTCCTGTCGGTCTTTTGCCTGATTTAAATTTTTGGTTACTGCCCTAAAAGTATTTTGCATGGTAGTGATTTTATTTGAAATGTAACTGGGATATGCTGTGTCCTGTTCATTTAAAATTTGTGATTCGAATAGTGTTGGTATGTCCCGCCCGTAGAAAAGAAAATTTGGTGTTTCCCTGTTGATGAATGTGCTGTTGCGTTGTATGTCATCGTGTGAATTTGGACTGCTGTATCCCAATAAGGCGAGTTTTCTGTGAGTGTGTATATGGTATTTTTAATGGCATGGTGTGGTTTCTCTATTTGTCCATTGACAAATGGGCACCGAACTGACGTGAGTCTTGATATTATCTGTAACCTCCTTGTCATTGCTTGGAAAATTTTTGATGTAAACTGGGTACCGTTGTCACTTTGGATCGTCCAGGGAAAACCTTTGTCTACAAAACATTCTAACAGCCTCTCCGCTATAGTTTCCGCCCGTATGTCAGGAATAGGGAATACTGTGAGGTACTTTGCGAATTGACAGATCATGGTTAGCAGATATTTGTTATTATTTACACTTGTTTTGAAAGGGCCGCATAAATCAATTGATACTTTATGAAGAGGGCCTTCCGGTGTAGGATTTCTGCCCATTACTGCTAATTGTAATTTTCCCTTCCTTGCACGGCATGTCTCACAAGAAAGTACATAATTATGGGTGTCACTGTACATCCCGTTCCAAAAATATCGATCTTCTAACAGTTTGAAGTTTTTGTCAACCCCTGAATGTGTAACGTGAGCCATGGCTAAAACATTCCTTTGTAACCCCCGCGGACTAACAATTGTCTTCTTGTAATCCTCTCGCCAAGGACGATCTTTCCATCTACCTATATGCATTAGTAAGCCTGTTTCTTCGTCAATATAAAATGCCTCATAATTCTTGTTGTTTTTATTTTTATAACTCCTCAAATTTTCTCTTAGTTCTTTTATTTTTGCATCTTTATCTTGTTCTCTCAAAATGTCCCGAATACTGGGGATATCTATCATTTTATTTACATTATTTATATATATATACTTTCTGCGTTGACATATCCATTACTTTCATCCTGTGTCATGTGTTCAACATTGTTGATACACTGTCCGCTGGTTTGTTTATTTACAATTTCGCTCTTTTCAAATCCGCTGTGTTCCCCTCTGTTTACATATGAAAACCGGTCTTCGCTGCCCCTCTCTTGCGTCGGGCTAGTGTGACGAGCTTGTTCCGCATCTCTTCTCGCATCGCGGTTGTTTGAAAAATCTTCCCGACTTAAATAATCGGCCAGAACGTTCTCTTTCCCTGGGAGATGGATAAATTTAAATTTATATTCAGCTATTTCAAGAGCCCATCTTTGCATAATTGTGGGGGGATTTTGCATTTTTAAATGGACCCCTAAGGATCGGTGATCGGACAAAATGAAGAATTCTCGGCCGTAAAGAAAATTTCTAAAGAACTGAATCCCCTGATGAATGGCGAGGAGTTCCGTTTTCACCGCCGGATATTTCTGCTCTTGTGGATTTAATTTTCTACTATAATAGGCTATGGGTTTTAAAATTCCATCTCTTTTCTGAAGCAAAACTGCGCTGAGGGACACAAGACTTGCATCAGTGTTCAGGAAGAAGTTATGGTTAAAATTCGGTTGTATTAAAATGGGTTTTTCAAAAAAACAGTCCTGCAATTTTTGGAATGCGTTCTCGTGTTCTGGGTTCCAATGAAATTTCTTATCTTTTTGTGTTAAATCTGACAATACTGCCGTTATCTGTGCGTAATCCTTAATTGAATTTCTGTAAAAGTTGCATACTCCGAGGAATCTTTTTAATTTTCTCAAGGTTTTTGGGACCGGAAAAGATGTAATTTTTGTAATGTTGCTGCCCGTTGGACTTATCCCTTTATCTGTAATTTCGTATCCCAGGTAATTAATTTTGTGTAGAAAGAAGTCACATTTATTCGGTGACAGCGTTAAATTGTTCTCTTTGAGTCTTTTAAATATTTTTTGTAATTTTCTTTTCATATCTTCGTATGAATCGGCCGGTATAATAATGTCATCGATATAGGCCAGAACATTTTCTTCATATAAATCTCCCAAAACAATATCCATTATATTTTGAAAAATAGGTGCCGAACTTATGTGGCCGAACACCATCCTATTATATTTAAAATTTCCCCAAGGTGTAGTGAAAGAAAAAATGTCTTGTGCGCTTGGATTTAGTACCACCTGATTAAATGCGCTATTAAAATCTAATTTTGAAAAATATCTGAATCCTGATAATTTTGTTATGATGTCGTTAATTTTTGGAATATTGTAAGGGAATATAGTTGAGATATTATTTATTAGTCTGAGGTCTAAGCATAATCTATGCTCTCCGTTTTTCTTTTTTACGAGTAACATTGGACAGGCGTATTTGGATTGCGTTTTTGCGATAATTCCTGCCTGTTCTAAATCTTTTAACTGGGCTTTTGCCGTATTTTGTAGAGAATATGGGATGTCGTATGGTCTGGATTTAATCGCGTGGTTATGTGTTAACTCGATATTAGGTTGGATTATGTCCGTAGTTCCTATTGTTGAATTTCTCTTCGAAAAAATGTCCGCGTACTGTACTAAAAATTCCTGGAAGTCCTGTTTCATGTTTTCGTTCATATGTTGTAGATTGAAATCATCAGGTTTAATGTCTCGCCTCCTCTGTTCTAAAATTTCCGGTGTCGCTTGTATTAAATTTTATTATCTCTGTATGGTCCTGTAATTTTTCGTCATTTTCTGTATTTTGCTCCTGTTGAATTTCAAATTGTTCAGATAGCGACCCCAAAATCATGTTTTTATTTAACGTTATATCTGATTGAGTGGTATTTTTTACATTGATCCAAATGCCTGCCTTTGTCATTTTGTAAACCCCATATTCCATATTTACGTATGATTTCTCCGTTGGCTCAAATAATACTTCTGTGCCTTCCTGAATTTCAATTTCTGGCACCACAAAAATCAATTTAGTCTGGTTTGGCATTAACTTAACTTTTCTGTTCGTCTTAGTCACGTTAGGTTTTAGTACAGTATTGTAAATTTGATCCTCCTGTGATTTTTGACTGTGGGTATTTAGAGGGATTTCTGTATTACCAATTTTTAATACGTTACTCTGTGTGTCTAGGACCCCTGCATGTTTTTGAATAAAATCGTATCCCAGAATTCCTTTATATGTGTGAGGGAAAAGTGACCTAGTTATAAAAAATATATGCTTAAATTTTTGGTTATTAATCTTGAAACCAATTTCTACAGTCTTGGTATAATCGATATTGTGTCCAGAAAGAGTCGTGATTGTTACCGCTCTTGAAACATATTTTACAGCAGTATTTTCCTTAATTTTCTCGAAAATATCATTCGCCAAAACTGAAATAGATGCGCCGGAGTCTAAGAGAATTTTCGTCTCAGTGTTTTGAAATTTAATTTCTACCTTGGGTAATTCCGTATTTAATTCATCTCCAACTGACGCGATAAGTTCAACTTTGTTCTTCCTGTCCTTAATGCTCTCTCTTTCTCCACTATTTTGGGTTCTGTTATTACCAATATTTTCTCTATCAATTTGAATTTCATACTTTCCAACATTTTGTCCCTCGTTCTCAATATTTATTTGTGTAACATGCCTTAAATTTTTATCTTCTCTGGAATTCTTTCTATCTATGTACTGAACCTCTCCTGAATTTTTCTCTATGAAATTTCTATCACTAACAGGGATTTTATTTTTATTTAAAGGAGACTGAACCCTAATTCTACGCCTTTGTTGACGATCATTCTCAATCTCCCCTTCTAGTTTAAATTTCTGTTAAAATTTGCATTTCGTCTAAAATCAGTTCTGTTAAAATTTGTTTTCTGTCTAAAATCATTCCTGTCATTGGCGTATCCGTCCGAACTATCCGTATATTTAAATTCATCTTGGTTTTGTCTCTGAATATCATTTTTGTTATGCGAGACCTCAAAATTCCGTTCGCCATTCCTATGTGTATATTTCTGGCTACCCATTCTTCCTTCATTAACATATTCGTTTCCATAAGTTCGCTTTTCCTCCCTACAGTCTTGAGTACGTGAGGGGTAAAATCTATCTGGGGGTACATTGTATGTCGTATTGGGAAACCTCTCCGCATAATTTTGTTGGTGACGAGTGGGGGATATTCTCCGTGCATAATGTTGTGTTGGTCTGCGCGAAGAATTATGCATGGTCTGAAATGATATGTGTGTCTGTTTATTCCTCTCTCTAATATAATGCCAGCAATCCTGCATACAATGTCCAAATTTACCGCAAAAATCGCATGAATATGTGTCCGTTATCTGATAATTATTTCTGTTTTCTCTGATTTTAAGGTGATTTATTTCTTGTGTTATTTTATCAAGTAAGTTAGAATTAAACTGTTGTTGTTCTTTTTTAAACATTTGAATATCGCTGCATTGAGAGATGTTATTCAATTCAACTGTTGTTGTAAGGTTGGCCGCTTCTAAATTTTGGGCAATTTTTACCGCGTCCCTAAAGGTTTTTGGATCATTTTTCACAATTTCTTTCCGATATTCAGGCCCAACTGCCTCCAAAAATTTACTTAGGCTGAGTTTGTCCATAATTGCGTCTATGTGTTCATTAAGCTGTGTTTCACCCACGTAGTTTAAAGTTAATGTTGTAATTCTATGTGCTAATTCTTTAATACTTTCTCCCTTTGTTTGTTTAGCTGTTGAAAAAAGAATTTGGTTTGTAGTGACATTAGGTTCGGAGGTGAAAAAATCTAAAAATTTTTGTTTGAAAGTTTCGAAAGATGTTTCGCTACGCAGATCCTTTGAGCTGATGTAGAATTTTTTTGCGTTTCCGCGCAGACGGGATTTAACAATTGCTAGTTTTTGTAAATCGTTCCAATTTGTTAGTTCACTTAAAGATTCCATTTGCTCGAAAAACATCGAGGTCTCGTTTTCGTCGCTTCCGCTCAGTTCTCCTAACAAGGATATAATCCCAGGGATCCTACTTGTAGGCGTTACCGTCATATCACCCCTTTCTGTCATTTTTTAAAATTGTTAAGTTTTCCCTTAATTTTCTAATCCAAAATTTCTATCCCTACGAACAATGCGCGTTTGCATAAATACAACAATTTTCATGCAACATAAAATACAATTATTGATACTCCAAAATCTTACACATAAAATCATACTCCTACACAATTCTTATTTCTCAACAATTTAGCTCCCAAAAGAATATTACCAACCATTATTAATTTTCTCCAATTTTTCTCCCCTAACTCAATATATTTAAATCCTATAATTCTTTTTCTTAAATATACACAGCATTTCTTAAATACACACTTCATATACATATGGCATAACACTTGTGACAACATCTATTTTCTTAAATGTCCTCATTTCCTTACGTTAAGTTTACTTTTAAAGTTTAAGTTTTTTATTTTAAATTTATTTCAAGATAATTTTATTTTAATTCAAGTTAATTTTATTTTAAATTTTATTTTAAGTTAATTTTATTTTATTTTAAGTTAATTTTATTTTAAATTTTCCTATCGCGCACATTAATTTTAATTTATTCACAAAAAATTTTTTTCAGTTATTTTAACAATTATTTTTATTTCGAATCCTGGTCATCGGAACCATTTTTGTTATGTGGGTTTTAACCACACGTCCTGTTAGAACGCATAATCCAATGGTATTGTTCATCAAAACAATCTCCGACATTGTCCGTGTCGAATAAAAATACATAAAAATCAAATTATTGGAAAATGAGGACAACGGACATGATATAAAACATTATTTATTGACAAAAGGAAATTAAAATAATAATAATAAAAGAACATATTTAATTAATTCAATTAACACTCTTACTACAACATAAATATTCTCTACTGCCATATGTGTTTGGCATTCCCTAAATCATAAATATTTAAAATGTATATATATTTAAATCCCCTTCATTTAAGTTTTCTAATAAATTCTTTCTAATTATTTACTCAAGTGGAAAGTGAAATAGAATGTCGAGAGAGTGTACATTAACTAATAAATCGTCATCAGACTAGTAGTATAAGAGACATGCATTCAGTACCTTCAAAAACATCGTCGCTGGATGTGGAGCCCTTCGACCGCGGAAATGCCGGTCATCGCTGCAGACCTCTTTTGGGAGAACTTTTCTCTCCGGAGCACAAAACCAAATCTCTGTTCCTTCTGAGCACACAACCAATTCCCTGTTCTTTCTCTAAAAATCTAACACTCTCTCGAACATCCGAAAAATGTCTCCTCCTACACAATTAAGCCCCAGGTTTGTTACTGGTTCCCCCAATTGAAGCCCCTGGTATTTTCATTGGATATTTCCAAAAATGTCCAGTAATTGGGTGCTGTGATGACAGGAGGATGGCGATCATCCCAGAATTAATATCTGGCAGGTGGACCGCGGGTCCTCACGACCTTGCGTGCACGTGCAGCCGAACCGGACAAGGGTCAGCTCTCCCCAAGAGCGCCCTGCTGTGCGCCCCTTTGTAACTGGGCGATCGTTGTCCATATTTCCCAGAAACATGGCTTGCTCATCCTTTTGCAGGTGTTCTCTTAGGGAACTGTATATGAATTAAAGGAGAAGTACAGGGACCATCTTTGTAGGTTACGCTCCTCCATAATTTGCAATGTCCCAAATTTGCCTTGGGACAGTATCAGAATAACCCTCAAGGGACGTAATTACTAAATTTTAAGAAATTTAATTAGATAGCTTTTTCACTACAGTAAAAAATGTTTTCAGTTCCCAAATTTAGAAAACATGAATATCTGGCAAATTGTTCATCTTAGTAATGGGGTTGGTCTTATTCTTTTCGTCGTCAAAAATTGCGTGTAAAACATGCATTTAATTGATGTATTTGTAGTATTTTATTTTAGATCTTGAGGATTTTTGCAAGCTATTTCGCAAAGAAAAAAATCTGATGTGGGCAACACATGACTTTCCTTATATAATGCAATGAATTTACTACTTTTACAGTTAAAAAAAATATTATTCTTATAGTAGATACTTACATTCTTTCTAAGATATTGAATTTTCTTCAATTAGTCGTCATTTTCATTGATTTGGCGTCATTTTTATCAATCTGGCGAGATTTTTGTTAATTTGGCAACTATTAAAAATGTCGCCAAGTTGGCGACATTCCGCCAAATTCGTCGCCAAAATCTCGCCAAGCTTTATGGATGGAGAAAGTTATTCTTATAGCAGATAAATGACTATTGGCGTTGAAATACAAAAGTTTTACTCAAAGTATCTTTTTCCATGAATGAAACGAGCTAGATCCACGAGAATAATGTCACCAAATTTATCGCATGGTATCGCATATGAAAAGTGAGCATATTTTTCAATAGGAAATATATTTTTTTTATTTTATATAACTTTTTGATATTTTTTTTTTAAATGTGCAATATCTAAAGAACGGTTCATGTTAGCGTTCTAAAATTTATGTCAATCGTTTTCTAATGAAAAATTACATAAGAAATGTCTATTTGCGTAACTTTATTAGCGGTTTTGATTTTTTAACGATTTTTTCAAAATTTCACTCGAAAATTTAGGGGGTTTCTGAACATTCGATTGCGTATAAAAACAATAGGCTTCCAGTGTTTACGGATTGTTATTTTTGTACCAAATTTCGTTCGAATCGGTCCATTTGTTCGTCAGTTATCGTCTCCACAGACTCACTGACACACACACAGACATCACTTCAAAAATGTTTGATTGGTGATCAGGGATGCTTGAAACGTGCTCTCCCGTCGAAAACTCGAATTCGAATTTTCGACCCCGTCACAATACTTTCCTTATACATTATGTATATAAGGAAAGTAAAAAGGCAGATCATTTTTTCCCCCCGAATCGTACAGACATCTAACCAGCATCACGGTAACTCACAAGCAACTTATTTACCAAATTTTATGAAATTTGGTCAGTTTCTCAGCTAGAGTGGATACATACGATTATTGCTGATCATTTCGCAAAAAACAAAATAAAGGGTAGGTTCTTTTTTCCCGAATCGTACCAAAATCCAATCAGCAGCAGGGTCACACACAAGTGATTTATCTACCACATTTTGTGAAATTTGGTCTATTAGTGTTTTAGCTAGAGTGAATACATACAATTTTTGTCGGCCATTTTGCAAGAAAAGGCAGATTCTTTTATCCCGAATCGTACCAAAATCTAATCGGCACCAGGGTGACTTACCTACAAAATATGAAATTGGGCCCATTAGTTTTTGAGTTAGAGTAGATATAGGAATTGAACAAACAGACAGAGACACACACAAAGTTCACTCTGAAAGAATCTCAGAAGTCACGCTAAAAGAATCTCAGGAGTCACGCTCACTCTGTTTTCGTATTCTAAACGTCTAAAAAAAAACGTGTAGATCCGTCGAAAACTCGAGTTGCGATTTTCGACATGATTCCAATACTTTCCCAATACATTACCATGTACTGCAGGAAATGTAAATATCTGATGTGAGCAGCACATAACTTTTCCTGCAGACTCATATTCACATTCTCTTTATTTCTTCAATAATTCATTAAATAGAGTTTAATTTTACAAAAAAAGCACCCATAATTATTTTAAATTTAAATAGCACTGAATTTGCAATTAATTTTTCGTTTTCATTTGGTTACTGAACTTATTAAAGGTAGTGTAGCAAAAATGCAAACAAAAACAAAAAAACCATAAAATATATCAAGAACGGCTAGTACTAGTGTAATAGGTTTGGTCTTACTCCTTTCATTGTCAAAATTTGCATATAAAACACGCATTTAATTGATACATTTTACCAAACGTTGTCTTTAATTTTATATTTTTGAAGGGCCATTTCGTAAAAAAAGGCAAGTTTATCTTTGAATCGTACCAAAATCTAATCAGCACCAAAAGGTATCCTTCATGTGACTTATCCACCAAATTTTGTGAAATTTGGTCACCTTCAGCTAGAGTGAATACTGGCAATTTTTGCGGGCTATATTGCAGAAAAAAAAAGGTGGGTTCGTTCATCCTGAATCGTACCAAAATTTAATCAGCACCAGGGTCACTCACAGGAGACTTACTTACCTACCAATTTTTTTTAAAATAAGGTCAATTAGTTTTTGAGTTAAAGTAGATACATTGCACAGACGTCATGCTAAAAATATTTTTTTCGTGTTCTAGAGGTCTTAAAACGTGTAGATTCGTCGAAAACTTCTGTTGCGATTTTCGACATGATTCCAATACTTTCCCCATACATTATCATGTATTGCAGGGAAAGTAAAAATACAATTTTGAGCTTTAATAATAAATTTGGAGGACGTAATTAATATCTATATAATAATCGTCTAACATGCTTCTGTCTTCATAAAACATAAAACCCGCCTATAAGGGGCATTCCCAAAAATATAGATACAGGTCCCATTGCAAATATCAGCAATGTACCTGTTTCGCGCTTATTATACGCTCGTCAGCATGGAATAGCCAATATCTGCAATGGCAACAAGAAACTTCCTGTAAGCCACAATTTTTGCGAGCTTCTTTGAGAACTGACAATTTCAGTCCTTCCATGTGGCCGCCATAAAGAACTTTGCCTGTGCAGTTTCGTGTGGCCTGAACTAAATTGTAAATGAATTTTATTTTGTCCACGTGGAAGGATTGAAATTGTCTGAGTGTCTCTATCTTTCCAGATTCCAGAAGTTCCTCCGTGACCTAGAAAACTGAATCTTTGCAAATATAGTATCGAACATAGGATAGATCTTAACGAAGTCGGATTTTCGACCCCCCCCACACACACACACTTTCTGAGACAAAGAAAATGAGAGGGGGGGGGGGAAATTCCGAAAAGTCCTCTCGTGACCTAGAAAGCTGAATTTTTTCACATTTATTTTATCGTTCATGTCAAAAACTGGACTCCCTCATTCCGTGGGGCAGAGAAATGGTTTTATGGCATTTAAATTTTATTAGTCAAAAAGAACTACGTATAAGTAAGATAGTCATGTGCTAAGAGAAAGAGAAGATAACCTACAACGTTACTCAGTGTTGCTTTATATTCAAATTGGCATTCTCATTTTAAAACTCTTTTAAAAAATCTCTTATTTTTTGGCACCAATACATCTTCATGCCTTTCTTCTTTTTATTAATATATTTTTTAGTAATGAGAACTCGCAACGCCTTTGATGCAATTGTCAAAGGCGTTGTGTGTGGCTGACGCATGTGCATTTATCAAATGTTCAAGCGTCAGCCAAAAATCACTCTAACATCCGAAGGATTAGATGTAGTCCGGGTTTCTCAACTGAGAAACACAAAAACGAGATTGCCCCTGCCGATCTTCTTAGTCAGCATTAGGCCTACGGAAGACTGGCAGAGGGTATACCGACTGACAAGATTAGGACACTTGGCTGTGAAGGTAGAGGCCTTCAGAGCACGGGGCTTCAAAATCTGCTACCGGTGCCAGCAATTCAATCATTCCTCTGAGAATTGCAGCATGCCACCAAAGTGCCTTAAGTCTGCTGAAGAACACTTCACACGTGACTGCCAAAGACCAAGGACGGAGAAGGCAACGTGTGCTAACTGCAATGGAGATCACCCGGCGAACTTTAGGCAATGCCCGAAGAATCCCTGGAACAGAGGAAAGGCACCGGGGTATGCCCCCCCTCCCCCAAAAAATCAGATACCCCCTTGGAGGCAAAAGGCCCTCGATCTAAACCCTCAGACACCCCATCAGGGCCCCTCGCACTCTGTGCCACAGGTTAAAAGAACTCAAACTTCAGCACCTACCAGATCGGTGCAAGAGCAGGCCCCTAAACCGTCGACCTCCAGGGAAATGACTGTGGAGGAAGTGAGAATAGCTCATGAAGACATAAAACAGAGGATAGCAATTGATAAAGCCGCCAAAGAGGCAAGAGAAGCAAAACAAAGATTAGAAAAAAAGGTTCAGGAATGGCAGAAAACTAAACGCGCCCGAGAAGAGCTCGCGCAAACACAGCAGTTAGACAAATAGGCTGAAAAAAACAAAAGACTAGCGAGGTCCAAAAGGATACTCACAAAACAGATCAAACCACGGTTGAGGCTGAGGAAATTGTAGCTGAGGCTGAAAAAATTGTAGCTGAGACTGAGGAAATGGAAGCTGAGACTGAACTTGCTGATAAATCCAATGATGAAAAGATGGATGAAATCCTCAACCTCGTCAGAGGATTTATCAGTATGTTCAACCTAGACGATATAAAACATCTGTTGATGCAGCTCGCTGAGTTAATTCAAAAAAAGAGCGATCCAATGCAAATGATCTTTGAGGCTTTTAAATTAATCGCGGAATTTAATAAAAACAGTGAGAAACAAACCCGCCATGAATAGGTCCCAAAAAGAAAGTTTTAAAATAATATTTTGAAATGCGAACGGCATATCTCCAAGAATAAATGAACTTAGGAGCTACGTAAATGAAAATGATGTAGATGCCCTGCTAATCCAGGAAACTAAAGTTTGAGAAAACAAAAAACTAAATATAGCAAACTATAATAGCTATCATACCCTTAGCTCAAATATAACTGCTAGAAATCCCCATGGAGGAACAGCAATATATATTAAAAGTAATATTCCCCACGAGGAAATAAACAACATAAATCTTCAAGGTATAGAAAATACTAGTATAAAAATTAAAATAAATAATGTAAACCCATTTATCCTAACTTCAATATACGTCAAAAACATGAGTGGTATAAATGTAGCTGCGCAGCTGGAACTGCTTTTCTCGCTATATCCAAACACAATACTCGCGGGCGACTTCAATGCACACCACCGAGCGTGGGGCAGCAGGAGAGCCAACACACGCGGTACACAGATACATAGATTGCTAAACACAACAAACACTGACATCATTGCACCGTCGAGACCAACCTGCTTCTCAGGTGCCAATGGCTCATTCATAGACTTTGTCCTAACGAGAAACATAGAATACGCTCACACAATTGATACCCTGGATGAATTCGACTCGGATCATCTACCGGTATTGGTGACATTCGATTTGAACACTCCCCTTCCAGCCTCTCTGGGACAAGAGAGGGTGAACTGGAACGTATTCAAAAGATCACTTTTCGAGCCGCACTTAGCAGTACGCAACATTATGAGCACGGCGGATATTGACTCTGCCACGCACACACTCACAACAGAAATCAGGAGAGCTATTGCATCTGCCACAACACATCGTGAGTCATCAAAAATGCCAACACTTTCCCACTATGTCAAACAGTTAGTTAAACAGAGAAATAGAATGCGTAAGACATGGCAGGCTAACAGAGACCCTACCCTTAAAAGGGAGCTTAATAGACTCACGTGTAAAGTCAGTGAAACAATTGTCGCAGAAAAGCAGCAACAGTATAAAGAATTAATCGAATCCCTTAGCCAGGAAGACGTATCGCTCTGGCAATTCGGTAAAAGACTCAGAAAACCTCAAATTAAACTCCCGCCACTAATAGATGGCGCTAATATCGCGTACTCAGACGAAGAAAAGGCAGAGGCGCTTGCTAGGCATTACGAAAAGCAATTTGAACCAAACCACGATCTAATGTGTCAGGACACCCTAAGAATGGTTAGGCAAACTCTAAACAATTTCAGGAACTCCCCGGTCACGGCTGAGATTAACCCAGCCACCCCGCAAGAGATAATAGAGATTATCAAAAACCTTATAAACCGTAAAAGCCCAGGGCACGACAAAATCAGGAATATCGCGGTAAAAAACCTACCCTTAAATATAATATTTTACTTGACCATCTTAATAAATAAAATACTAGAACTAAATTATTTCCCCAAAGAATGGAAGGAAGCGATAATTATAGCGATCCATAAACCTGGTGAGGATGCCTCAATTCCAGCCAACTACAGACCAATCAGTTTGTTACCGACACTTAGTAAAATTACTGAGAAAATAATTCTTAAGAGACTGAACACGCACCTTAGTGAGAATGAGATTATCATTCCGGAGCAGTTTAGATTTCGGCCAAAACACTCCACCACTCATCAATTGCTGAGAGTGGTAGAGTACATTTCTTCTGGTTTTAATAATAAGACACCCACAGCTGCGATTTTTCTTGACATCCAAAAAGCCTTTGATAAAGTGTGGCACTGTGGATTAGCTTACAAATTGATCACTCTAAAAGTCCCTGACGCACTTGTCAAACTTTTAATTTCATACCTAAATAACAGACACTTTCAAGTCAGAGTAAAAAAATAACTTATCTACACCCAAGCTCATTAAAAGTAGTGTACCGCAAGGATCCATCCTGGGCCCCACACTCTTTAACATATATCTAAATGACATTCCCAGGACCCTAGACACGGAGCTGGCACTCTATGCAGACGACAGCGCGATACTTGCAAAACACCCTTACGTCTCAGTAATGCACAGACAGCTACAACAACACTTAGACATACTCCAAACATGGCTGGAAAAATGGCGAATAAAATTAAATCCCAATAAATGTCATTGGATTTATTTCTCAAAAAAACGTAAACCTCCGCCTCCTCTGTACATAAACAACCATGCCCTAAAAGCGGAAAAATCTACTAAATACCTAGGTGTAACGATAGACTCCCACCTAACTTGGAAACTGCACGTAACGAACATAATCAAAAAAGCGTATATAACCATAGGAGCCTTATACCCAATGATAGGAAACGGAAATCTAAGTTATCAAAATAAACTCCTAATTTATAAATCGGTCATCTGCCCGGGAATGCTGTATGCAGCACCCGTATGGGGATATGCCTGTAAAACTACCATAGACTTATTAGAGACAAGACAAAACAAAACCCTAAGGATTAAAAGGAAAGCCCCTAGATACTTAAGAAACTCGGTAATTAGGAAAGACTTCAAAATAAAAACTGTTAGAGCCCAAATCAAAAAGCTAGCGCTTAAATTCTACAAAAATCTGCCATCTGTCCCAAATGAACTATTATTTAATCTGCATGACTATGATCATCGCAAGGCTAAATCTCGTAAGAGACCCCGCTCGGTACTTAACTTTGATATTCGGTACTAGGAACGTCCCACCTTAATCAGTTGATATTAAAGAAAACTCGCGATCTTTGGTTTTCTACAAAATGTTTAAAATCCTAAACTGCTAAAATGCTAGGTTACCCTCAGATCTGTATCAACTCCCCCAAACTGCTTAAACTCTTAATGTGCAACAAACTGCCACACTAGGAGCTAGGACAAATAATAAAAACAGTAAATCAAAAACCTCGAACCTCCAACTATGGACCAATGAAATAATGTCACAGTATGAAGATAAGAACCACACCTAGAGATTGGAGATTAAAGGCGCTTCGCGCCTGGTGCTCTGTTCTGGACGAAACTCTATGCCATGCGTCAGCCAGCCTCTATCAAGGAAGTGTAACGAATTTGTTATCAAAAATTGCATTTTGAACAACACAAAATTTAATTCCTAAAGAAGTGAGTGAAATGTTATGCAAGATTTGGTATTTTTCAAAGATTTAGACATCAAAATTTCTGTGTTTTGCATCTGTGCGTTCTGTCTGCTTCTGGATTAATATATATATATTAGTAATTATATTGTAGGAAAAGTAATTATATAAGAATACACAAGAAAAACTGCATTTTAATAAATAAATTAAGCCCTTGGAGGGGTACATGCATGTCCCCCGGTCCACCACCTTCTCTGCTCCACTGACTATCGCATTACTATTCCAGATTGTTTAGATCCACTTGTATCAATCAGTATTGGAATATAAAAAATCTGATGTGGGCAGCACATGACTTTCCCTGCAGACGCGAATTCATTATTTCTATATTTCTTTAAGAACTCATTAAATTGAGTTTAATTGTACAAAATAACACAAAATTTTCATTTTTAATTCAATTTCTGCTTTTATTTGGTAATTGGACATTTTCCTAAAGGCGGCATAACAAAAATGTAAGAAATCTCAAAGAGTTGTTCTTATTCTTTTCTTCGTCAAAAATTACGTATAAAACAAGCATTCAATTGATAAATTTGAACATACGTAGTCTTTTTTTCAGATATTGGCGATTTTTGCGGGCCATTTCGTAAAAAAGGACAGGTTATTTCTTTTCCGAATCGTACCAAAATCTAATCAGCACCAGAGTATCCCACAAGTGATTTATCTACCAAATTTTGTGAAATTTGGTCGCTTAGTATTTCCGCTAGAGTGGATACATAAGATTTCTGTGGGCCATTTTGCAAAAAAAGGCGGGTTCTTTTTTCCGAACTGTACCAAAACTAATTAGCACCAGCGTCACACCCAAGAGTCACACCTACCAAATTTTATAAAATTCGGTCCATTAGTTTTTGAGCTAGAGTAAATACATACATTGCACGGACAGACACACACACAGACGTCACGCTAAAAATGGTTTTATCGTATTCTAGAGGTCTCGAAACGTGAAGATCCGTCGAAAACTCGAGTTGCGATTTTCGGCATGATTCCAATACTTTCCCTATACATTACCATGTATTACAGGGAAAGTAAAAAAATATATCTTTTTATTAGCCAGCCTTCATTTAAAAATTTACGTAAAAGTTTTTAAGATATTTATTTTGTCAAGTTGGTAGCAGAGTTGTCAGCCTGTCATCCCGATAAATTCGCCGCATTCAGGTGATTTATGTTAATATATGATTTTAATACTAGTTACGTGCAGCTAGCTGACATTATTTTCCCGCATTTATATACCAGAACCACCAGAACCAGACGAGGCATAAAAAGAGATTGTGCACTAGATCTTCAGAAACAAAATAGATACTAGAGTTTCCCCCTTTACATTCTTCCAAGTATTAGGAGGGCTGGACCGTCACCTCCGAAAGCTACTTTTGGGGTTGACGGCTGGACGAAAAGCATCTCCTTTTATGACCCCCTCTCTTTTATAACCTTCAACCTGCCGTTGTGCCACACAAAAGCCCCGTTCACATGCAAGGCCGTATTTTCCGGCCATGAAACATTGGGGTGAAAAAGAGGGTATTTTCCGGGATCCATTCTAGACCCGTTTACATGTGCAACCCCCATTACTCCCGCTTAAGGCGACGCTTCAGTTAGCTTTCATGCCCATGTTAACCTATGGGGGAAGTTCTTCGCTAATTACACATTAGCAAATGAATAATTTGAAATTCTGTTTTTTGCACATGATTGTAGACAGTTTAATGCATTGAACTCTGTCATCAATTTTTTAAATTTTATTTTAAATATATCTTGAAATGGAGTTAATTTGTCAAAATTTCTTAGATAAAACATCACCTTCTTAATTGCACTATAAAAAATTAACTATCAAACGTTTCACATTTTGAAAAACAGCGTTCAATAGATTATACTTCTGGCTTCTTTTTAAGATTTTTTTTAGATTTTTGAATTAATTTATTGGAATAGTAAATCGTATTTCAACTGCTGAAACTTCCAATTTTCAACGTTAGCCACACCTCCTATCCTCCCAGGGAAAAAAAATAGCGGTGAAAATTCTTGGTGTGGAGATTTGAGGGGTGGGTGAATGATTGACTGGTATTGGGGAAATGAACGAAGGGGTACATTTGTTGGTGTTTAGCAGGTGTCTTTTGACTTTGGTCCAGTAAAGAAAGAGAAGTCCTTTGCGTTACATTTTGTTGTATCAGTACAGATAATTCGGCTCGCACTGGTTTACTGTTCTTCTTCTTGCATACATTTGTTCCATACTTATTTAATGAAAATATTATATTAATTGTAGTCTTTTAGGTCACCGGGGGGCCCCGTGAAGATAATTTTGTATAGCGAGAACAGAAATTCTCTAACTTCTTTTTAGGGGCATTAAATTAAATATTTTAACAGAATATTTTGATTAACAATGTCATTTTGTATACTATGGTAATTTGCGCATGATTGCAAATTTTAAGTTTCTTTATATTATACTAGCAGCGAATACCCGGTGTTGCTCGGGATTTAATAAGCAAAACTGTGAAAAAAATTACACCTAAACATATAGGGCCGTGAATCTTATACATTGTTTTGTCACTGTGAAAGATGTAAATTCATTGCATTATGTAAGAAAAAAATCTGATGTGGGCAACACATGACTTTCCTTATATAATGTAATGAATTTAATACTTTTACAGTAAAAAAAAAGGTTTTTCATATAGTAGATACTAATATTCTTTCCAAGATATTAAATTTTCGACAATTGGTCGTCATTTTCATTGATTTAGCGTCATTTTTATCCATTTGGCCAGATTTTCGTTAATTTGGCAACATTTCAAAAAGTCGCCAAGTTGGCGACATTCCGCCAAATTCGTCGCCAAGATATCGCCAAGCGTTATGCACTAAGAAATAAGTTATTTTTACAGCAGATAAATGACTATTGGCGTTCAAATATAAAAGTAATACTCAAAGTATCTTTTTTCTTGAATGGAACGAGCTAGATCCACGAGAATGATGTCACCCAATTTATCGCATGGTATTACATATGAAAAGTGAACTTTTTTCTTAATAGGAAATATTTTTTTTTATTTTATATGACTTTTTGATATTTTTTTTGAAAAATGTGCAATATCTCAAGAACGGTTCATGTCAGCGTTCTGAAATTTATGTTCAAATCAATCGTTTTCTAATGAAAAATTACATAAGAAATGTCTATTTGCGTAACTTTATTAGTGGTTTTGATTTTTTGACGATTTTTTCAAATTCTTACTCGAAAATTTAGGGGGGTTCTGAGCATTCGATTGCGTATAAAAACAATAGGCTTCCAGTGTTTACGGATTGTGATTTTTGTACCAAATTTCGTTCAAATCGGTCCATTTGTTCGTCAGTTATCGTCTCCACAGACTCACTGACACACACACGCACACACACACATACTTTCACACACACACACACAGACATCACTTCAAAAATGTTTGATTCGTGATCAGGGATGCTTGAAACGTGCTCTCCCGTCGAAAACTCGAATTCGAATTTTCGACCCCGTCACAATACTTTCCTTATACATTATGTATATAAGGAAAATAAAAAAATCATTGCATTATATAAGTCATAGCAGCATAAGAAAGAATCTTCCTCATAAAATGCTGATAATTAAATAACCATTTTTGACACTTTACTACATGGTTGGAAAGTGGTTATGACTTTGTTCATTCTGTCTGTTTGTGCGTTAGCACGATAACTGCTGTAAAAAGCCATAGAGAGCCAGGCGATTTATATTTCGATGACGTCATTTGAATCAAGTTCGTTTTTTTCGATGAAGTTTTTAAGTTTTCAAATATAATTAATTATTACAGTATATTACCGTTGAATGTATCGCATTTTAGAGATACTCCGTAGGAAGAACAGGCATGCTGCTAGTTAGGCAATAAAATTTTACTCTGCACGGTGAACGCAGATGGGTCAATTAGAACCCGATACAGAAAAATTATAATTTTGGATAAGAAATTGAAGACTTCTTTATTCTACTACATTCCGAAGTCTAAATTAAACATTGCTCTTCACAACATTCAAATTTGTAAAGCTATAGTAAGAGAACAAAAATTGTGCTCTGGCCTGGATACAGCAGTATAAATATACACCGATGCACCAATTGTCATGTTTCGTAACATCATGTGATTTATAAATTGAATAGGGAAGAAATACATTCCAAATTTAATTTTTGAGGAAATGATCATTAGATTATTATCATTGGTCAAGTGCCAGTTTCAATTTGTTTTATTTTTAAATTTGTCGCAAAAAAGTTTAATCTCTTCTGTACTGTGATTGTTTGTCTGGTGGTGGAAATATGAAATCCAATAAATAAATGAAAATAAGAAATCCAAGATACTGTTTACTTTAAAATTTATCACTGATATTTTATGCAATTTCTTCTATGATTTTAATTTGAGTTCTTAGATTTCGAATGTTTCTAAATTATCAAAATTAAATAAATTTTATTCTTAAACACAGTTCCGACGATTTCTTTCCTATAACAAATGTTGAATAAAAATTTATCTGAGCAAACTGTCATAATTTGAAATCAACATATAGATAATGCGAATTATTGTCTTTGAATGTATTTATTCCAAACATCTTACACTTTTACTAAAATTATTAAATTTTAAAAATATTCATAATTATGTCATAATTAAAGAAAATATTATCTATCTATATTTACCTAGAAAGTTTAATCGCATTGAAAAGTTTTTAACAACACTAACAATTGTGGCATATGACATGTTTGTTTTGCTACTGCTGCAACAAATCTTTGATGCTGATGAGTAGTTCTAACTAAATAGTCATTGCACTGTTCACTGATAAACGAAGAAAGCATTTTTAAAAACATAATCCCAGTCTTTTTTATCCCTTCTCATCTTCAACCAAAATGATAAATAAAAATTCATTTTATATTAATGCTCATTCTTGACTTTAATTATTTTTAATTTGAAATTAATTTTAAAATTTGGGTTCCTTTACATTTAATACTATATGTGATGAGCTTGTGTTTAATTCCTTAAATGGCAAATTTTAATTCGCATACAAGCCAACAGGTTTCAATGTATTGAAAATATTCAGGCCGGTCCGCGTTGGAGTTGGTTTTGAGTGTTTACGGTACGGCTCAGGTGAATTCCAATGAAAAAATTTCGGGCTTTGGACGAGTCAAATCTTGACATTTTTGAACCGGGAATTTTTTTTTAATTAGACCTGTGCAGACCTCTAGTCTCTAAATAACTGACTTTTGATCTTCGACTTTTCCTTTTCTTCTGCCGGCTCCAAGAACTGGGATTTTTCCAAATTTAGATAATTCCCCCCATTATTGCAGTGAAGCAGTAGCCGGAACACATTTTTTTTTTAATTCTTAAATTCTAAAAACTCCTTACTTATTCCCATTATTTATTTATTTATTGAAGATAAAAACGGGTTGCTTTTCTAGTTCAAGGACTCCAGAATGACAAACTGAATGATTGAGTAAATATCTTTTATCACATATGTGTTTAGGAAACATTTTGAAACTTTTTAATTTCGAAGGGGGGTTAAATACGCCTATGCGCATGTGCTTAACATGTGTGTTAAATGTTTAATTGGCTGAATAACTGAGAAATGTCCAGTCTAAAATGAGACATATATTTGAAATTTGGTGCATGAGTGAACAGTCTGAAAAAGACAACTGAAAAAATTGAATTATTTAAAAAATCGTGTTTTGTAGGTTTGCTCATTAGGAGGCCGTTGAATTTCAATGAATATTCAGCTAGTATTTAACTATTTGGTAAACCAATTAGATTTTCCCATTAAAATTCCTGCTGCGTTACGTTCTGTCCCGCATTTGAATTTATGAGTGTACAAAGATTTAGTTTTCTAGGTCACAGGAAGCTTCTGAAGGGTTTGGAACGACAAATACACGCAGAATAATAATTATACAGGTATTTATTGAATTACAGTATCTGTATAAATGAAATCATTTTTCCTTTCTTGTTTGTAAATAATTTTTATTGTTTGTATAAATATTCGGCGAACCAGTAGTTTTTCTCCCTCAAAATTCCGACTGTGTTAAGTTCTGTACCGAAGTTGAATTTTTGAGTATACAAAGATTTAGTCTTCTAGGCCACCGGGGCTTTTGAAGGGTTTATAAAAACAAAACACATGCAGGACAATTATTATATAGGTCTCTATTGAGTTACTATGTCAACAAATGAAATCATTTTTCTGTAAAAACGCCGTGAAAGTGCAGTACCGCTACTAGAGACTAGCTATTTGAATAGAATTGCAGTTCCGCAGTGCCCGTGTAGTGGCAACCGCCATTTCTATTCATTACTATGCAGAACCCGAGATTTCCGAGTAACCCCGGTTAAAACAAATCGTTTTCAACACATGGAATTTTCATGCTAAATACTATAATTTCCAAATATATTCTGCAAGGCTAAAAAATGCGGTATGTAGAATATCACATATTTTTAGTGCTGTATCGTCCATTTCAAACTTCAAATTTCATACAATGCACTCTAATGTATACTATTTAAAAAGGAAATAATGATATATTCAAAATGACTAAATAAATATTAGTTTTATACCATCGCTCTGGACTCATAGGCATAGAAATATCATTAATTTTATTTTTAATTCCAGTTTTTTAATACACACATTTTAGTGTTGTACCTAGATTAGTCTCCAAAACACACATTGAAGTTACACACACACACACATATATATATATTTATATTATAATTATATAATAATCGGTTAGGAGAACTCTTTGGTTATTCCTTGACAAGAAATAGAATGGATAGGAAACTTTCCTTTCAGTAAGTGGGAAAAGCCTCCAGTTACGTTTTTTTCATTCTTTCATTCATATACTTCGTCCCCCAAACCACACACCCTTCTAAGATTCCCCCCTTTATCCTCTTGGACAGGCGAGCAAGTCATAAACTATAGAGGTCCAAGGGCCTTTCGTCACCTTTACTTACTCTCATTGGCCTATCAGATGCCAATCATTTGAAAAAAGGAACTGCCCATCTCTTGAGCCACCGGGTGCAATTTTCAAGGGAACGGTGATTTTTTTTAACTGAAGCGTCCCCTGGGCTAGGGCCAATTTTTCTTAAATGCTTTTGACATTCATTTTTGGTAAACAATATATCTTTTTCTTTTCTTTTTTTTAATTGCTTTTTTTAAAAAAGCGTATTATTTTTAATTCATTATTCCAAGTTATTATTTTATCTATTTAATATAACAAATGTGCGGAAATGAGAAACAAAATAATCTTATATATATAAATTAAATCTAAATAATGTATATAAATTAAACTTGGATCTTTATAAACTAAACATCAAATTAAAAATAATATGCCAAAATTAAATTTAATATATTTTTAAAACTGTAAATACTCGTATATGCTTATTGTAATATATATATATATATATAAATGTTTTATTCCATGAAACTGTTTAAAGAATTCATTCTTAAAAGTCAAAAAGAAAGTTTTTTTCATTTAATCTTCGTTTAACTCTGTGCACTGCCACACAAAGACTCTCTTCCCCCAGGCGACCTTCAGAGCTGACAGTTCTTTTGCTTACTTGGTCAATTCGTGAAATGAACTTTCATAGTTTTTGTTTTTAAATTATAATTTTCATAATGAAAAAATCAGCAGTGACTCCAGTTTAATGGAGATGAAATATTTTTGCGTGAATAGCATATTTCTTTGTGGGTGATTTGTCTTCATAGATATTTTAAATACAGTTGAAAATATCGAAATTAAAACTATTTTTTTAAAACAGTTCAAAATGTTAAAATATCAACAATAGAACCACCTTCCTAAAGAATTGTTCAGAATATTAAAATATCGAAATTATAATCACTATAATTCGAAAACTAAGAAGCTGATTAAAAATCATATTATATATCCTTGTAGGGTTTTCAAAGGAGTACAAATTACTTTTTAGTTCATACCTAGCACTTTTAGTTTTATTTTAGTTAGCAATTTTACTATATATTAGGAATGTAAGAGTTTATACCTTTATTCTGATAATGATTGTGAGACAAACAGAACTAAATACCATATTAATGTTTGAAAAAGTCAAATGAAGACTCACACACTGGAGATTGGCGCGCTGGAGTTGCACTCGGTAGGCCCGGGTTCGATTCCAGCCACTGCCAAAACTGCCGCCGTGTCACGCGGAGTACGATCACGTTAAACATGTGGGTCCGTAAGTCCTTCCGAGAGGTTGGTGGTAGGGGAAGGAGGGTACGGTCCCTGTGGATGCCTCCCCCACTGGGTTCCGGTCTAAATTGGGTGGCACTTCCCGGCCGTCCAAACAGTTACCTTGCACCTTTCTGGTAGGTCGGACGGTCTGGGTCTCAACAACAACAACACTGGAGACTGAGTAGTAGTTATAAATTGGGAGTTCACCGGCGGATCGGGGAGGCGGCTCAGGAGGAGAGGCCCTCTTTGGGAGTGTCTTCCCTCTTTTGAGAGGAAGCTTCCCTCTTTGAGAGGATCCTCTTTGGGGAGGGTGCCTCTCTTGAGACCCCCCTCTTTGGAGAGGATCCTCTCAGAGGGTCTTTAGACCCCCAGGAGGGAGGATGCCTCTCAGTGCCCCCCCCCCCTCTTTTGGAAGTTTGGTGAGGTGGCGCAGTACCCAATGCCTCTGTTGGGAGGATGCCTCTTTCCTAGTATTGCGAAAGAGGCCAAGAGGGCAATTGCGAAAGTCTTTCACAGAGGCATGATGACTCATACAGAGTGAATTTCACTTCTCTCGGAGTGAATTGCCTTGAGAGGGGATGTCGCAATCACACAATCTGGAAATGACGTGTCGCAATCAGCGATTGATAACCTTAGAAGTGACCTTTGACAAGAGCTCTGAGCACACGTCCTCCCTCTCTGCTGTCTGGGAACAAAGTGAACGATCTTATCAGCGTGACGTAGTTAAAGCGCCCTCTGGCGAATTTCGATGAAGTGCTGCCATCTATCGGCATTTTTTTCCAAAAGAATTTAATGTCTCACTTGTCAGGAGCTGGATTCGAACTTGGAACCAACCGATTACAAGACTGTCGTTGTACCGACTGCGCCACAGCGCCTTGCTCCATAGAAAGCTATCTTTGAACTGTACCTTATCAGCGGAAGCAGAAGATAGAATATTTTTCGCTCGGTGAATAGCGATGTACTTTATAAAGGGCGCGTTTTAAAACAGAATGTTACGGAGTGAATATAAAATTGGTGATTTTATATTGCGATTTTTAGCATATGATTTTTTAAAACAAATTGAATACGGATGAACACCAAAATTGTGTTCAGTGGACACAAAAATTGTATTCAGTGGACACTATGATTTTTTAAAGGAATTGAATAAACTCAAGTATAGTTACGCATTTTCAAAATGGTGTTATGTGAATAACATTCAACCCTTTTAACACTTAAAAACATGGATGTAATACTTAGCTAAGTGATTTTTTTTTTTTTTTTTAAATAAATCTAACAGCATATATCAATATGATTTTTATAATAATAACGAAATGATTTCGAATGTTTAAAAACAAATAGAATACGGATTTACAGTGAACACAAAATTGTGTTAAGTGAATAGGATTCGACCCTTTTAAGTGTTGTGTATTTAAAAACAAATTTATGCACAATATATTTGACAAGCTTTAAAATAGCGCATTGTATTTAGTTAAAATGAAGTGAACAAGATTTGACCATTCTAAGTGTGTGTGTGTGTGTGATTTTTTAAAAATAAATCTAACAGTATATACGACTATTATAATAACGAAATGATTTTTTTTCTTTTTATAAAAATAATAATGAAAATTAGAACTCACGGAACGACATCTTCGCAGCTTCGCGTCCACGCTACAAATGAGACCTATGCACTCATTACGCTATTAAAAAATAGATCTTATCTATAATGACGTCAGCAGTATGCCACCTTTTTTTTTATTATAGTATATTTCTAGTAACTGGATACTTCAAGGGTCTGATTTGCTACACGTAATCTGAAATACATCATTTTAATGATATTGTGCATTGAATATGATTTGACCATTTTTAAAGTGGTGGATGTAATTGAAATATCGAAGTTTAGAATTTAACAAGCTAACGAATTTTCACAGATACACCCCAAAAATTTTAGCATTTAGTTTGAATAAAACCCAACGAATATAATAAGACCCTTTTCACATCCTAATTTTAGTATCTTTATAGAATTTTAGAAGTGTGTGTTTTTATAATGTGAATAGGATTGATTTGACCATTTTTAAAGTGGTGGATGTAATTGAAATATCGAAGTTTAGAATTTAACAAACTAACAAATCGAGCATTTTCACCCCCAAAATTTTAGCATTCAGTTTACATAAAATAAAAGCCAGCGAATATCATTTGACCATTTTCACATCGTAATTTTACTACCATTATAGAACTTAGAAGTGAGTGTACATTATTTTTACAGGGCACCAACACTTTTAAAATCTATTGCAAGTTTGGCTTAAAACCTTTTTTAAAAATAAATCTAACAACGTATATGACTATTATAATAACAAAATGATTTCAAATGTTTAAAATTATAATAGATTACGGATTTACAGTGAACACAAAAATTGTGTTAAGTGAATAGGATTCAACCCTTTTGTGTGTTGTGTATCTAAAAATAAATGTATACACGTACACTATATATTTGCTAAGTTTTAAAATTTAAACGCATTAGATAAAATTAAGTGACCAATCCTTTCAAGTGTTGTCTATTTAAAAATTAATGTATTACTACATTGTACTTAGGCATTTTCAAAAATGGTGCGACAAGCTACTCACTCCGCTCCAACTGAAAAGAAAGATAAAAGTTTCCATTAGAAAATACATGTTATTAAGAACTGTTACATATTATATAAGAGAAGTGTGTTAGAAAAAGTGGGAAATGTTAGTAGAAGAAAAAGTTTGTGTGATTCCGACAGCCCCATGAGGTGTCACACTCTGTCACTACGCTCTTTAAGGGCAGCGTTCCCCACCAGTCTGAAATGGTTTTTTTTATTAATTTAAATTGTAATTTTATTTTACAAGATAAAATTTTATAAAGAATTTTAATCTTTATTGTTTTTTTAAAAACATTTTAAAATAAGTAAAGTTAAAGTTTTAAATTCAGATACTTGTAATTTTACAAGATAAAATTTTATAAAGAATTTTAATCTTTATTGTTTTTTTAAAAACATTTTAAAATAAGTAAAGTTAAATTCAGATACTTGTAATTTTACAAGACAAAGTTTTATAAAGAATTTTAAAATAAATCTGAATTTTTAAATTCAGATACTTGTAATTTTACAAGACAAAGTTTTTAAAAAAATAAATCTGAATTTTTAAATTCAGATACTTGTAATGTTACAAGATAAAGTTAAAAAAAAAAAAATCTGAATTTTTAAATTCAGAAATTTATATTTTCTACTTTACAAGATAAAGTTTCATAAAGAATTTAAACTTAACTGTTTTTAAACAGTGAAAAATTAATTTTATATGTAAAGTAGTATACTTTCAAACTGGCAGGCCTATTTCCCAAACATTAAACATAAAAATGTTTTAACATAAAAATGTTTTAACATAAAAATGTTTTAACAGTGGAAATAAAATCTTTCCACAATACATAGATTTTTTTTTTCTTTTCTTCTTTCCTTTTTTTTTTCCAATGCACTTGGATTTTTTTTTTATTTCCATATATATATTTTTTCTATATATTTTTTTTTTCAATTTTTACTCTTTTTTTTTTCCATATTTTTTTTTTTTTTCATATCTCCACATCTTCCTTTCTTTGCTCTTTTCTTTTAATTTTGTGGTGACCGTAAGCATAAGTATGCACGCCATCGTCCATTATGTAACGTTTATCATCGTACGGAGAGTGTATAATTTGTGACACTCACTCCCGATGCGATACTGAACGTGACGTGCAACTTTTTTATCAGTAAGACAACTTTTGTACATTTCATGTCTCAGTTGCTTACTGATAACTGATCGGGAGACCCCCTTTGCTGTCTTTTTTGTACCACTAACTGCCAGTAGTGAGTACATTTTAGACCTGAGCCCCACAAACTCAAGTCCCGGCTGCGCGTTCAGTTCATCCTTGAAACAACCAATCTTCTTTTTATTAACACCACTGAATGCCGGATGGTTCACGGGGAAATCAGAGGTGTCAAAGAGATGGCTGTTTTTCTGCATGTCCTGATAAAAATCACGACACTGCACCTCATAGGTTAAAGAATCAGTGTCAGTGAATAGTAACACAGCCTTTGCTCCATAGTACTTTTTCATGTAGCCATAATGAAATGTGTACATATGGAGTTTGCTCAGCTCCAGAATGGTGAATCCAACGTAAATCGGTCTGTTAAAGACGATGCAGTTCTTCACCCGCTCAACCCCAACCAAGTCTTCATCAAAAATTTTGAAGCGCTTGAATGTAGGCGCCGCCACGAGCTTTTCACCCCGCCGCGTGTCGGTGACCAAATCTACATTAACTCTGTTACGCAGATTTTCCATTGATTTTCCATATACGGCGTTGTTCATGAGCTTGAAGAAGTCCTTCTCAAACCCCGATTGAGACCTCTTCCTCTGTTCGGTGTTGAAATCGATGTACGATCTCAACCAGGGCCGCTGATGGAAGCGAAGGACTTTGTAACAGATGTTACGTGCAGCCCCAGTTCCAGGTACATTTCCAAGCATCTATAATGTACTACATAATTTTTCTTATTGCAGAGGTTTGGGACAAGTTTTTCTTGTTCTTGGAACTGGGGGACTCCAAGCTCCTCCATGATCTTTACCGTATACGGCGAGACATCTTCCTCTCGAATCAACATTCTTTCTGGCGCAACAGGATAATCATTATGGAGATCGTGAAGTTCTGGCGGGTACTCCAAGTCGACCTCCAAAATGTAGCCAACCGATGCATGGTCGGGGCAAGACAGGATCCAAGCCTCTGTCGCAATCGTAGGTGACACCCACTCAAACTTTCCATATGGAAGGGACTGAGACATAGCCCACCCGTACAAATTGTTGGCATCCAAATACATGATATACTGGGTGGGCTGTGCAGGGTCATACTTCGCCATGTAAGGATTATTTGCATGTGCCAAACGCTTCGTAATGACAGACACGCCACCCCTGATACCACGCTCAATGAAGAGATGCTGGTCAATCTCTGTCATTAGATCGAGGGGCTGCTTGCACATCTTGAGAGCAGCCTGCCATGCCAAGCCGGGTGCTGTCATCAGGTGGACACAATCCAACCCATAGTACTCCCTGCACAGGTGTCTAAACTGCTGAAATACGTCGGCCAACAGAAGAACATCACTTTTAACGTAGAGGTCGTGGTACTCCCCTAATGTTTTCAAGTTGAATGTTCTCCATACATTCTGAGCATGAGCATAATCGTCAGCGGTGGGGGTCTCATCCGTCAGAGTACTATAAAAAGCCGAGAGTGGAGGTAATACCTGCTCATCGAATTTCGCCAACGAATTCATGTACTCGTAAGGGTATACTCCCTTACGAAGCAGCAGCTCAAAATTGTCAGGCATATTACTCTTCATGATCTTGAATTCATCAACTGGTAAATTGGCCACTAACTTCTCCAAGGAAGCATTCATGAATTGGAGGCTATCGATGAATTGCAGCCTCATACTCTCCTTTCCCTCATACAGGGAGATGGAGATATATCTCTCCATATTTTGTGGAATGACCTCTAAGCTGTGGTCTTTCAGCTTTCCAAGCCCCGACATTAAGAGGTGCGAATCATAGTTTTTCAAATTGTGAAACACTACAGGGACACTCTTGCGTAACTTGTATCTAAGATTACAATTCGAGTGTGCTGCACCCCTATAGTTTCCAACAATGTGACAATGATCGCGAACCTTCATAATGTACCGGTCACCGTCCTTTGCAAAGGCCCTCTTACACAGATAGCAGTGGGATGCGCTGTTGAAGGCCAGTGCTTCACTCCTGGTAAGACGCATAGGTGCTATGCTATTAAAACGAACGGCCAGTTCGTCTCTTTCCAAGAGCATCCTCTGCAAAAAATGGGTTACGGCGTCGGGACCCCAAGGCGAATCACACAAGTCCGTGTATTGCTATCGGGGCCCCGACGCCGTAAGAGGCCAATTGCTTTCGCAATTGGCCTCTTTCGCAATACTAGGAAAGAGGCATCCTCCCAACAGAGGCATTGGGTACTGCACCACCTCACCAAACTTCCAAAAGAGGGGGGGGGGCACTGAGAGGCATCCTCCCTCCTGGGGGTCTAAAGACCCTCTGAGAGGATCCTCTCCAAAGAGGGAAGCTTCCTCTCAAAAGAGGGAAGACACTCCCAAAGAGGGCCTCTCCTCCTGAGCCGCCTCCCCGATCGGCCGGTGAACCCCCAATTTATAACTACTCTGGGTAGTATAATACCAACAGATACTAAGCATTAAAATACACGAGAGCGTATCTTGAAAACTAAAAGTCCCCTATGAACAATAAAAGAGTAATTTGTAGATCTTTGATTCAATCTTTCAATTTTTTCCATCATGGTTTAGAAAATTATCATGTTTCTTCATATGGTAGAATGCTAAGAAAATCTAAAATTTCGAATAATTAGACTTAAATAAAAAGTTCTTATCATGGAAATAACAAAAACTAGCTTTTACTTTCCAGCCATACATAAGCATTAGGGAAAGTAGTATGACGAGGTCAAAAATTCTAATTCGAGTACAAGAGTGCGTTTTAAGCTTCCCTGAACATGAGTCGAACGTTTTTGAGGTGTGTGTATGTAGGTTAGTGTGCGTATGTATGTATGTTAGTGTGGCCGTGAGCTTGTGGGGTGGGGGCAATATCTCACGAACGAATGAAGCGTCTCAATTAAATTCATTACCATTGTTATAATCAGTGAGTCATATTTATTTTAAACGCGATCAAATGTCTAGAAGACCCACTTCCGTAAGCACACCGAACACATGCAAAACATCACCACATAACACATTTACCGGCCACACAGAAAGCTACCATTAGCCTTTGGGTTGGTCGTGTGGTCTGGGTTTTCTACATAACACATTTAGAAGCTCAAGATCACAATCCCTAATTTTTTAAATGTAGAAAATTCCCAAACATTTTATTTCAAAGTAATATATGTCTTTAAAGGATATATAATATTTAAAACTATTAACATGTTCTATAATTTAAAATAAAAACCAATATTACCAGTTGTAAATTTATTAAATAAAATTATTTCTGCTTAAGATTTTTATCACATATAAAATTTAGGCCCCGGAGGCCTGTGGTGCGTTAATCAGGTTCTGCCCCTACCCCTAATTTTCGATTGAATTTGTGAAAAAATTAATAAAATGCAGCAAGCACTATTAAGAATGGTAAAAATCATTTCAAACCTAATTTTCATTAGAAAGCGAATGATATAAACTGTAGAACGCTAAGATGAGTTGTTCTCGAAATATTGCACGATTTTTTAATAAATTTTTGAAAAAATCAGACCTTTGGATACTGTTAAATAAAAAATCATTTCCAACTTTAGAACGCTAGCATGAACCATTCTTGAGCACGTTTTTCAAATAAATTTATAAAAAAAAATTATAAAATTAAAAATGTAGTAAGTATATCGTCAAGTATGTTAACTTTCCATATGCAATATTACGCAACATTCTTCTCGTAAACCTAGCGTTCGTTCCATTTACGTGTGAAGGTACATCTTGTAATAGCGTTGTATTTTGACGCCCAATAATTTACCAATAGTCAATTACTTCATACAATTGATATTAAATAAATGTTAACTGTAGTTTGGTGATTTTGCGTGAGTATGAATAAGTCATTCGCTTCCATTAGTAAGTTGTCAAAAGCGCCCAATTTCAATTTGCGGGGTGTTAATTTAATACTAAAATCATAGTTCTGTAGATCTTGTATATTAATATTTTGCTTTGAAAGAAGCAAAGTATTTGCGTCATGTAGAAAAGACAAAGTCATGTGCTGGCCACATCACATAATTTCCACACTTAAATTTTTATAGCAGTACGGACATTTGTTCTTGGATTATCGTGTCCATACCTAGAATATATTTTCAAAAAATATTTAAAATTGGTTCAGGAAGTCTTAAAATCTGTTTATCCATCAAAATCTCGAATTCGAAAATTTTCAGGCAAACTATATATATACAATATACATACAAATATTGTTTTTACGAAAATTTTCAAATTTTAAATATTGAGGGGACTCTGAACATATTTCAAATATTTTTGGAAATATATCCATCTATGTGTGCGTGTGTGAAGTATGTACATTATCTCACTTTGTATAAATACGATATTACGTAAAAAATTAGAACTAAATAAAATATGTTGTAATTTGCACTATTAGAACACAAATTATTCGAAATTTAAGCTTTTCCCACCATTATTTTCTATAGCAAGCAACGATGATTTCTGAAAAGTTGTAGCAATTGGTAACCAAATATTTTGTTTCCCATTTCCTCAAATATATTCTAACACTTATGATTAAAATACGAATTATTAAAACACTGAAAATTCTATACTATTATTTTTAATAACAATGATACAATTCCAGAACAATAATAGTAGTAGTACAGATAATATAGGAAACTTATTGGTTTGGAATTAGTTTAAATATTTTAAAAGTGTGTATAACACATAAATCAACCCGATAGCCTGAAAACCGTATGTTCGAATTTGGAAATGTCAATCTACTTTTGTTGGAATAGATGCAGCAAGTTTTGTTTTTCTTCTCCATTTGTAGTTACACAATTTTATTTCTTTCATTTTTTGTTAGATGCTACTTATTTAGTAGTTTTGGATATTTAGAATTACTTTTTTCGGTGTGATTACAAATATTTTACATCATTTTTCTATTCATTTCATCCCGTTTCATACCCTCGGCATGTCTTTCTTTCTTTTTATTTCAATGAATTTTTTCTTTCACTGTGATTCATGTAAGTAGTTGCTTTTGCTAAGGTGACTTTCCTGTCATTAAATTTTTTTGTACCGGAAACTGTTGACCTTTGCTTCCGCGAAAATTTTGAAATTCGATATTTTGACGGGAGAACATGTTTTAAGGTCATTTGAATAAATTTCAAACACTTTCGAAAAGTGTCCGTCTGTGTATGGACGTGTTCGAAATATGTTCTCAAAGTGTTCGAAATATGTTCAAGAAGTCGTAGAAAGTAATTCTGATAAAATTTCGAGTTAAAAAATGTGTGAAAAAAACAGATATATTTTGTTTATGTGTATGGAAAAGTAAAAATATATCTTTTTACGACTTTTCGCCATCTAAAAGATATATTTCTTAATTTTTTTCTTAAAAATATTTAGTTTTTTTTTCAAAATCATTTCGTAAAAATTCTTACATTTATTTTTTAAGTTAGCAATAGCATATCTGTCACGCCGCTTAATTAGATGAATTTGACTTATTAAATACTATTTCAATATTATTTATAGCCATATTATCGTTTAACAACAACTGTTCCATTAGACAATTGTTCACTTTCATAGCATTATTGCTATTATGAAATTCTTACATTTCAAATAATTCTAGTTCTAATCATCCGAATAATATAAAATTCGAAAAACTCTGTTTTATAAATGTGCAATACTTCGAGAACGGTTCGTGCTTCAGCTATAAAATATCGTTTTTCAATGATATATTGCGTATAAAATGATTATTTATGTAATATTATTGAAGATCATGCCTTTTTTCTGATATTTTCAAAAACTGTTACGAAAATTTCAAAACATTGAAACCCGCTTTAATTCTTTACCTGTTGGAGATAATTGGGCAATGTAAATTGCAAAAATGTTGAAAGTAAGGTAGGAAATAAGACTCCGTTAATGAAATAATCCTCCCATTCAGTTTCAAAAAGTTACACTTCTTAAATTTTTATACAACTTCCTTAGACAAATTGGGTCAATCAGAAATTTTTTATTTTTAATGCAACAAGATCATTAAAAAACCCCCGCATATCTGTATCTTTAAAATCAACTGAATTATGATAAAGGAAAAAAATCTGACGCCACTTTTCCGTACCACGTGAAAGGCTGTTTCATCAGTGAAAATAGGGATCATAAACAAATTGACGATGGAAATTGTTTAGATAAAAAAAAGTACTTAAAAATACTTAATTATTGAAAAAGTACTTAGTTATTGAAAAGTACTTAAGAATCCGTGATTGCATCGCGAACCTACGCGGAATTTGCAAAAATGTCTCCTATGTATTATCATCCAGTTTTATCTTTTTGTGATATGTCACAAATTTACATTTCTAATTTGATATAGGGTCCCCATTCACAATGTTTAATTAAATATAACTCGCTCAATTTTAAAGATACATCTATGCGGGTTTTTTTAATGATCTTGTTGCATTAAAAATAAATATTTTCTGATTGACCCAATTTGTCTATGGGGGTCGTATAAAAATTTAAAAAGTGTAACTTTTTGAATATGAATGGGAGGACTATTTTATTAACGTAGTCTTATTTCCTACCTTACTTTCAACATGTTTGCAATTTATATTGCCCACTTATCTCCAACAGGTAAAGAATTAAAGCGCGTTTCAATCTTTTTGGGACACCCTATATATATATATATATATATATATATATATATATATAATTTGTAGGTTTGTTATAAAGTTAGGTTTTTCGAGTTGCAGCTTCTCACTTTTCTATCATTGGACATTCAAACCATTATTATATATATATATATATATAAAATAAAATTTCGAATAATTAGACTTCTAATTATGGGAATTATAAAAAATTACATCAAGTACTAATTTGTTACATAATGTATCCACACCTAAATTTTCATAGCGGTACGAATATCTTTCCAATGAGTATTCGTCAAAATATCGAATTCGAAAAATTTTAAGAAAATCACACTTTCGTTATACACACAGTAGTATGTTGCTTGTAAAAAATATTGTTTTCTGGAAAATTTCAAATTCAGTATTTTAATGGATAAGCATGTTTCACGAAGATTGTCCGTAAGTCTGCCCCACATCCAAATTCTTCACATCTTTTTCTTTGCCATCACAGTACTGGTAGAGCATGAAAAACATTCCACATAGAGCTGGTTATATCAGAGCTTAGATTACTCCTCAAAGGTGCCCATCCCACAGACTAATATATAGTATTCTGTGCGCACCCCAATCCAAGGTCAGTGTGGTCACATATCATCCACTTCCTTCTCCCATTCTTCCATACACACATTAGCGGTTAGAAACTTCTTTGACATAGGAAGAGGGATTGCTTGCTCAGCTCGTTTTGCTGTGCCTGTAAAAATTGAGAGTTTTGAGACTTCAGTCAGTAGAATTTCTCATACAGTCGTATTCCATACTGTTCAGGTTCATTTGTATCGCTATTAGCATTATAATGCAAAAAAAAGTTATAGATTGTTTAGGTCCATTTAATCAAAATCTCTATCAGAATTTAAATCTGTATCATCAGAATGATACAAACTTTAGAACGTTAACATTTATTGCTCTCGAGATATTGTACGATTTTCAAAAATAATTAAATAAAATTAAAAAATTGACTAAATACCGTTAAAATATGTTAACTTTCCGTATGCAATATTATGCAACATCATTCTTGTGAACCTAAATCGTTTGTTCTATTTACGTGAGAAGATACTACACTTCATACATTACACACAGACGGATTACACACAGACCAATATATTTTCAAAAAGTATTCAAAATATGGTCAGATCTTAAAACTAATTACCCGATAAAATCTCGTATACGAAAATTAACAACAACAAAAACTATATTATCTATATAAATAAAATTAAAAATCTGTCTGTTTGTTTATTTGTTTGTGCGTGTGTTTTTATCTCATCATCACGGGAGAACGGCTGCACAGAATTTGATGAAATTTTCGGAGTAGACATGGAATAGTTCCACTTAAAATTTAGTCTATGTTTCGAGTTCTTAGGACCTGGGGTTATCGAAATATTAATAAAAAACTCACTATTAACCCTTCTACTGAGATAGCATTATGCAGACGATATTTGTTCCACAAAGTTATTTGTAGAAAAAATTATATGTTTCTAAGCAACGGAATTTAACCCAATGAGTTTATATTTAAATATATATATATATCATGTTGCTAAATGACGGAATTAAATCCAATGAGATTGATATGATTGATTAATGGATTATTGATATTTTCCAATTCTTACGTCATCTATTTTATTTTGATAAAAATTTTTTCAAATCCATATATTAGTATGGATATATCTTTTAATACACGGGTATAATCTTCTAATCTACGGAAATATAAGTAGGACGGGTATACCTTCTAATACACGGGTATATCTTCTAATTTACGAGAATAAACAAAGTATACTTTTAATACAATTTTACTGCTTTTATTTTGGCATATATTAATTCAATTTTATATTTACTGTAAATTTGTTTATAAACGGGATCAGGATGTTTTTTTATTCTGCAGATCTGTCTGTGAAGATAATTTTGCATAGTGAGACCAGATTCTTAAACATCTTTTTAGGAGCATTAATTTAAATATTTTAATAGAATGTTTTGAGTAACAATGTTATTTAGAATATTATAGGAATTTGTACATGATTATGAATTTTAAATTTCTTTTGTATATTCCGTACGAAGAACGGGTACACGTCTATCAGTACAATAGTATAATGTTGCATGGAAAGTAATATTTTCTCAAAAATGTTTTAATTCGATATTTTGACGAATAAACACGTTTAAAGACCACCTGAACACATTTCGAACGTTTTTGGAAAGGTATCTGTGCGTGTATGTGTCTGTGAGATATGGACACCAAGTCAAAAATAAATACTTGTATCGCTATGAAATCTTATTTTGTCACGATATTACGTGAAAACATTGAAACTAATTAGAAAATTTTGTGCTTTACACTATTAATACACAAATTATTCGAATTTCAGGTTTTTCGCATAATTAATTTCTATAGCAAACAATCATAATTCCTAAAGCATTGTGTTAGCATGACATAGAATGGCGTCGCCAATGGGAAAGATTTGGAGGCCACAAGTCCCCAGGGACCCATCAGAACCAATTGAAAGTCGTAGAATCGATATTTGGAGAAATGGGAAACAAAATATTTTGCTACCCCCTTCCAAAAATGTTTCTAACGTCGCACTGATAACAAATATGAGATGGATGTAAAGAGTATTAAAATCAGTGGCGTAACCAAGGGGGAGAGGGTCGAAAAACCCCTGTAAGAGTCCATTGAAGCTTATAGAAATGATATAGAGATATAAGAACCAAATATATTTTGGTTACCCCTCGCTCCCCCCCCCTCCAAAGAAAAATTATTGCGACGGTACTGATTAAATTATTATATATTACAATGATCAGCCAAATGCATTAAATTAATTCGGGTGACAAACCTGTTGAAAACATAATTTGAAAAAATAATTTTATTTTTCATTTCTACTAAAAATTAAAATATTATCTGTGTACGAAATCCGATAAAATAATAATTGTCTTTTGATATTAATTATAAAAGTAGACCTAAACACTATGGATTATGAATGTATGAGAAATTCGAGTGAAAACCCCTAATATTTCTTATAAAAAAACTAGATTGACCGAAAATGTGGGGATCATACTGAAACTTAGAAATGAAATTCCTTGAGTTTTTCAGAATTTTTTTTTTTAATCACGAAATTTTCTAATCTATATAATTATTTTATATACTGAAAGAATTGAAATTCAGTATCTGACAATAAAATGTAGTAGGAACGACTTGAAAATCATGAAATCTGTGAAGTCAAATTTCAAAAATTTTGGTATCAAATATATCAGGATGATGAAGGCCGCATCTATCCTGACACAAATTAAAGAAGTATATAGACCATGAAAAACTCTAATAATTAAATCCTTAAATGTATACTTCTGTAAGCTATAATTAATTATGGTCTATTACTTAAATTTAAATAATTTGATCACTAGTGGCTAGCATTTTAAAAAATAAACAGACTTACCCTCCAAGATACCTGAAACAAATCATATTATTGTTAATTAATTTTAAAAGGCTTGGAGTCAAAGGAAGAGGCAGGTGTGGATCCAAAATAACATTTATTAATATATATATATGTTTTTATTTAGATTCGAGAGAAGAGAATATTTATCCATTGCACATTCTTATAACAATAACTTAATGCATAATCACATAACCATGTTTAATTATATTACTTCTCGTATAACACTTCTTAAAATTATTTAAATATGTTTCATCATTATAATTTACATTTTAATATTCATCATATTAGTAATTATATTCTTTCATCTATGTCTCTATGGGAGTTTCATTTAACATTATACAATCATTATTATATTTAAGCATTGTAAATAAATGCTAGGATTCGAATGTCAATCCATTAAAAATTGTTTAAAGTATTGCTACATTTTGTTATCTCAATCAATAGTTACAAATAACCAGTTTTAGTTTCTATCTTTATCTCTTCATTATATTATTCTAATTAATTAGAGTCATTGGACAATGGAATTACAATATTAGAAATGGAGTAACTTACGGGCATGATATGCTGAGGCTTGTGGGTTGAGGTACCTGCTACTGTCATCGGTAACATAAAGTTCGTATTTTCTTTTTTTTGCTCGGAATGGTTCTGTTTTTCACAAATTGGGAGTCCACCGACTTATTTCACAGCATTAGTGATGATGTAAAGTTGCTCGGCCAAAAATCAGCCATTGCCAACCGTAGATCAGATAGAGATGGGCTTATCAATTGAGCAGAGTTTCGTTTCATAGCCATCGATTATTCCAATATCACGCTAACAGCTCATCAAAAGATGTCACCATTGTCAATTGATATTATGAACATTCCATAGTTGATTTCCGGAGTCTATGCAGGCTCAAGCCTCCATTAGGAAAGCATTACTGCCCTTCGGACCCCAAGTCCTGTATAGAGTCGCTCCAATCTTAGAGCCAGCATTCTTTTTTTGCATAGGTCAGCAACAGACCAAAATTTAGAAACATTTCTTTGAAAATGAAACATTAACGAGCGAAGTGGGCCTCTAAGCCTAAAGTACGGCTCGGGTCATCCGGACTCCTGTCCGTCGTTTCGTACATGCAGATTCTTAACCAGCATGGTGCGGCCCAATTTTTGCCGTCATCATTTCTGTAGAAAAAAACCCAGAGTGGCCGGCGCAAGCTGGACCACACTTTTCGACGACTCTCTCCTCTCTCTTTTTTTTATTATATTTTTTGCTGCACTAGTCATAGCGCTCTTGCAGTAACATCTGTAATTGGCTACTCCTTGGCTTACGGAACTTCTTATTGGATGTAGCCTGCTATAATGCAAAATCCAAGGGGATATGATGTTGAATTCCCCCTTGAAGCGTCATGTCCATCCGCGACTTTTGTCCAGCTGTACTGTAAAATGGGAGTAACTTTTCCCCATTATTTTTGGAAGTTGACAGTGAAAATGGCCATCTTCAAATGACTGCCCATGTGAACTAGAAGGGCTCAGAATTCAAGTATAAGGTTTCTGTGGGAAACAAAGTTTGTGGCTGTGAAGGAATTTTGACCGTTACGGGTTAAGCTGTGGGTTAAGCAATGTAAAATCTTCCTTGCCTGTGCTAAAGGGGGGGGGGGGGGCTGTAGACTGCTCTCTTTTGCAGCTGTGAGCTCATCCTGCAGATGTTACATCCCGTGTGAAAATGATTTTGAAAATGGCTCTTTTGCCAGGCGAATGTCTTTAGAATACTTTTAAAAAGAAACTTTGTAAAATATTAACTTTAACTTCATTATAATTTAAATTAAAAAAGGTTTAAAAGGTTCTTAAACCCTGTGCAATAATTAGGATTGCACAAAATGTCATATCTTTTATGACAAAATATAATAATAATAAAAAAAGAAACTTTATAAAATCAATTTGAATATTTCAAAC
This sequence comes from Amaurobius ferox, assembly GCA_951213105.1. Taxonomy (NCBI): domain Eukaryota; kingdom Metazoa; phylum Arthropoda; class Arachnida; order Araneae; family Amaurobiidae; genus Amaurobius; species Amaurobius ferox. The sequence goes on from OX578134.1 coordinate 135,610,316, forward strand.
GACACAATTTAAAAAAGTATTCAAAAGTCAGAACATAGCTCCTCCCAATTTTTTACTTTCCTTGCAATACATGGTAATGTATAGGGAAAGTGTTGGAATCATGCCAAACTCGCAACTCGAGTTTTCGACGGATCTACAAGTTTTGGAACCTCTAGAATACGAAAAAACTATTTTTAGAGTGACGCCTGTGTGTCTGTGCAATGTATGTATTAATCACTCCAACTCAGAAACTAATGGATCGAATTTCATAAAATTTGTTAAGTTTTTGTTGATTAGTTTTTGTTACTATTCGGAAAAAAAGAACCCGCCTGTTTTGCGAAATGGCCCGCAAAAATCTCATTATTCTAGCTAAAATACTAATTGACCAAATTTCACAAAATTTGGTAGATAAGTTACTTGTGGGATACTCTGGTGCTGATTCGATTTTGGTACGATTCGGAAAAGAACAACCTGCTCTTTTTCACGAAATGGCCCACAAAATTCGACAAAATTAAAAAAAAAAAGTCTACGTATGCTCAAATGTATCGATTAAATGCTTATTTTATACGTAATTTTTTACGAGGGAAAAAAATAAAACCTACTCCATGACCGCTCTCCATGACCACTAACCGCTCTCGAGATATTTAAGATTTTTTGCATTTTTGTTATGCCGCCTTTAGAAAAATGTCCATACAATTAATTACCAAATAAAAACAAAAATTGAATTAAAAATGCAAATTTAGTGTTATTTTGTGCAATTAATCTTAATTTAATTAATTATTAAAGAAATAAAGAAAAAATGAATTTGAGTCTGCAGTGAAAGTCATGTACTGCCCACACCAGATTTTTCTTTTTTGCAATTGAACGATCGAATTGAGTTGAAAATTTGTATTTGATTTTGCTTCAGTGAATCCAACATAGTTCAAAATTGGTGTCTAATTCATCCTGATTTGCAGTCGATGGTTCTGTTCTAACTTTGGAACACATAAAGCTGTTATGACTTTGAATGATCTATAATTGAAAATTGCTTTACATTACACAGAAACAATTCACAGAGAAAAAAGAAAATTGTTGATATGAATAACATCTGTGTTTGCGGTTTCCGTGGCGGGAAAACGGATCGTAACGCAAAATGTAAACACTTCACTCCGTAAGCTCTGAACTCAATAGATAAAAAATCTGATGTGGTCAGCACATGACTTTCCGTGCCGACTCATATTCACGTTCTCTTTATTTCTTCAATAAGTCATTAAATCGAGTTTAATTGCACAAAATAACACCCAACATTATTTTATATTGCTGAATTTGCACTTTTACTTCAATTTTCGTTTTCATTGGTAACTAAACTTATTTCCAAAAGTGGCGTGGTGAGCAGGCAAAAAAAATAAAATTTCTCTAAAACGGCTAGTCTTAAGAGTAATGGGATTAGTCTTATGTCTTATTCTTTCATCTTCAAAAATTACGTAGGAAACAAGCATTTAATTGATTTATTTGAGCATATGTAATCTTTTATTTTTGATTTTGACGATTTTTGTGGACCATTTCGCAAAAAAAGACAGGTTCTTTTTTCTAATCAGCACCAGGGTATCCCACATGTGACTTATCTACTAAATTTAGTGAATTTAGTTATTAGTTTTTTAGCCAGAGTGGATACAGATATTTTTTGTGGGTCTTTTCGCAAAAAAAGACAGGTTTTGTTTTTCAGAATTGTACCAAAATCTAATCAGCACCGGAGTACCCCACAAATAACTTACCTATAAAATTTTATGAAATTCGGTCAATTAGTTTTTAAGTTAGAGTGGATACGCTACGTCGTCACGCTAAATATAGTGTTTTCGTGTTCTAGAGATTTCATAACATGTATTATGTAGATCCGTCGAAAACTCGAGTTGCTATTTTCGACATGATTCCAATACTTTCCCTATACAATATGATGTATTATAGAGGAAGTAAAATGTAAATAATTTTGATTGTTTTGTCGGAAATAAGGTCCAGACTATGAATATATAAAAATAATTTCAATATTTTCAATTTTTCCCCCCGAAAAACTTTTAAAAGTATCTGTCCGAGCGAGTACTAGTTTCATTTTTCTGAATTTTACTCGAAATATCTTCAGAGCTATAAAAGAGATATAGATAGTAAGTGATAAAAATATGTATTTGGAAATTTAGTTTCTAAATCTATATTTATTTTTGAAAAAAGCTGTTATAGTTTCAGAGTAATTATCTTCTTGGAGAAGATTGAAAATTTTCTGTTTTCCATGTTTGTGATTCTTATATCTGTAAACTAAAAGTGAACTATGAAATAAGTGGTTATAATTAAAAAATCAGACCCTTGAATATAATGTTAAATAAAAAATCATTTCAAACTTTAGAACTCTAGCATGAACCATTCTGGATATATTGCACGTTTTTCAAATAAATTTAAGAAAAAACATTATGTAAAATTAAAAAATTAATAAATATATCATCAAATATGTTAACTTTCCATTTACAGTATTAGGCAACATCATTCTCATGAATCTAGATAGTTCCATTTACGAGGGAAGATACTTTTGCCAAAATTTTAAATTCGAGATTTTGACGGATAAGCATATCTAAAGACCCCTATGAACACACTTCGAACCCTTTTTTTTATAAAGATATCCATCTCTATGTGTGTTGTGACGTATAGATACTAAGTTAAGAACGAAAAAACGAATGCTTGTATAGCTATGCAATTTTATTTGGATACAAAATTTTATGTAAAACACTAGAACTGAATAGAATATTTTGTAATTTCTATACTATTAGAACATAAGTTATTCGAAAGTTATGCTTTTCATACATTGTTTTCTATAGTAAGCAACTATAATTTCTGAAGGGACAGTTGGTAAACAAAACTTTGTTTCCTATTTCCTCAAATATCATTTGTGCGAAATTCAATGATTTCGGGGGGGGGGGGGGGGGGATCTCTCTATCTTTGGCAACGCCACTATGGAAAAACGATAGTTTAAACTACGTTATGTTATGCAAAGATTATTAAAACATATCTGATTATATATTATATTAACATAAATCAGCCAAATGCATCCAATTAATTGATATGACAAACCTGTTAATTTGAAAACGTAATTTTATCTTTTATTTTTACGAAATTTTATTTTTACGGCTAAAAAATAATTACTTGCATACGAAATCCGATAAAATAATAATTGTCTTTTATATTTTGATACTAATTATGCAAGTGGACTTAAACACTCCGAGTGATGAATGTATGAGAAATTCGAGTGGATCGATATTTATTTTAGTACTGCGGTTCTATAATTTATATTAAAATATACGATGGGTCCATAAAATTACGAGGCGGACCAGGTGGAGTAGGTGGTCATAACATTCCCAGGAACCCATTGAATTTCACAGAAATAATATATGGAGAAATGGAAAACAAAATATTTAATTACTCTCCCCCCCCCCCCCCCCCGCAAGAATTTTTTTCGGGCGACGCTACTGGGCGCGCCAAAAGTGTTGGGTTCATACTGGAACTTGGAAATGAATTTCCCTGAGTATTTTCTGAAACAAAATTTTTTTTTTAAATCACAGAATTTATAATTATTTATATTTATCTATTATTATTTTATTTTATTTACTGACATAAAGTGAAATTCAGTAACTGAAAAAAAAAATTAAGTAACGATTAGCCAATTTGATGATAAAATTAAATTTCCAGTCATGAAATCTATAGTCAAATTTCCAAAATCAAAATTTTTGCATTAAATATAATAACAAAAGAAAAAGAATCTGTATAAAAGTTTGAAACTTTCAAAACAACAATAAAAATTTAATCAGATCACAAAGTATTACCCCCTCCCCCCCACTTTTTTTTTTAACAGTGAAAGAATTGAATTGAGTTGAAAATTTTCATTTGGTCAGTTAAATGGCTGAATCCAATATAATTCATGATTAGTGTCTTATTCATAATAGTTCCAACTTTGGTTTTTATTTAAATCAAATTTATTTGATTTCAAAGTTTCTTTATTACTCTTTTCAATATGTATATAATAGTAACTTATCAAAGTCAGATTTACGAATTTACAATGCAGTATTTTTTTTAACTCAATGATTCATTTGTTTCATCAAGAAAATAATATTTGACACCAAAACTATTTCATATTTTCCTATTAATTGCTTATTTAGAGATTACTTAGAGTCTGAAATGTCTAATTTGCGTATAATGTTCTTCGCATAACACAAATAAAAAATTAAAAGAAATTGAAAAATATTTAGTTATATCATTTGATTCTAATACTTTTTATATTCTATAAATGTCTTTAAAAAATTAGCTATTTGGAATTTATTTGAGAAACTGTTAACTAATAATGTTTATTAGAACACAGCCTATAAAGATTCAATCAGTTTCAAAGGAAATAAAGTGCCTTCTTCGTCATGATAAATGATACAGAGCACCACTACCAACAAAAGCAGATGCTGTGTTCCTATGAAGCTTCAGTTTTCAGATTCTGACAACAGAGAACAAATTTTTTTACAATGCTGTTTAAGTCAAAGAAATGATTTTATTTTCCATTAAAATTTCAAATATTGATATTTTAAAATTAATCAGTGATTCTCTATTTCTTAAATCAGTTAATTTAAATCGTTATAACCCTGAGTTCAACCTTGTGCAGTTCAAACTCACTGTTGGCTGTGTGGTAAAACTGACTTTGTAGGTCACACAGAAGTCCAGAAGGCAAATCCAGGGAAAGGTGATTAGACAAGTTGCATCCCCCTGTTGTATGATATTTTCAGTGATTCTATACACCTTACAAAGTTTAATGCAACCCAACACAAATATCTAGAAATGAAATAAACTTTAATTTTATAGAGTCAGTTTGCTACATTTTATGATTAAGCAAGAATTTCTGATTAGTTTTAATAATTAATTACTAAGTATACAAGGTAAATGATGAATAAAAAATTGTAAAAGTAAATCCCCCCTTCCCTGTTATCTCTGGGAGATTATCCACCCTTGACAGAAATTTGCAAAATTGTAGCATATAGTGATTCCTTATTCCCTGTGAATTATTCCATTCGTTTTTTATAAGTTCGAACAAAATAAAATCGATCTACCAATGCTAGTTGCTGCATTGGAGCATGATTGAAATAAAACTTTAGAATGATTTGCTTCCTGTTAATCGGTTTTATGACTGAAGAAAATATTAATAAAATTCATAAAATCAAAGTAGAAAACCTATTTTTCTAAATATAATGTTTTTATATTTGTGCACAAATAAAAAAATAATGATTATATAACCCTTTTTCAGTAAAAGGTCATTTTATATGACTTTGTAGTACATAACTGAATCTGATGCTGTCCATCTTCTAAACCTCTATTTGCATTTTAGGATTCTTTTATTTACATTACAAGTGAAAGCTAGAGAATATTTTTAATATTTTGTAACAATAAACAGGGAAATAAATGCATGTTATGTTTGTAGACAACAGTTATAAAATTGAAATTGTATTGAAACCATTATTCTTGATGTAATTGACCAGTATTACAGAGTGTCGTTTAAAGTTCAATGGCCTTTGATGAATGTCAGGGACCTATAAGACTAAACCGATACTGGATCTGATCAGAAATTGAAATTTTCTCTGAACCCTACAATTTGTGGTAACATTTCAAATCATGGAAAGTCACATCAAACAGAATGATGCTATCCTGTATTTTAAATAAAAAAGCAGAGTAATGAGGAGGCCATACTTGGATTTAAAATCTGAAGGAGAATATAGTTGTTGTTGTTGAGACCCAGACCGTCCGACCTACCAGAAAGGTGAATATAGGTGAATATAGATGAAGAAGAAAATATAGTGTACCACTTCAACATATGATATAGATTAATATGTCAACTGGAAACATTTTCATTTGCAAAATGTTATGGTGAACAGGATGCTATGCTATCTTAAAATAATAACATGAAATTGAAAATATAATTATTTCAGATGCTCAGTAGATAAGAGTACTGTCTAGCTAACAAGAAATCAGTGGTTCATTTCCTTACTGAGATGAATGAGATCTTTACACAGAAAAATTAAATAAAATTACTTAGTCTTAAATTATACCTTTAAAAGTCTTAAATACAATTGATAATTATTTTCTAATTTTTATCTCTTTCATTGTCTTTTCTCTAGCCTATATCTCTACTGGTTTTGTATGATAAGCGACCAATATGCATGTACATAATATAAAAAAATAATTATAATCAGTCTTCCAGCAATAAATTTAATCTGAGAGAATGCAAGCTATCATTCTCAGAAATCAAGAAAAATCTGAAAAATTAAAATTTGCAGCTGCTACCTTAATTAATGAATGCCATCCAGACTTATTTCAATCTAAAATGTTCCAAAATATAGTTACTAGATATATGATTACGAAATAAGAGATTTGAATATGTTTAAATAGACTACACTTTGAAATAACGTGAGATATTTTCATTTTTAAAAACTCTATATCAGCAGAATTTATGTCTCATGTACCACAATTATCATGAAAACATTTTAAAAATTTTATTTGATAGATCTATATAGGTTAAAGTACAGCGGCATAATTTGAATGGGTTGGTCATAGTTGTTTTATATGTCACAAAGTTCATTCGGACAAACTGTATCAAACAATAATGAAAAATAATTGAATAACAAGTAACTAGTTATGTTTATACTTTATTATGCAAGTTATTTATAGGAGGTTAAACCCCAAATAAATAACCACAAATTCAGAAATCAATGTCCCGAAGTACTCCTTATTAACTGGCTTTAGACACATTTGGTAAAAATTAAAGGATGCAGGACTTACCTTTTAATTTGAATGTGTACATAAGAAGGGAGGAATATATATAATGAACATAGATACTTAAGTAACCATTGATAATTACATTTACTGCTATGACTCAGTTACTTTAATGAATTACAAATATGTGCAGTTTAATTTTCAATCAAATAACAAAAATTTTCAATGCTCATTAAGTGGATTTAGGGACAATAAAAAAAGGTGTGAAATTGTCAAGATCATTTTCAGCCAAGCTTTAGTTTTCTCCTGTTTTATATTAACATTGACACAGAGGTACAGGAAGTGGTCAAGACTCTTTTGAGTCAAGATGAGTAAAAGTGATTTTTGTCATAAAATGTTTAAGTATTCATTTTCTAGAATTTTGTTTGTTGTACACTATATTATCAAAGGAATAAATGACATATAGTATATAAAGTAGCTCAACAAATGTATAAGAACATATAAATTAGGTACAAGCTTACATATTTGAAGTGCTGAAATTTCAAATACTCCAACAATAAAAACGTTAACTTGTGAGTTTTGCATGAACTTATTTGCTCATTTTCTTTAATAGTTTAGAATTAAGAGTAAAAGGGTAAATATATCATATTATGATAACATATAAAATATGAACAATGCAAGTACTGGAATTTACCAACCCATAATTAAAAAGTTTCACATATAGTGAGTGATGGGCACAACAAGCAAACTTATTTAAAGTGTTAAAATTTCAAATACACTTCAACAGCAATCAATAAGTCAGCATGTCAATTTCCTATCAACACTCATATAACATAACAGACTTTCATTACATTATGCATGCTACCAATTTGATTTACATTTTGAATACGCATATATGATTTAAATTTTAAACAGATCAGCATGAGCATGCAATAAAATCATGAAATTTTATTATGAATATGAAGAAAGTTTCTACATACTTTGATTCATAGTCCGTTTTTTAATTAGATGACGAAAACTTCGGCAAGTTTGATTTTGCCATTGAAAGCATTTCATAACATACGGCTTCAGGAAAACGAATCTCTAACCGATTCTCTTCAGGATTAATCTGGAACTGAGACTATGGCTACCGCAAATTGAACATAATCGCTGTTTGGCGCAAAGTCGGATCTCGCCAAACCTGCGATATTCAGAGTCATCTATCGGGAAAAGGTAACTTTTCAGATCGGTTTAACTCCGCCTACTTTTTTGAAAAACTATATTCAACTTGGGTGTTTTCATCAAATGATTACTCCATATATCTAATTTCAAGTCTCTATCAAATTTTAAAGGAGCAGTTTCTCATTTATTCGGTAAATCGAACATTTTGGTGTGCGGCACCCCCTTAAGTAGAAAATATTGGAAATCTGAAATTGCACACTTTCTTCCTTTGGAACGATTTACCCATACACCAAATTTGAAGTCTCTATCTTATGGCAAAGTATGCTTTCCTATCATTTCACTTTTCGAACGTTTTGGTGTGGAGCATCCCCTCTAGAGAACGTTTTCGAAAAATTCAATTTTTCCAGCGGTTTTTATAAAATGATCGACCAGTGTACCAAATTGCAAGTCTCTATCTATTCGGGCAGTGCCTAAAAAAGGTGTGACAGACAGACAGATGGACACTTGGCAATTAGTACGTATATACTAGCCGAATACCCGTTGAAAATCAACGGTCCCACATTAAGCAACCACCAAATAAGGTAAATTTTTTAATTATTCGCGTTTTTTATTTATTCGAAAAATCGAACATTTGTTTTAGAGGCATCCCCAAAAGTTGAAAATATCTGAAAACTGAAATTGCACATGTTCTTCCTTTCGAACTATTTACCCGTACACCCCAAATTTGAAATCTCAATCTCATTCCGAAGCATGTTTTTTTATCAATTAATTTTTCGAATGTTTCCCTCTGGAGCACCTCCTTAAACGAACGTTTTTGAAAAACTATATTCATCTTGGGTGTCTTCGTCAAATGATTAGTCCATATACCAAATTTCAAGCCTCTATCAAATTTTAAAGGAGACGTTTCTCATTTATTCTTAAAATCGAACATTTTGGTGTGCAGCACCCCAGGTGTGCAGTACGAAATAGAAATCTGAAATTGCACACTTTCTTCATTTTGAACGGCTTACCCATATACCAAATTTGAAGTCCCTATCTTATCGCAAAGCATGCTTTCCTATCATTTCACTTTTCGAACGTTTTGGTGTGGAGCATCCCTCGTAGAGAAGATTTTTGAAAAATTCGATTTTTCCAGGGGGTTTTATCGACTGAGCCGTGTACCAAATTGCAAGTCTCTATCTATTCGGGAAGTGCCTAAAAAAAGCGTGACAGACAGACAGACAGTTTGCAATTAGTATAAATAACTAGCCGAATACCCGTTGAAAATCAACGGTTTCGCAATAAGCAATCCCTGAATAATGTAAATTTTATAATTCGCATTTCACATTTATTCGACAAATCATATATTTTGGTGTGCAGAACCCCTTAAAGAAAATATTGGGATACTAAATTTGCGCATTTCTTCCTCTGTTTGTCTTGTGTTTTTTATCAGATGATTGGCCCATATACCAAATACCAAGCCTCTATCACATTTAAAAGGAAGCGTGCCTCATTTATTCGGAAAATCGAACATATTAGTGTGCGCATCCCTTAAAGTAGCAAATATTGGAAATCTGAAATTTCACACTTTCTTCCTTTCAAACTATCTACTCTACGCCAAATTTGATATCTCTATCTCATTTCGAAGCATGGTTTTTTATCAATTCACTTTTCGAACGTTTCACTCTGGAGCACCCCCTTAAACGAACATTTTTGAAAAACTATATTCTTGCGTGTTTCGGTCAAATGATTAGCCCATATACCAAATTTCAAGCCTCTATCAAATTTTAAAGGAGCGTTTTCTCATTTATTCTGTAAATCGAACATTTTGGTGTGCGGCACACCCTTAAGTAGAAAATATTGGAAATCTGAAATTGCACACTTTCTTCCTTTTGAACGATTTACTCATACACCAAATTTGAAGTCTCTACCTCATCGCAAAGCATGCTTTCCTATCATTTCACTTTTCGAACGTTTTAGTGTGCAGCACCCCCTTAAGTAGAAAATATTGGAAATATGAAATTGTACACTTTCTTCATTTCAAATGATTTACCTATACGCCAAATTTGAAGTCTATCTCATCGCAAAGCATGCTTTCCCATCATTTCACTTTTCGAACGTTTTGGTGTGGGGCACCCAATCTAAAGAACGTTTTCGAAAAATTCGATTTCTCCAGGGCGTTTTATCGAACAACAGAGCCGTGTACCAAATTGCAAGTCTATCTATTTGGGAAGTGCCTAAAAAAAGTGTGACAGACAGATGGACACTTGGCAATTAGTATATATAGATAGATTATTATGATCATGACCTGCTATAAGTACATAAAATGCTGTTATTTTCTCTTGGATTTAAAAAAATATATATACAAAACAGGGCTGGATTACCCAATAATAGGCACACTAAGCACCAATCAAAGGGGCACCAATCAAAAACAAAAATGTTTTTTTAATTTTTTAGTTTTTAATTCACAGTAAATAAAAAATGAACCCCTACTCCCACTAAAATTAAGGTTAATATTTTTCGTTATTATGCAACAGGATTTTGTCTTCAGCAGCAATATTATTCTAAGTTTAAAAATAAATATTTAAGATAAGTGGCAATATGCAACTGGATTATAAAACATTAACTTTTCTGTGACATTGTTCAACCCAGACCATCCAACCTACAGGTGTAAAGTATCTATTTGGACAGCGGGTTTCTGTAATATTGAATATGCTGATATTTTCTTACATGCTACTGACATTCTCATTAAAAAACTTTTAGGCCATTATGACAAATTTGGAGACCGTAGGATCACAACCCCTGTGGTGCATGCATAAAGCAGGTCCTGCATTTTGGTCTATATGTGCATATTTTTATTCTTTATTCCTAATATACCTATTATTCGTAAATTTGTGCTTGTTATCAGTTTTATGACATTCGACACTGTCTTCCCCCTCTGTTACCTCATAAAGTAATAAAAGGAACATAAAATTGAGGAATTCGGGTGGATAGAGAAGTATTCTTCTCTTCCATTATGAATTTTCTAGGTTGGGCTGGAGAGACTCGATAGGAATTCCTATCCAGGCTCTCTAGATTGGGCTAGACTCCTGGTAGAGGTGATTTGGGTAGAAACCTTGAAAGTTCGAAGATCTAGGATGAGACATTTAAAATGGCACTGAGGGCCAGTGTTTCTTTCAGGCATACCTCCAAGTGGGCGAAGCCCCCTTCTTCCCCAGAGCATTTTATGTTAACTTAGTTTCTATATATGTGACACAGCATTTAGATATATTTATATAGGGCAAATAGAAAATTTGTCCCTCCTAAAATTTCACACCCGGCCAAAAAGTCCTGAAAGTAACACTACTGAGGCCAGTGAATTTTCCAACATCGTCTGCATTGCACTTTAGGGACCTTGGGTGCATTTAAAAAATTTTCTGGAACCGGTCCTAAATTTCAGGAGCTTGGTTACACCAACTAAATACTTTAGGACTCTCCAGATTCTTGGCACCCTTTCCAATCACAATTTCATTATATTTATATCTTTAACAAAATTACAATTAATAATGTTAATAATGTAGCATTAGGACCCCCGAGCACCAAAAGTACTTTGATAAACTGGATTAGCCATCGGGTCCAAAGAGACCCTAAAATGACTATGACCACAAAAAATTTAAATAAAAAGTGTTAGTTGTAAGAGATAAAATGATATCCAAATTTTAATTATATTTTAAACCAGCAGTATATCCATTCTTTGCACGGAATATATACTATAAAGAAATAAAAACTTGAATTATGTGTATATTCCTATAATACTTTAAATGACTTTGTTATTCTAAACATTTTATTAAAACATTTAATTCTCCTTAAAATATGTATAAGAATCTCTGTTCTCGCTATACAAAATTATCTTCACAGGCAGATCTGAAGGAAAAAAAAAACATCTTGGTCCCGCTTGTAAACACATTTACAAAAACTATTATTTAATTCTCACAAAGCGACAGGGATTATCAAGTAAATTGAACTTAATTTTGCAAAATATTGAATTTTCATAAATTAGGAGTCATTTTCATGAATTTAGTATCATTTTATCAATTTAGTCGCATTTGCATTAATTTGGTAGAATTTTAAAAAGTCACCAAATTTGTCAGAAAGTGGGACAGTTGGATTAACCCCTTAACGCATTTGCCCATGTCTGACACGGGCGAAAGTTACACGCAAATTTGCACATGCCCGTGTCTCACACGGCGATCTCGCATTATTTTATTTCTAATGCCCGTCCGAGATCCGTTCTAGTAAAAATAGAGAGGCTAGATTATAATTAAACTTATTTACCATAGATGGCACCACTATGCAGCATTTTTCTTGTGTAAACCACGTGGTACATTTTAATGATTAGCTATAAGTTTGTTAGGAATTCTTTGTTATAAAGCAGTTGTTTGGTGTGGAAAAGGTAATATATCCATTTTTATTGCGTTAAATATCATAAAAGTAAACAGTTAACCATAAATTCATTTTTACTAAGTGTTTTTGTAACTTGTTTAGAAAAAGTTATCTGATAATGAGCGACTTTGATGATTTTGAATATGCGAATTTATCAGAAAGTTTCAGCGATGAAAGTGATCTCTTGAGTGATGGAAGTGAATCTGAAGATAATGATGACGAGATTTTGGCTGTAGCAAGAAATTGGTATCAAATTAGTATAAATCAACCAAATGTTTCACCACCGAGATTTCCATTTGTAGCAAACCCTGGCTGGTCTTTTACTTTGACAGATTGCTATGATGCTTTGAATTATTTTTTGATAACTCTCTCATGGGCATAATTCTAACTGAAACAAATAGATATGCATTTCAACATCCAGGATCATCACCGAACCAATGGTCACCGATTACCGTGGAAGAATTATATATATTTTTAGCCATACTTATACTATAAGGTATAATTAGAAAACCTGAGGTAAGGATATATTGGTCAAAAGTTGAAATTTTTCAATCACCTATTTTTCCGAAGCCCCTTAGTTTTCATTGCTATTCTGAGATAAAAAAATATCTTCACTTCTCTTACAATGAAACTTACAATGCTGAGATTCACCCCCATCCCAAGCTCAATAAGATATGGCCTGTATTTGACCATATAAATAAAGTGTTCTTCGCTATATACACCGGAAAGAGATATCACAATAGACAAAGGTCTACTACTGTATAAAGGGCGAATAAAATGGAAGCAATATATGCCACTGAAACAAGCTCGTTTTGGAATAAAGATGTACCTTCTTTGCGAATCAAAAACTGGTTACTTATATTCATCCATTATATATACCGGAAAAGGAACGAATATGAGCGATGCATATCGAGAAATGCCAGTATCAACTCAAGTGGTGTTGTCACTGATTGAACCATTATTAGATAAAGGGTACTGTTTGACGACTGACAACTTTTATACTTCTCCACAATTAGCGGATTTCATAGTAAAACGTCAAATGGATACCTATGGGACTCTGAAAAATACCAGACTAGAAGTTCCATCTGAAATTAGAAATAAACAATTGAAAAAGGGAATTGTTATAGCTTTTCAAAGAGGAAAAGTAATGGTGATGAAGTGGAAAGACAAAAAAGACATCTGTCTGCTTTCAACAATCCATAACACACAGTAGGAAAATACAAGTAAAACAGCCAAAGACGGTATGCAAATAAAGAAGCCGAAAGTTGTAATTGATTACAACGATACAATGGGAGGCGTTGATCGGCTCGGCTTGATCAGCATCTCCATGATTACCCAACAAGAAAATGAGGAAAAAGGTACTATAAGAAAATATTTTTCATCTTGTGGATATATCCGTATGGAATTCATTTGTACTATATCCAAAAAATGGAGGAAAACGGGACCATTTGGAATTCCGTAAAATGCTCGTGGAAAAATTAATTGAAAAATACCATTCAAAAGTGTTACCCAAAAGAATAGGTCGGCCTGGTTAACAACCTGGGTCATTGAGACTAACCGAAAGGCACTTTCCGGAATTTGTACCACCGACAGAAAAGAAAGCGACCCCTTGTAGAAATTGCGCCATTTGTTGCAGTAAAAGAGATGAGAGGGGTAAAAAGATAAGGAAAGAAACAAGATACTATCGTAGGAACTGTAATGTTGGACTTTGTGCCGTACCATGCTTCATGGTATATCATACCAAACTGAATTTTTAGCCATTCTTATGCTTGTAAGTATAACAATTTGATTTAATTTGATTTTAATATTTTGAAATTCAAAATAAACATGTAATCAAATCGTTTACACTTTGTTTGTATAATTTTTTTTTTATAACTTTTACCCGACCCCCTAGTCACCCCAGACAACTAAAATTGCAAAAAATAACTTACACTATACCTATATATTCATTTTCTGACAAAAAAAAAAGTCTATAACTTTTTACCAGTTTTTCCGAAAAAAACTTGTACTTTAAGGGGTTAAGAGACAAACGCTACCGAAACATCATTACAATACTATTATCTTTCAAAACGTAATTAATTTCATTGATTTGGTGTCATTTTTATTAAGTTGACAACAGTTTTATCGATTTGGCGATATTTTCGTTCATTTGATGATATTTGAGCAATTTGGTAACATTTTAAAAGGTCGGCAGATGTGTTGTCAAATAGGATGGACTGACAGTCAAAAACTACCGAAACATCATTACAATACTATCCCCTTTCAAAACAAAACTAATTTAATTAATTTGGCATCATGTTTATCAATTTGGCAATATTTTGAGCAATTCCACAACATTTTCCTTAGTTTTGCAACATTAAAAAAAAAAAATCTCTCGCCAAGCGTTACAGGGATGGATGCAATCATTTATATTTTCGTAGATTAGAAGATTATACCCATGTATTAGAAGATGTACCCGTACTACAATATGTGGTTTTTAAAATGTTTCCCCAAAATAAAACAAATTGTGTAAGAATTTGAAAATATCAACAATCTGAACACGTTAAACCCAAAGGCAGTAATGTGATCCAATGAAAAATGCAATTCCAAAAAAAAAAATGCATGTATAAATCTATTTTTTTGTATTTAAATCGAAAAATATTTACTGGTGTAATAACTCAATGAGTTTAATTTTGTTTCTTAGCAACATGATATATATATATATATTTTCAAATATAAACTCACTGGGTTTAATTCATTTTCGACAAATTATAGGTTTGTCTATCCCTTTGAGGAGTGGATTGTCCTGGAAGCGTTCCCGAGTGGATCGCCCCAGAAGCATTCCTTGTCAAACACACACTCTGTTTTATTATTATAAGTAGAGATGAGCCAAGAACATGTAAATTACAAAACTGCTTCAACTTTTAGTTATATCTATTGGAAATGAACTAATGAAAATAAATTTATATTTATCAGATCAGATAACAGAAAGATATTTTTTAATTATTAGTTCTTTAAATTGTTATTTTTACAAATTTAATATTTTCTAAGAAACCTTAGAAAATGTATAAGTTTTATTTTGTTCATTAAATTTTGTCTCAGATATTATTGTTTCTCTATAGAATTTTTTTTTATTGAGATATAGCCTGTACCTAAATCTGTTAATTTAAATTGCAGAAACCATAAACAAAAGAAGTACCACTATATTGATGGTCCGAGAGCACCTAAATTTTATCTGATACTGATCTTGTTAGATCAGTTTTCTATTTTTGTACTGTAAAAAATGGTAAAGATTGGAAGAATAAATTACTTCGCTGCTGATTAGGTTTTGGTTTATATCCAAACAATATTAGAAATTGTTATTTTAGCTGTGAAATTATCTTGGTAGGCACTAAGCGGTAAAGACTTTTAAGGATTCCATATTACTTAATTTTATGAAATAAATAATTTTACAGCCCTACATTATGTATTTTTAATAGAATAAATTATTTTGGGCCCTTTTCAAAGGGCATTCCTCAGCAACCCTTTTGTAAGCCCTTTATTTTTATTGGTTTAAATTCCTAACAAAACACCGAAAGGACCAAATAAAATAATGAAAATTTGATGTGGGCAATGCATGAATTTCTCTACATTATGCAATGACTTTACATCTTTAACAGCAAAATAATGATATACAGGATACAGGATAAGACACACAATTTCTGCCTTTGAATTGTACATTAATATTTGGCAGTTTTCTCAATGACGATATGCAAAACCATTTCAAAGTACCAAATTAACTTTTATTTCCCATCAATCTAATGACAATTAGAAAAATGGTTATTACCCACTAAGCAAAATAGACAACTGTAATTATTCTATGTAAAGCTGTCAAATGTGTATAGAACCATACCATTCTGTGAAATAAATCACTATTGGCAAATCGTTTGGCATCAAAATACAAAATTATTGTAAAAAGTATCTCCTCTCATGAATAGAATGAACTACACCCACAAAAATACAAATTTATCACATAATATTGCATGTGGAAAGTGAATATAATTAACAAAACTTACTATTTTTTAATTTTATGTAATTTTTTGATAAATTTATTTGAAAAATATACAATATCTCGAGACCTGATCAAGATTGCATTCTCAAGTATGAGTCATTTATTTTCTCATGAAAAATATGTATGAAATGATTATTTAACTAAGTGGTTCTGTCCCCTGCTCGATACACTTCACCAATCCCCATAACTTGCTATGTGAGTCAGAAGGCTTCACATCAATCTCTCCTAAAAATTCTACTTTAAAAAATCTCTTTTTCTATCCTTAACTATTTTCCGCAGGAGGAAAAAGCAGGGATTTTTTCCAGCCCAGGGAATCCCAAAACTGAATTCCTTGATCCAGAGCTCGCTTTGCGAGCTATTTAAAGCTAAACTAAAGTTTAAATTAGTAACCATTATTTCATTGTGTTTCTCTATTATTTCTCTTTAAATGTATCAAATTTTATATTTTGTTTTCTATAGCTTTTGTAGTACGAGACAGAGAAATTGCTAGACATGCCGATACAAAAGAAAATTTTTCACTTCAAAAGTGCACAAAAAGTAAAATATCTTATAAACTAAATAAAAATTTAAAAAAGGAGGTCCATCCTGCAAAAATTTAACTATGTAGGTACCTGCCTGTACAAATTCGTAGTCTTGCTATTGTTAGTTTATCCGGGATGTGAATTCGCAGCTCAAATATTTTGTCTTTAATATAATCCCTAATATTTTGTCTTTGACATTAAACATTTCTTAAACAACAATATAACAAAAAACTGTTTATTTCAAACGAATGTTATCGAAAAACAGTTTATTTCAAACGAATGTTATCGAAAAACTGTTTATTGTGTTCCCGAAAGATTTCTCTACAAGTGTACCAAATTTCATATTTTTATATACTATATTTTTTGTGATACAAAGCAGAGAAACTCGAGAAATTTGTCAAACAGTAGCGACATCAGTCACCTTTTTTAATATAGAGATATTATTGAATATCCTAATTTTTTAAAGATTTATTTAAATTCATAGAAAATTTGAACATCTTCTGAACATTTACTTACATTGAAAATCAAAGTATTCCAGTATTTTTTTATTGTAATAGTTATACCAAACTTTTCAAAGCACGCTATTCATCAATAAGATACCAATCCTACAGACACATAGATTTTAAAATCTCACCACTTTAAAAACCGAATCGAGATCAAGGATGCTTAAAACATGCCCTCTTATTGAAAATTTGAATATGGACTTTTGCCCCTTCACAATACTTCCCTTATAGACCAAGCTATATATGTAGGGAAAGCAAAAATGTTTAATTACATACAAAAATCATTTTTATAATATATTAAGTAAATTCTTTTACATAATTTTTATATTAAGTAAATACATTTTTTTCTAAAAATACTAAAACAATCGCCCAACTTGGTAACGATACATCATTTGCATCATGTTGTCATTTCTTAAAATTTTAGCAAGTTGGTATCATACAGAAGGAAAGTACTGAATATCATAGTATATACTTTTCATCTGTGGTCACTTAAGGGGCCCTACAGCTGTCTTCATGATTTGGGAAACATGGGTCCAAATATTTTTGTCATCTTCAAAGTTTAACACAATTTTGATTTAAATGTCATGTTCAGGCACTGTTTTTTCACCCCTGACATATAAGTATTTTGATAAAGATATATACCTAGGGGTGTTAGCAAG
Organism: Amaurobius ferox; assembly: GCA_951213105.1. Lineage (NCBI taxonomy): Eukaryota > Metazoa > Arthropoda > Arachnida > Araneae > Amaurobiidae > Amaurobius > Amaurobius ferox. The sequence goes on from OX578134.1 coordinate 135,628,332, forward strand.
ATCTTTGAAAGAATGTTAGTTGATTGAATGAGGATTACAATACAGATTTTTGTTTTTCAATATAGGCCCTATGATGAACTGATGGAATTTTTTTCAGCAAATGAGAGGAAATTTTAACTCCCCTCTCCTCTTCTATCAAGGGGCCCGAAAGAGTCTTAATCTTACCCTGATATACACACTCCTGTCTCAAGCCCATTGGTTAGCGCGCTAGAGTTGCACTCAGTAGTTCCGTGTTCGATTCCAGCAGCTGCCAAAACTGCCGCCGTGTTCATGCGGAGTACGATCACGTTAAACATGTGGGTCCGAAAGTCCTTCCGAGAGGTTGGTGGTAGGGGAAGGAGGGTACGGTCCCTGTGGATGCCTCCCCCACTGGGTTCCGGTCTAAATTGGGTGGCACTTCCCGACCGTCCAAACTATTACCTTACACCTTTCTGGTAGGTCGGACGGTCTGGGTGTCAACAACAACAACACTCCTGTCTCAGAAGTTTCCAAAAAAGAAAACATTGTTACAGTGAATAACACTATAAGCTGACATGAATTGCAAAATGACATGAACTGCAAAAGCCTTTTGCGAGCCCAGGTCCTATCATTTAACATTGATTTTAACTGTACAAATAAAACATTTTACTCCCTTCAAGTTGCAAATCATGAAGCAGAAGAAGCTTTGTTTCAAAGTGACTAACAGAAAATAATCAAAGCTTATCAAATTTATTTGAAATCAAAGTTCTATTTTAAATTCAAAAGCAACTATTATCGACAATTTAAAAGTATTAGACACAGTAACTTGGCCATATGGACGAAAATTAGCTGTATTTGGAGCTAGAAAGGAAATGAATTGCTCAACATTTAAAAAATTCCTTATATCTTTCTTTTGTTGATGTTGATGTTGAAACCCAGACCGTCCGACCTACCAGAAAGGTGTAAGGTAACTGTTTGGACGGTCGGGAAGTGCCACCCATTTTAGACCGGAACCCAGTGGGGGAGGCATCCACAGGGACCGTACCCTCCTTCCCCTACCACCAACCTCTCGGAAGGACTTTCGGACCCACATGTTTAACGTGATCGTACTCCGCATGAACACGGCGGCAGTTTTGGCAGTAGCTGGAATCGAACCCGGGCCTACCGAGTGCAACTCCAGCGCGCTAACCAATGGGCTACCGCGCCCCGTATATATATATCTTTCTTTTGTGGAATTATGCAGTCAGTCAACTTGGTATTGTATCTTTAGTAAGATTATGACTAGTGGTGAGCATTCCCTTTTCAACAGCTAGCTGTGAATGCAAATTTAGCATTAAAACAGTGCAGCATTCTTGACAGTTTATAGAAACAACGGTAAAACCAGAAAATAGACCCCCACTCATTTTTCTAAGTACAAAATTGCGCCAAGTTGGCACGTTTCTCCGTGTTTTGAAATTGACTCCTCCCAACTGAAGTGACGTATTTTCCCGTGTTTTAAAATAGGCTCCTCCTACCAAAATGATGCCGTAGTCTATAATTTTATGAACTGGAATTTTGTTAAATGATATTGCAATTGAATATAAATAAAAGGGAATAATACTCGTAAAAATATTACAAAATACGATTTTTGTGCATTTTAAAAATATTGCGTAATGGCAGAATTATAAAAATATCGTGTAATGGCAGATTGTACTTTAACTAAATTTAAGGAAAACGATACTTAGAAAAAAGTTTGTACTTTAACTAAATTCAAGAGAAAACAATACTTAGAAAAAAGTTTGTACTTTAACCAAATTCAGAGAAAACGATACTTAGAAAAAAAGTTTGCACTTTAACTAAATTCAAGAGAAAACGATACTTAGAAAAATGTTTGTACTTTAACTAAATTCAGAGAAAATGATACTTAGAAAAAAGTTTGTACTTTAACTAAATTCAAGAGAAAACGATACTTAAAAAAGTACGATCCCGCGCCAAGTTGGCGCGATTCATCGGGTTGCAATTTCATTTCGCATACTTTGCCAATCTGGTAGCCCACGACTTCGGTTATCCAATCAGCGCGCGTCTATTTGGGAATCTGCATTTTAATAGGTAGGTAGCAGTCTTCATAGTCTTTGTGTATTTCATCAGAATTATTTCGAATGATTTGAGTGAATTTTTTCTAGAACTTTCGTGTATCTTTCTCGATCGCTTTTATTTAAGTTTATATTTGGAACTGCTTTGAAGGAAATCTTCAATCATTTTACATACATTTTGGCAGTGCAAAAATTTTTATTTGGCAGTGCAATAGCTTTTGGATTGCAGATTGAGTTACGAAATGGCATGCGGTAAGCGGCAAATGGATTCGAGCGAATGTTCAAGAAGAAAATGTGTTGATGTTATTGTTGGTGAAAATGAGTCTAGTTTTAAATTTTTTTATTTGCTGGAAGCAAAAGGTAAGAAAGCAGTGATTGATTGCTGTGTGTTAAAAGGGTTAATTAGTGATAGGTTTGAATGTCCTAAGTGTGGAGATGCGATGAAATTGTGTGAAAGAGAGAGATTGATTGAAGGTTTTGAATGGAGGTGTAGAAAGAGATCGGGTGATGATAAACACGAAGTATGTAGGAGTGTGAGAAGGGATACGTGGTTTGATAAAAGCAAATTAAGTATAATTGAAATTTTAATTTTAACTTTAACGTGGTTTCTTAATATTGAATGCAAGGTTGTGATGAGTCAGTTGAATGTCACGGATAAAACTGTTACCGATTGGAAACAGTTTTGCCGTGACATTTGTGGGAGTGCTTTGTTTAAAAATAAAAGTAAGATTGGGGGGGGATGGTGTGATTGTAGAGATCGATGAGAGTAAGTTTGGGAAAAATAAGTATGGAAGAGGAAAGCCTGTAGAGGGACAATGGGTGTTTGGGGGGGTTGAAAGGGGAACGAATAGATGTTTTTTTGCGAAGGTTTCTAACAGGTCGAGTAAATGTTTGCTGAATGTGATTGAGAAGTATGTTGAGAAGGGGACATTGATTATATCGGACTGCTGGAAGGCGTATGATCGTCTTAATAATGAAGGCTTCATACACCTCAAGGTAAACCACAGCTACCATTTCAAAGATCCCGAGACAGGAGCGCATACCAATTCCATTGAAGGAACTTGGTCTGCAATCAAAAGAAAAGTGAAAGGAAGAAAGGTGAAAAATTATTTTAATTCCTACATGTATGAGTATATGTGGAAGCAAAAATACGATCATTCTATTGGGGAGGAAGCTTGGAATGCATATTTGAAAGATGTTGTTTCCATCTTCCCTCCCCATAGACGTGATGAAGATGCAGAGAAGGAAAATAATTTTTTACATCACTCGGATACTGAGGAAGAAGAAGATGACGAGGAATGAGGTTAGTTTTTTATTTGTTAATCCCGTATTTTAAAATTGTCTTTTGTATTTTCCCGTGTTTTTTAAATGGGTTTCTTAATTTTAAAGTATTGTTTTTCTTAAATTCAGTTAAAGTACAAACTTTTTTCTAAGTATTGTTTTTCTTAAATTTAGTTAAAGTACAAACTCACAATCGTATTTTGTAAGCTTTTTATGAGTATTAGTCAGTTTTATTTATATTCAAATGCAATATCATTTAACAAAATTCCAGTTCATAAAATTGTAGAATTAGACGTCACTTTGGTAGGAGGAGCCTATTTTAAAACACGGGAAAATACGTCACTTCAGTTTGGAGGAGTCAATTTCAAAACACAGGGAAACGCGCCATCTTGGCGCAATTTTGTACTTAGAAAAATGAGTGGGGGGTCTATTATCCGGTTTTACCGTCCTTTTCCTTATCATTATTTCAAGTTTGAAATCACATGATTACAATGTAGTCACAATCTAAAAATAATTTATTTTTATAAGTTGGAAATAGTATATTTAATATAAAATACCAAATCAAGATCAATTTTACTTTATTTACTGACAATTTCTTACAGATAAACATGAGAAATATGGATGTTAAAATGACAATTTTCAACTTTCTGGCATAAAATATAAAAATTACTTTATAATAGAGAGCTATGTTTACAATGCAATATAATTGTTTGATCCGGAAAATAATCCCTCAATCTTGCCAACCGTTCCTTTCCAACTGTTTCGTCTTTTGTTGCCAAATTTAGTAACCTACACACATGGCCACATATATAAAATCCAATCATCAGCACTCTGCTTTTATGGTTGCTACCATTTTTAAGAAAAGAGGCATTTCTATGCATATTTGAGGCCGTTCTGGAAAAAGTGCTCGGATGTTTTTTGTTTGCATTAGTGATTTGATTTCTCTGTTGGGGCTATTTTTGGATTATTTTACATAAATTTTAGTCTGTGCATTTTATTATTGTTGAATATAGTTTCAAATGAATATTGGTGATAGTTCTGTAAAACATGGTCAGATGGAGTCTGAAATTTTTGGATTATTTTAATTCATTTTTTTTTAGCCTGTTTTGCTCAATGTTGATTATATATAGCTTCAAATGGATATATGATACATCTGTAAAATGGTATCTCTAAGTTTTAATTGTTTAATTTATACAGTCTTCTGAAAATCTTTTTTGTATTCTCATGTATTTTGAAAATTGCTTTCTCATACGTACAATTTTTGCAAGGTCTCACAAATTTTTCAAGTTTTATTTTTATGAAATAAAGTTCTAAAAATATTATATTTGTGAAATATTTACAAAATTTTAAAGTATTGTATTTGTCAAAAATTTGAATGAAAATTTTAAATATTAATCGTTTGAATTTTTTTGAAGTCACAATTTTTGAAGTATCGGGTTGTGAAATTTTACACTTTTTACAATTTAAAATAACATATAATTTAGATTCGAATTTGTTTCAAAAATCAAAAAATGTTTTATGTATCATATTTTCTGTCCAGAATATTTTTGAAGCATTTGATTCTATATTTTTGTGACCTTCTCTTCAGCTAAAATTAGCCAATCTATTAGATTCAAAATCATAATTCATAACATGGTAGATTACAATATTTTCAATATGTCCAGAGAATTTAACAAGTACTTTGTATTTTTATGATGACATACTTCAGTTTAAAATATCTAATCTTATTGATTCAAAATTATATTTCATGACGTGATAAATTACGTCACTTTGGTGAGTTGGCATATTTCTAATCACAGGAGAATACATCACTTTGGCAGGGAGGAGTTAATTTCAAAACACAGGGAAACACACCAACTGGGTGCATTTTTGTATTTAAAAAAAAAGAAGTGGGGGATTATTCGCCTGATTTACCATATAATTTTTGAAGTATACAATTATACAATATAATTTAAAGCATGAAATATTAGTCAGATGTATTTTACTTCACAATTTTTTTTTTTATGTGGTCTACCCTAACTTTTTAATTGTCTTTAAGCAATTTTTATGCAATATGTTCTTATTGAACTTATGAATACTCGACATAAACCAGAAAAGATTAATCAATTGTATGAAATATCCTTTCACTAGTAAATAAAAACGTTACCATATAATTTTGAAAGCATTTTTTAAATCCTCAATTAAATTTAAACAAAAGTTTCGTCTTCTGACTATTTAATTTTTTTTATAAAATATGATAATATTATGCTAAGTCTGACAGAGATGAGAGGAATAAGTTAAATAACAACTCCTGCATTATGGTTAAATACCATAGTTACAAACATTAATCTCTTATGTTATAACATTTCAGTGTACAAAGTGTTTTTAGATTCAAAAGAAGTTATAGTGATTAAGCATAACACATTTAATAAAATCTTCTGCCTCGTCCACCCCTGGAGTAATAATTACCTCTAGAACGAGAGAAATTGACATTTGTACTGTATTTTCCACTTGGTGGTGCATATAATTCTCTTCCTACCTTTGCATCTCGTTTCACATGCTTCCTGTCATCAGAGCTTGATTCTGCTTCTCGTTTGAAAGATGTCAAACTTACTTTTGCAATTGTATTTGCTGTGACAGGTTTCCACGATAGAGTTATAACAGTTTTAAATGTTGGAGGACTTCTGAAAAGTTCTTTAATGAGTGAATTTATGTTATTCATGGTGCGCAATGCAATAGCTTTTAATTTTGTTTCATCAGCTTTTACCTCTTTTGTTTTGCTACTCACAAGCGATTCTCGAAAAGTTTTTATTCCATTTTGTACGCCCCGTGCTAAGAACTGCAATCTTGTTTTCAAGTCCTTCAAGCGCTGAGAATTATCAGGAGATGTCAAAAATTCTGCATTATGCTTAAGCAGCTGAATAAATATGTACATCAAGCACTCAATATGAGTAAATTGTAAATTTGGTTCATCAAGCTTCGACCCATTCTCTGCATCAGATGGTGGAGGCAAAGGAATGTATTTTAAAAGAATGGAGTAAATAACATCTGTTGATTCAGGGATTTGCTCACTTTTTGTAATGAAATGGGATATTTCTGCCAACAATTTGATTATATCAAGACTCATTTCTGTTCCACCTTCTAACTCCGTAATTTCTTCTATCTTTGGCATTACATATAAGCAAATATAAGTAACAAATTGTGTTGAGCTAACATATGGAGAAAAATAGGGAAGTGCTTGTCGTACACATTGCATAAAACCAGCAATATTATCAGGTGATGCTTGAAATTCAGCATCCAATTCAGCCTGATCAGCAATCACAGTAACTAGAGTTTGTTGAACTGGTATTGTTTTAGCTATTTTCAAATTTGCTAACAAAGGTAAGAGATTCAAAAAATCTTCTCCACTTACATTCGGAAACACTTTTTTGCAGGCCTCAAGAACAAATTCTTCAATATCTTTTGTCGCAAGCTCAGGAGGCAAAAACTTAAACTTTGTAATTAAAAACTGAATAGCACGTTTTCGAATGACATCATAATCAGTTGATGAAACTTGAACGAAAATCCCTTGTAATGTTGCTTTGACGTCCAGTTTCAAAAGGGTCATAAGAGCAGTATGCACAGTAGCTAGTTCAGCAGAATCTTCGGACTGTAACATTTGAGTTAAAATATCTGCAATCTTGGTAATAAATTCTTTTGATTCTTTACAAAAGCTAGGAAGATATTTTACGGCATGCTTGCGTATAGATACATCTTCATCTTCAATTAAATCAAGCTGAGCATTCAGAGCAGTTTCAGCTAGGTGGGGAAAATCTTTAAGAAACCTGGAGATGAATTGACATGCAAGCATCTTTTCACTCGTATCTCCTTTAACAGATTGCAGAATTTCCACATATTCAGCTTCGTGCTCTGATGCCTTATTTTTAGGATCAGCAAGAATATCATAATTTTGGTACAACTTATCAACTTTATCCATTTTCGGCGTGCCTTTTCAAATGCCAAATAGGAATTATTCCTAACAATTAAGATCAACGAACAGCTTTTGCAGAAAGACAGAATATAACGTTTCGATTAAGAAATACACTATCGTATAAAATTCATAACAACATTTTATATATAATAACTTAAAGAAAATAATTTTTTTCAAATACTTAAGTAAATGAACGACAATTTTCTTCCATTTGATAAAAATCGTCGCAGTTACAGTTATTCTCATAGAGTAACTCCATGGTTATTCTATTTTTAATAAACCATGGAGATATCGCAGATTATTTATAATCGATGAGTTTCATGTAACATTATGCACCGCGATTCTACTGCACAGTATCCATGTTTGCTGTAGCATATTAGTTTACATATTACAGACGATTTTAGAAATTTACAATCATTTAGCACCTAATTTTAGTAGGATACATCTAAATTTATCCTCTCCTAAGACTATTTAGCGCAAATATTGCTGAAAAGATGTGTTTGAATGACTAAATGCTGATGTTTACATATATGCACTATGTGTGCTTTTGAAAGTTTGCTAATGGAATTGGGTAAGTTGAATTAAAAATTACTTTGTTGACATCTTGCACTTGCATTTTTTAATCGTATCTGTGAACATAGAAGTTCGTTTATTTAGTTGTGCTGTGTTTCTTTCTATTTCAAGGATTTTATTAGTAATATATTGAGTTGTAAACTTGTATAGTAATATAACAGTTGGCTTATTTATATATAAAAGAAGGTCGGCTGTTCTGTTGCTGTATTAGTTATTAATGAAGATATGCAAGAGAAAACAGGTATAAATATGTAAAATATAAGTTAACTCTGTAGAAGTGATTTAGTTGGATACATATTTTCATTTATACAGACCAGTTTTGCTCTTATTTTTATTTTATCTTGGGTACATATTTCCATTGAATATCTCTATTAATATTCTTGTACAATTATTGATATATCACATACAGCTAGCTATCGTAGGCTAAAAACTGTTTAATTTTGTTCTTAAAATGCTTCTCCAAACTTCAATAAACAAAATCACACAATAATTTGTAAAATGTCTACATATTAAACTTTATATAATGCAAGTTTGTTTACAATAAGAAATGACAAATAAGTGATTTTGGCGAGTAAACTCTGATCTGAAATTTCTTACCTTGCATATAGATTATGAAATTAGGGAAATTGAATAAACTTGCTTGTAGTGAGCATTTTGTACTGCAAGGTGCAGTCGGTCAAGTTCATTGATAATCCTAGAGCATTATTTTTTCTATATCTATAATTTTAAATCTATATGTTAAAATGGAAAAGTAAATGTTTCTTCTGATGAATACATATTTAGTATTTAAAAAAAAAGAAAGTAGGTATTATGGTAATTATTACAATTGTTGTGTAAAATTGTTTATATAAGCATCTTTTTTAACTGAATATATGTCGTACAAGAGATGTAAAAGTTTGAGCTTTGAATTTATTACATAAAGAAAGTACTGTAACTGGAATCAAATATTTAAATACTTTTCTTCTAATTTACACAATTTTAGTATCACTGAACGACACATAACACGCCCATTACAGAGATCAGCATCTATAGACCAGTTTTGCTCTTATTATGTGATTCATTATCAGTTAGCATGGAAATTAACAAAATTGTGACTTATAACAAGTTTCTTGCTGCCATTGCAGATATTGGCTATTCCATACTGACGAACACATCATAAGTGAAAAATTGATCTATGATTCCTGGTATCTGCGCAGCACTCGGTAGGCCCGAGTTCGATTCCCGCCACAGCCAAAATTGCCGCCGTGTTCACGCGGAGTACGATCACGTTAAACATGTGGTTCCGTAAGTCCTTCCAAGAGGTTGGTGGTAGGGGAAGGAGGGTACGATCCCTGTAGATGCCTCCCCACTGGGTTCCGGTCTAAATTGGGTGGCACTTCCCGACCGTCTAAACAGTTACCTTACACCTTTCTAGTAGTATCCGGCCGACTAATCGGTTGCTCATGTCCTTGCTGACGAGCCGGTCGGTCTGGGTCTTCAACACCTTTCTAGTAGGTCGAACGGTATGGGTCTCAACAACAACAACTGTTCATGTAACATGTGTATGTTATATATAGTGAACTACATATTGCAAAGAAAGCAAACATAAAGCTTTTAGAAAAAATAGTCTATTTATTCATGGAAATAGACATTTTAAATATTATCAAAACATTGGTAACATATTAAAAATCATGTCTAAGTAAGATACCATCTAAATTTGGTAATCAAAATTAAATTTAAATCAGTTTAATAGTGCAAGTGAATTGAAATAATTTCACATGGTAATCCTTACCTCCTATAGCATCAAAATAATAGTGTTAAAAGGCATAAGATTGGCCAGAGATACATATCTTTCCCAGATTTCCCTCAAAGCAAATTGTCGAATCTGCATATAATATAATCGCATATACATGATAATGACAAAAGAGAAATTTATTGCTTTAGGAGGGTTTCAATGATGGTATTTTACACCGTGCTTTCAACTGTGCCATCGCTATGAGAGATCAATTTTATTTTTCAGTATAGATTAATACAAAGTCCTTACCCACTTTAAATGTTTTATCTTCGAAAGTGCATCAATGGTATTGATGTGGTAATGAATCGATCTGTTAAGCATTGTACAATGTTTTATTTTATTTACGTTATATTTTACGCAATGTTTATTACGTTATAAGTTATTTTTTGCATATGGTGAAACTATTAAAAATTATTGTACTGATTTAAATCTCAACAAATCATTCCAATTAGAGTCAAAATGTTACAAAAGCTTTATACATAAACAAGTCATGATTGAATTGAATGAAAAAAAATTGCAGCAAGCACATCTATAGACTGTGGTCTACAATGTGTTATATGGTTTGCATTTTTGCAAAGAATATTTGACGAGATCTTGTAGAGATCATTAACAGGGTTTTAACATATTGCTGACTAGCCATTTCAAGCCAAAACCATTCCGTGCAGTGGCTATTTTTTCGCAGTTGAAGATAAAATCTAAACATCTGAATAAGCTTCAATAAACTTTATTTACACAGCATGCGCTGAAATGAAACTTACTACATATATTTAATTATTTTTTAGGGTACGGTACACTATAAATCATTTAGCTACGTGCAATAGTACACAACGAGTTTTATAAACATACCATATTTCACTGCCCTTTCCTTTGGAAGAGTATACTCTATATACACTGGGATTCTCCCTCCGCAAATAACAATTTTTAAAAATATGGTGACATGAAGACACGGTGAGTGGTCAGCAACATTTGGCCATGCAAACATTAGTATATTCGTGACCAGTTAGAAAAATGTTAGCCACAAATGATTTAATTTGACATTTTAAAGGAAGATTAATGGAAAACAGCATCAAACATACAAGGCATATGTATCATGTATCTATATACTATATTATTCTATATATTGCAAAGAAAACAAACAAAGATTTAAAAATCGTCTATTTTTTTATTCGTGCAAATATATTCTAAATAGTATCAAAACTTAGGCAGCATATTAAAAATCATGTCTGTCTAAATAAAATACCATCTAGATCTGGCAAATGAAATGAAGAAATTAAATAATTTCTCTTGGCCAGAGGTATTTGTATTTCCCAAATTTCTTTTAAAGCAAATTATTGCATTAAAATAAAGTAAATAAATAGACATGAAAAGTACTTTGACTTCTTGTGTTGTATCTGAATTTGGAGTAGAAGCAATAGTATATCCATTCGACCAATAGTATCCATTGGCTTTGTTGCATAAGCACAGGTGATGTTGAAAACATTATAGTGACGGATAATATACGGATCGTCAGATAAATACTTCCGAAGTAATTTTTTTCGGTACCTTTATTGGCTTTCTAGAGACAACTTTGTAGCGTGGGGTGTAATTTCATAGTGAAAACTTGACAATGTCAAGACAAAAAAAATCGCTAGCTGACACTAGCATAACACTGACAGAATTAGTAATGATGGACGGCGTCTACAAAGAGTATGGCGGTAGCAACCGTTGCTAGGCGGAATGTGACGTCGGTGTAACTCAGTGGCTATCCTATTCAGAAACGTGTTTTTCTGTAAAACAAACCAAGTACAGTGCTTTCTGTAGTTTATTTTGCTACTGAATATTGTTATGTTCATTTTAAAGCATAAAAAGAGTACATAGTTTAATTTCTGTTTTAATTCCGCTTACATCGTTTATATTATTAAGAACATAGAATCATAGTTCCTTTTAATGCTCACTATTTGCTGGTAATTTATTACCTAATCTCTGGAGTGTGTGTCTTCATTCAACATTTTTAAACATTAATATTCCGTAGTATTTAGTTCTGTTTGTCATACAATTATTATTAGAATGAAGGTATTGTTCTTGCACTTTTAATATCCGCAAACATATATACGGATTCATCATTATACGACCCTCTAATCAAACATTAATAATTTTTTTTATTTAAATTACTAGGGGGCTTCGCCCCCCCTGCTCGCCAATCTCTGTAACTCGCTGAGTAAGCCTCCTACTCCCTGAGCGAGCTCTTTCGTTCAGCCTATTAAGTAGGCGTAATACGTCCGTTGGCGCCGTTTTCGACCCTGTCACAATAGATTCTTTATACATTATACTATGAATATAAGGAAAGTAATAATAAGATGCAATAGGTCATATCGTTATACGTATCTTCTGAAACAAAGAGAAAATTTTAAATTTATATTGTTTATTTTCTATTTAATGTTACTTTGTTGTTGTGCATGGTATATTTATTTAAATCCAAACAATGCTATTTATTCTAAGTTTTACAGCATTTACTTTCTGAATGGCAATGATATTTAATAATTGGTTTACACGTGGAGGGAAGAATAAGGGAATTCCTCCACTTCCTTCCACTGCTTTACATGAGTTGTTAGATAAAAAATGTATGCGATGTGAAATATTTTTGAGAGTGAATAAACCACGGAGTTAGAAAGAAGGAGATAAAACTCCTATGTATGAAACGCTTAAAAATGCCATAATGCTTTGAGGATTATATCTAGGTGTCGCTAGTGTTAGTAAAGTAGTTGCTATTGTTAGTTGACACAACAGAAAGGCGTAGTATTAGTGTATGTATTTTTGACTATTTTTAAATTAAGTTTTCCCTAACCAGTATTTTTTCATAGTTGTAGTATAGAGTATATGGAGATAAAGATAAATTGAAAGGTAAAATCATTTTGAATGCGTAGGAATATTCTTTATTGTTTCCGTGCTACTTTGCATTGCGCTAATAATTTATTTTTACAAAATGGACAGTTTAAATAAATATTTAAGCCTTTCGCCATAGAAATACATACAATGCAAGACTACTTACCTTATCCCAGCTTATTGTCTCATTTAATTATTGTCTTATCATCAGTTATTGTTCATCACGCACTAAATATCTTTGTGAAGCTCTCTGACACTTGCGTTTTCATGAGTTTCCCAGTGAGTATCAGATAAGGTTTTCAAAACATGATCGTTTCCCAAGTGAAATTTAAAGTATTGCCCACAAATATTTGTATGTAGATAACATGTGTACATAGTAGAATTGCTCAAAAGTTGAAAAAAAAAGCACTTCTTCTATCAAAAGCACCAATACTTACTAGATTAGATAGTAAGCACAACATGGTATAAATATTGCATATTTATTCACTTCTAAAAGATTTATCTATACTACTTGATAACGGCTTAACATATTGACAGCATTGGCCTACGATTGGCTTCTACTTGAAAAGTCAATATTATAAGGATGACTTGGGTAATTCAACTTTGGATTTGCCGTATGTTCTTCGGTATAACTTTCAAGTTAAAAAAAATTAAAAATATTTCAACTAATTTTCCATTTGTTCGAGACATATATCTTAAGCACTATACTAAGTTGCTCTGTCCAGTATCGAATCCGCGGATAAACTAAAACATTCAGCCATTCTCATTTCCTTAATAATGAACACACTTTTTGACTCATTAAACAAAATAGTTCATCACAAATTATTTTAGATAAATTAGATGGATTGTCTGTTTCTGTATTGCCGTATTTTGTTATTATATCTTGTTAGAATCGGATCAAATGTTGCAAGAAATTCTACTATTAAAAAAATAAATTCCGTCCTGGAATGAGGCAAAAGTTTGATCTGAACCGCTGAAAGATGAGCAACGTTCTGGCTGAAAAGGTCTATATCAGTGATCTTCAACCTTTTTTGAGCCACGGGCCACATTTGAGTCAAAGACTCGCGGGCTATATATGCAAAACACGTATCCTTGTAAACAAACTGTGATGATTGAAAAAGAATGATGATGCTTGGCCTTAATGCTTAAACCTAAAACTGTGGCCGTGAATTTAAAATGGTACATCACCGATGTGATAATCTACCAATTTATTTTCTGTGTTACCCGGCGTTCTCTGAAAATTGATAAATAGATATATTTATTTTCACTTACACAATGAATAGACATTAGCTTGCTCAAACTAAATTTTATTAATATTATTATTCATACTAAATTCTAGCATTGATTAACTTCACAATTATTTGTTCTTACAACAATACAGATTATTTTGAATAAATAAGGCGGTTGTGATACAGTTGGCGAAATAGTGACTGACTTCTAGTCAGGTTAAATGTTTCTCATAAAATGATGTAGAAAGTTTACTTTTGTTCCGTTTGAGCCCGGCATTTCACCGGACTTTCTCGTGTATTTTTCAGCCATTTTTATTTAAACTCCCTGAGTCCAAGAACTTTAACTATAAACTGCTGCCTTGAATTGTACTGCATTGAAACATTTAGACTTTTTTAGTCCACGAAGAATTCTAGACATTTTAATAAAACATTTTGACTTGCTCAGTCAACGACGAAATTGAAGAGTGTCTATTAGAAGTATTTTGATTTGCTTAGACAACGACGAATTTTTTAGAGACGTGTCTTAACTTTCACTTGTTGCATGGGGGTAATTTTTGAGGTCCCCCTTGGCTCTCATTGACCTCTCCGTATCTGTATTCCTATTTGCTGCAGTCATCTTAACGTGGCCTCGGCCGGCTTCCATTGGATAGTTTATAGGGCCCGAGGTTTTGCTTGAGTCCATAGTTGTTATTTTCGTGACGTCACCATTTATTGATCATAAATAAATTGTACGCCCATTGTAAAATTATGCGTCCTCGTATCTGAGACTGGTGCCATTTTATCGAAGAGTCATTTCTGAAATATCTAAATACTTTTTGAGCCAATGTATCACATCATGATGCAAGGTCTCCTCTGAATAGAATAATTAAAATTCAAAATAAAGAAAAATGCTTCAGATGCATAAAGAATAAAATCAAGAAATAATTACACCATTCAGAAACAAACCACTGCACTATATTGATACCGATGGGATTCTCATGTCAATCATGAAAAACTAGATTGGCCGAAAGAAGATATATAAGTTTTTTTAAAGAATTTCATATAGTGGCTTTTTAAGATCCATATCATGACCAAGAAAAAAAAATACACAGATAATAATTAATTTTCAAATTTGATAATTAAAATAGTTCACTTTATTCTTGTGGAGGCATGAGAATATTATTGTACTTTTATGAAATTATAATAGAATACTCTGTTAATTGTTACTTTTTGTGCAAAATATAAAATAAGCCTCATCATAGATAATAATAATAACATTTCATACTCAAAATCTTATAATAGATAATAAAAATTGATACTAAGAAAGAGAGTCAAAATAGGAAATTATAAAAAAATTGACTTACAGATTTTCATGCATAATCTTGATGAAATGTAAAAAATTACAAGTATTTGACATATGTATACTATATGTTTAATACTTAAAATGCTGTTGCTTCCTGCTTATATCATGATGGTAAAATGTTTCAAATGTATTCAGCTTACACAATGTGCCAACTTGAACTATTTCAAGTCACTGATTATTTTTTATCTGCTTACAAGCACACAGGGAACACATTTTGAAAAATATTCTTGAAGTGACCTGCTTTTATCCATGGCTTTGTATATCCACTGAGGCCCAGGATATAAGACCCGCCCTACACAGGTATCGTTCTTCATCACATGACAATATTAACGCCTTTAAACGCCATGCCGCACTAGGCCATAAAGCCATACAGCTCACTGTTTCATCGGAGATGTAATTTAAGATACAAACGCATACCTTACTTGAAAACTATGCCACAAAAATAGTCTGAGATCCGATTTTACATTTATTTATTTAAACAAATTAGCACAACTTAACTATTTACAGAACTATTATCACTATTTAAAGAAATTATCAAAATTCTAACACATCCTACGCTGTTACCTGATGCCCACTTATTCATAGTTGCGGACACATTTACCCAAACTCTTCTAATAATTTTCAGAAAACTAAAATTCATAAAGACCGAGAAAAAAATTTAAATTGCTAGTTTGATATAGAAAATGGTTTTGCAGTCTTAAATATATCCTTAATTGGAAAGAATATGTATGTAAATACTCTATATCAGTGGTTCCCAAACTTTCGGGACCGCGGACCCCCTCAGAGAAAAAATAAATTTCGCGGACCCCATAAAACCATATTGCAAAGGCGTGTTTCTGTTGGATATGTACAACAAGCATAATTTAGTGCAAACAGTGATGCTACTTTCTTGCAATTAGCTTAGTAATATTTGGTTTAATGTCTGATAATTTCAGTCTTAAATCACTTTCAACTTCAAATCTATTTCTCAACTTAGATTTTAAATATGTCAGGTGGGAAAAAGCTGTTTCGCACAAGTAAGTTGTGGGAAAGGGAGTTAAGCACTTAAGAGCCTTTCTTGCGATTTGAGAATAGTCAGCCATTACTGATAACCAGAAGTCAGCTAATTGTACTTGTAAGAACATTAATTTCAGAGAACAATCCGATGAAAGATCCGCCAAAAAATCTTCTTATGGTGTAAGAGAGTGGTTGGTGACCACCTTTGAAGCACCTAATTTTAACCAACGATCCATTTTATCAAATAATTAACAAATATCTGCAGGGTTGAAAGTACGTTAGTTGAAGACCCAGACCACACGAACAAACCCAGGGGTTTACGGTAGCAAGATGAAAAAGATGCGGTTTACGGTAGCAAGATGAAAGTACGTTAGTGAAGAACGTCACGTGACATAGCTAGTAGCTATGTCACGTGATTTTCCGCGGGAGCACCCGCGTAAATCAGCGCGGGAGAGGCGAGAGATATTCGCTAAGCCCCCCCCCCTCTATTCAAAGCTGACGTCATCCGGTCTCTAGTAGTATTAATGCTCGAAGTTACAAGCACTTTGACGTCCGAGCTACAGAGTATCGTCACCGTTAATCATGGCATTGTGCCGAAACGAAACCTACTCCCAAACAATTTAATTCTGTTTGAAGATATAACCTATCAGTTTGAAATTAATTTCATGAATGTATTTAATTCAAAGTTATTTAGAAAAAAAGTTCATTATTATTTTATTTAAAAAAATAAAATGAAAAAAAGGGTGGAGAAGAATAATGAATTTTATTTTTTTGAAAGCTAACTATTTATTAGTTAAATATTGCGTGTTGTTCGCGGACCCCCTAAAACTTCGTCGCGGACCCCCAGGGGTCCGGGGACCCCAGTTTGGGAACCACTGCTCTATATGTACATACTAATGTATGAGTATGAAGACTTTGAAATCTGATAATGTTCTTTGTGTCGTATAGCTATAGAGCAATAAGATTGGAATGCAAAATGGAATAAGGATCGAGTGTTTATTATTTTTGTCTTGTATACCTTTGACTGACGAGTGGGAAGCATCTTTTTCGAAAAACCAGCTGCATATTGGAGAAGTTCTCCACATTGCGAAAATTTGATTTAGGTAAAGTTAAGAAAAGGAAAAGAATGTTGTGTTGAGTTTAAAATATAAACTCATCACAACATTTCACAACAGCTAGATCAAAATTTTATTTAGAAAAATAGTTGAAGGAGTGTTTAATAGAGAAGAAAGCGTAACCTGTCTTATAAAATTTGACAGAGAAAGAATCTTAACTGCTACTTTGACATATAAAAAAGCTTTGCAGTCGTAAAGATATCCTTAATTGGGAAGGATATGTGTGAGGGTCTTTGAATTCTGAGTGCCCTATAGATTTCTACCGTATAGATACAAAGCCATGAAGTAGGGAAATATTTTGTTAAAATATTTTAATATATGAACTATATCGCTTATTGAGGATGCTATCAATATTGATAATTGTGTATTTAGAGTTCGCGAAATATAAGTTAATTGGGTACTTTGAAATAGTTTTACATATTGTCATCCGCAAAATTGCCAAATGTACAATTCAACGATAAAAACACAGTACCGTGGATTTTATACATTATTTTTTACTGTAAAAGGAGTAAATTCATTGCATTATATAAGAAAAGTCATGTGCTGCTCACATCAGATATTTTAATTTGTACCTAAATCATATTTTTCGCAACGTGGAGAATTTGTTCAATTTGCAGCTGGTCTTTCGAAAAAGATGTATCTCACATTTCAATCAGGGGTATACTAGATAAAAGCAATAAACAAAAACACTCGATCCTTATTCCATTCTTCATTCCCTACTTCATGGCTTTGTATCTATACGGCAGAAATCTATAGGGCATTCAGAATTCAAAGACCCTCACACATATCCTAATGGAATAAGGATCGAGTGTTTTTGTTTATTGCTTTTATCTTGTATACCCTTGATTGAAATGTGAGATACATCTTTTTCGAAAGACCAGCTGTAAATTGAATAAATTCTCCACGTAGCGAAAAATATGATTTAGGTACAAATTAAAATATCTAATGTGAGCAGCACATAACTTTTCTTATATAATGCAATGAATTTACTCCTTTTACAGTAAAAAATAATGTATAAAATCCACGGTATTGTGTTTTTATGGTTGAATTGTACATTTGGCAATTTTGCGGATGACAATATGTAAAACTATTTCAAAGTACCCAATTAACTTATATTTCGCGAACTCTAAATACACAATTATCAATATTGATAGCATCCTCAATAAGCGATATAGTTCATATATTAAAATATTTTAATAATTAATTCATCAATTAAGTGTCCTTTACATTAATTTAGCGTCATTTTTTAATTCTGACGATATTTTCGTCAATCTGGGGTAAAATATCTCCAAGTTGGTGATATTTTGCTAGATTATTTGCCAAGATATCTAAAATGCATCACTAAGTGTTACAGACAAACGGAGAGAAGAGCATTTCTTATATACTAGATCGCCATATGACGGAAATCAGAATTTGCGAAACATTACTTCCCATTTGACGTCGTTTTTTTATCAATTTGTCAGCATTTTTGTCACTTTGGCAACATTTAAAATAGTTACCAAGTTGGCAACATTCCGCTAAATTTTTCGCCAAGCGCTATGGACGGAGAAATGGGTTTTTTCTCAAAGAGCTAGAATGACTAGAGGTAGGTAGCCTTTCCTTTTTTTAGCCGTCTTAATAGCATGGCCAGTATGTCCCCCTTCAGTTCTACAAATGAGCTCCAGATTTGGCACGGTCGCACTAGAACGGCGCATTATAGTAGTTTCAGAAAATTGTAAAAGTGTGCCATTGTGGTAGTTTGTTCATTGTTATACACAACTTTCTTTTTTAAGAATCTTAATTTAAGTATTTTTAGATCTCTAAAATATACAGGTTCAAAATGCGTGGATTAAGATTCTGCAATACTTTCTCTTCTTACACATTGATTTTCAAATTTTGTTACGACTGTTTTAGCTTTCTTTTTCAAATTGTCATTGCAAATTATTTTTAATTAATATTTCAGTTTTTTTTATCCTAAAACATAAATTATATCTATAGATAACATTTTGTTAATTTTGTGAACGAGATATAGGTAATATTTGAGCAAATCGTTACAGTAAATAGATTTCTATTAATTGCTACACATTTTCCATATTAAAAGTATATTACATCCCAGTTCCTGTGCATTACATATAATAGTAGTCGTGCCATCAAAAGTCAAACAAACGACATCAACCCCTGCCTCATGTACTAGTTGTTATGAAGTTATTTTAGTTTTACAATACTTCTACTTTTAAAAAAGATAAGAAGGCATAGTATACCACTAATACTGATCTATTCCATGTAATGAGAAGCAGTACTGTACCTTTAACTATAAACAATTTAGGGGATTCCTTTCAGTTATTTTACATAATGTATCCGCACATGAAATTTCAGGACGATACATACATGCGCTCGTAAATTATCTTACCCACATTTCACAGGCAAATATATATTTTATTACACACTAACAGAGCCAAATACATATACGCACACACACAAGTACATATACCTATACGCACACATAGACAAACACATATACATATATGCACACACATAGACAAACGCACATACATATACTCACACACAGACAAACACATACATACGCGCACACACACAAACACACATACATATTTGCGCACAATACATACATCTTGCGGAGATTATTTGAACTTTGTTCATGAGATCTTAAAACAGACTTTTCCTATCCTTTATTTTTTTTATTTTATTTTTTTTACCAATTCACACCAAATAAAACATTAAAATAACTTGATATGAATTACTCAATAATTACCTTAACAGCAATGCGCTATGGCTAAACTACGATTTTAAAACAATTGTATACATATAGTGACGTCAAAATATGAGGAAAGTCGTTAGAACAACAACGTTCCGATTACTTCTTGTTTCATAATAAGCTGTGTATAGTATGCGAAATGCCTTTATTTACTTATGCCTTTAGTTATCAATTACCAGTAATACCATTATTTCAACCATAGTTCAAGCAATCATTTTCCCGCTTAAACTCAACGGTCACACCATTGCCTGCTTATCCAAATAAATAATGCTACAAAAATTTAAAACTTCTAATATTTTGTGTTTTAATAATTTGTGTGTGAATTTATACGAAACAAATGCCAACTCCTTCAATTATTTAACATAATGTATCCACATATGAAATATCATGCCGGTAGGTACATTCGTTCATAAGTTATCTTACCCAAACTTTACATGCAGATACATATACAAATGCGCACTCACACAAACAAACTCATTTGCATATACGCATACACACAAGAACACATACATATATACGCACACACACAAGAACACATACATATAAGCACACACACAAGAACACATACACATAAGCACACACACAAGAACAAATACATATAAGCACACTGCACACGCACAAACAATCACATATACATATATGCACACACACACACACACACACATACATACATACATATATGCACACAACTCAAACATCTTGCGAAGAGTGTTTTAATTGTGTTAATGAGGTCTTAAAACATATTTTTCTTACTACTTATTTTTCTTTCTATTTTCGATTCAGACCAAAAAAAAACATATTAAAATAACTTGATATGAGTTATTTTATGACTTTGACAGCAATGCGATATGCCCAAACTACGATTTGAAAAATATAATTTGTTTCCATAGAGACGTCAAAATGCGAGGGAAGTCAGCGACGTACTGTATACCAACTTCTTTTATAATAAAATTTAAACAGTATGCCAAATGCAATGCATTTATTAATTTAGGATGTTTTTATTTATAAATTTTATATGCAATTTGTTCGATATCAGCCAGTTACATTTTCCAGTACATATGTCAAAGTACACATGTACATTTATTGTACTAGATTTTTTTAATATATTGTATTGCCTAATTACAGGTGTATTATTTCAGACGGTTAACTATTGTCTAATGCTCTTTAGAAGTATATCAGTGTTTATTACAAATGAGAAAAAGTACTTAAAGGTATTGTTTTTTTTAAAAAAATGTTCTCATTATATTTAAAATTCCGTTATACCAAAAGTTTGTTATAAGAAAATTTCAACATGCTGTTATCGTTCACATACATGTAATATTTATAGACATATAAATCAGAATGTAAGATAATTAAAATATATCTTCTTTATCTATAAAATGAAGTAAAATGACATTTTTAACCCCGCGGGACACCGAAATTAAAAAAAATTAATTTCTGATATCCCGGGATGTAAAACATACCCCGGATTGCAATCTTAAAATTATATCTTAGGAAGCATAAACTATTTCTTGCATGAATCCAAAGCGCTTGGTTTCGCGCGCTGTCTCGCAGTTTCGTTTTTCCAAAACCTCCAAATATCGCCAAAATGTAGAAAAACGCAGTTTAAGATGTTTTAATGAATATTTTTTTTTATAATTACATTGATGGAATAATTTCTTCATGAAGCTCAGCAATATCTCCTACAATTTTTTTATCCTCCAAAGTTAAAGGGGAGCAGAAATAATTAAAAAAATATATTTTTTCTTTCAAGGACGCTTTGCCATTCACCTTCTCCCATTGAACTACAGGGGAAACGGAACGCTATGGGCGGGAAGAGTCCCTGAAGTCACATGACAACGGTTTCGGTCTTTCGTTAGGGTTGCCGAGACTTTCTCTATTTGATTACTCCTCGAAAGTTATTCTTATAGTCTATTTTTATGTTCTTTCCAAGAAATTGAACTTTCATCAATTAGTTGTTATTTCATTGATTTAGCGTCGGTTTCTTCAATTTGGCGAATTTCTATTAATTGGGTAATATTTTTGCGAATTTGGCAACTTTTAAAAAGTCAGCAAGTTGGAGATATTCGGACAAATTCGTCACCAAAATTTTATCAAACGTTACGGACGGAAAAATAGGATTCTTATATTAAATACTTATATTCTTTCCAAGATATTGAATTTTTGTCAATTAGTCGTCATTTTCATTGATTTAGTGTCATTTTCAGCAATTTGGAGACATTTTCGTTAATTTTGCACCATTTAAAATGTCGTCAAGATGGCAACATTCCGCCAAATTCGTCGCCAAAATCTCGCTAAGCGTTATGGACGGAGAAATAAGTTATTCTTATAGCAGATAAATGACTATTGACGTTCAAATACAAAAGTATTACCCAAAGTTCTCATGAATGGTACGAGCTAGATCCACGAGAGTGATGTTACCAAATTTATCGCATGATATTACATATGAAAAGTAAACATACTTCACGTTCTAAAGTTTATCTCAATCGTTTTCTAAGAAAAAATTACTTAAGAATTGTCTGAGGGCGCGGTAGCCTAGTGGTTAGCACGCGGGAATTGGACTCGGTAGGCCCGGGTTCGATTCCCGCCACAGCCAAAACTGCCGCCGTGTTCACGCGGAGTACGATCCCGTTAAACATGTGGGTCCGTGAGTCCTTCCGAGAGGTTGGTGGTAGGGGAAGGAGGGTACGGTTCCTGTGGATGCCTCCCTCACTGGGTTCCGGTCCAAATTGGGGGGCATTTCCCGGCCATTCAAACGGTTACCTTACACCTTTCTAGTAGGTCGGACGGTCTGGGTCTCAACAACAACAACATAAGAAATGTTTAATTACGTAACTTTATTAAATGTTTTGATTTTTTGATGATTTTTTCAAAATCTCACTCGAAAATTTAGGGGGTTCTGAACATCCGAGTGCGTGTAAAAACAATAGGCTTCCAGTATTCACGGATTGCAATTTTTGTACCAAATTTCATTCGAATCGCTCCCTTAGTTCGAGTGAGATATCGTCTGCACAGATGCACTGACACACGCAAGTAGTTGTGGAAAGGGTGTTCAACCTCCGCAGGGGGAGCAGAGGAGCACATTCCAATGCGATGACGTCATGATGACGTCACGTTATCTTATCAGATGACGTCATCGACTTATCTTATCAGATAAGCTTATCTTATCAGATGACGTCATCGGCTTATCTTATCAGATAAGCTTATCTTATCAGATGACGTCATTGGCTTATCTTATCGGATGACTCACTCGATGAGATTATCGGATGACGTCATGTACTGATACAGACAGTGAAGAAGACCTTGGCGGCCATCTTGGAAATTTTGGTGGCGCCCTCTATGGACAGGTTGGAGAACTGTGTTGGCTAAAAGGAAAGAATTGGTTCTGGACTGAGCCGGATTCGAACTGGGGACCCCTTGCACCGTAGGAGAGTGCTTTAACCAGTATACACTTTGAGACTTGTAGGCAGATGGTGAATGAATGATATCTTTCCTGCGAAAGGAGTTGGGGACTTAGAATATTTTCCAATCTTTCACGATTGGATTTAATGAGCGCGAGTGAATTAAGATTTTAATTCATTTTTAATAAATAAATAAAATATATTATGAAAAAAAATGGAATATAGTCATAATTTAATTTTAATAAGGGGATTATTTTTTTAAATGATTGGGTAATTATTGTTTTTATGGAATGTTTAGGAAAGTGCTTGAAGACATTTACGACGGTGATGGCGCCCTCTATTGGCACTTGAATGTAATAATGAATGATGTCTTCCCTGCGAAAGGAGTTGGGGACTTAGAATATTTTCTGAACTTTTACGATTGGATTTAATGAGCGCGAATGAATTAAAATTTTAATTAATGCTTAATAAATGAATAAAATATATTACGAAAAAAAATGGAATATAGTCATAATTGAATTTTAATAAGAGGATTATTTTTTTAATGATTGGGTAATTATTGTTTTTATGAAATGTTTTGGAAAATGCTTGAAGATATTTACGAAAGTTTAGTTGGCGATGATGGCGCCATCTATTGCCACTTGAATGAAATACATGCGACGAATAATAATACAATTAATTTCAGAATGCGGTTTTTGTGTTCTTTTAATTCGATAGTCGAACGATGACTTAATAATTTTAGCTTCACACTCATACATGTTTTAATGAAGATAATTATTTTTTTTTACATTGACCATTCATCAGTGATTTTTTAAGGACGGGGTGTATGTTATTGAATTTTATTAATTTTAATGAAATGATTTTTGTGGTAAGCCATTGAATGAAAGAATGGGGGACTCCATGGTGAACTAGAATGTCCCATTTTTGATGTTAATAAATTTTTACCACAAGTTGGGAACGGGATTTGACTCTTTTAGAAGAGGTGTATCAGCCAACATTTATGTTTTAAAACCATGCAAGATTTTAATGCTAGGTTATAATACTCACAGAATATGACTCGACCCTTTTCAGAATGATTGTGTGCGCTACGCGATTTTTATAACAAGTATCAGAATCCGTATCGACTGTTTTTTTTTAGCTATGAAAATTGGCTGTATTGATTTCTTTTCAAATATATGGGAAATTCAACACTTTGATATATTGAAGTGCGTAGTTAAAATGAATAGGGGTACTGAATTATCAGTGAATGGAATAATTGGGAGATATTTTTAAAATGCAAAGTATATGAAACCTTCACAAGCTAATGTTGTGCACAGATGTGACTTGCATGTGTATTGTGACATGGATGTTCTTACCAATGTCTTCTAAAAAGGGAATCCATATTATTTTGAAGAGTATGCAGGGTTATTTTAAAGAGTCCTCTAAAATGTTATGTATTAGAAAATAGCAAGATCCATGTCTATGTTATTAGAAAATAGCAAGATCCATTTCTATGTAGAAATAGTACATGCATGTCATACATTAAAAAGAAATGAGTGTATGCCATTTCTAGTTTAGAAAATAGCCTGTAATGTATTCGAAAATCGTACGATCCATTTCTACAAAGAAAGGATATGATCGATTTTCAAATTAAAAAAAAAAAAAAATGATACATGCATGTTATACATTAGAAGAAAAAATGTTAGTAAAAGTGGGAAATGTTAGTAGCAGAAGAAGAAAGTGGGAGCGTTTCCAACAGTACCTGGGAGGTGACGCTAGCTGTCGTTTTACTCTTTATGGGCAGTGTTCCCCACCAACGTGAAATAATTTTCTTAAATATGGATTTAAAAATAATTATGAATTTTAAGTTAAGTTACTTGTAATTGAATGCTAAGATAGAAGTTTATAAAAAAAAAATTAAACTTTAATGCTTTTAAAACATTTAAAAAAAAAATGAATGTGAATTTAGATACTTGTAATATTTTTTTTTCATTACAAGGTTATGAAAAAAATGTTACAAGATTGAAATTTAATGATTTTAAATGTAAAGTAACAAAATCAGATTATTTCACATTGGCAGGCCTATTTCCCTTAAAATAAGAACAGAGTTTATTCAAAAGATGTAAGTAAAATTTCTTCAATTCTTCTTACCGGGAAAGTGAAAATGTTGAAAATGCACTGTATGAAAATCTTGTTCTCAAAATGTATAAAAATCTTCAAAAGTTCATACGAGATGTGTTTAATTCAGGAAAAGTTCTTGCTATGCATTTAAAAATCTTCAAAACTTGGTATGAGGAATGTAAACTGTTGAAAATGTACTGTATGACAATCTTGTATTTAAAATGTAAAAATCTTCAAATCTTCTTGCGAGGGAAGTATAATGAAAAAAATCTTGAAAAGGATCTTCTCTTGAATTAAAAATGTAAAAAATCTTCGAAAGATGTTACGAGGGAAGCACAATTCAGAAAAATACACTGTATGAGATTCTTGTATTCAAAATGTAAAAAATCTTGATAAAAATGTAAAAAATCTTGATAAATATGTAAAAATCTTGATAAAAATATAAAAATCTTGTATTTAAAATCTTGAAATGGTCTTGCACAGTAAACATGGAAAAATCTTGTATTTAAAATCTTGAAATAGTCTTGCACAGTAAACATGGAAAAATCTTTAAATCTTCTTGCGAGGAAAAAATCTTGAAAGTTCTTCTTCTATGCACAAGTAAAACTCTTGAAATGGAGTTGGCATACCTATTGTTTAGGAATTTTGCAGTGTCCATGGGCATAGGTATGTATACCATCCTCCAAAACATATCTTTTATCGTCATAAGGAGAAAGTGCCAATTTACTTTGCTTGAGTGTGTACAAGCGATGACACTCGCTCCCTATGCGATGTTGAAAGGATCTTGTGGTCGTAGATTGCTCCAGGCATTCTCTATAATTTTCATGCTTGATGTGCTTTTTTACGATAGTTTTGGAGACACCCTTTGCTGTTTTCTTCTCCCCCACTGTAGAGAGGAGAGAATACATTTTGGACCTGAGTCCCACAAACTCAAGCCCAGGTGCTCCGTTTAATTCGTCTTTAAAACATCCAATCCTCTTCTTGTTTGACACATTGTGGGCGGAATGACTTGTAGGATAATCCGATGTGTCGAAGAGGTGGGCGCTATCTTTCATATCTTTATAAAAATCCCGACACTCGACCTCATATGTTAGAGAGTCGGTGTCGGTGAATAAAAGTGTTGCTTTATTTTTATATTTCTGCTTGATATAGTCGTAATGGAATCTGTACATGAGGAGTTTACTGAGCTCGAGAATGGCAAAACCGACGTATATGGGCCTATTGAGCACGATGTTATTGTACAATCGCTCGACCCCTACCAAGTCTTCATTGAATATTTTGAAAGATTTAAATGTGGGTGCCGCCAGAAGCTTCTCCCCGCGTTTTTCGTCCTTCACTAGATCAATCTTGACCCGGTTCCTCAGATTTTCCATACATTTACCATACACGGCATTGTTCATCAGTTTAAAAAAATCTTTCTCGAAACCTGATTGGGCCCCTTTACGATGCTCCGTGTTGAAGTCAACGTAGGGCTTCAACCAGGCTCGTTGCTTGAATTTCAGTATTTTATGCACATTTGTTAATTTAAGCCCCAGTTCCAGATAGTATTTTAAATTTTCATGATGGACAATATAATTCTTCTTATTAAATAAATTTGGAGTTAACTTTTCTTGACTCTGGAACCGAGGCATTTTTGTTGTTTTCATAACTTCTACCGTGTATGGTGAAATCATTTCTTCTCTGATCTTCAACTTTTCCGGGGCAAGTGGGTAATCGTTGTGAAGGTCGTGCAGTTCAGATGGGTAGTCCAAATCCACTTCTAATATATACCCATCTGTTCCACCGCTGGGGATAGCCAAAATCCACTCTTCACTGGCGATGGTAGGTGACACCCACTCAAAATTCCCATAAGGTAGGAGCTGAGACATTGCCCACCCGTACAAATTATTCGCATCTAAATACATTAGATATCGGGTGGGCTCTGTATTAGTATACTCGGCCATGTATGGGTTGTTTGCCCGTGCCCACCGTTTAGTAATGACCGATATTCCCCCTCGAATCCCCCTTTCAACGAAAAGATGCATGTCGATGTCAGTCAGGAGATCCAAGGGCTGATCCACCATCTTCAGGGAGGCCTGCCACGCCAGCCCCGGTGCAGTCATGAGGTGAGCACAATCCAGACCGTAGTACCTCATACACAATTTCCTAAAATGTTCAAATACGTCGGCCAGCAGAAGGACATCCGTTTTCACGTATAAATCATGATAATCACCCATGGTTTCCAAATTGAATGTCCTCCATACATTCTGAGCGTGTTTGTAATCCTCCTCACATACGTGCTCTTCTGTTAAGGTGCTGAAAAATGACGAAGGTGGAGGCAGCACTCGGTCTTCAAATTTTCCATACGAGTCCATGTACTCGTATGGGTACACCCCCTTGCGCAGCAGCAAATCGGTGTGGTTCGGCATAGCCGCAGCTGTTATATTAAATTGTCCTTTTGGTAAATTATCCACTAATTTCTGCAAGGAGGTGTTTAAAAATTGAAGACTGTCAATAAAATGCAGCCTCACACCCTCGTTTTTCTTCTGTATGGAAAAGGATATGTATTTCTCCATGTTTACTGCGATGGGGACAATTTCATATTCTTTAAATTTACCAAGTCCCGACATCAGGTGGTGGCCGTCATAATTCTTCAAATTATGAAACACTACCGGTATGGTAGTAGGGAGACGAAATCTTAAATTACACATCACATGCAGTGCTCCTCGATATGCACCACTGATGTGATCGTGGTCTCTGCATTTCCCTACATACCTTACACCGTCGTGCTTGAATGGTCGTTTACACAGATAACATTCTGTGGCTTGTTCGAATGAAGCGGCCTCACTCCTGGTTAACTTCATGGGCGTGTTGGCTTTGATCTTGGGAATGAGTTCGTCCTTCTCTCGCAAGATATCTTCGATGAATTTGATGACTGCTTCTGTGCCTCGATAGACTTTGGGATCTCGGAGGCACTTGCCCTGTGGATCGATCACTACGTAAGCATATCCACAGGGTTCGTGAAGAGCCATCTTTTCCGTAAAGGAATTCTTACGAGAGGGTTCGCTGCTGCTCATCTTAACCAGGAGCGCCTCGAAATCTGCATAAATTACAAAGGGCACGGGGTGCTGGTAGTGTTCCATGCTAAACTTGAGGATGCTTTTTTCGGGACTTGGCATCGTGACCCGCTGAGGAGCATGCTCTCTACAAAATGGAATGTGCTTCTGTAGAAGGTCTTCACGTTGGTATCTGTGGAGGCATCGGTAGCACACGTGAGAAGCAGCATGATGATTAGCTACATCTCCGATAAGGCGAGAAAAATTGCGAATGAGGCAATAATGTTGTTGGACTCCATCGCTGATTAAAAGTAAGTTAATTACGTCGGAGTCCTCCCGCTCGGATATTTGGAGAGGGAAAACTTCCCCCTTTTCATATCCGAACACATTAATGCGGCATTCGTTCAACTTCTCGAGTGTTGGTATCTTGCAAATCGCTACTGGGCACTCCACATTTCCCATATCTACCTCCCCTTCAAATGGGATGTAATGGCTCACACGATTGGCATTATTGGATGGATCTAAATTCTTCCAGTGTGCAAGCACACACCATATGAAGCACTTCTGGTCCTCATTTTGAATATTGAGGACCGCCTTCTTTGCCACTATTTTGGGAGGTAGTGGAATGTAACTCGATGGACGGAAGGGTCGATACGTTCCAATGTACATTTCTAAATTGAGCACCCGATCCAAAGTCCATCCAGATCCGAGCTGATGGAATTTCTCTACAGATTGTACAATTTTATCACTTCCTTTCCTCACATGCTCCTCAACAGTGTAGTCTTGAAGCGTGGTGACGCAGTTTGTACGAAAATGAGGTGTTGCGAAGTCCTCCTCCCCATCAGAATTTAGGCGAGACATCCTGACATTTAGAATAATATACCATTTGATTTGGCGAGTTTGTAATTCTGCCAGGAGTAGATTTTCAATGTGGGGCCGCAGTTCTTCTAAACTAAGAAGCAGATCTTGCGAATTTTCTTCGGAGGGTTCCAACGTCTGTGTTAGGAACACCCCCAAAGCCTTATTGCTACGCTTTACGCGCTTCCTAGAAGCGGATCCCACATCGTCATTCTTGCGCTTCATGCTAACAGGGGGAGGAGTCTTATGCATTGTACGTACATGTTGGGACAAATCGCCCTTTCTAGTGAACGTAGCCTCGCAAAGGGTACAGGGATAGGTCTTCTTCTGTAAATGAATTTTTCTATGTGCGTTTAAATTGTCTTCCCTCGTGAAAGTCTTTTTGCAAATGTCACATTGGAAAACACGATAATTGGTATGTGTTTTGCTATGTCTGTCCAAATTCGATTTTCTGGAAAATGTTTTTTGGCAGACATCGCACGTGAAAGAAGATTCTCCTGTGTGAGTCATCAGATGTCGAGTCAAATTGCGCTTTAACGTAAACACTTTATGGCAGGTGGGACACATCTGAAAAACAGACAAAGTCCAAAATTAGTGTCTATGTCTCCCTCACCTAACACTTTAAATTAAATTTAAAAATAAATTACGTAGAAATTAAATCAGCTGTTTATGTTTAGATATTCTGAAATATAAATACATTTAAAAGCAATCCTACACTCCCAAAAACAGCCGGTTTTTCCCTATCTCCACCAAAATATGGAATAAAAAAAATTACTTACATGAGTGCCACTCGGCCCGGCCTCCCCACGGGGTGTTGCAGTGGACTCTACAAAGGCTAACACATTGGATTTTGCAGCTAATGGGATCTGAGGTTCCACACTGGGCTGCATATCGACTGACGACATTTCCTTAAAATGAAAGGCATATGTTAGAACATTTTATAAAACTATATTCAAAATAAAGTATCCTGAATTTTAAAAATATTTAATTATTTTCTTAATGTCAGAAACATCTTTAACTCACTTCTGAAATGACTCGATTAAAATGTTGAGGAAATTCACTTGCCATTGTAATAAGTATCGCAATTAGGACAAATTGAAAAACACGTCTTTCTAAACACGAATCTCGAGTAAAAGTGGGTTCTACGCACTGCGCAATGGTACTTAAAAGATCACGCAATATCACGTGATATTCGAAACACCACCTGATTGGTTAAAAAATGTCACGTGACATAGCACGAAACGCCACCTGATTGGTTAAAAAGTGTCACGTGACATAACACGAACCGTGACCTGATTCGCTAAAGAAATGGCGCCTGATGCGATAAGGACGTTACGTGATTGGATAAAACATATCACGTGATGTATTGCATCATCTGATTTACTGATAAGACATATCAGGCACAGATAAGAGCTCATTCGCTCTACAATTGTTCTAGTAGAAGGTTGCTATTCCTTAAAATGTCTGTGTTTTTTAAACGCGAAAAGCTGCATATTGAATATGTTCGCGAATTTTATTCTGTGAATGTAGCTGATGTAATTCTACAAGAATTAAAATGTCTACCCTTTCAACAATCTGAAGTCATCGTGCAGGGCCGCACGTACCAGCCTAATCGAAAAGTGTATGCATTTGGAGATGCCGGACTATCCTACGAATTTTCTGGAAGTAGTGTACCCGCCGTGGAATGGATACCTCTGTTAACGGACATTAAAGCTCGAGTGGAGGAACACACTGGATTTAACTACAATTTTGTGCTTCTAAACCACTATCCTGATGGACATTCTAAAATAGGACAACACAAGGATAATGAAAGTTCCCTGTGCTCCAAAACACCCATAGCAGCTCTCAGCTTCGGGGCTACGAGATCCATCATTTTCGAAAGAAAAGGACAATCTCCTCTAACTCTCCCATTGCAACATGGTTCGTTGTATGTAATGCATACACCGACCAATAAATTCTATTCTCATGGAATTTCAGCAGAATCCGAAGTCACTGAATCTAGAATAAGTCTCACATTTAGACAAATTATGCCTAAAAAGACCACTTTCAAACGCAAGTGTCAATTTCCTATGTATGTACCGCCTGCTCCGCTTTCGCCTATACCGGAAATCGATTGGAACTATATGCATACTCCATCTATAAATTCTACAGAACCCCAGTGTGACATCATATCATCAGCCCTCAACTATGCTACAACTCACACCGAATCGGTTTCGACCGAGTCATCTTCATCAGAAAAGTTCCGCTCCAATTTGGGAGGCAATCTGCATGTTACAGTGCAACATTTTCGTGGAAATGTTAAAGTGCACCTTCGTGTTTATAAAACAAATACTTCTAATGTTCTCGTGCCTACCACCAATGGCGTGACACTCACACCTGCTGCTTGGAGTGCATTTTTAAAAAAAATATCAAACATCAATATGGATCATGAAAATGCATCTTTTGTAATCCATAACGAATTGCTAGTATGTGTATACCAACGCAATCTATATTTACAACAATTACCACCCTGTGTTAGTACACTTCAATTCAAAAAGAAGGTGATTACATTAAGTGAAGAGCATTTTTGTATGCTTAAAAATATTGCTCAGAGTGTAACCAAGTGTGTGCTGCGTGAATTACTTTTAAAAATATTACCCGATTCTATCATGAAGCAACGAAAGTGCGTCGAAGCAATTCCTACATGCCATCCAGAACAAATACAAATATTTTTAATGCAGAGTATATTTAAAAATTTATGTGCAGAGCTGTATAAAGTGTATCAACGCGATATATGCACAAGTCATGGGTGTACCGATTTAAAACATAAGTGTTGCATTCTACCCTATCATATGCAATTTGTGGATTATCAACTGCTCGATCATGAACTACTCCTGATAAACACTCAAGAAATTGCACGAGAGTTTTGTGAAACAAATCAGAACAATATTTCATTACTTATACCACAATATTTTGAACAATTTACTGTAGAGAAGTATTTTTCTGCTATGAATGACCATTTCCATATGTAAGTTACTTCAATCTTATTATTATGTTTTGTAAAAGTGTATGTAAAGTTATATCTTATTAAATATTATTTTTCTCTAAACATGATTTTATTATTTAGTTTTATGCTTTCCGTTTTAAAATAAATTTCAAAATCAAATTCATTTAAAAAATATCAAATCATCAAATAAATAAAATAAAAGCACCAGGTTAAAATGTTAAGTTTAATTTCTAAACTAATATAAGACAAATTAGAGTTTCGAGAAACTTTACCTATGTATACTCTTAACAAATTGTTTTAAAAAATATATATGCACTCAACGATGAGTCCATTTTGATAGAGTCCGTGTGTTATAAATTCATAAGTTTTATTACTTTAAAAAAATAAATTTCTAAAACCAAAAACGTATATAGACGATTATTCATATAGAAACGACACTCACCCTAGTACTAACACATATGCGATTCATTCAAAATAAAATCAGCGATGGAACTATTCCGATAAAGTTCAAACTGCTCCGTGTGGTACACATTCTTAAACTTTATTTACTTCTAAACTCATGTGAGAAATGTGCACTATAATGCAAAAAGAAAAACTCAACTGCTATCTAATATCATATACAAAAAAAAAAAAGAAGTATTAGACTATGATGATTTTTCCGTTTAAGTTTTATTTCTGAACACGATAAATTAAAGTTTAAATAAAGCCTAGTTCGGAAATTTAAACTCGCGATTTTATGCTATATTAGAAATATTACATTTTATTATTTAAATATAATTTTTTTAATATAAATCTATTTCAACAACTCCTCATAAACATTAAAAAAAATAATGTGAAAAATATGCATCATTTAAAAGAAGATAAAGTAATAGACTAACCTGATTTGCAATCGTTTCATGGTTTGTAAGGGTCTCGTTAGATTCGGCACTACAGATGAGTTGGAATTCTTCTTCAGATAATCCAAAATTGAGCTGGGAATATATAAAATGCATTTATTTAAATATAGAATCAAACGATATGCATAAACTTACAATCACACAATAAGTACGAAATAAATTTAAAAAAATTATACATACTTGATATATATTGGATAGAGACATCGTAGCGTTTGGGAATGGATTTGCTATAATAGAACTTGAAGAAAGAACTTATAGAAAGTCAGAAAATCTAAGTAAAAACTAGATAAAAATGTTCAGTCTCACACACATTTTATACCCTTTTTCTTATCTAATCCATCTCCCCCCTCCCCTCTTCTCAGTTCAACCAATTACAAGGCACAATCATCCAGTCAGTATATGGTGATTCACTATCTCGTGTGATAGTGAGAGATAGTAGATTGCGGTTTCAATGTCAAGGGCTGAATGAGTGTATATCTAAAAAATCTGGAATCTTCTAATGAGAACTTTTAAAACAATTTGCTTTAAAATGGATATTTTCTCTTAAATTGGACTTTTAAAATAAGTCAGTATGTTATTAAAAATACTTTAGGTAATCCATTCTTTGGAGAAGGTTTTTGGAAAAAAAAAAGAGTTTGCGAAAAAAAAAATTGAATGCGAATTTAAATTAATTAAATTCGAAGTAATTAAAATTCGTTAAACTTATTATTAACTTAGGATAATTAAACTCATTCATCGGAACATTTATGGGCCATCGTAAAAAAAATAGTCAATTTGTATTTAGTAGCATGTAAAATTTTAAAAAGGATGTATAAAAATCACGCATAGTACTTTCACTATATTGTCAGGAAATTCATCGCAGAATTCGATGAATGCCCCATTTTTACTAACACTTTTTCTTCTAATGTATATATATACATGAGAAGATATAATGATACATGAATATAACATGCATGTATCATTTTTTTTTTTAATTTGAAAATCGATCATATCCTTTCTTTGTAGAAATGGATCGTACGATTTTCGAATACATTACAGGCTATTTTCTAAACTAGAATTGGCATACACTCATTTCTTTTTTAATGTATGACATGCATGTACTATTTCTATATAGAAATGGATCTTGCTATTTTCTAATACATAACGTTTTAGATGACTCTTTAAAATAACCCAGTATACTCTTAAAAATAATATGGATTCCCTTTTTAGAAGACTTTGGTAAGAATATCCATGCCACAATACATATGCAAGTCACATCTGTACACAACATTAGCTTGTGAAGCTTTCAGTACTTTGCGTTTTCTTATTTTAAAAATATCTCCCAAGTTTCACATTCACTGATAATTCAGTACACCTATTCATTTTAACTACGTTCTTAAATAAAAAAAAAAATGTCGAAACGTGTTCAGTCGGCATTATAACCTATCCCTAAAATCTCGCAAGCTTTTAAAACATAAATGTTGGCTGATACACCTCTTCTAAAAGAGTCAAATCCCGTTCCCAACTTGTGGTAAAAATTTATTAACATCAAAAATGGGATATTCTAGTTCACTATGGAGTCCCCCATTCTTTCATTCAATGGCTTACCACAAAAATCATTTCATTAAAATTAATAAAATTCAATAACATACACCCCGTCCTTAAAAATCACTGACGAATGATCAATGTAAAAAAAATTAGCTTCATTCATTAAAACATGTATGAGCGTGAAGCTAAAATTATTAAGTCCTCGTCCGACTAGCTAATTAAAAGAACACAAAAACCTCACTCGAAAGTAATTCTATTATTATTCGTCGCATGTATTTCATTCAAGTGCCAATAGATGGAGCCACCGCCGTCTAAACTTTCGTAAATGTCTTCAAGTACTTTCCAAAACATTTCATAAAAACAATAATTACCCAATCATTTAAAAAAAATAATCCCCTTATTAACATTCAATTATGACTATATTCCATTTTTTTTTTCATAATATATTTTATTCATTTATTAAAAATGAATTAAAATCTGAATTCACTCGCGCTCATTAAATCCAATCGTGAAAGATTGGAAAATATTCTAAGTCCCCAACTCCTTTCGCAGGAAAGATATCATTCATTCACCATCTGCCTACAAGTCTCAAAGTGTATACTGGTTAAAGCACTCTCCTACGGTGCAAGGGGTCCCCAGTTCGAATCCGGCTCAGTCCAGAACCAATTCTTTCCTTTTAGCCAACACAGTTCTCCAACCTGTCCATAGAGGGCGCCACCAAAATTTCCAAGATGGCCGCCAAGGTCTTCTTCACTGTCTGTATCAGTACATGACGTCATCCGATAATCTCATCGAGTGAGTCATCCGATAAGATAAGCCAATGACGTCATCTGATAAGATAAGCTTATCTGATAAGATAAGCCGATGACGTCATCTGATAAGATAAGCTTATCTGATAAGATAAGTCGATGACGTCATCTGATAAGATAACGTGACGTCATCCCATTGGAATGTGCTCCTCTGCTCCCCCTGTTGAGGTTGAACACCCTTTCCACAACTACTCACGCACACACCTATACACATGCATATACTTTCACACACACATCACCTCAAAAATGTGCGATTCGTGTTTAGGGATGCTTGAAACGTTCTCTCCTGTCGAAAACTCGAATTCGAATTCGTCACAATACTTTTCTCATACATTATACTATGTATATAAGGAAAGTAAAAATAGCAAAAGAGTGTTTTTGTTTATTACTATAACTTCTATATCTCTGACTGTAGTGTGAGAAACCTCTTTTTCGAAAGACCAGCTGCAAATTGAGGAAGTTCTCCACATAGCGGAAAATATGATTTAGGTACAAATTTTAATAAAAGCAAGAGTATTGTGCCGAGTTTAAAACATAACTCATCATGACTAATGCATCATCAAAACAGTTTGTTTATTTATGCTTTATTTAAATTCTTACCTGTTGTTCAGAGTATAATTTTTCTACTTATTTTAATTGGCTACACTCTCTATTCGGTACAGCATTATTGATGCAGGAGATCCCTGCTTATTTTAATAAACTGCACTCTTAATTTGTACAGTGTTCTTGATATTCGAAATGTCTTATCAAGGTTGTTATCTTATAGAAAGCGTTTCTTAAGCAAATGTTTTCTTATATAGAATCAATTAATAAAATATTATCGTCACATATTAATTGTCGGCATAAATATTTTATATTATATGTTTTGCAATATCACGATCTGTGGGGCGAAAACTATTATCTATTTAATGCTTTACAAATGACTGTTCAGATGATTGCTGCTACAAAAATGACCGATGACTCTTCGGCCATAAATAAGTAAATTCATATAATGAATTCTGTCAGAAATGTATAGATACTGAATCTACACCGAAAAGTTATTTCACATTTTGAAATTTTTCCTGATCACATTTTTATTTACTGAAATAGTGATTTGGAATGAAATCATCTAATTAAAATTTTACACACTCTCCACTTTCTTCCCGGCCACTCATTACCCTAGGGTGAGTCGGATGGCCGTGGTCTTCAACACTCTCCCCTTTCATGTTTATTGAAAATAAACACTATTTTCTAAAGAGAATTCTGAATAAAAATAAAGGGCGTGGCCAAATATACTACGGATGCACGGTGGTCCGTCTTTTTACAATTAAATCTTGTTGATATATTGTAACTAATGCTTTTCATTATAACTGAACATAATTATAAGGATATTCAATTTGTTTTATTTCTGATAGGATTGCATCGGCCTCAAAATAGTCAAAGCTCATTTAAATTGCTATATGCTTTTCTGCTCAAAAGGATAAGCTAAGACTAAAAGTGACGCTAAAGAACAATGAAAGCAATTTTTAAAAATTACATGAAACGTTGCTGAGGTAAAAGCAATGGATCCCATGAATAATTGCGACTCCCAGCGTTTTCTTGCTTTGTGTATGGTAAAAACAGGTCTGGCTATATAAGCACGTCAAATTACAGGGGAAAATAACAATTATGATCGGAAAATAAACATACATCAGTTAAAATTGATATTTCACACTTCAATTTCATAATTTGAAACTAGTTATTACTATTGCTACTAAATTGAAAATGAGATCTTATAACATGCGAAATTTTAAGTCCATTTTGAGATTATTTTATTGTTTGATTTTCTGAATGAAAATATGAAAATCTGGTTCGAGACTTTAAAATGATTCTAAAAGCATCAATCTTTCACACTGCGTCTGAGGATATAACTTCAATCCACGGTAAAAATACATTTTCGAAATATTTCTTAATACTTTGTTTCACCTATTAAGCCTTTTTATTTTCCTTATATACAGGTTGGTTAAAATTAAAGTATCCCTGTTCAGAGCACTGTAGAGAAAAAATCAGTGGTCATAAGAACGCCAAATCTGCGTGGTATGCATTTCAGAACATGGGGAAACGTATGCGCGAAAAAAAAAAGCTCCAAAAATAACCGATAGAGGAAGATATTTCGGGCCCTGCGAACTGTCCAAGCGTTACAAGGTTCTGATACAGATATCCATGAAAAATTTGCTTTGACATTCCTTACTTGCATGCAGATAGACGCCAACTGGCCGTGGAACATCTTATGGAGTGATGAGCCACATTTTTCTCTGTGTGGAGCAGCAGACACCCAAAAGCGATGCATCTGGACAATGGAAAATCTCCGTCAGTTTTATTTAAGTCTTTACCTATTGATTCAGAGTATGATTTTTATTTTAACTGAATACACTTTCTATTTGATACAGTATAATTGATACAGGAGATTCTCTATTTGGTACAGTGTTCTTGATATTGGAATTATACCAATCATTATGTGATATTGGTTAAACGAAATGTTTTTTTTTTATATAGAATCAATTAATAAAGTATTATCGACAAATATTAATTGTCGACATAAATATTTTATTTTATATATTTCTCAATATGATGATCTGGGGGCATTATCTATTTACGGCTTTACAAATGACTGTCCAGATGATTGCTGCTACAATAATGATCAATGACCCTTCGGCCATAAATAAGTAAATTCATGTAATGAATTCAGTCAGAATTATATAGATACTCAAT
Organism: Amaurobius ferox; assembly: GCA_951213105.1. Taxonomy (NCBI): domain Eukaryota; kingdom Metazoa; phylum Arthropoda; class Arachnida; order Araneae; family Amaurobiidae; genus Amaurobius; species Amaurobius ferox. Next base: position 135,666,580 of record OX578134.1, read on the forward strand.
CCACACCGAGAAGTTATTTCCCATTTTGAAATTTTTCCTGGTCACAATTTTCTTTGCTGAAATAGTGATTTGGAATGAAATCATCTAATTAAAATTTTACACGCTGGAGTTGCACTCGGTAGGCCCTGGTTCGATTCCAGCCACTGCCAAAACTGCCGCCGTGTTCATGCGGAGTACGATCACGTTAAACATGTGGGTTCGAAAGTCCTTCCGAGAGGTTGGTGGTAGGGGAAGGAGGGTACGGTCCCTGTGGATGCCTTCCCCACTGGGTTCCGGTCTAAATTGGGTGGCACTTCCCGACCGTCCAAACAGTTACCTTACACCTTTCTGGTAGGTCGGACGGTCTGGGTTTCAACAACACTCTCCACTCTGTTTTTTTGTTGTTTCCCGGCCGCCCACTTTTGCTGTTCTATGACTTCGGATGAGTCGGACGGCCTGGGTTTTCGACACTCTCCACTTTCTTCCCTACCACTCATTCTGTTGCTCGTACCCTAGGGTGAGTCGGGTGGCCGGGGCCTTCAACACTCTCCCCTTTCATATTTATTGAAAATAAACACTATTTTCTAAAGAGAATTCTGAATAAAAATAAAGGGCGTGGCCAAATATACTACGGATACACGGTGGTCCGTCATTTTACAATTAAATCTTGTTGATATATTGTAACCAATGGTTTTCATTATAACTGAACATAATTATAAGGATATTCAATTTGTTTTATTTCTGATAGGATTGCATCGGCTTCAAAATATTCAAAGCTCATTTAAATTGCTATATGCTTTTCTGCTCAAAAGGATAAGCTAAGACTAAAAGTGACGCTAAAGAACAATGAAAGCAATTTAAAAAAATTACATGAAACGTTGGCGAGGTAAAAGCAATGGATCCCATGAATAATTGCGACTCCCAGCGTTTTCTTGCTTTGTGTATGGTAAAAACAGGTCTGGCTATATAAGCCCGTCAAATTACAGGGGAAAATAACAATTATGATCGGAAAATAAACATATAGCAGTTAAAATTGATATTTCACACTTCAATTTCATAATTTGAAACTAGTTATTACTATAACTACTAAATTGAAAATGATATCTTATAACATGCGAAATTTTAAGTCCATTTTGAGATTAATTTATTGTTTGCTTTTCTGGATGAAAATATGAAAATCTGGTTCGAGACTTTAAAATGATTCTAAAAGCATCAATCTTTCCCACTGCGTCTGAGGATATAACTTCAATCCACGGTAAAAACACATTTTTGAAATATTTCTTAATACTTTGTTTCACCTATTAAGCCTTTTCATTTTTTAACACTTTACAACAAAGTTGAAAAGTGTTTATGACTTTGTTCATTCTGTCTGTCTGTCTGTCTGTCTGTCTGTCTGTCCGTTAGCACGATAACTGCCGTAAAAATGAGTTTATCAAAATGAAATTTTAGTATGTTGTTCAGACGGTCTGTAGGACCTATGGGAATATAAATAAATAATATCACCCAATTAGTTTTTTATTGAACCCGGGTTGAAAAAATGAAATACATTGAACCCTATGGGACCTAATTTTTCAAACATTTTTTAAGTAAATTTAAAATTCACGAATTGCTTCGAAATTTTTAGGAAATATTCACATTATCCCATAGAATATATAAAAAAAAAATCAGTAAAATATGTTAAGTAGTTTTTTAATTAAAAAAATTATTTTATATAGGGAAAAAAACAAATTCAATTAAATTCTGACTTTGGGATATCTTCCAGAAAGAAAAGAGAGAGATATTATATAATAAATATCTCTCCATTTGTTTAAACGTTTTGCATATGGGAGTGGCTTCATATTTTAAAATAAATTTGGTAGATAACAATTTTTCATTTTTTTTAAATTTTATATAACTCTTTATGATAAATTTAATTGATGGCATTTTAAATGCACTTTCCTACGTCCTAGAGAGTTAAAATTTGGTACACAGCTTAAATTTGTTGAACATTTTATTCGACAAAAATTTGATGGATCTTTAAATATAGATCATACATTTTTTTCGAAATGGCCTGAAAATAATCCCCGTTCACTTCTATAAATCATTAGTGTAATATTGTTAAAAATTCTGATGTGGACAGCACAAGTCTTTCCCTGCAGACTCATATTCGTTCTCTTTATTTATTCAATGATAATTTGAGTTTATCTGCACAACATAAGTATTTTAAATGACATTGAATTTGCACGTTAAACTTAAATTAAGTTCTCATTTGATAGCTGAACTTATTGTCAAAGGTGGCGTATCGAAAACGCGAAAAAACTAGAATATCTCAAGAACGGCTAGTCCTAGAGTAATGGGGTTAGTCTTATTCTTTTTGTTGTCAAAAATCATATATAAAATAGGAATTTAATTGATATAATTGAGCACACGTAGTCTTTTATTTTTATATATAACGATTTTTGCTGGCCATTTCGCAAAAATAGCCCGTTCCTTTTTCCCGAATCTTAGTAGAATAACCTACAAATGATTTATATACAAAATTTTGTTAAATTTGGTATATAAATCACTTGTAGGTTATTGAAATATTATACTCCAAATTTTGTTAAATTTGGTTCATTAGTTTTTAGCTAGAGTGGATAAAGGCAATTTCTGCGGCCATTTCGCAAAGAAGGCAGATTCTTTTATTACGAATCGTACTATAATCTAATGAACATCAGGATTTCCCACAAAAACATACCTACCAAATTGTATGAAATTCGGTCCATTAGTTTTTCAATTAGAGTGGATGTAATATCCACACAGACACACAGAAACATACACAGATAAACCCTTACACACACAGACGTCTTCCTAAAAGTAGTTTTTTCGTGTTCTAGAAGTCCCAAAACGTGTAGATACTTTGAAAATTCGAGTTCTGATCTTCGGCACGATTCCAATACTTTGAGTACATACACATACACATATATATTATCTGTGTATTATCTGTGTATCTAAATTCCGTGCCTATGCAATTACAATAGTTGTGATTTTAAATGATCCCTAAACTTTTATTATTTCTTCAAGGAAGCCTAATTTTAACATATGCAGAACGCAAATATCTCAAGCGATTGTAAGATGAATTACATAAGAATTGCTGAATTTTTTTCACACAAAATTATTTAGCTCTGGAGTCTGGAATACAAGTTATATGAATGAAATATTCATTGATTTTGCATAAAGAATCAGATGATTTATATTTCGATACAGTTTTAAATATTTAAGTATAATAAATTACTGTAGTACTGTGATAATGTAAAAGATATTACCACTGAATGAATCACATTTTAGAAATTTTTAAATGAAATTACATTTCAGTTGGAAAGTGTTTCATAATCAATGCTTATGCATGATTGATCTTTCTTGTCTTATATACAGGGTGGATAAAATTAAAATACCCCTGTTCAGAGCACTGTAGAGAAAAAATCAGTGGTTATAAGAACGCCAAATCTGCTTGGTGTCTGCATTTCAGAACATGGGGAAAAGTATGCACGAAAAAAAGAAAGTTCCAAAAATGACCGATAGAGGAAGAGATTTCGGGCCCTGCGAACTGTCCAAGCGTTACAAGGTTCTGGTACAGATATCCGTGAAACATTTGCTTTGATATTCCTTACTTGCATGCAGATAGACGCCAACTGGCCCTGGAACATCCTATGGAGTGATGAGCCACATTTTTCTCTGTGTGGAGCAATAAACACCCAAAACAGATGCATCTGGACAATGGAAAATCTCCGCCAGTTTTATTTAAGTCTTTACCTATTGATTTAAGGTATGATTTCTTATTTTTACTGACTGCACTTTCTATTTGATACAGTATAATTGATCCAGGAGATTCTTGTTTATTGTAACAAACTGTACTCTCTATTTGGTACAGTGTTCTTGATATTGGAAAACTTCAAGGCAACATTGCACAATTAATAAACGAAATTTTTTTTAATATAGAATCAATTAATAAAATATTATTGATACATAATAATTGTCAACATAAGTATTTTATTTTATATATTTCTCAATAGGATGATCTGTGGGCATTGTATATTTAAATATATTTAAATATTACATGAATATTTAAATATTACATGATTATTATATTTAAATATTACATGATTATTATATTTAAATATTACATGAATATATTTAAATATTACAAAAATGATCAATGACCCTTCGGTCATAAATAAGTAAATTCATGTAATAAATGCAGTCAGAAATGTATAGATACTCAATCCACACCGAAAAGTTATTTCCCATTTTGAAATTTTTTCTGGTCACAGTTTTCTTTGCTGAAATAGTGATTTGGAATGAAATCATTTAATTAAAATTTTACGCACTCTCCCCTTTTACGCACTCTCCACTTTCCCGGCCGTCCAAATAGATGCTCAAGTCCTTGTTGACGAGTCGGACGGTCTGGGTCTTCAGCACTCTCCACTTTCATGTTTATTGAAAATAAAGACTATTTACTAAAGAGAATTCTGAATAAAAATAAAGGGCGTGGCCAAATATACTACGGATGCACGGTGGTCCGTCTTTTTACAATTAAATCTTGTTGAGATATTGTAACCAATGCTTTTCATTATAACTGAACATAATTATAAGGATATTCAATTTGTTTTATTTCTGATAGGATTGCATCGGCCTCAAAATAGTCAAAGCTCATTTAAATTGCTATATGCTTTTTTGCTCAAAAGGATAAGCTAAGACTGAAAGTGACGCTAAAGAGTAATAAAAGCTATTTTAAAAAATTACATGAAACGTTGGTGAGGTAAAGGAAATGGATCCCTGAATAATTGGGACTCTTAGCGTTTTCCTGCTTTGTGTATGGTAAAAACAGCTCTGGCTATATAGCCCGTTAAAAGACGGGAAAATAAAAATTATGACCGGAAAATAAGCATATATCAGTTAAAATTGATATTTCACACTCCAATTTCATGATTTGAAACTAGTCATTACGATAAATACTAAATTGAAAATGAGATATCATAACATGCGAAATTTTATGTCCATTTTGAAATTAATTTATTGTTTGCTTTTCTGGATGAAAATATGAAATTCTGGTTCGAGACTTTAAAATGATTTTAAAAGCACAAATTTTTCGCACTGCGTCTGAGGATTTAACTTTTAACTTCGACCCACGGCCAAAAAACATTTTCGAAATATTTCTTATTTGTTTCACATATTAAGTCTTTTTATTTTTTTCGTCACTTGCAAAAAACAAAATGATTATATAACTAAAACATAGCTTTGCAAATTATACTTTACCGCAGAGCACTATTTATTTACGTTTTTTTTTTTAAATTTTAAGTCAAATTTATATTTTCGGTTTAAAAGAAAAGAACGTATTTCCTACCATAATACAAAAAAATGAGCCATCATTCATGAAAATCGGTTCAGTAGTAAAGGCTGTAGATCAGCTAACACTGGAGAATAAAAAATCGAAACGACAATCGAAGAAAATGCCATTTTAAAATTATTTTTTCTCAGGTGTTACCGCACTAATTGTATTTTTTCATCGTTTTATTTATCTCTGCTTTGAGACGACGATCAAGTATGTAGCTTTCTTGGTGGTTGATTAGTTACAGACCCCTATATATCCGGGTTTGTCAAGTACAAAATACACTTGCCAATTACAGATTCGATACTTGGCGAGATGTAATGCTGCTGAGTTCCTAAAATAGCATTTGAAATGAAAAGATGACAAATGTGCAATTTGGGCCCCTAATAGACATTGCATAAGATGTAGAGAATTTCAACCATAAGAAATCTTATCACCACCTTTCTCAATTATTAATGCTCCTCCTTAAAGAGTAGGGATTAGTCGAATGGGGAACAAAATCTCAGTCAGAAAATCCAATTTTTTTTTTGTACTTTGAACATTCTTTGATCGTAGCTGACATTTTTAAACATATATTTGGTAATAACGGACCATTTTGGCGCAAAAGAAGCTTTTGCATATGCAAAGAACTAAAACCAGAGCCCCTCACATCAACGCCCTTCCACTCCACACGCTTTGTGGTCATCGCTATTCAGGCATTGCTATATCAGTCTAAAAACAATTAACTCATGTCCTATTTCTATGGTCGTGCAGATCTATGACAAACTAGGATTCGAATTTAGATTTCATTAAAATACTTATATTATATATAAATTATATATTGGAAAGAAAAATAAAAGTGTGATGAATATATATCATACTCTTATTTTTTTTGATGAAATTTCAATCCCTGTTCTTTTTATAATAGAAAAATTGAAAACCGAGCTAACAAAATAGCTCAGTACCGGATAGAATTTTGATGCCCTAGGACCATCAATATTTTGAACGCATTTTGCTTATGATATAAAAAAATAATTCAACAATTTAAATTAACAGATTCACAGGACAAAAAAATTCTAAAGAAGCATAATATTGTTAACAAAATTTAATAAATAACACTAATTATTTTTAATGCATTTCCTGGGGTTTCTTTGACAATAACAATATTGTAAAGAAAAAGCAATAATAATACTAACATAATTAAATTAAAAAAGTCAATCTCTCTATATTAAAATAAAGGTAGCTGACGCCGCCGCCTCTGACACATTTCTCGTTTCTCGAGATTCTTTGCTTCATACCGCAAAAACTATTGCACATAAAAATATGAAATTCGGTACACTTACAGAAAAAGCTTTGGGAAGACGCTGAAATAAACCGTTTTTTGCTATTTATTGTAGTTTAAAAAATATTTAATGTCGAAATTAAAGACATTAGTATTTGAGCTGCGAGTTCGCGTCCTGGATAGACTAATAATAACAAGATCACGAATTTTTGCAGGCAGGTACCTACATGGGTGAATTTTTACAGGACGGAGTCCCTGTTTTTAATTTCAATGTAGTTTTTGAGATATTTTACTTTTTATGAAGTGAACTTTTTTTTTCGTATCGGCACTTCTAGCCATTTCTCTGTCTCGTACCGTAAAATCTATAGCATACAAAAATATGAAATTTGGTACATTTATAGATAAATAATAGGGTAACACGATGAAATAAGTCGTTTATCGATTTAAACTTTAGTTTGGTATGAAATAGCTCGCGAAGCGAGCTCATGATCAATAAATTCAGTTTTTGGATTCCCTGGGTTACGAAAAATTCCTGCTTTTCCCTCATGCGGAAAATAGGCAGGGATAGTAAAGACATTTTTGAAAGTAGAATTTTTAGAAAAGATAGATATGAGGAGGCGAAGCCTCCCTAAGGAGGTTGCGCGAGCAGGGTCCCTTAGTCATGTAAACATTATTACTCTGCCTTCTGTAAATTTTGTCTATTATCTGATCAAAAGAATTTTCAGAAGTTCAGTAGATATCAGAAGTTTAAGTTTTATACTAACTAACACCTAATATAATGCAGTTAATTTATGCTCCACTGGACCTATTCTAACAAACCAATTTATTCTTTAATACCGCAAACTTTTTATCTCAAGTTTTTAATTTCTGGTTATACCATGGAAGAAGTGGATTAAATCTTTCTCTAACTTTATGGATCACACAATTCAGCTACAACCAATCTATCTATAAACAAAATTTGCATTAATTGCATTGTTTAAAACGTGATTTTGAAGATAAAACAGGAAGCAAATCTCTCAACTCCATAGTTTAAATATTCACATTATGATTTTTTAAATTGGTATGATCTCTCAATATTAACTTTCCAATTCAGCTTAATCATGGAGGTGCTCTCATCTCCTCATCGCTAATTCAGTGAGATGAATACAGTTTTTCTTTTCTTTCTTTAGAAATTAAAGTCTCCTGACTATGAAATTGCACTATGTTGTGGCAACGGCTTTGGCTTAAGATATATATATATATATATATATATATATATATATATAGCAAATATGTATATATAAAAATACTTCGAGAGACTATTTCTCCAGATCCAAGGGTTAGTTTGACAAACGGATTTCAAATTTGGATTCAACATTGTCGGATTATACAAGAGATTTTTTAACCCTCGAGGTTGCATTTGGTGCTCTGACATAATGAAACTGCACTTTTAGAGAGAGGTGATCGTGCTCACGGGATGAAATATGTATTTATTAAGTTAAGGATGTATTGTAGGAAGAGTAGAAACGTAAACATATAGGTGAACAATAATTCACAAATGTTTTAAGAATAGCTTTTAATGATTACCTGATTTGGTTTATTTCTCGAAGGGAATGTAAGTGGCCATGCTTAATAGTTGTCAGGAGA